>CM053784.1:711172353-711822353 GCA_028749045.1 Cupressus sempervirens
TAAGAGAAAAAAAGAGGGATTTGTGTACCAGCAGATGGTGCAACAGTCGATGCTTGTAAGCTGCATGTTGCTGACTCAGTAGTCAGAAAGAGATTTGTGGTTGTCCTGGATGGAGGCGGCGTCATCATAGGATTCAGTTGATGTGAAGCTGAAGAATAAAATTGTTAGAGCATGCATAAATATAGAACGCGTGGACTAGCATGGACAAGATTGTTAGAGCATTAAAAAAAAAGGATTGTTCAAGCATGTATTGTCAATGATTATGATCATTCCTATATATATTCAGTGGAAAACAGAAGTGGAGAATGGAACATGCGATCTACCTGAACCACCTGCAGCACCCTCATCATGGGAACGGGGCTCGAAATCACGCAAAAAACTTTGTAAAGACAACGCATCCATATTTTAATTAATGCCATAAAAGAGCATAACATAAAAACCATTATTGAACTCTTGTTATAATTAAAAATTTCATTAATACTTACTTTTAAGGTTTCAGAGGTGTGCATCAATTCAGCTCCCCTTTCTCTTATTTCCTGAGTAGTAGGCTTTATGGTTGCCAAACGTAAAATTTCTCTACCAATTTTCTTTAGCAACTTTTTAGTCGAACTGATCGGGTCATCGGTGTCTACTAAATCAATATAAAAAGGGTCCTCCTCGGGGGGGGGGCTGTTGATCAGGGACTGCAAGTTCCTTTCCCTCCCTCCGACCACTAGCCCTCTGTGACAACAATAGTATTAGTATTATCAAAATTACTCCAAAAAAATGAAGAAAACAACATTAAAAAAATAACATTTTGCTTCTATCTAGTTTGCACAATTACAATGAGTTTTACCTACTTGTGTGTAGATGAGTCGGGAACATCGCCAGCATCCCCTCCGGGCGGTTGCTCCATATTGTGCCCCTGTGTCAAAGATCAAGTATAAAAATGTTAGCCAAAAATTTATTGACTAAATGGTATGTTGGATTCATTGATTAGAAGTTGGTTTAATAGTATGTACCACCCCCATGATAGTAGCCTCGTTTGTATCTATGCGGTTCAAATTCTAATCAATAAGAAGCTCTTCCCCTGCACATATTGATTTTATCGCACAGATGAATACACGATTTTCCTCGCATGCCTCAAATATGCAATTGGGTTGCTTTATAGTTGACCCAGGTCGTGTACTATTTATAAAACCCGCAATATTCCCTGTTGCTTTTGGCCTTCCATCAATGTATATAGCCACACTTTTACTTTGATTATTGTCTTGCTGTTGTATATAATTTTCCAAGAGGGCATACCTACACATACTTTTTTAATATTGAACAATATGCATCCAACTTTTGTAATCGTAACATGGTCCAACATACTCCATCAATTCAGAAACTTTGTTGTAAGACACCTTTATGCCATCCATAGAAAATAGGCCCAAACCATGTAGTGATGATGGTGTTATGCGATATATCCTCTCATTAACACAAAAATCAATGTTTATTGGAGGAAGTTCCTTGGGTACCCAATGTTTCTGTAGATGTTGGTACCTCAAGGGCACCTCGATGTCGCCTTCTGTCTCATCATCATAAGAACATGACCCCCCTTGAGAAAGGAAAAATTTCATGCATTTATTGAATTTCCTTCTAGTCCTTTGACCTCTAGTTAATCTCCTTGTTCTAGATAAACTGCATGTCTCACTTTCCTCTTCTATTCCTATATTTCCCTCACTCGAGGAAGACACTTCTGAAAAATGTATATTCGCTGGTACCTGCAAATGGGAGAGATCTTAGAAGACATCAATCTTACTATTGATAAGTGTATTAAATAGACTATCTATAAGGAGTATTGACTTATACTTTTCGATCCATGAGACTGTGTAGGATGCTCCTGAAAGGGGTTCAGTTTCCTGCAAATGTAATTCAATTATCGTGAGCATAATCACATCATAATCATAATCACATCCATTATTAGCATCACATAAAAATTAAAAACATTAAAAGGTACACAATAAAACACTTAAATCAGGCTCACATTATAAGCCTACTAGGGAAGTAGGCTTAGTAAAGGGCTAAAACTGGGTTTTTCTATCAATTGATGAGTTGAGGGCTTAGTCACCTTGGGGACATGCTATTTGAAGTTGTTTGATGTGTGTGGAGGTGGGGGAAACACCTAGTTAAGGTGAAGTCAAGTTTGGCGCCTACTGAGGCATTGTGAGCATTTGATAGTTTGTTGATTAGATTGCTTGGATGAATCTATTGGATGGATTGAGGTGTATATGAGCAATGTTAGTATGCTAATAGAAACCAAATTTAAATAAAGCTTCTACAAACTAAACAAAATTCATAAACTTCAAGATAGACTAAGATGAACTCTCAATTGAGAATATGAGCCATTAATGGGCTCTCTCAATGAGAAGCTCTCTTGTTGAGTGGCTTTATCTAAATGGATAGGATGTATGCTCAATATGCTTCCAAAGGCTTCAATGGATGATTGCGGATTTTTGGTGTGGATAGATGGCTTTAGTATGGATTTGGCTCTCAAAATAGCATTATAACTTTACTTCATGGATTGTGTTATTTTGCAAAGGGGAAGGATCCAATTTATAGGCAAGAGGCTTGAGGGATTGAGGGCTAAGATGCAAGGATGGGAAAAAGCTTATGGAGGGCTTAGATTGCATGAGAGGAGAGCACATGGATTGTGCTTCCTTATAGCCAATCAAAGAGTGACACATGTCACATGGTGAGAGGATGGAGGAAAGGGGAAGGATGAGTCAACAAAAGAGGCTCAAGGGATAAAATCTTCATAAAGACCCTCATAATGACTTGTAAGAGCAATAAAAGGGCTTAGAAGAGTCATTTATGGCCTAGTGGGCTTCACAAAGTTTTATGGTTGAGATATTTTGAGGGTGATGAGAGCAATTTCGACTTGGACTTGATTAGGAAGGTTTTAAGCTTGCTTAGGCTTGTGCAAATGATTAGAGGATGGATTAGGATGGTTTAGGATTAGCTTAGGGATAGGAAAGTGGATGGCATTTAATGAGGGTGGGTGAAGGAGGAGATATTTGTTAACTTTGGCTTGGGTTAGTAATTCTTAACCCATGTTTAGGGAATGTGACAAGGTTAGGAGGGGATTAGGATTAGGTTTAAAGACATCTTCTAGAAGAGTCTAGACTTTGGATGAAGATAAAGACTTTCTAGAATAGTCTAGAATTTCCTAGGATGAGGATGAAGACTTTCTAGAAGAGTCTAGAACTTCTTAGGATGAGGATAAATTAGTTTTTTAGGAAATAAATAAAGTTTTATTTATTTCAAGGGTTTGGGTTGAGGAGATATTTATTAAAACTTTTTTAATAAATATGAGGATTAATATTTAATCTTAATTAAATATTTTTAGTTGGGATTAGGGGTAGAAAATGATGGGATTAGCCTTTAATTAAAATTAAAGAAGGATTAGAAGATTTTGGAAGAGGTTAGTGGTCTTAAGGAAATTGGCCAAGTTTTGGACAAAAAATTTTTATTTATTTATTTTGGGTTTTTTGGTCAATTTATTAATTAAATAATTAATAAATAAGGAAATAATGTTTAAATAAGATTTAAACATTTTTGGGAGGGATTCCTTAATTAAATATTTTTAATTAAGATAAAGGGATTTAATGGCATAAAAATTAATTAATTAATTAATTAATTAATTAATTAATAAATGATGATGTCATCAGAACTTTTTTAGAAAATAAAAATACTTTATTTTCTAAAGGTTTTTAGGTGTCTACATTTTGCCCCTCTTTGATGTGATGCCGCAAGTGGCATGGCATCAAAGATAAGAAAATAAGATGCCCAAGGCTAGAGCAGAAGAGGAGAGAATGGACTGTGAGATGTCCCCTCAAGAAGGTAGCGGGGAGAGAAAGTGAGGCTCGATGGCTTCTTGAAAAGTACAAGAATCTCAGATGAGAAAGGAAACTCAGATTGGCAAAGAGAAGGGGCTGAATTAGCTCAAACTCTCACTATGGGAGAATGATAAAGGAGAATCAGATGCAGAAGAGGAAGCAAGCTTAAGACTTTAGGGAAGGTGGAGGATGAAGGAGTAGAGTGTTATAAAAATGAATCCAAGATAGGGAGATGGATGAGGGGATTATAAAGCTGATGCAACAGGATTTCAAAGAGTCAGATTGGTGGAAGATGGGTTTCAAAGATCCCTAGGACTAGGATTGTGGATCTCGAAAGATGAGGCTTGGTGGATTGATTTGGATTGGTGGATCCCTAAGACTAGGATTGTGGATCCCTAAAGCTAAAGGTGAGGAGTGATTCAAAGAGATATTGATTCATAAGCTGGGGTAGGAGAGACGGATGTCGGATATGGATGGGGGATAATGGAGATGAAGGAAAACCATTGAAGCTTTTTGAGCGGGGGGGATACTTCAAAGAGAAGTACCACCATGTAGTTGAGCACTAGATTTGCTATAGGACTGTTGGTTAATTTCCAAGGTTACCAAGAACATCAAGGCCTTTTCACCAACTGTCTAGAGGACTGACAAACTGACTCAAAACAAACACGCAAGGATTGCCCCAATATCACACATGAATCCCAGAGGAAGCAGTCTGGAAACGACACTGGGTAACCCACAAGCAAAAAAGAAAACAAGCAAAAGACATGATCAAGACCTTACGCTCTGATTGCCCCATTCACAATATACTGTGATATGGAAGATCGTGGCAACCTTGAGGAGGGAACAAGGAGATTGCTTGGAAAAGATATTTCAAGACCCAATAGGGAAGAGTCCAAATCAAAAGAAAGCGAAAATCCAAAAGAGAACCGTTTGCCAACAAGATGGGTAGGACGAGGTACTAACGGACCAAGATCAAACATGAGGAAAGCTATATCCTGCAAGGACCTATCGGAGAGCACCTAAGCTGGTGGATTTGGATGAGTGATGTGTCTGGCAAGCTAAACTAAGAAAGATAACACTTTGGTGACAGGAAATCTAGCTAAAGGATGCATTGGAATAGTTAACAAAGATGTGTGATGGGTGCAAGATGCTGATCAAGGACGAACTAACACGAACGCTGGATAGATACAATGGTACTAAGCTAAAGAGGATGTACAAGCTGACAGACCAAGATATTTACAAGTGAGCTAATCAAGATATGGTACAAGCTAACAGACCAAGATAGTTACAAGCAGGCAAAAGCTCAGGATGATAGGATAGCAGGATGGTTCGATGTTGTGCAAGATGCGAAAGATAATGGTGGGGTGATAGCGAAAGATATGGATTTGGCAGGATGCATCCAATGATGATGAGAGATTTTGTGACCAAGGATAGCTAGAGGAGCAGGATGAGATGGCTAGATAGGATGGTAGATAGCTAGGATTATGATGGATATAAAGAGATGACATTGGGTTTGCATGAGGATAGCCTAGAGCTAGATACCAATGACAAGGGAGGACGGACAAGACAAGATCTCCAAGGAAGTCCCTCTTGTTATGAATGATTGCAAGTCCACCTAGGGTCTTTGCATCACCTACAGAGGCAGAATTATTAACCAAAAAATTGGGTAAGCACTTATATTATGTTTTCCCTATGAATTTTATTCTAGGTACAACTCCCTTTTATAGATATTTAATGAATTCCCTTTTCTAAATTAAACACTTACAAATGCTTTTGACCTGAAAGAAAATAAGGCTCAATACATTCATGCATCAATATGTGTTTTAAATATTTTTATTTAATTAATTTAGATTAATAGCTAATTTAGATTAGCAGTATTCTATTTGTAGTTGAAACTTGTAGTTTTTAAATAGATAATGAATAAACTATGTAACCATATATATAAGACAAATATATTTCTATCAAGAAATGAATATTAAATAGATTAAGGATTGATGGCATACCTCTAAATTTCATCATCATCATCCTCGTCGTTATCATCATCATCATCATCATCATCATCGTCCTCATCATCATCATCATCATCGTCATCATCATCATCCTCGCCATCATCGTCGTCATCGTTGTCTTCGTCGTCGTCGTCATCATCATCAACATCATCATCAACATCAACATCAACATCATCTTCATCATCATCATCAGTAGCAGCATCATTGTCATCATCATCTTCTTCTTCTTCATGAAAATCTATGTCATGAACATCATCCAATAACTGTCGATCGTGATCACCATCTACATCATCTTATACTTCTTCGGCATCTTCTTCTTCCATCGCATTATACTTTATTGGCCTTCCTCTCGGTTCATGTCTAACAACAAATGACCAACCCGGTTTATGTGGAACCTCTGAGTAAAATACCTGCTCACATTGGCTTGGAAAAACATAAGGCTCATCCCCAAATGGCTCAAACGACCTGGTATTAACCATTGTAAATCCATTATCATGTTCAATAACAGTTCTATTAGGATCATTTGGATTAAGTCGTAGCCTGTACCATTTGACAACAAAGAGTACTAATTTGAAGGAACTAAAGTCACACTCAAGTATCTCACCAAAATGCCATAGTATCGATTTTTAGACTCTTGAGGATGTAAGTTGTTTCTAGATGAAATATTAGTCACTTGAAAGACTACAGTTATTCCTGAATCACAAGTTTTCTTCGTGTCATCCAACACTTTGACGCGAAATTTCTGACCATTACAGAACATAGCCTTGTGGTGTTTAACCTGCAATAATATGTGAAACATATCAAAATTATTGCATCATGAGTTGATAAACATACGGGTGATTAATAAATTTGTACATACCTGGAAATCTCTTAAACCACGTGCTAAATCTATTTCCCTTTGCGTAACATTGGAATCTCCATTACGATGAGCTTCTTTAACCAATGAAGATACACCTTCCCATGTTAATGTGCGACCAGAATGTTGACATCGTTCAATCCATACCATCATCCAATCAAGATTGTTTGCAATATACAAATGTAGTGCATCCCACTCTCGAGCACTTGTACAAAAAAAAAAATAGACAACTTACAACCGATTTATTTTGAAGATTAAGAAATAATTTATTACAATAACATCTTATAATTTATTACCTCTCAGTTTCCTCGATGTACCTTTCCCCATCAAGTACTCCCCTTCTAATTTTTTAAAAGGCTCGAGATCCCAAATGTGATCTACATGGATATTTGATGCAAACTTAGGAAGATATTCAGTAATGTACACCATAGTTTGGTATACCGTATATCCCTCTACCATAGAACCCTCAGGATGTGCACTTTGTCAAACCAAAGCCTTCAAAGATTTCAAATGCCTCTCAACCATCCACATTGACCTAGTGTGTACAGGTCCACACAATTCAATCTCCTCAACTAGGTGTATGAGGTAGTGTTCCTGTGCATTGAAAAAAGTTGGAGGTAGACACTTTTGCATTTCACACAGTAAATGAGGAATTCTTCTCTTCCAATAGTTTATATCTTCTTTATGGATTTCTTTAGGTGACAACCACCTACATTAAGAGATTCAAGTCACAAAAAATATATAGATATGAGACTTTACAAAATAAAATACAATAGATTACATAGGAAGAAAAAAAAATTGCGAATATAATAAATATATACAACAAATTGAACAAATATTACTGCTTACCTCACATATTTTCCAAGATCGTATATCACTTGTTTGATGTTATTGTTGAAGTGCTCTGAGAGAGATAGAGGAAGCACGTACTGCAGTAATTATAAACAATTCATTTCATTATTTTCTAACATAACATAATGAACAGTACACGTAGTTTATGAATATATTGTAAATATAGAAGAACATAACTTACCTTGACAAAAGTATGCCAATCATGCATTTTGAGCCCTGGCCCAAATTCACTTTTTTTTGATATGAGATTGTTTATGTTCGCAGCAAATCCTGTGAAAAATTGAATTTTTCGTATGACTTCTTTTATGGTATCACTTTGCTGCTCCGTTAATAACCATGGAAGGGCACTTATATTAATCTGATCTCTATTGCTATTTGAGTGAATGAAATTCTTCAATGCATGATTGGATTCATGTATGTCATTACAAATTTTGACAATTTTTTCTTTGTCACGCCTTCCATCCAATATTATCCACAATGTCTCTGTTATATTCTTTCCAATATGCATAGTATCAAACAAATGCACAATTTGAAAGTGCTCGTAGTAGGGCAACCTACTAAATTGTCTGGGATAGCTTTTTAGTCCCTTTGGAAGGTTGTCAGTATTGCCTTGACGACCTTCACGATCATCAATTACACAATTAGTCAACAAAAATCACAATAGAAATATATAAATTACAAACATAAACCATTAGGTGGAACGACATTACCTCGACGATTAATTTTATTAAATTCCAACTTCCACAGGCGAGGTGTCATTCTTCGTGGCTTTGATGTAGTCTCTTCTTTCCCATTGAAAATATGTTTTTCCGTACTTCGATACTTATGATTCCTGTGGAGGAAGTGTCTACACTCATCAAACACCTGCTTTCCTAAACTTTTTGAATGACGAGATTTCATCTTTGGACCACAAACTGGACATGCAAATTTTCCTTTTGTTTGAAGACCTACAAGATAATGATATAATTGGATTATTAAATATGTTGATTTTTATAATTAGAATTATTGTGCGCAACTTGAATTCACTATAACATACCACAAAAATGTGTTAGCCCTGGGGCATCATGTATTGTCCATGCAAGTATTGCATGGAATTGAAATTTCCTTTGTCTTATTGGTCTAGACACGTCATACATAGTGACACTGTTCCATAACTCCACCAACTCGTCGATAAGAGGCTCAATATATACATTCATATCTTTTACTTGATATTTACCTACTTGAATGAACAGTAACATTACATAATTATTGTGATCGTTTTACTGCAAGATTTGTAAGTACATGTAAATTAATAACTATCAAATGATAAGATACCTGGAACAATCATTGCCAACATAATGTGCTCCCTCTTTATTGACATCCACGGAGGAATGTTATTGTTGATAACAAAAACAGGCCACACTGAGTAAACAGATCTCATCTCTCCAAATGGATTGACACCGTCCGCTGCCAATGAAAGCCTGAGATTACGAGGTTTTCTTTGAAGTGTTGCCACTTTTCCTCTATGTGCACAAATGTCGAACCATCTGTAGGGATTCGAATAATGTCATCTCGACTTCTATTGTGTGCATGATAATCCATAAATTGAGCCAAGCTACTACACCTGAATAATTTTCGCATCCATGGAATAATGGGGATGTAACGAAGAACCTTTTGAGGCACCTTTTTTGTTAGTCGATCTGTTCGATATCTACTCATATGACATACAGGGCATTGTGTTGCAAATTCATGTTCTTTATAATATATAATATGATCATTGGGACAAGCATGTATTGCGTCATACTCCATTCCAATATCTTTCATAACAGCAGTTAATTCTCGATATGAGCGAGGTAGAATATTTGATGATGGTAATAGAAACTTGCCTATTAATCTATAGAAAAAAATATAAGTTGTTAATATAAACAATATTAGTGGTACATTATTCACCCTTTGTTAACTATGAAGACATATATGACATACCTTAACATATGTGACATTGTTATGTTGGATAAACCATTCATAACCTTCAAGTTCAACAACAACAATACAGCAGAGAGAAGAGTTGTTTGGGAGTCTTTGTATAGGGGCTCGTATGCCTTCTGAAGTAGAGGTACATCGAGGCTATCATCATCATCATGATCAGATACGCTTGGACTAGATGTGTCATGGATCAATGTATTTATACCATCCTCTTCAATTCTATTTTTTGGCGCATGATCGTCATCTTCCATGGGATCATTATCTTCATCTTGGATATTTGCACCTCCATGTTCCTCCACTTCGAAAACCATATTCTTCGAATTGTTGTGGTTCATATCATGTACTTCCCTGGGAAGATCAACCTATATAAAATTGATTAACATAAATAAACCATGATCATCAACTCATCATCAAGTGATTTCATATGTATATAAATTGTTAAAATGATATAATGAAGGACTTACCAGTGGATGATAGTCATGCCCCCCTTCAATGTGACCATTCTCCCTACAATGTCTCTTAACTGTTTTGATTAGCAGTCTTCTACGATTTAAGCCCTTACAAATATTGCAAGAACAATAACATTTTCCATCACCTTTTCTTTTCAAGTTAGACCACAATCTAGAAATTGTCTCCCTATTTTGTTCTTCACTTATATTATCTGACATGATCATTCTTTGCAGGAAGCAAAAATCGGACTATGAAAACTTTGGTCTACAACTTTCACAAACTAAGCAAAACTGTCGAAAGTACACAAATCTTCTTAGACCTAGCTAAATACTTTAATATTTTAAAAATACTTTCTTTGACTTTATTCCTAAGATTATTTGTAAAACTTTGACCAACTGCCTGAAGGTCTTATTTTAAGAGACCTTACAACATTAAGCCACTAAAAGCAATTTCAAAACATATAAGCTAAAAGTCTAGTTAAAATATACATTAGAATTTTAAAAAAACAATTTTCATACCTGAGTGCACGGCTATAACTCGTGCAACAGCCTTCTTGCTTAGCTGTAGAAGCTCTCCAGCAATCAAATTATACAAACTACAACGCCTAACAAAAATTTCAAAACATATAAGCTACAAGTCTAGTTAAAATATACATTAGATTAGATTCAACAATAGCAAGCAATGTTATTCAGAATTAGATTCAACAAACCTTAGCAGTGTAAATAGCCATCTCCTCTAAACTGGACTCCAGACACAAGGGGGCATTCACATACTCTTCCTCTAAAGGTATCCTGAAGAACAAAAGCCACTATTCTCGAGTTTGTGAATTGCACCTCGAGATGAATGAAGCTTAAAAGGAATGAAAATTGTTTTCATACATTTAAATCAAGATGTAATATTTATTCATAAATATATACCTTGTAAGCACTTAAAATTGTTGTTATATGTGTTGTAGGAAAAGAAGAAGTTTATACTTATGTGTATAGATGCACTTCCTTTATGCGATCCAAAGCTCGAATGTTATCAAGTGTGTCCAATGATGGGGAGAGACCTCCGTGCAAGCAGAAGATCTGCAATGAAACAAAAGAAAAGAAAATTTTCTTATAGTAAGAACAAGTTTGTTGTGCTGCACAGGGTACCAACAAAATAGTGTATAATATCTTTTTCTTTACCTGGCTTTCAATTCAGCATGAGAGCCTTTAATAGAAAAGTCAAGTTGATAACATATTTAACAAGAGCTGCAGGGTAGCATAGTTCCTGCGTAAGTCCAAGAAAATGTGTGAGGATTGACATAGATTTGCGTAAGTCCAAGAAGATGTGTGAGCATTGACATAGATTTTGTGAACATTTTCTATGTAATGAAGATTTTACTGCAAATGGAATGAACCTAGGGGTCGATTGGTAAACTGATTATTTGTATCAAATGGTGTAAAATTGAAACTAAAACCATTTCAATTGGCACGCCACTCATGGATTGTTCCTCCATATGTTATAATACTTTCATCATATATCACAAATATGAAATAGAATATGTAGCACACTAAAATAAAGCATTAAAAGATATTGTCTAAATGTAATTAAATATATGGAATTGGTTATAAGAATCTGTACAAATCAATCAAAATGGGGTTGAAATCAGTGCATCTTACTTCAGCATTTCATGTAACACAGCCAAATCCAAAAGAAATCTCACAGACAAACTACCTGAGATTTACAACCTTTATCTTCCAATATCCAATGGCTCCTTATAGGCGTTAATACAAAGAAGCCAACTGTCAAAAACTATGGCAATGATAAACATTTTGAAAAATAAAATTGTATTAGGTATAAATTAAAAATAGTGAAGAATGGTGTAGACTTGTAGCCAGAAGATAACACAGTGAAAATTGATGAGCTCTTTGTTATCACCCACCTCAAAGAAACGTGCATATCAAATCCAAGTGTCAAATGTCAGCTGTAAGTGCAACAATGCAAGTTTTCATCTGTGTAACTTATTTTTCTGCTACAGTCAATGCTGATACATCCTGCTTTAAAATAAATAGATTCAAAAGGAAGCATTGTCAACTTAAGAAAAATAGTAAAAATATACAGATGGATAAATGATGCATTTGTTTGGTATATTGTTAACTAGTTGAGCAATAACAGAAGCTACGCTGACTACTTGAAACTTTTTGTATGGCTTTTCCTACCCCTGTGAAGAAGATGAAAAAATGCCATAGATAGTAATCAAAAGGAATTAAGCCTACTAACAACAACATGATTTGCATTGACAGAAAAAACCACAAATCCATACATTTAAAGAATGACTTGAGTGATCTTTCAAACAATTTGAAAATGAGCTCCGAACAAATACTTTTAACCATATTTCCTTTTATTATGCTATGTCTCCCTACAAGAAAAATAAATAGATCTACAAGAAAAATATTACACATGCTCATCTGGATGCCAAACTAAACATGCAATTAAACAAGTGTTACACCATTTGTAGAAATGGGAAGCTCAGGAGCACCCTTTGTGAGAATGATAGGCCCAACACTTTGTACTTGCTCCCTCATGCCAAAATGTGCCAGCAAGCACAGCAACCTAAACACTAATTTTTTGATTTTTTCCTCTTCTCTTTCATGGCCAAATGCTACTCAACGAGTGTTATCGAAACTAAATCTGTATAGAACATCATACAAATTTACAGATACTCTTTTGTTGCAGACATTAGAGAGGACGAAAATGAGGTGACTTGAAATCTCTCACCATCTTGGGCACAAAATTGCAAAGGCATATGGTATTGATTTCATAGCTGGCAGCCTTCCTCTCTTAAAGTGGTACCTTTATTAACCTGGCTCTAATACCATGTTAAATAATGAAGGATCTTTGTAAATGTAATGGATCTCTCTAGGTGATAATCAATATAGAATGGATATGAATTAATTCAATATTGAAAAATGTTTGCCAGGTCTAAATATATAATTAGATCACTTATTAGAATTCCCAATCTGAAGAGATAGAATCATTTATGAATCTCGATAATCCATCTCTTTTGATCAATCATCTTATTTAGTGCAATCAAAAGGCATATGAGGGCGGTTGTAACTATTCAACTACATGTCTCCTTGAGGAGACACATAGGCATAAACTTAATTAGCCAACAAATCCAAAGGTTATCGATTATGATTAGTCACCAAACAAATTATCAAGAGGCCCTATGGTCATCGTCATGATTATTTGCTAAGCCAATTTCAACATCAAAGCCTCTAATATGAATATAGAGGATCATAACTAGATCCCATATGATTGTCATTCAATCCATCTTGATTAGGGATATACTACCCGATCCAAGAGATAGATATAATGTGATTGTTCATATTTTCATACTTAGTTTAATAATGACAATATCAACTCAATACAAGGATGCCAATCAACTCATTGCCATCACTGCTAATGCTTCTAAATTAGCACAAGTGCTCTATATTATGTTTTTGGTACTGAGTTAAACGAGAAAGAGAAAAGAGCATGATTAGTTGTCACATATTATTTGGCCAACTCAGTGCCAAAAATACAACCTTTAATGTGAAGTGAGGAGCTACAATAGAGTGCAAGGATTAGAACCTCTCCCCAAGTTTTTAGTAGACTAGGGAAGATGAAGATTTAAAATGTTGTAATGCAGTTTATGAATCATGATGATGATTTTTAAAGATAATCACTGTAAAGAAAATCCTAATTTTGGTTGAGTCCTAAGTATGCCAACCATGCAAGGAACTTTGTATGATGTTGCAAGGAATGCATTGATGCATTTTTGGATTTAGTCTTCTCAATTAAATTCAAATGAGTCAACCTTGATAGAAAACACTTTTGTACTCATTTTTGGACTCATTGGATATATTTTATCACTTAATTTTGTAAAAAATATATTTTTCTATCCCTTCTGCTCTCTAACATCTAGATGATAGATCATAGAGTGAGATCTGAAACATTGTGATTCAAAAAAAATATACAATCTCTTCTAGAAACAACATCAAGTAAAATCTTGGATAGCAAAAAAATTGTTATATATAACAAAAAGTTGTTTTTAAATAAACTTAAGCAATTTTTAATTTACCAAAGTTTTTGCTAAGCCCACATTTTCCAACTGTAAGGAACTTCATATGATGCTGCGAGGAATGTGTTGATGAAGCCAAAAAATGTGATTTTTTGATTAATCACTAATTGCCAACGTTCATGATTATGTAATTGTGAAGGACATGTCTGAATTGTATCTACTCTGATTTACAATCAATTTTCATCCTATCACTGTGAAAAATGGTAGTGTGATGTTGCTTGTATTACAAAAGGGATGTTGCTTGTCAATCTTGCTGAGGGTACTAACCCCAAATCCCTATAAGGGACATTGCCTCTTGACCCTTTTAGGTGCTCTATCCCTAAACCTGTGCCAACGATTGTCCCCAAATCAACCCTTGCTAACCACCATCCCCAAATCAAGATCCTAGGTCCCACCCTTCCCAAGACTCTAAAGGAACATAGAATTTTTTGCAACTTTGTACTTAGTTTTTAGGTTGACTTCATACAAAGGAAATTGTAATTGAAAACTATCAAAAATTAGTTATCATTTATGCAGTGTGTAGTATGTACTGTGCAATACAATTTAATCAAATACAATATGAACATAAATAAGAAAAAATGTATCTCATAGTTTATGGAATAAGCTTTCATTTTATTTTATTTTTGTATCTCTATTCTATAAAACCATGTTTTGTTAATTTTTTCATCTTTATTTTACGTGTGTTGAAAATATGATTTTTTCTTGATTGATTCGTGATAGTTCAATAATTTCTGAATCTTTTGGTTTGCCTTTTTTTACTAAGAAGATTTTTACTACTATGGTAGATACTATAGACCTTGGCAATGAGGGCCATACTTTCATAACTATGCCAGATATATAATACCACTGCATTTCTGTGTAAGATACATGCAACCAAATGTACTTTTTATTACTGGCCATTTTGTGGACTTAGGGCCTTTCATTTCCAATGAAAATAATGTTCTATTATTACTTTTATACTTGAATTAATGAATATTGAGCAAGGATTTTTGAATTTTATTCATTATATGAACGTTTAAACTTGAATCTTGATCTCATGTAATGGGATACTTGTAACAATTTTCCAACTTGTATCCCAAATTTTTAATATATAGTCGTAAATTTTTTGCTACTATCCTACCATAATGGGCTTCGGGAGTGAGATCTTACCACCCAAGGCTATGCAAAATAAAATAAGCTTTGATGCATTGGACTATGAGGAACAACAAATTTTCATGGATTTCACTTGTCTTTTTGTTGACAAATCCAAGCACACTACCATGGAAGTACGAGAGGTATCAGCATGGAGCTCTCGGCATGCAATGGAAACACATAAAAAAAAGTGTCTTGTTCAAGAAATGAAAGGGCATTCATGAGAAACATTAATAGTTATAATGAGAATGCATGACCATCTGTGGGACATGGGAAGATAAATTGCAAATAGCTTGAGCCTAGTGAACCAGAATACAATTACCAAAATGAATTTATCTCATAAACGTTGATATTTTGCAATTTTCTTTGGTCAAATGTAGATTGCCATATTGTTGTCAAGACCATAGTGTCTTATGACATTTAAACTGGAACCTGATGTTACTGTAATCTATATTCATAGATATATGCCATATTTTAATAGAACAATTGTTTACCCTAAATGTCTACTGAAAGGCCTCTTGTTTGCCTCTTTTGCTCTGCAGTCATTAAAAGACTTGAAGGAGCTCAAACATTTGGACACTGAAATGAATGTGCATGCTTTTGATCTTGAAAAACATGTCAATGAATTACTTCCAGTTAGAGTCAAAGAACAACGGATGAGCAATTTGATGCAGTCCATTCTTGTGGTTGCCTGTGTTGGTGTCACATGTACATCAGACTACTACGATTGTGTTGTTCAATGCAAACAATTTTTGAAAACACAAAATGGCCGGTGATGGTCAAATGTACATTTGCATCTATGGTCATATATATAATAACAATAATGATTGTAGAACAAAGGATTAATGGGTTTATTTGTCTTACACCTTGCCGATGCAGGTCTCTGCCCGACCCTCTGAATGCCTCGAGTTTGCCTCAATGCTGCTAAAGTGATCTCCCGCACGTGTGCATTTCCTTTCAGAAGAACCTTGTGTCGCGCGATTTCTTTCAAATGAGGGTTTTTGGTTTTTTTTTCTCTTATATCCCGCTGGCATCACAATTGCGATGCCTTCCGTCGCAATTGCGACGGCATCGGGCTAAAATTGAAAAAAAAAGCCAAAAACACATTACCTTTTCTTGTCGTCGCAAATTGACCCCTAATGTATTAGTTCCAAAATACAAGCCTCACACTTGTCACATGAATTTACAATATTTGGTAAACCTTCTACCACTCTTTTTTTGGACAATAAATTTAAACCAACAAAGCTAATATGTCCATACCTGAGATGTAATAGCTTGGAGGGGTCTTCAATTACACTCTTTAGAGCTGGTTGTTGATGTACTATTGTACATGCATGCTTGGGAGGTGCAACAATGACTTGAGAAGAGAAACATGTCTATCTTCAATAGGAACATCTGGTTCTTTGTCATCTGGACCACTGCTAGAATCTTCTTACTCCTATCCTTTTCATGAATGACACACTTGTCATTTTCCATCAGCACCTTGTAACCATTTTGAGTGAGTTGTCCAACACTCATCAAATGGTGCTTCGTACCTGGGGAAAAATAAACATTTTGTATCTCCTTCGTACCTTGCTTAGTGCAGACCATGATAGATCTTTTGCCCACAATAGGAATGGTTCCATTGTTTCCCATTTTAATTTCAGACTTGAAATTTTTACCAATAAATGAGAATAAGTTTTCATTACCACTCATGTGATTGTTGCAACTGCTATCCAAATACCATACCTTAGGGTTGCCTTCTTCACCAATGTTACGCATGATGAAGGTTATGGGATTGTTTACATTTCTCATATTGACATCAGTCATATGTGCACTCTGCCTTGACTGATTACCTTTCTTCTTCCAGCATTCACTTGCATAATGCCCAAATTTATGACATTAATAATATTGTACATTACTCTTATTGGAGTTGTAGTTCTTCTTACCTCCTTTAGAGTTGTTTTTGAGAACTATTTGGTCCCTCTTGATTGCCTGCTCATCTTGAGCTTTCTTCTCTTGGATTCCTCTAAACATTTCTTCCACAAACTCTACTTCTTGAGCCTCTACCGGAGCCATTTCTTCCTCTCCCCCTACCTCTTGAATTGTCTTGAGCTTTGAAGACTTGCTCTTGGAAATATGTAGTTGACCTATTAATCTAATGCTCATGGGTTTGAAGAGTTCCCATCGACTCATCCATTGTCAATGTGGTGAGGTCCTTTACTTCCTTAATTTATATCATACTTTTGAGGTAAATTTTTCAATATCTTCTCCACTAACCTTTTCTCTTCATACTCTTCTCCATTTGATTTGAGCTGGTTTATCAAACTAGAGATTCTTGAGCTGAAATTTGCAATCGGTTCATTATCCTTTATTTGAGGGTTTTCAAACTCCCTTCTAATCATTTGTAGTTTCACTACTCGGACTTTATCAACTCTTTTGAAGTTTGTCTCAGGGATATCCCATGCTTCCTTTGAATAGTTAGCTGCTACTATCTTAGGAAAAATAGTTACTATCATGGCTGCCTCAATCAAACTTAAAGCTTTTGCATCCCTTCTTCTTGACTCCTTTAACTAAGTCTTTTGATGGTTAGTGAGGGTAGCATACTATGCTAGGTCAATTACATCATTAAAACTATTCACCACAAACTCTCACAAGTCATTTGCAACCATAATGGTTCTCATTTTCTTTACCCAAGTGTCATAATTTTGTCCATCAAAGAGCAATGGTTGTTGCCACATCTTTCCTACATCTCTTGCTATGTCAAACACCTATAAAAAAATGTCCAAACTCACGAGGATGTGAGGCCTTATAGCTATGATACCATGTAAAAATTATTTCAACAAATTATGTCAACTCAGGGAGATGACTGACCAATAGGAGAAATCACTCGACAGAAGCAAGGAGTAGAGTGACAGTAGGGAGTGTCAAGTTACTAGGCACTTATAGTGACCAAGTATACTTGGTCAGCACTGAGACTCAGTTCACACATGAACAACTCGATCAACACTAACCCGACCTAACTCAGTTAACAAAGGAAACTGAGCGAGCTCGAAGAACTTAGATAGGTAAGGACTAAGACAACTCAGTTGACACAGTGACCGAGTGAACTCAATCAACATTGGTAGGTTGAGGATGCTTTGTCAACACACAATTATAACAAGGATTGAGCTATACAGAAGGAAGGACTCGGTTTACAATAGGACCAAGCTTGATGATAACCGACTAAGATCTGGTTTATCTGCCATTAAAAAACAAAGACAAGAATAGACACTCGCAACTCGATTTTGTACAACTACCAACAATACACAACATAGTAGATATGAAAGAAGATAGCAACAATGCAATAATAGAAGGTGGACAAACTTGCTTTCTTTCTTCTATCTATTAAATTGAACCAAAATATCACAAATCTAGAATGTAAACTGCAAACCCATAAAACTTAAACAACTTACTACTACTCCTGATGATGAAACTAAACTTATAGCTATAAGGGGCTGCTTACAATAAGCCTAGAGAAATCATTGCTTCAACAGGAAAAAAATTCACTTACAAATGTGTGTGTGTGTGTGTGTGTGTGTGTGTGTGTGTGTGTGTGAGAGAGAGAGAGAGAGAGAGAGATCCAACATGATGTTGCACACTCTGATATTCCTTTGTTGTTGCTGCTTTGCAACTTTCTTCTTCTACTCTTTATTATCTTCGCTCTGTCTCTGACTTCTAAATGAAGATGGAAGACATTCCTTCTATTCGTCTCCTCACAAAATTTTTCCCTCTCATTTTGAATTTGAACTTACCTATCGAGATAAATGCTCTGTCGGGTAGGTGAGCGGTTGGTTCAAGGGGCAATACAAAAGTGTTAATATTTCAACAAAATGTGCATTGATTTAGATGGCACCAACTAAGACACATAAGCATCATGTCAGCCCTGGGATCAAGTGAGCCAAAAATTTGATGAATGGTCAACACATATGCATATAGAAACTTTGAAAAAAGCCTTCATAAACAAAGGAAGTCACCATGATTCTTCAACAATCAAGGATCATATGTAGTTCTCATAAGAATATTTAGCCAACAATGTACAACTACCACGTCACTATTTGAAGGAACAAGAATTATTTTGGAATCTACAATAATAATTGATTAAAGCAACAAAAATGAGATGATAGAACAAACGTAAGAAAAGATGTAGATAATAATATACAAAGCAACAACAATATAACTCAAGGTAACAAACATAGTCAAAGAAATAACAAGACATGTGGATATTGGTTAAGAGATTTAAGAATAAGAACAAATAAATCAATAATTAAGATTACGTGTAATAGGTGAAAGTTTATGGAAGAATCAAATTAAGTGGCATGAATATCTAGACTTCTAACTAGCACTGGATAACAAATACTAATATGTGAAGTGGTGCGATTAATGTTGCATAAGAGTATATTAAAAGGAAACTAATCTAATTAAAGGTCCACAAAAATTAAAAGATGAAATTAATTTTTGTTTACAAGTAATAATAAAGAAAAGACACAACCTTTGTGTGAAATGTTATAATAATGGTAAACAAATGAAAACAAAAAGAAAATTGATTAAAAAAAATTAAGGGTGTGAGATGAATGAAGATAGAAAATAAAAAGTGGAGTGCTTGACAAGAATATAGTACACTGAGGTATGAGAAGATATAAAAAAAGGAAGAAACATTAAGAAGGGTGCAAAATATAATATTATACATATATATTTAGATTCAAATAGGATATATACAATTATATTATAAGAGTATATTATAAGAGTGTGAAAAGATGTAATAAAAGAATAAGGAGGGGTACAAGTATAAAGAGTAATATAATGTGGGTGATTGAAATACACACACATACATATATGCGTATATATATATGTGTAAATAGATATATATGTATATACACACACATATATACATATATGTGAGTGTGTATACATATATATACACACATATATATACATATATATGTACATATATACATATATACATATATATGTATATGTGTGTGTGTGTATATATATATATATATACATATGTACATATATATGTGTGTATATATACAGACATGTGTGTGTGTGTGTGTGTGTGTGTGTGTACACATATATATGTATGTTATATAGACACACACACCCACACACACATAGAACAAATTTGAAAGATATAAGATATAAAAATAAGAGGATTCGTGAAGATATATATGTGAAAGATTAATATATAAAAAAGTGTTTCAATTATCTATCATCAATTGAGTAAGCAACAATATTAAGATGGAAAAGTAATTTGTGTGCAGTGGGTTGGTGCTCACGAAGACAACAATGGGGGTTGTTGCTTCTAGTAGGTTTGAGATTGTGAAGTGTGGGAGTTGGAGCTTCTAGTAGGTCTAAGCTTGTAAAGTGTGAGAGTGAGAGCTTCTAGTGATTCAATTCTCATAAACATAAGGGTTGAAGCCTCTAGTAGGTTTGAGCCTACAAAACATTGTAAAAGAAAAAGTCTATAAAAGTAATTATGTTTCCATGGTTTTCTCCCGCATTAGGTTTCCATATTGTGTTATTTTGTTCATGTGCATAATTATTTATTTTAGTATTTGAATTTATTATTTGGATAAAAGTTTTGGATTGACAAAGTTGATATTATACTAATTCACCCCCCATCCCCAATATCATCCTATGTTCTTCACAAAAGGCTTGTGAAGATTTGCAAGTGCAACAATAGGAGCCATGCAAGATTGTTGAGAAGAGTTTAGAAGCCAAGAAAAGAGAAAAGGCTATAGTTACACATGTTGATTCTATTTTCAAAGACATATTAGATATTGGGAGACTAGATGATATAGAAGGTAACTATGAACACTACGATGAAAAAGACAAAAGGAAAGTTGAAGAAGCAATTGTCAAATACATGTGTGATTTCATAAAGACAATCAATCAACTGTACGGTTTAATATCAAAGGAGCTCTATATGTTAGTTGATGGAAGATGAAGAACAACATTGAAGATGAACAAGGAAATCATGGAATGAACAGTTATAAGATAAGCTCCGAATTTAGAAAAGAAGATATTGAGATACTAATTGAAGCCAACAAACAAGACTTCAATATTCTTTTTATATTAAATTAGTTGGAGTTACAATACTACTTCATAATTCGACATCATCAATTAGCCATAGCAGCTATAGACTACTATCATGGAAATATACATAAGGAGCTATTACATTTTGAGCTTAGATTATATTTATGATTTTGGAGGATACAAAAACATATAGAGTTTATAACAAAAATTTGATAAAATATATGTCCAACTGGAATAAAGAAGTCCTTCATTTGTATCTCTAACTGTCTCTTGGAACTCCAACATATTGTTCTTAGGACTTATATGGTTACTGTCAAGCCTGAGATCTCTAATAGCTTGATTCAAATTATCTACTAACCTTTGATTTAACATACCTTGTGGATGGTTAAGTATTGGCACGAAATCACATATTCTTTATGGATCAACAGCTGGCCCTCCCTCATTAGTATCATGAACTTGTCCATAGAAATTTCTAGTGCAACAACTACCTATGACATAAATTTGAAAATGTATGAGTTTACAACCAAACTCAGTAAGATGCCTCCTCCTTTGAAAAATCTCTCCATTTCTATCCTTCCAAAGAAGTCATAGATTTCACAAGTTAAAATAGACCAAAAATGTTAGTCTTCAATTCAAATGATCAGTCAACAAATCTAGTAAGAATCTCACTCCATGACACGCATGGACAACTATTTCGAATAATAGGAGAACCAAAGAACATAGACCAAACACCATGGGCATATTCACATTCATAAAAGAGGTGTTATAGGTTTCATGAACTAAACAAAGCTCACACATAATAGGAGTGCTTTTATCATTAGGTACTTTAAAACCAACAGCAAGCTTCTTGAGCAATAAAATCCATCTAAAATAAGATTTTTTTGGTTTACATGGTGAGTGCCAGAAAAAGTTAAAAATAAAATGCTACTTAGAGATTGACCAACTCAGTCCCTAGCCTTGGTTCACCCTTCCAAAGGTGGATAAATCTTCTTTCAACATGCTATATACCTTTTTATTAGAAATTTTGAACAAGTCAGAGTCATCCTTCCATTTAATCCATTGTAAGGAATTGTTTAGTATCTAGGATATGCCCAAGAAAGAATCTGCCAACAACCTTAGAGATAATAGAATAAGTCTTTTTTTTTTCAGTATTAGGAATATTATATGAAACTGAGATTTCATCACAACACTCCAACTGAGTGTCAATCATAACATCTTTAACCAATGAAATGCCATACTTATACCAATTATTTTCAGAACAACTTTGAGTTAATGCAAGAGGCTTCCCATTAGCCTTAACACCCTACCAAAGAGATCTATTATAATGTCCCTTCTTGTATACCTTGGATATTTGGACAATTACTTCACTTTCTTAAAGTTATGCTATCTTTTGTCTTTAAAATTAGACTATGAAATGAAGATTACAACCAACATAAACCTCACTATTTCCAACTCATTATCTATGTGTAAATGATTTGGTTAAAATATAATTCAGATACTACACTCGTTCCTTTCCTCATTTCCTTCTTATGCCAAATGTCACTATTCTTTCTTATGCATCATAGTATTTTAGTTAAGGATGAAACCTCATATGGGTCATTCATGACAGTTGTTCCTTCTTAAACAATATTATTTCCATCTTAGATTATCTTCTACGTAGTTTTCAACTCTCCATTGATTATTTACCATCTCCTAACCAAATATGTTATAATGACAGAGTTCAAGATGAGTTTGTATTAATTTTTAGATTTGGGTTGCCAAACATCTATTGTGTTCTCCCTGCGATCATGATATTGCCTTTTTAGATACTAGTCTTTAGTTGCAAGTCTTAATGTTTTAGTTGACTATCCACTTTTCTTGAAACCTCTATATTCTTATCCATATTAAAAGCTTCCTAATGTAATTATGGCATTGTTAATTGGATTTAGTCATCGGTTCCTTCGTGTGAGCTTTCTCCAAGATGAAACTAACCAATCTTCCTTATTCGGCAATGAGTGGAGCTTAATTTCATGCACTAAGTCTATTCTCTGAATATTCATGGCATCCTTTTCCTATCATCAAACTGTGATACTTCTTAACATATTTTCCTTTGATCTGTTCATATATCTTCCCCGTATTCATCACTACTTGTCAGGATTGTATATTTCCCTCTTCTTATTCACTGATGGCACGTATCATTTTCATTCATAAAGTCACATGCCATGCTTCCTTTTTTCCTCAACGCCTCTTATCTGTAGATTGTAGAGGATGGACATGGACATTTTGAATGTCACTTTTATCAACGTGAATTGCCAAGTCTAAGTCTCCTTCCATCATTGTTTGGATAATTTTCAGAATAATGTTCTCCATGCCTTCTACGTAGATGCCTTTCTTGGAGATACTAGTTATCACGTTTGACATGAATATATGCTTCCTCTGTTATTGGCTGATTGTTCAGTCACGTGAGTGCTGAGTGATGAAATAGGTGCCGATGGATTCCCTTATATAGTTGTTCGCTATATGCACAGCCCGATATCTTCTCAAGACACTTCTCCAAGGGCCTGTTTGGCTGAGGGAATAGGAATAAGGGAATAGGAATGGCTATTTTGGAATACTTATTCTGGAATAGAAAATGGGGGTACATATTCCTATTCTATGTTTGGTTCAACCAGAATTTGATGCAGAATTTATGGAAACAAAAATTTACGTTTTCTAAAATAAATAAAACTGGAATAGGAATACGTATTCTAATTCCACCTATTTAGGTGGAATTGCAAAACCTCATTTTGGGCCAAAATTGGAATACGTATTCCTATTTTATTTTGTATTCCAATTCTGATTTGGTGCATTCAAAAGAAGAATTCAAAATCTTAAGAATTTACATATGCCTATTCCACTTGTATTCTCATTGCCAAACGGGCCCCAAATGTCTCCGTTGGTTCCTTCTAGTTTCTAATTGTTGCTATATAATAATTGTATTTAGACTTTTCTTCCCTTTTTACATGTAAATAATTTTAAAGAACTTGCTCTATCCAATCCCTCTTTTATTCTTATTTTTCCCCTTTAATTATATGAATGTTTTATACTTCTAAGAGGCACACCTTTTATCTCTTTATATAATCAAGTAAGATTAATTATGTATTGAATGTAATATCATTGTCTATTTCAAATTATAGATTATTATTTTATTTTATTTTATAATAATTTTATTATATTGATAATATATCATTTGTTAATGATATATCATTATTATGTTATATCATTCATTCATTTATTGTTCTCTCTCCCTCCCCCTCTCTTTCTGTATAATTTAAATAATAAAATATATTATTATTATGTTTTATTTGTTTATTCTTATATTTTAAATCCTATTATTATAGAAATCTATCTCAGAAATAGGGACATTACATCTATCCATGAATGAGTCTGGAGGAAAACCTCCACATGTTCTCCTAGACAAGATAAGATTCCTAACATGAGACCAAGATTTCCATATTGATTGGAAAACATTTGATCCAAAAATGGATAACTGAAAATTCCCAAACACTTTGTCACATAAAGGCACATTAGACCAACTTTTAACTCTTTTGATACCAGATTTGTAAACATTGTTTCTTATTATAACCTTTTGTGGTTCATCTCTAGAGAGTGATTTAATGATCCACTTTGAAGCCATAGTAACTCCAGAAGACTTCAAATCTTTAATGCCTAGACCACTTTTACTTTTAATAAAGCAACACCATTCCCATTTAACACATCGTCTCTTTTTATACCCAACCCATCTAACCATAGGATTTTTCTCATAATCCTTTCCAAACTATTAGACTGCTAGTTAGAAAAAAGCCAAGCTAAGAAGTATATATGGTGAGTAGAAAGGACCTTTTGGACCACATGCACTCGCCTTGCTAAAGAAAAAAGATGAGTCTGTCATTTTAAATACTTTTTATTTGTATCTTGGGAAATAACTAGTTCCACATGTCTTTACATGATGGTTCAATTGAGAATGAGATCCCCAAGTAGCTCGCAATGGAACTTGGACCACACCACTACCATCCTATATTCACAACCCAATCAGGAGGGGAGGAGTACCATCCAAGAATGACAGACTTTTGAGTAGTAATTTTGGCACCTAATACAAGATAGAAGAATTGAAGCGTATATACCATATTTATCAAAATTGACTTCTTCTAGTTCAATGAAAAGGATAGTGGCATCTATAAACTGAGAATTAAGGAACACCTCCAAATTAGGAAAGATAATCCCTTTAACTGGAGGTCCTAGTTGAGAGGCTCTAAGAATATAGAATAATGCATCAACAATTACAAACAATGCTGGAGCAATAGGACATCTTTGTCTAAGAGATCTTTGAAGGGTTATTGTATTTGAGTTCACCATTGACATCAATAGTTGTAGAGGAATCCTTAAGAAGAATGCTAATCCAATTGTAGAAATAAGGAAGGAAGCAAAAAGCTTTAACATGCCCATTACAAATGGTCATTCAATCCGATGAGATGCATTCTCAAAGTCTAGTAGTACCATAACAACATTTTGACCCTCATGCTTAACCCAATGCATAGCTTCCCAACTCGTAATTAGGTTCTCAAGAATAAATCTCCCTTTAATGAAGCCAGTTTGAATTGGGGAAATAAAATAATTAAGCATTCCTTCTGTTCTTCTAGCTAGAACCTTAGCAATAATCTTATAAGATAAATTTCTTAATGTTATTGGTCTCCAGTTCTTTACTTGAGTCTTATCACCACCCTTGGGTAAAAGCTTGATAACCCCTCTATTCATTTCAGAACCTAAGGTTTCTTGTTCAAAAACATCTTCATATAGATTCAAAAGTTCAGGATCAATCCTCTCCATATTCTATTTGTATAATTATGTTGGTAGGCCATCTAGGCCAGATGTTTTATCATTAGCAAGAGAGAGTATTGCTACTTCTATCTCATGTAGAGTAATAGGCTTGTCAAGATTCATTGCCTCAGAAACTTTAATTTTCTTTGGTATAAGGTCAAGACAATTATTAAGGGCTAAATAATTGTCGTCATAGAATCCAAAAGTAAAAAGGCATCTATAAGATTTGTAGAAGACATCCTTGATATCACTTGGACCATATGAAAGGTCCTCATTAACTTGAATGCCTTCCATCATCTCTCTTTTGTATTTATCCCTAATGTTATAAAAAAAAATTTAGTGACTTTATCACCCTCTTTCATCTAGTTCATTCTTGCCCTATTTTTCTAACCTTTGATCTTGTATTACTGAATTTTTCGTTGCTAGCATTAATCCACACCAAAAGTCACTGTAGTTTAGGGTTAGGCCCTTTAAATTGCAACTCTTTCTCAGTATGATTCACTCTCCTCTATAGTTCGCATTCTTCAGAATTTTAGTCCATAGCTTCTTTTTTTTTTGTTTCCAATGATCTGACACATTTTCCTCTAGGATTCCACAAAAAAATTCTACATTTCTTTGGCTCTTAGTCCCTACATACATAATTTACACAGATTGGTTACCATTTGAATGGCTTCAATATTATCCTCGTCCATAAGAAAGGATGTGTTCACTTTAAAAAATTCATTACTCCTCATACCTCTATCATCTCTAATATTATCTATAAACACCTTTACATAGATTGGATAATGATAAGATATGGAAGTAGGGGAGACACAAACTGGTGCATGTCCAACCTCAAATTCAAAAGAGAAGATAGGGTTCTCCACATAAGTCATGTCCAATCTATTATAGACTCTTTGGTGACCTCCTTGATTAGTGGACCAAGTATGCCAAATGTCATGAAAGAGACCTTTTTTGGACTCAAGGATCTAGAATTTTGAATTCCCTCTTGAAATTAATATAGAAGAAGTGTTCATTACCCTTCCAACTATGTGAGATACCTCCACATTTGTCTGCTTTATATTACACCATGTTGAAATCTCCAAAAAAAATCCAATGTTTTTAGGGAGTCCCGAGGTTAACCATTCCATAAGCGTTATCTATCTTTGTAGTCATTAGGACCATAAATATTACAAACTCCAATAATATTTAAAAAATAATCCAAAGAGCTCTTTGGCATGGGGATAAACCAAACTAGTGCATGTCTAGCCTCAGATTCAAAAGATAAGATAGAGTTCTCCACATAAATCCTCTCCAATCTATAGTAGACTCTTTGGTGGTCTCAATTATCTCACTAGGTATACCAAATGTCCTGAAAGATGCCTTTTTAAGACTCAAGAGGATCTACAATTATGAATTCTCTCTTGAAATTAGACTAGAAGAAATGTCCATTACCCTTCCAACTAGGTCAGATACCTCCACATTTTTCTTCTTTATATTCCACCATGTTGAAATCTCCCAAAAAAAACCTAGTGTTCTTTAGGGAGTCTCGAGGTTAACCATTCCCATAAGCTTTATCTATCTCTATAGTCACTAGGAGCATAAATATTACAAACTCTAATAATATTGTCCTAACTTTTAAAACTAATCCAAATAGTTGTTTGGCATGGGGACAGACCATTAGCAATAATCTTATCATCCCATTGAGAGCCAAACAAAATATCTATACTCCCCTAACCTCTACAATGGTTCGAGTAAAAACTAGTAGCTTGGTCCTATAGGAACTTCATAATGGTGTTGGCTTGGAAGCCAACAAATTTGATATCTCGTAGACAAATGATGTCCTTCATTTTGAGAATATTACACCATTTCCTACCCATATATTTTCTATTAGGTGTCTCAAGGCCTCTCACATTCTAGCTATGTAGTTGCATCATCATTTGGATGGTTGCAATTTGGAATTATTATAAATCCCATTAAAGCAGTTAGCGATGTCCTTACCTGCCTTCTTACTATCATTAGATAACAAATACCTCTCCAAAGGTTTCCTCTTCTTTTAGAGGATTTGTTCACTACTTCAGTAAATGGTTCTTTAATCATTGTATTTCCTGCTACATTGTTATCACCCTTTAGCACAATAGCAGATTTTAGAGTTTCAATTAGTGATCTTTCATTGCCCCATGCATAATTAGAGGTTATCCTCGTACTCTCAACTTTCTCTTTAATGAAGACTAAGGAAATATGTTGAGCATTTAACCTAGGTTGGAGTGAATATTTATAAGAAACCTCTCCATTAGACACATTATGACATTTTTTAACTTGAAAAGCGGTTAGGGTTTGGGATTGTTTGATACCACTTTTAGAAGTTGGCATCACCTCAAAATCTTCCTCAAATAGAAGATTGTGAAGAATAGTAAATTTTCCATTATCGAAAGATTCATTCTCTTCGACATTCCTAGTATTTATATTCTCTTCTGCAACATTTCAAACATTATTACTAACATCACCCACCTCTTCCCTAGGTGGGTTAGCATTATTATCTATAATTTTGATGAGGACACAACCCAAGACAAAATGAACACAACAGGAAATGGGGAGTATTATTATCAAAAGTGATGTACTATTACATTCATTACAATGAAAATAGACTCGATGAAATGCCCTAAGGGCTTACAATGTTGTTTAATTATGGAGAAAAATACTCCTCACAGTACCTTCTTCCAAACTCCACTGAAAAACTGCATTTACAATGCCAAAAATGACCTTAAGTAACCTGAATTAGGTTTAGGGTTAGGAATACATTTTAGAATATGCCATTTGGAATCCACCACCAAAACAAAAGGTTCTAGAAAACACGTCACAAGTCGGTGCAAAATTAGAAGAATCCAAAAATGGTAGTCCAACTTTCGGGAGGCATAACTTTTGATCTAGGACTCTGATTGATGAACCTTTTACATTTTCAGAAAGCCCTCCAAGTGCCCTATATCCCTATGGACCAGCTTCATTTGTCCCCAATTTTTCAGGCTTGTACAAGGCCATTTAGTGCCTCAAATCTGACTTTGAAGTGTTCTTACAAGGTCTCCAAGCAACTTAAAATTGCAATAACTTTCAAACCGTAAAGCCTTTTCACCTGATTCTTTTTTTGGCATTTTTTAAATTACAATTATAATCATCCCTCCAACTTACACCCTCTAACTCATAATAATTATGGCTCAATTAAAAAATAATCTCTTTTCTGCATTGGCACATATCCCAAGGTGCTCAAAATAACTAACCTAAAAAACCAATAGTGGAACAATGAGAGTTGGAATCTCTATTTGACCCAAATGTGTATTTAGAAATAAAAACACATTAAATATTGACTAACACTAAGCATATTTTTGGGTGACACAGGATTTCTCTTACACCACTAGATGCTCTTGCATTAGACACCCATGGTAAATTGAAAAGTGACCCTATCACTTTATAGCTGGTACAGAAAAACCCAAATGGGAAACCCCAGCTATGGATATCCAAGTTGAATATTCCACTAGTCGTCCTTTCCATTTCACCATGTATTCTTCATACTACATATTTTTGGTACTCCGGCCAACATGGCTATCTAGGATTTCTTCAATCTCTTCCTTCTCAGAAGTAGGAATTGGACATGGCTCTAGTATCAACTCCTCCTCTGCACCATCATCATGATATCATGTTAAGTCTGCAATATTAAAAATAGGAGAAATGTGAATCCCATCTAGCAACTCCACCTCATATGTATTTCTTGAATCATGTGCAGGGACCAAATTTCTTCATCTTTATCTTATTGTAGGTACCCATTGGAAATTGTTCCTTTTTCAAGTATACCATAACCAAATCCCCAACTTGGAACTCCTTATGCCTCCTCTTTTGATCTACTCTAGCCTTGTACTATAGGTTCATCTTGGAAATATGTGCATGTACCTGCTCATGTAGCTTCTTGACATGTTCATAAAGTCTTTTGCCTCAACACTTGTCCTCTCTCCTTGCTCCATCTTCCTCAGCTTTGGTTCAGTCCTTGGACTACTCCCATACATAATTTGGAATGTTGATCTACCAATGCTCCTATTCATAGAATTATTGTAATAAATTTTGCTTGTGGTAGAATCAAATCCCATCCCTTGGGCTTATCTCCTACTAAGCACCTCAACAAATTACCCAGACTTCTATTCAGTACTTATGTTTGTCCATCAGTCTACGGATGATGTGTAGAACTGAACTTCAATTTTGTCTTCAACTTCTTCCACAAAGTCCTCCACAAATACCCAACAAATTTAGTATCTTTGTTAGAAACAATACTTTTTGGGAGACCATGTAGCCTCACCACCTCTCTGAAAAAAAAATTTACAACATGCCCTACATCATGAGTCTTGTGGCATGGAATGAAATTTGCATCTTGGAGAACCTATCAAACACCACAAATACTAAGTCATTACCCCTTTGTGTCCTCGATAATCCAAGAACAAAATCCATACTTATGTCCTCCCAAGGCTTCGATGGAATAGGCAATGGTTGATAGAGTCTAGTATTTTGACTAAATCCTTTGGTTGTTTGACATACTTGACAACTCTGCACAAACTTCTTCACATCCTATGACAATTGAGGCCAAAAATAATGTTCACTAATAATGGCAATGGCCTTATATTGACCAAAGTGTCCTGCCATCCCTCCACTATTTTTCTCTTTGATCAAGTTCTCCCTCATGGAACGCCTTGGAATACACAGTTGACTTCTCTTGAGCAACATACCATCCTGACTCATGTAATCTAGCCACCTAGTCTTGTCTAGAGTAACAGGTTCTTTAAAAACCTTCCTTGAGCCTTTGCAAAGTCAGGGTCCTTAGGGTAAAAATTCTTGAGTTCATCAAACCCAACCACTTCAACTTGCATTTCTGTCAGCAACAACTGTCTCCTACTTAATGCATTTGCAACCCTATTAGACCTTTTGCTTCTATGTTTCAATACAAATGTATAGCTTTGCATGAACTCTACCCATTTCAAATGTCTCTGATTCAATTTACCTTGGCTATTTAGGTACTATAATGCCTCATGATCAGTATATGAGACAAATTCTTTTAGCAAAAACTCATGCCTCCGTTTCTTTAAGGCCTGAACTATTGTATATAACTCCTGATCATAAACATAATACTTCTTCTTTGCATCAATCAATTTTTCACTAAAATATGCAATAGGTTTACCTTTTTGGCTCAACACAACCCTAATAGCACAACTGCTAGCATCGTAATCCACCTGGAACACTTTACTCAAATCAAGAAGTGCCAACACAGGTTGCTCTATCACCCTCTTCTTCAACAATTCAAAACTCCTTGCAACTCTTGTAGTCCACTTCAACTATTTTCTATCCCCCCTTATTGTTTCAGTTAGGGGTGCACATATACTACTGAAATTCCTAATGAACTTCCTATAAAAACTAGCTAGACCATGGAATGACCTCACCTTAGTGGCAAACCTTGGAGTAGGACATTCCAAGATGACCTTCACCTTCTCTGGGTCTATTTTGAGACCTTCAGTTGATACAACAAACCCCAAATAGACTAACTCCCTTTTGACAAAGCTACACTTCTTCAAATTAATCAACAATTTCTCTTCCCTCAACCTTTCAAGGACACTATGAATGTGTAATAAATGTTCATCCAAAGACTTACTAAAAGTCAAAATATCATCTAGATAGACAATAATAATTTTTCCCAAAAATTTCTTTAGTACCTCATTCATAAGCCACATGAAGGTGCTTGGCACATTGGTCAGTCCAAAGGGCATGACTAACCACTCATATAGACCCTCCTTGGTCTTGAATGCAGTCTTCCACTCATCTCCCTTGCATATCTATATCTAGTGATATCCACTCTTGAGATCTATCTTTGTGAAGTACTGAGCTCCAATCAAGCAGTCCATAAGATCATCCATCCTTAGCAAAGGAAATCAATAATTAATGGTTATTTTATTTATAGCCTTAGAGTCTATACACATTCTCCACTCTCCATCCTTCTTTGGTGACAGCACTATAGGTACTGCACATGGACTCAAGCTCTCTTGAATCAAACCTTTCCTCAATAGCTCTTGAACTTGTTTGTTTATCTCCTTAGTCTCAGTTGGTACAACACTTGGTGAAGGTTTTACAAATGGGGTTGCAAGCTTTGGGTTTAACAATGGAGGAAACTTTTTAGTTAAGCATGCTCAGGCTAGAGTAGTACTGGGATGGGTGACCTCTTAGGAAGTCTCGGTGCTTCACCCCTGTGAGCATCTCCTATATCCCATGAGTGCTAAGTATTCCATTTATTCTCATGAGAGATGGATTCATGTTGAATCACTACTCATGAAACATGGGTCAATGAGTTTGACTCAAAAATCACATAGTTAAATCTTGATAGCAATATCACAAGGAGTCATCCTATCAGCAGCCTTGTTAGGCAAACTAGCTCCAGGGACTAAATCTATTTGATGACTAATTTGCCTTATTGGCGGAAACCCTTTTGGAACATTATCAAAGATGACATCTCCATACTCACTTAATAGAACCAAAACTTCAAGTGGAACTCCACTACTACCTTCCTTATCCTTTCTAGGAATTAAAGCATAACACATATGCTAATGTTTCATGCCATCTAGAAATTTTCTTCCATCAACAAGGCATACCCTAGCACTACTACATACCTTTTCACCCTCCTTTATCAGAGAGTATGTATTTGCATGACCATCATGTATAGCATGCCTATCAAACTGCTATGGCCTTCCCAACAATAAATGGCAGACATCCATTGGGATGATGTCATAGAGAACCTAGTCATGGTAGCTCCTAATCTTGAACTTTGCCAAACATTGCTCACTAATCATGATCTTATGATCATCCTGCACCCAAGAAATCTGATAGGGATGGGGATGTTTCTCCCTCTTGAGCTTTAGCTTTGAGACCATTTCTTCTGACACCAAGTTATCGACGCTCCCACCATCAACAATCACATCAAAACATTTACCGTCACACTTGCACCTAGTAAAAAAAAAACTCCTCCTTTCTCCAAGTTTAGTTTCATCACTCAACAAGACCCATTTATTTTAACTAGAAACTCTCCTCTTTCTACATCCTCTAAATGCAATGAATGTGCTTCATCATCCACATGAGCAACCCTTGCTTGACCATCAGCCCTTTTATCTATTCTTCCTTGGCGTTGAGGACATTCATAGGTACAATGACCTTCTTCATTGTAATGAAAATACGTACCACAGAAGCCTCCTCTTCCTAAAACTTGTCCAATTCCTCTACCTCTTCCTCTCTGATCTCCAAAGTTTTGATCATGGGAACAGTTGAAACCCTCATTCTTCTGGTTTCAACTGGTACCCACATCTTCATTTTTCTTTCGATTCTCATTTCAGCCTCCAAATGACTTACCACCGCCCCTTCCTCCTTAACTATGCCCTCTTTACCTTCCATAAAACTTTTTGTTTAACTTCTCCTCAACTTGTGAGGCAAACTAGTATGCCTCTTCAATGCTAGTCATTCTAACCAGACTTAACTCCTCTTGAATGCTAGGTCTTAACCCATTAAGGTAATGGGAAACCTTCTCCTTGTTTGCTTCCACATGCTCCACCTTAATTAGGACTCGATAAAACTCCTCTGTGTATTATTGGATAGAGTTTCCTATTTGTTTTAATCCTTGCATCTTCTTGAACAAATCAAGCTCGTAATCAACAAGAATTAACTACTACTTCAGTTTGTCCACCATGCAATCCCATTTTGTGATTTTCTCCTTTCCTCTTCTATTTCTTTCCAACTGAACCTCTTGCCACAATATTTTGGCATGGCCTTTCATTTTGGCCTTTGCAAACTTAACCCTATCAGGGTCCCCAATATCCTCATACTCAAAATATTCCTCTAGCTCATTAATCTAGTTGATCAACTCATTCGGGTTTAGATTTCTCAAAAACATGCTAACATCAATTTTAGGTCTTTTTCTCAGCTTAGCAATGGCCCTAAAAAGCTTCTCCTTTGCTTGGTTTAGGACTTCTTTGTCTCCTCCTTCCTGCACAATATTTTCTTCTTCTTCATTTTCCTCCTCGCTTTCGTCACCTATGACAATTTTCATCCCTCTACGGATCTCCTCTTACAATGCCTGAACTTGTCTCTAGAGGGCTCGAAGCTTAGGAGGACTAATTCTGGCCCTTCCACCATGCTCCCTTCATGGAGGTATCTTCTCACTATATCAAAACCCAAAACCAAACAATCCTAGTGAAAACTGCCTCACAGTTAGTGCCCTGTCTACACACTAAGGAAAACTCACTTTGATACCACTTGATGATGGCACAACCCAAGACAAAATGAACATAATAGGAAAAGGGGAATATTATTATTAGAAGTGATATGATATTACATTTTAGTAAAATGAAAATAAACTCGATGACATACCCTAGGGGATTACAATGTTGTCTGATTTTGGAGAAAAACACTCCTTACAGTACCTTCTCCCAAACTCCACTGAAAAATTGTGTTTACAATGCTAGAAATGAACTTATGTAACCTGAATTAGGTTTAGGGTTGGGAATACATTTTATAATATGACATTTGGCATCCACTACCAAAATAGAAGGTTCTAGAAAACATGTTAGAAGTCAGTGCAAAATTAGAAGAATCCAGAAATGGTAGTCCAACTTCCGGGAGGCATAACTTTTGATCTGGGACTTTGATTGATGAACCATTTACATTTTCAAAAAGCTCTCCAAGTGCTTTATAGCCCTATGGACCAGCTTAGCTTGTCCCCCATTTTTTGGGCCTGTACAAGGCCATTTAGTGCCTCAAATCTAACTTCAAAGTTCTCTTAGGGGGTCTCCAAGCAACATAAAATTGCAATAACTTTCAAATCATAATGTCTTTTGACCTAATTATTTTTCTGAAGTGCTTTAAATTACAAATATAATCATCCCTTCAACTTACACCCTCTAACTCATCATAATTATGGCTCAATCATAAAATAACCTATTTTCTACATTAGCACATATCCCAAGGTGTCCTCAAAAACACTAACCTAGAAAACCAATAGTGAAACTATGAGAGTTGGAATATCTATTTGACCCAAATGGGTATCCAAAAATAAAAACACATTAAATAGAAACTAACACTAAGAATATTTTTGGGTGATACAAGATTGCCCTTACACCACTGGATGCTCCTACATCAAATTTCTTTTTCTATGACCATCCCTGACTTCTCGAATTCCTTAGCATTGTTATTAACATCAAATTTAGGGTTCTAAATTTTTTTAAGAGATGGGTAGTCCTTTTTGGTATGCCAATTATTTTTACAATGAAAGCATAACCCTAGGTTTCCCAAAAGGAAGACTTCCCGCAAAATAATTCTTCCTCTAATTCCATCAAGATAAAATTAGGAAAATCTATATCTGGGTATAGGACAATCAAAACCCTAGCATTCAAATGAGGTAATGTAGTTTTTGATTCTTCAATTTGCAAAAATGAGCCAAGAGGTTGAACAATCTGGGGGGTAAACAACCAGAATTTTGGTTGTAGACTCCTAATTTGTATCCAATGAGGGGAAGAGAAAGCAATGGCTTGATCAGAATTAACTTGTTGATGTCAGTTTTGTACCACTAAATAACATATAATAATTGAATACTTGACATGTGATATCAAACACTCAATTCCTCTTTTGAAAAGTTAATACTCATGAAGACATGAGAAAAACTCCAATGTTCCTTACACCTGTGGATACTACCTTAGTTATCAATATGATTTGTTGGTAATCACGTAGGCAGCCTTACATTGTTCATTCAAGGATGACTTGGGTTCTAGGATGATGGTGATGATTTTGTATGAATGCCAGATGATGTTGACGGTGGTGATGATGGAGGGTGTATTCAAATGACTTATGCCTTCCTAACTTTCTTCTTCAAAACTCTAATTACTAAACTATTTGCTATTCTACTCCTACTCCTATGAATGGAAAGATTAGCAAATGGACAGGGATTGAATCTGATGAAAGCTAACAGGTGGCTCTACCTCCATAGATGTAATGATTCAAGGGAAAGTGACTAGATTACCACGCAAGGCTTCCCAACAAGCCACTAGTATGCTAGTGGCCTAGTTATAGATCCCTATCAAACATCCACTAATATCACCATGCAACTATCCATCTACTCTTACTCTTACTAACTTCTTGAAATAAAATATACTTTAACAACTTCAAAGGAAATATAATTCTAACTATTAGAAGTAGAAACCATGCAATAACACCAAATGTTCTTAATCATGATGCAAGTCACAACAATGATAAAGAGAAGCAATTTTGGTATTATCTTAGCAACAATTTTCTTTAACCCTTTATAAATGAGAGAAAATGGCCTTATATAGAGGCCCAAAATTACAACCAATGGCAGAGATTAAGAGGCAAAATCAACAATCCAGATTGGATCCTAGAAACCCTAATTAGGGTTGCCACTTCATTAGCCAATGAGAAGACACCACCTCAGCAATGGACCAATGAAAAAAAAGGAAAAGTGGCAATCAATGAGAAGGCACCAAAATGGTAGCCAATAAGAATTAGACACCTATCCTACCCAAGAAGAAGGAGAGTTTGCCACTTGTATACAATGCATGCACCTCAAAAATCTCTCCCTTGTTGAAAGAGTCACTAGAAAATACATAAGGGCAATGCCGAAAAAATTACCAATACCCAAAAAAATGCATGTAAAAAATTCCATAAATGGCCAAAGCAACAATGAAAACCACAATCATAGTGTGATAAACCACCTTTGGGAAATGCCTTCATAAATTGTCTCCACAAATCTCTGTTAGTTTAGTTTTTTATTTTTCCTATTTTTCTAGGTTTTTCCTACACTTTTAATAATCTCGCATGTCTTATTAGGTGAATGATTGTGAGGTGTCACCTTCCTACATGTGAGCATCCATTAGCTATCTTGGGAAGATACTTTGCTATCTTTAGTCCAATAGATGGTTGCTCCTCATTGGTTGGTGTTGCCACCTTCTCCCTCTTCCTAGCCTATATAAGCATGCTACCTAGCTTGTATTTGCATCTCTTATTTTTGCATCCTCTTAATGTTATTTTGCTTCCAGCATTTGCATTACTCTCTTGGAGACTAACTCTATGTTGCTATTTTGATTTTGTATCATTTGCATTCATAGTTTAGATATTTATTCTTTGCACTAGTTTTCTGGGTTATTAATCTTTTTAGATTCTAACACTCATAACACCCAAAAAATCATCGAATAATCACTAATAACTGGTAAAGTTGGTTGTGCATAGGCAACAAATCTGCTACAAAGGGCCCAAAAAACCATCTCCAAACAATGTTCATTGATAGGAAAAAAAATTGCCAAAAAGGGCTTGGAAAAGGTGGCACAATAGTCGAGAAACATTGGCAAAGGGACAAGTTATTATAGCTAGGAAAAAATCCCATCGTAACACTAAGCCTCAAAAAAGATTGTGTGATCTCATAAAACCAAGGCACATAAGCCAAAGCATAGCCCAAAATAGGTGCCAAAAATGTGGTAATACAACCCAAGGTCAAAGAAGACCTAGTGACACAACCCCAAACAATGTTCATGCATAGGCAACAAATTGCCAAAAAGGGATAGGAAAAGGTGGCATAATAGTCGAGAAAAATGTGCAATCTCATAAAACTAAAGCATGTAAGCCAAAGCATAGCCCAAAATAGGTGCTAGAAAACATGGCACTACAGCCTAAGGTCAAAGAAGACCTAGTAACACTGCTCGAGGCACATGGTTAGAAGCTTGTAGTGGGCATAGTGCATATACAAAGGACCAAATCACTCCATACATGGTTGACTTGCAGTCCTTGTCTGACATGGGGCCTAAGTGTGGAAAAATGGGTCAAGAAGTACTTGTACTGACTAAAAATTTTGGGGGCCTACTTCACTTCCAAAAAAAAGGCACTTTACCAAGGACTTTTAGAACCCCACATCACAGGTACATTGGTGATGTGACCTATTGATTGACATGGGAGTTGTGTCAAGCAAATCAAGCACTTGGATGGTGCATGTAATTGACACGAGAGAAGATCCCAAGGCTAGTGTTGAGCTTGAAAGAGGAATGTGGAGCACAAAAAAGACTAGGAGTAAGAACTGCTCATTGTTGGAGATTGGACCCAAGCAGAGGGTGCTAAGGTGGACCAACCATAGGCTTGTGTAGGGAATTAATGTGCTTCTTGTACAAGGAACCCCCTTCGTACCTGCCCAAACCTTAGTGCAAAACATATGTGCTCCTTCGAAAAATTATGCCGTGCATGTACAAGTGCCTAGTGCACAAAAACAAAATTTGGCATTTAAAAAAAAACATGTGCCTTCCTACAAAAGGGTGTGCACTTTATCCAATAAAATGATTCGTGCAAAAAAATTTGAAAAATAAAATCAAAAATTCACTTTTTATATTTTTATTAAAAATATATATAAATTTTGCTTCTCGATTTGTGTGCTTGGGTATATTTTTGCCTCAAAAGTAACTTTGTCCAAAATGGATGAATTTTATATGGAAATGAGGGTTTTTGTGCACTCTAAGCTCAACGGTGATGTTCATTTAGACTCAAAGTCTCCAAAAATAAATTCTCCACACCACCCCCCCCCACAAGTCCCATAAAAATATCCTCGACATAACCAAATCTAAAAACCAATATGAAATCTCTCATGAAGAGAACAAAGGCATGAAAGTTTGGAGCTCTGGTACTATGTTGAAGTTGAGGAGTAAAGCTCAAACCACAACTCCTAGAATCATTGCATGCAAATACCTACCTCAGAAAGAGAGGAGTAAAGCTATGGAGGCTTGAATTCGCAGGTCCATAAGAGAGGAGACATTCTTGATGTGCAAAACGTAAATTTCTATTTAATCAAAAATATATATATTACAAGGAAAGATCAATTCTTATAAAGGAGATCAAAACCCTAATAGGAAACTAACCTAGGCTACATGATAATAATTAATAAAAGAATTAATCATTATATCTAAAGTTTAGCTTAAGTAAAATAGAGTTAATAAGAAAACACCTTATTACTCTTAACACTTACTAATAAGGGTCAGAGTCATGTATTCCAACCACAAATCCATTATTTCATCTAGAATAATGACTTTTGGGCTAGCTTCAAAGTAAATAGCTAGACCTTTGTTACAATATATCCTCAAATTTATCCCCTTAGTGGTATTGTTCTTGACCAAGTTAGCAACAATCAAGGTCGACTCCTCTTCATCAAAGAAATAATCCAACCATCAGGGAAAGAAATCAACCCTAAGGTTGATGAATCCCAAGTTTCATGATCAATAGAAGTAGGGTCCATCAAAGAGGACAATGCAACTTGAGAAGAAGGTGCATCATCAACCAAAGTTGAAAAAGGGGGTTATTTAGTACCCTCCCATAGCAATACCCATGGGGGGTAAGAGTAGGGAATTCAAAATTTTATAGAGTGTGAAAGCTTAGAGTAGAAAGCTTCTACAATCCATTATCATAGTTTTCAAGATTATGTTCCAATCCATAAAAATAAATTATTATAATAAGCAAATATAAAAAATTTACTAAGTAAAAGTGTTATTACCAACTACTTTCCTTTTAATTTTTAAGAACATTATGTTTTTGTACTATTGCAAGAAGGATAATGAAAAAATAATGTTAGCTTTGAAAATATACATAGTTAACTAATAGTTATTATAACACTACATTTTTATACATAATAATCACAAACTTCCAGCCAACTTGGCGTAATTTGTATTTCATTTTTTTAAAAAAATATTATGTTTTGATTACAAAGTCTTACATATAGTTTCTTCCATCCAAAGCACTACACTTACTATTAGAATATTAAAAATCGAAATATGAATAAAAAAAATATATTGTGCTTTCCTTGAAAGTTGGAAGAGATAAAAACCTTTAGGCCCCGTTTGGTTCCACGAATTAGGCAGGAATAGGAAAATCTAAATGCTCACATTTTCCAATCTGACGTTTGCTTGCAAAAAAAATTTGGAATCAAAATTTTCCTATCTTAATTCGACCCCAAAATGAGCATAGCGGGATTCCTAAAAAAAGGTGGAATAAGAATAGTTTATTCTTATTTTAGTTTTTAATAAACCTAATTTGATGGGTTGTTGGGTTTGTGACTTTGCCTCTTGATTGCATTTTGTCACTCAAATGCATTTTTGGACTATTTCCTCCATTCATCATAACATATAAACTAAGTCAACATTATTTATAGTTTAATAGGTGATTTTTGTTTAAATAACAAAAAAGACTAATATCAGATTCTATCTTCTATAAACTTTCATAAAATTATCTTTACAAATAAATCTTGTGTTTGGTCTTACAATTAAAACTATGTTGAAAGATAATTTAAATATCATATTAATGACCTAACTTATTTGTATTTTTTATTTTCTTTAATATATTCAAAAATAAAATGTTTTTAGTTTTGATTTTATACTTATATTTAACGTTTAAATTTTAAATTTTTAGTAAATACTATCAAATATTAAAATTTAAAATATTAATTTTTCATTTTTTACAATATAAACATAAATATTTGAAAATCTCACTTAAAATTTAAGTAGCTCTAAACAATATTGAATATGATTTTAAAGTAATTTGATTTAATTTAGAATTTTAATTATGATTTATAGTATAATATCTCCTTTGAATTTCAAAGGTTGTGGTATTCTTATAACTGATAAAAGTAATTTAAAAAATAAAATGCAAGCTACTTATTTGGCTTTTAAAAAATTAATGGAAAAGTCTATTTTTATAAATAAAAAATCATGTTTATTTAAAATATTGTCATTCTAAAACAAATTGAACTATCAATATTTTTTTTAAAACTTATTCCAATTCTATAAATAAAAATTTATGTTTATTTAAAATATTACCAAACTAAAACAAATTAAACTATCTATATTTTTTTTTAAACTTATTCCAGTTCCTATTTGAATTGTTCCAACCAAACATAGAATATGCATCTTTCACTCCTCTTCAGAGTCAACTAAACATGTCCAAATAATATTCCAAAACTTCTTTTAAGAATGTGTGAATATCAGAAGAGAGCTTATTTCAGCATAGATAAATGTCAAATTTGGCAATTCATGCAGCCTTAGAATATTACAAATCTAACTATGAATTTTTTTAAAAAAAATTGTGTCCTCGTGTGGAAGAGAAAAAAACCTTTGTGAATATATAGATGAGGCATAAAACAACATAACACATTACCCAGGACGGTCTCGGATCACACTCCCATCTTTTTTAATTGGAAAGAAGAGTCCTAGGGGGGGCCAAGACCTTTTAGATATAAAATTATGTGGTAATCCCATCCCGATTTTAGCACTAGGGTAGTGGAGTGGTGGGGGTTCTATGTGGAAGGAATTGTTATGGATAGACTTTTTGCTAAACTGGAGAATGTTGGAAGAAATGTGTGACCCTAGAAGAAAAGATATTTTGGTGATATCTTTAAGACTAAGGTGGAGGTGGAAGAGAAGTTAGAAGAGCTTCATAAAGCTATGGGGGAAGGCCTCGCCTCAAAAAATATGATTCAAGAGGAGGATAAATGTGGAAAGGTCTGGAAGGAAACAATGATCAAAGAGGAGACCTTCTAGAAGCAAAGATCCAGGGTGTTATGGCTTAAGGTGAATTATGAGAATATTGCATTTTTTCATAGATCGGCCTCAATTCATAAAAGGAAAAATATTATTGATAATGTCAAAGATGATAACAATGTGAAGCTTACTAAAACTGAAGATATAGGAAACTAGGTGACTGCTTATTTCAAGAACTCTTATTTGGAAGAGCAGAGAAATATCAAGGAAGAGGACAGACGATGGCTGATTAATTTCATGCCCACAGTGATCTTTGCCAAAGAGAATGAGGAGCTTGCACAGTTGGTCACTGAGGAGGAAGTCTGTAGAGCTATCTTCTCTGTGAAAACCTACAAATCCCCAGGACCTGACGGTTTCCCCTTGGCATTCTTCCAACACTTTTGGGATGTTATTAAATTGGACCTCCTCTAGCCGGCTTGTGACTTTTTTAGAATTGGGAAGCTTCTCAAGCAACTTAATAAAATGTTTATTGCCCTGATCTCGAAGGTTAAAGACCCAGAGGTCCTCTCTGATTTCAGGCCGATTAGCCTATGTAACACTACCTATAAGATTTTCTCTAAAATTTTGGTGAACAAGTTAAAACCATTGTTGTACAAATTCATTGAGAAAACCCAGAATGGATTTGTCACAGGATGCCAAATCCTTGATGCTACCATAACTTATGAAGTTTTGTACTCTATGGAGAAGAGTGGTAATCCAGGTATGGCTTTGAAACTTGACATCTCTAAAGCTTATGATAGGATTAATTGGATTTTCATGTATGAAGTTATGGGTAAATTTGGTTTTAGTCAAAAGATTATGAGGATGGTAAAGTTGATGGTTGAAACTGTCAATTACTCAGCGATGGCGAATGGTTAGTCTTGGGTGAATTTTGGTAGGGAGAGGGGACTAAGACAAGGTGACCCTACCTCCCCCTATTTGTCTGTCATGGTTGGTGAAATTCTCGAAAGAGCGTTCTTGAGAAAGATGGAAGGGGGGGCGATTAAAGGTATTAAGCTTGCATCCAAGCTTCCACCAGAGGTGATCTAGCAGTTTGTGGACCACAACTTCCTAAGTGGGGAGTCGTCAATGGGTGAACCCAGAGCTTGGAAGTCTATGTTGGAGATATATGCGGTCAATGCAGGATAGAAAATTAATTTGGACAGAAGTAAGGTGTTCTTCTTCAACACCCCCCTAATATATAGTGAAGGATTGTTAATATTTTGGGGTGTAATATTGTTGTGTTACTTGACATGTATATGGGCCTCCCCTTGATGGTGAAAGATGTAAGTAGCAACTTTTGGAATTGCATTTTGGACAGGATGGAAAAGAAGTTGATTAGGTGGAAAGGTAAAACTCTAAGTAGTGCGAGTAAGCTTCAACTTTTGATTTCCTCCCTCCAAGGGTTACCTCTGTATTTCCTAACGCTGTTCAAAATTACTCAGTGTATGGCAGAGAAATTGGAGAAAATACAATGTAACTTCCTTTGGTCGAGAGGAAGTGAGAAGAATAGGTTAAGTTTGGTAAAATGGGATATAGTTTGTAAACCTAAAAGTAGAGGAGGCTTGGGGGTAAGGAAGATATCTAATTTTAATAATGTACTTCTCACCAAGATAGGATGGAACCTAATGAATGAGGAAGCTAATTGGTGCAATATTTTGAAAGCCAGGTACCTGGGAAATCTGAAATTCTCTCACTGCACCTAGAGAAATGATCTCCCTATGGAATCTAAGATTTGGGGAAATATTGTGAAAAATAGAACCCTTTTGAAAGATGGTGTAAGGTGGTTGATGGGTAATGGTAATCAGATTAACTTCTAGGAGGATCCATGGCTTATTAATAAGCCATTAACAAGAACAAAGTATGGGTCCCTTTGAAACCACCTCTAGGAGCATGGGGGAAGTATGGTTGTTGATTTTATTGGCCCAGGGAGGAAGTGGAAAAAGGTGGAGGTGCAATAGAATGCTCTAATTGGAGGGGACCTATTAGAAGAGCTAAATGTTCTGCTAGAAGGGTATAGAATCTTGGGAATGGATCAGAATGATGAGTTCATTTGGAAGGCCACTTCGATGGGGGAGTTCGACGAGAGAGTTCTATGTTAAATCTGCCTACAAATTAATGTTTGATAAAACTTTGGAACCTAATCACTGGGGGAATATATGGTTCAATCATTTAATCCTAAAGATTAATATATTCTGGTGGACCACCATCCATGGGAAATTTCTCACTATTGATAACCTTATGAAATGGGGTTTTCAATTATCCAATAGATGTTATTTGTGTAAGAAGGTAGAGGAGAATATTACCCACTTGCTCCTTCATTGTAGTTATGCTTCTAATGTTTGGGGGAGGCTTTTACAGAAGCTGGAGGTGAACTAGGTGTTTAAGAAGGATACGGTGCAATTTGTGAAGAATTGGCAAGGCCCCTTTGCCCACCCCCTTCTTGATAGTTTGTGGAAGGTTATCCCCTCCCACCCCCCATGTTTGTTGGGGTATTTGGAAGGAGAGAAATAACAGGGTTTTTAGAAATGAAGAAAGAAGTGAGGAGGTTGTTGTGGACAAGATCTATAAACTTATGGTTGAGAATATGAGTTGCAACAAGTGGAGAAAACTGCCATTCCCCCCTAGCATGCTAGATGTCAAAGTGGCCAAGGGTTGGAACTTGGAGGAGGGGATAATGGAGAATGATAATTCCAATCTATTGGCTAGGAAAAGGACATGATGGAAACCCCCGCTTGCAAATTGGGTTAAGCTCAATTTTGATGGTGCTGCCAGAAAGGAGGGCTCGACAGGAGGAGGTATGGTTAGGGATAGCAAGGGCAACATGCTATTGGTGTATTCTAGACAACTAGGGAAAGTGTTTGACAATACTACAAAAGTGATGGCTCTTTATTGGGGTTTAAAATTGGTGATAAGCGTGGGATGGAGAAATATGGAGATTGAAGGTGATTCAAAAATCATTATAGGAATTGTTAAAGGTAACATGAGAGAAGGATGGGCCATTAAACGTGTGATAGAAGACATTAGACACTTATTAATTATTTTAAACAGGTTTGATTTGAATCATATTTTTCAAGAGGGAATTTGCGTGACAGATGGAATGGCGGTTTTAGGCCTAAATGTGAAGGGACTAAGATATTGGAGGGAATTTAATGCCTTGCCAAATTTGGTAAGAGATTTAGTGAATCAAGAAATTAAGCATGATGAATCCTAGTTGGAGAATTATTTTAAATTTTTGTGCCTTGGTGTTGAGTTGGCGGATAGGACAAAGTTATGAAAGGTAGATGGCTAGGAGTGATGGAAATGGTACTGGTAATAATAAATTCACATGGTCTGAAAAAGAAAGAATTTTGAAGTCTGAGATAAAAGGTTTTTTAATGATTTTCCTATGCTTGTTCTCGTACTCTGGGATGAGAAAATGTTCAAATTTTAAATGGTTAGTGTGTATTGGGAATGATGGAAAAGATTGGGAGAAAGATAGAGGTGGTCAACACGTGACATTAATTTCTACAAGGGATGCTACTATAATTACTAACAATAATGGTCATTATGTTCGCTTAAGGGATATAATTTTTCTGCCTAAGTGTGAAGTCATTCTTGGCAAGTGCTTCTGGGTTTGGAAGGAGAAGAGAGGTCTGCGGAAAATTGCAGAGATGGGTGGCAAGCTTATGTGTATTGAGTCGTCCATGATAGAGGAGAATGCCAGGAAGTTGTTGATGTGGTACATGCTGAAGGAAGGTGGTTTCATTCCATTTATGGAGTCGCTAAATGGGTACAATAAAAATTGTTCCTTGTAGTTTGTCAATTCCTAGGAGGATCGAAGAGTCACGATAAATGGCATCTCCTTTCACATCTCTAAGGAAGTCATCTCTTTGGCAATGGGTTTGGCTATGAAGGGAAGAAAATGGCAAAAGGTGACAAAGGTGGCCTACGAAGCAAGTCTATAGTGCTTCTTCTTGGATAGGGAGGAACCTATTCAGCACAAAGATGGTTTTATGCGGGAGAAGCTCCCTGAGCCATGGAATGAGGTCTGTTTGATGTTGATGAAGTACCTAACTCTAGAAGGGAGCTATGGTGTCTGTTATTACTACCACTTTCCTCTCCTAAACCATTTTCGTCACCGTGATTTAATTTCCATCTCGTTCTTTCTATTGCATGATTTAGTGGATATGGTTATTGATGTAAAGGAAAAAAATGAAGAAGGGTGTTAATTTTACCATTTTACATCAAGGGTTAATGTTCCGGCTATATCAATTTCACCTTGCCTTGATCCCCCCTAGGATCATGGAGATTGATATTCTTGCCCACCCCAACCCCTAACCCCAACTGTTTCCCCTTAGGATCAGTCCCAAAGCCCCTACCCCACAGCGTTCACCTAGCGGGTCCCCTATTGAATTGAAGCCCAACCCTTGGTAAAAAAAGGGAGACAGGTTAAAGGGAAAGAGAAGGAACTGGAGGAGTTGGAAGATGAGGGGAGAGGGGGTAGGAGGAGGTCGAGGAGGATAGCAAATTTCAATGCTAAGAGGAAACTGAAAGCTAGGGCCTCGCAAGAGGAGTCGGATTCAGAAGACACGGGCCGTCTCAAATGAAGGATGAAAGAGAAGGCATCGAATTTTGGGGAGGGGAGAATGGATGAGGAAGAGGAGGTTTCAGATTCTTCTCGATCTGGCTTAGGAGAGGGGATGAAGGAGAAGAAAGAGATGTCGCATGTTTCAACCACCATTGGGTTGAGGTGTGTGGACTTAACTCGAGACCAATTCCCTAAAATGGTGGATAGAGTGCCCTCCCCTATAACGATTTCCTCCCCTGTTAGGGTTTGTTCCAAGAATAACGCTAACCCCTCGATTGTGCAAGATGTTACTGTGGTGCAAGCAGACGACTTTCTTAGCGACATGTAGGAGGTCAATGTGGAGATCAAGAAGATTGGCAATGAGGTGTGGGAAAGAATTCATGTGTTGTGGGAAAGAATGTGCCTTTTGACAAAGTTTAGTGTCAAAGTGACACATGTTGTTGCCACCACACTTCACCTACTTAAAGAAATGGAGGGAGATATGCCAAAGGAAGACTCCAAAATGTTGTTTGACTTCCTTGTGAAAGATTGAGCAAACATCCTCCTGGGGAGGAAGGAGACTAAAAAGCCTTAATGGCTCTCTCCTTCTGGTTTTTCATGTTGTTTAACTGCTAGTTGTTGAACTTGTATGGGTTTAAGACTGTTATGCCTTTGTTTATATATTTACATAGCTTTTCTAGTTTGTATGGCAGGCCTATCGATACTCTTTTAATTATGTTTTTGAACTATGTTCTTATTTTTCTAAATGGTAAGAGGTAGTTTTAGTTATTGGTATTCTGTTGATGTTGACCAGTTTGACTCTTTAAGGGTCAGCCCCCTAGTTTTGGCTGCTTATAATTCAAAAACATAAAACATTTTAGAAAATTGTGATAGTAATACATGTTAAAACTTCTAATCTATTTAAAAAGTAATAACACATATAATTAAATACAACTGCATAAATTAACAATAACAGATTTCCACAATCCATGATCTTATATGTTTATCATCAAAAAAATTCACACAATCTGATCCACAAACATAACTACATAAATTACAATATCTATACTACAACAACAACACGAACAAAAGAAAAATTACGAAACAAAATGAGCTCAATTGACCAGATCTTTGATTGACAAAAGCACCTTAGGCCTTCACTTTCCATTTCCGCAATCTACCTAAAACTACATAATTAATACGTACATATCCCTGCTGTGTATATGTCTGGCACCGTCCAATATCATTATTATTAATTATATTAAATATACAGTACAAACTTCTGGATTACAATCTGCAATATTGAATACAATAAATGTGCATTTATAGATTTCTACGGTGGTTTAATTTGCCGTTAAGTAATGAACTACTTTCAGGTATTTCTAAAGATTGTATACATAATGTTGATCCCTTTTAAGGTAAGCAAACTTGAAACTTCTCATTTCTTAGATGTTGGAACATTCCAGTCTATACATTGAAATTCAATAAAGCATAATCTATAATTCGATCTCCAAAATTTTCCAGTGAAGATCAGATTGCAGAATCGAGCTTAAGAGTCTTAGAAAAAAAAAATCATTTTCGAAATTAAACGATTTTCAGAAGATTGTAACGAATCAATTCATAGCAAATCAAGGTTGAATCCATGTAAAATTCATGTTGCATAAATGATAACTGTTTTATAAGAAACGTCATTTTAAATTCCAGTTTACAGTCGATTTCCAAGTAAGATTGCTGAAACGAATTGAAAAGAGTTGATAATTTAAACACTGTAACGAATCCATTCACAGAAAATCGAGGTTAAATTTGTTGAATTGAAAGATGCGACAGTAAAAATGTCAATTTCCGACGTAATCAGAATTGCAGAAGATTAAAGTCTCTAGCGAATCCTTTCAAAGAAAATCAAGGTTAGATCCGTTGAATTGAAAGATGCGAAAAAAAATGTCAGTTTTCCAAGTAATCAGAATTGCTGAAAATGAAAATTAAAGTCTGTAAAGAATCCATTCAAGGAAAATCAAGGTTAAATTCGTGCTGCCACAAGTTGAACTCATTTGAAAGAAGCATAAATCTAAATTGACAGAAACTGATATGAAATCAATGGAAAATGCGAAATCATCTGGATGAAATGGCGCTGTACAAATTACAGCCCAGTTAATGCACCGGGAGAAATGGCCGATCTTTGACGGCAACAGATTCATTCATCTATTCGATTTTCCCTCTGGTAACCGGCCATTTGAACAATTTACACCAAATCGCTAGGGCTGCTCCTGCTGCTGCTCTGCAATTAATGGCCGCAGATTTCACAAGATTATTGAAAAACAAAATCAAAGATTTGCCGTGGCTGCCGAGACGGCTTCACCCTCGTCCTCGACCCTAGATCCATGGCTCCTCAAACACCGCCCACGCTTCCGCCACTCGCCATTATTAACCCCCGTCGATCTCCCACAGTTATCGCCGCCACAATTGTGATCCGCACCGACACTATCAACATAAATCGCACTGGACATTTCGATCTGCTGAATCCGAACAGCGCCGATAAGCTTCTCAGGAAGCTCCTCCTCCGCCTGCGCCTCCACAATGAACGCCATGTCCACCGAAACAGAGCTCACATAGCCCAGCGCAAGGTGAACAACGGCGTTGGCCAGAGCGGAAGAACCTACATCGACATCAATCTCTAGGTAATTCTCTCCTTTCAGGTAGCGGCAAGTCAGGGCTTTTCCAAGCAGGCACGCCGCGTGGTTACCGACGGTAGCGCGGACGATCCACGGCCCTCTCACAATGCGATTTACCAGCTTAAATCTGTTGTTCCGGAATGCATCGTCGCCATGAACGAAGCGGTAAAGCAAAGACCCCGGCGCCAAACCCTCGTCTATGGCGTAGTAGAACACGGCGCTGTGGTGCTCGCTGCGCCCTGGAACCTGAATATTTACGGCCAGGACGAAAGTCTTCAGCGGCGCTTTTCCTGAATCCTGCGCCTCTCGGAGTGCCGCCATTACGCGGTTGTCCGAGCGCGCAAGAACATTGTCCAGGCGGTTTCCGGATCGAAGCCAGTCCATTCCAAGCGGCCTCATAAGCCATTCCCCTGCAGGAACTTTCTGCTTCTTGCTCAGATAGCCCTTGCCCCGAACGGTAAAAAGCCCTCCCGGCGGCGAAGACCAGCCATTTACGCCACTCTCAAGCTCCACCTCCCGAAGCGGCCCGGACTGGCGCACCTCCTCCTTCCAGCCCTTGGCCATTACCGACGTCTCGTGTTCGAATCCTGGAAACCCTAGCTCCGCGGTTAAATACTTGCACAAAGCTCCTTGCGAGGCTTTCACGGCTGGAAATTGTGTAAATCTTCCTTCGATGTTGAGCTTCCTTTTGCCTACCTTGAAACAAAGAGAAACGAGATCCTTCGCTCACGCCCTTGGATCTGTAGTGTCCTACACGGGTCTCATGGAGTGTGCTTATTCATATGCATGGATCATGAACAGGTCAGGGTTTCGAATCTCATGCATGTAGCTTTACAACCATGTTATGACAGCTCATTCATCACTAACTAGCTCTCAACTTGCTGGCCCTACTATTATTCTCCAATTTGGCCTTTGCATGCCTGGGCAGGGCCCACGCTATGGCGTTTTTCCTCCAATTAAATTCACAAGACTCTCTTTCTGTGGGCCAAAAAAAATTACAGAACAAATATTGTACAAAACGGATTAGATGCACTTCAAGGTCTCTTGAATTAATCATCTGGTTTAGTCAAAAGCTTACGAATTTACCCTGCCGTCCAAGCAAATCAGTCTCCGCTGCGTCACCGACACCTAAATTTGACAGTCGACACTGCAAGAATCTGAGATCTGGTCAGTTTTCCTGCCTCAATTTGCTGACCGTATTGACGTTTTAGGTGTTGTCTTTTTTTCCTGTAAACTGCAATTAAATTTTTAGAGAAGAATCTTCGAAGACCGTCACTTTTTTCAGAATTTGGATTTTCGTGTAAATTTCCTTACTGTGAATTATGAAGCTTGATCGAAATTACCTAAAGGAAAAATTTACACGGTGAAAATCCTGCATTGTGAAAATCATATGTTTTTTAATGGAAATAATGCAAATAAGAAAATCATATGTTTACAATTTCCCGTGTACTGAAATGCTCGGTAATCTTCCGATGTTACTGCAGCGCAGGAGTCAATTAACGGTGTATATGCACTCCAAAATGTCTGGATTGAATCTGGATCTTACATCTTTGTAAATCTTGCGTGAATTTGGTCACAAAGCTGTCGATTCTCCCCTGCCGTCCAAGTAAATCAGTGGCAGAGGCGTCAGCAAGAACCTAAATTTGACAGTCAGCTCTGTATATTCTGAGATCCGTTTGTACGTTCTGAGGCTTTTTAATCTGTAAAAAATAATCGAAATTTGAGCGAGCTTCATTCAAATAAAGATTTCGCAAAGACTGTCAAAAACTTTCCAGAATATAAATTTTTTTCTCAAATTCCGTCAAACTAAAAAATTTGTAAAGTTGAAAATTCCTGGACTGTAAAATCATAAGTTTACAACTCCCGTGTGGAATTTTGTTCCCGAAAAAAGTTTCGCAAATCCGTAATCCCTATGAATCATTTAATTTCGTGGATTTCTAACCATAGAAATCAACTAACGGTGTATATGCAATCCAACGCCTCTGGAATGAATCTGGATCTTACATGTTTGGAAATATGTGCCAATTAAGTCAAAAGCTCTCGAATCTACTCTGCCGTCCAAGCAAATCAGTCATGGAGGAGTCATCGAAATCTAAATTGACAGTCGACTATGCAGAATCTGAAACCTGGTCGGTTTCTGCGCTTGACGTTGATGGCCGTATGAACATATCGAGGCATTTTGTTTTGTAAAATACAATTTAAAAATTTAAGAGAGCTCCACGAAAAAGAAAGATTTCTTCAAAGACAGACAGAAAATTTCTGCAAATTCAATTTTCCTGTAGAATTCTGTAATTATTTGGAGATTGATGGAAAACGTCAACAGGAAATTTTTTTACTGAAAAGTTTAGTAAATTGGGGAACAGTAGGAATCGTTTGATGTTTCTAGATTTCTAAGAAATTTGCGAAATTATAAAATGAAGGTGTTTATCGTAAATCCCATGTGACCGTGAGCTGGCTTTAGTAGGAAGATGATTGTGCCACCACTGGAATGAGCAGATATTTTATCGCATTGGAGATTTCTCCATCATTGTGTCCAATAAGTGTGATAACAATTATCAGATTAATTATAAACTAATAGACTTTAAAATTGAGGTTTAAGACAAGAAAGGGGAAGGAATCAAAATCAATCATAATGAATAAATGATTTATAAGCCTAAAGAGGCCCCTCAAATTAAGGTATAAGATGACATGACATATTGATATCTTTTAAGTTGTCTTTGAGAATTATTAAATTGATAATAATATATAAATTGTTGTATGGGTAAAGGAAGAGACCCCTAAATGTTTAAGATGACATGGCCTATTATGTGATATCTCTAAAATTGTATATATGAATTATTTAATTGAGAAAAATGATTAGATAAGTGTATGGTTAAAGAAAATTTTGAAGATAATGGGTGTACTTTTTATTTAATTGGTGAAAGTAGGTTTTTAAGTTTTATCTTTTTCATTAACACAATAAAACTGACCTCCAAGAATAATAGTCCAATATGGGTATAAAGCCTATGACCAAATCAGCGTACCAAAGGCTTAGCATAGTCATTTACACCTATGAAACAATGATTCATAATTAGCCCAATAGGGATTTGAACCTTAATGGCATCATCAATAATGTCACAACGAGCCCGGAGGGAATTTGAACCTTGATGGCACCATGAATAATGTGACAACTTAACCATGACACTATGGGATGAACCTAAGATAAAGGATGTACTTTATGTTATATACTTACTTTTATTTCTTATGTTATTTGTTTAGATGTTGTAAATTTATAATTACTATTCAATCTATTTCTTTTGTTATATTAGTCATTTTAATTTTGAATAAAGTATTATCGTTGTTGATTTTGTGAGACCGAGAATTATGTTGCTTCCATAATTCTCTTGCCTATAGTTTTAACCTCTATTAAAAAAAAGTAGATACTCCTAGGTCTCTTAGGTTGACTTTTTGGTGATATAACCATCACCTATCAAATTATGTGTCTATAACTTCAAGTTGTGTGTTTAAAATTATGTGCTTAGGAATAATATCTTTGGTCATGTGAATTATAAGCAATCATCTTGTATCTACAATCATCCCAATTTTGAGATACTTTATGTCCAATCTTTGAGAAGATTGTTGACATGCAATTAAGAGAGCCTTTATATACATCCACACCGTATATCTAAGTACTCTATTTTTCTCACTTGCATGCCCTTGTCAATCAATTTTGTCACTAGAGAGAAAAAAGGATTTGTACCAAACTTTAGATATGCAACACACTATCAATCTCCTTTACTTTTTCATAAGGAATTTAATTCTGACAATTTCATGACCACATATCTCCACATGAGAATCATCGCTACAATTCACCTCTCCACTAGCATATTCCTCATAATATAACAACAAATCTTTATAGAGATCATGTGAAAAGATGTCCATATTCTACTAACAACACATCTTCTAATGCACGTGTTTCTAGGGTTTTCACTAATGCTTCACCAAAATAATCATTCTCTGTCTCAATCCTACCATATGTGATTCCCTTCTTTTTTGTAATATGATGTCAAGAAAATCACTCTTAAAACCTCCCATAAAACTTGGGTTAATACAAAAAACCCAACAAACCCCACAATTGAGATAAAATTTGATCAAGTTTTGATACCAACTAAAATGAGACTAGGCGATGGAATACAACTTTCTAAACTTGCATACAAAGGAAGTGTTGAAAAATATTTTCTAAACCTTTTAACTTACCATTTTAAATGCACATTCAATTAAATATAAACAAATTTTCAACACGTAATAAAATTGTAGCACAATATTTACATGGGAAAATTCTTTTGAGAAAAAATCCACTCTTGAAACACCCATCTCAATTGTATCATTCAAGTAATAAAGAAATTACAATTCAATTACAAAGGTTATGCTCTTTAGGTGCCAATGTTCAACAACAAAATTCTAAAATAATTCTAGCAATATAAGAACATCTCTATAAAAATTCAACCTAACATATAAAATGGTCCAACATTGTAAATATATTTAAATAAAAAAGATAGATACCTAAAACAACATTTGCAATCTTTAGCAAATCCAATATTTGTAAAAGCTCAACATAGATGAGCTCAAATTCAACCTACTATCTCTATAACTTTGTAATCTCAACACGCATAAGGTCGAACTCAATTTAGTATTAAGAAACCAATCTTATCTTTATCCTAAGCATTCATATCCAAGAAATAAATGTTATAAGATATTATTCATATCATGGGGTCTTAAAAGATATAAGATTAAATGTTGCTAATTAGACTTAAATTTTATTATAGAAATTGTTAAGTACAACTCTTGTCAACATATGAAGTTGTCAATAAATATATTTAAATAAAAAAGATAGATACTTAAAACAACATTTGCAATCTTTATTATCAGCCTTGGTATTTGTTTTAACAATTGGGTTTCAAGATCCCTGTAAAACTTGTTTTTCTTATCAAAAATATTTGCGATCTTTAGCAAATCCAATATTTGTAAAAGCTCAACATTTATGAGCTCAAATTCAACCTACTATCTCTATAACTTTGTACTCTCAACATGCAAAAGCTCAAACTCAATCTAGTATTAAGAAACCAATCTTATCTTTAACTAAGCATTCATATCCAAGAAATAAATGTTATATGATATTATTCATCATGGGGTCTTAAAAGATATAAGATTAAATGTTGCTAATTAGACTTAAATTTTGTGATAGAAATTGTTAAGTACAACTCTTGTCAACATATGAAGTTGTTAAAATTGTTTTATCACCGAATTGCAAACATATAGCATCGCCTCTCTATGAACTAGTGACATAGAGCAAGGCAGGAGAATCTCCAAAGGAGATGTCCTAACCCCTAGGAAATAACCACATAGAGGAATATAAAAAATAAGAATATAAACAATAACATAGAGAGTTAGATCCAAGTAATGTGAACTCTCATAATAGAAACATATAAGATTTTCATCCAACATGCCCGACTATAAGGCCTTTCGAGTTACAACCAAATACAAAGCAATTACAATAACAATTCTACAAGACCTCACAAGATCCAAACTCTAGCTATCCTAGACCCACAATCTAGTAGAAGACTCCAATAAGAATCTAAACTTGTGCTTGAAACCACCAAACAACCTCCTTGATTCCCAAGCCCACACTTAGCTACTAGCTCTGCTCAACTTTGCTCCTCCCAACTACTGGAGAGTTTGGAGTTATCTTCTTGGAGTTAGAACTTATTTGGTGATTGTTGGTCATGTATTCTTGATTTATTGGCATACTTTGGAGATTGTTTCCGCGAGCTCCAATCTAAGGGAGTTGACATGTACACTCTTTGATTTGGATCATTGGATGGCACGTGGACCAATGCCTAAGGATGTGTACTCTTGTGTTGTCATATGATTTAATTATGCATTGTAAACTTGAGGCCTATCCTAAGTATATAATTATTTCCTCTATTTAATGTTTGTTTCCAAGTCGACTTGTGACTTGAGATTTTATTTGATGTAACTAGCTAGGTCGACCTATGGCTCAGTTTAGTGTAAGTAGAGAGTCTTGTGATGTCTTGAGTCGTATTTTTTTTAGTTCAACATTATGACATTGTTATGTTATCATTATGTGTTGTGAATTTGATGTTGAGAGCAGTAAGAAGTAATACATGTGAAGATTGTATAGTCAGCTACAAAGGTCAAATCAGATATTGAAGATATCAGCATTGGCAAGAGGTTTTTGTATTTACACCTTTTGTGGACAACATATTATTTTATATTGCATGTTTGGGTAGTGGCTCATCTTGCGTACATTTTGTAATTGTAATAATAAATCCTAATAGGGTTGAGGCTTCTAACAAGATCTAGTCCTTTAACAAGGACTGAGACACTATACATATGTAATAGACTCCTAATCGGGTCAATATCTTTTGCAATATACTTTTGATTAGTGGATCATTTTGTGGGTACCATCCCCACTGAGATTTTTCCTTGGCCAAGGTTTCCCTAGTTAATAAATAATGGTGTTATCAGTTGCATTGTGATATTGTTATGTTTACTTTTTAGTTTATTCACATGTCCATATTTTAAGGTTATAAAAGATATCCATATTTGGGAAAAATTTTGTGAAATATTGATCCAACCCCCCTAAATATTTCCTATTTCTAACAATTGGTATCAGAGCACAATTACTCAGAAAAGGCCTAACAACTTGATGAGCATGTTATGGCACAAAGACTTTCTTATGATAAGACTGTTCTTGGATACTATAAGGGAGAATCATCAAAGAGATATGAGGTTACAAAGGAACTAAATCTTGTGATCCAACAACCTAAACCATAGCAAGAAGATCTAAACAAGGTCTAGTCTAATCAATTTGAAGATGAACCTAAACATTTTGAACCACCTAAAGAAGTAAAGATGTAATTTGCTAGAAAATGTTATGCATGAAATGAAGTTGGTCATGTAAAGAAGGACTATACAGGTAAGTATACTAACCCCATTTCTAGTTATTGTTATAATTGTTATGCTTATGGACATAGAGCTAGTGAATGTAGAAGACCTAGATTTAATAATAATATGTATCAAGGTACTAACCATATAGCTAGTAGACCTATTGGAGGAACCAATTTTATAAGGAATGGAATCAAGTGTTATAAGTGCAACAACTTTGGACATATTGCTAGAGATTGTAGATTACAGATAAATTAGTTAGGACCTAGATATAGAAACAATGTGATAGCATGTCAAATTTGTAACAACATGGGACATACAAAAAAAAAATGTAGGATGAACAACATGACAAACAACATGAGAACACCAAACTTTAGGAGGAATGTGAACAATGTCAAAAGGAATGAGAATAGCAATGATAGTCAAAAAGAAAATGAGAAGCAACATGTAGAAAAATTCAATGAAACATTTGTTAAGGAAAAATGACTAGCAAGTTCACAATTTTGGGTAGATAAGAAAACAAGTGATACACCTAAAAGCAATTTGAAGTCAATGATTGTTTCTGACAAACCTCTATCTATTCAAGAGCAACTTATTTCATGGAAAATAAAGGGGAATTAGCATCAAGAAATTATTTGAACCCTTAGAGAAATAATTAAAGTTTGTGCAATTAATATGAGGTAGATATGGATGCAAGGAAGCTATACCTTGGAGTGCATGAGATTCTGAGTTTATATGTGAGTGTGCAAAGAGAAACAAGTTTACTAGTTAACAAAAGCAACCTTTCCCCCTATGCATACTTGCACATTTATTGCAGAAGTTAATTTGAAAGGATTTAAAGGTCAAAATTGAATTTTTGTTTACCATTTAGTCATGCAAGAAGTTAAGGAGCATAAAGAAGCAAAATGAGAGAAATTTGAAGTGTGTTGAAGCAAATTAGAAAGTGAATTATGCAAGCCCTAGTTTTATGAATTTAAAGGTATTTACTACCTACGCAGTTGCAATTCATAAGTTTTAATTTGAAAAATGGAGAATCCCATTGTATGTGATGTAAGTGAAAGACCTAGGTATAAATTTAAGAATCACTTGTGCATTTCACTCAAAGATGACCCATTAGGATCACCTTTACAAGTACCCAGTAGAGTGTTACACATAGAGGATATCCACCCATATATACATTGCAAGTATGAAATAATTGGAGATAACAAAATTACCAAGATATGAACCTAGTATACAAAGATGACATGTCTTTAAAACAAGGGTTTGAGCATTTGGAAAACTAAACATTACTAAGTATATGTTCTTTGACGAGTTTGATCAACATGATTGGACAAGGATAATTCTAATTCTAATTCATGAAGAAATGTTCTAGGTAGGAGACATTCCAGTAATGATTGGCAATAACATGATTCACAAGTTAACTGGATTGAGTAATGAAGACAACAACACAATAAATGAAAAGAAAGTTAATAAATTGGTTGAAACTAATACTGGATCAGCATCTAAGGGAAGAAATATGAAGGCAGACAAGATAAAAACAAGTTGATGTGAGGTTGATTAGCAAGATAATTGATACAAGAAAAACTATAGTACTATGATGAATTATATTCCTGATGGATTCATCTATGCAACATTTATGATGACCATAAAAAGAGAGAAGGTTAATGTGTGTGAAGTTCTTAGGCAACAATTACTTGACAACATAGACAGATCAAGAAAACCAAGAATGCAACATTCAGAATTGAGTCTTTGTTGACAATTTTTTTATTTCAAATAATGAGGAGATTTCTTGCTATGCATAATTATGAATGGAATTCAAACAAGTGCACAATGGAGTTTATCACAAACTACTATAGAAAACAATTTGAAGAGAGAATTATAGAAGACATTTCAAGGATGATGAAAAGTTTCCAAGCAGAGATGAAACAAAGATTCAGGATTCCACCTACCATAGTAGAAAAGTATAAAGATGAAATATGTTTCATGGTTAAGATAGATGTAACTGTATGGAGGCAGTAGAGCCAAGAGACAAATTGATTGACCCCATGGGATATGAAATGATAGAGGAGATGATTGAAGGTTATGCAAAGATAATACTTGACTTTAAGAAGGATAAAGAGTGTCCTATATGGGGCACCTATGAAGAAAAAGTTGGGGAAGTGGATAGTCAATTGTATAGAAAAGATATTAGGAAGAAAATTGACAAGAAATTCAGTGAAATGTTGAAAGAAACTAGAATAGAGGAAGAAATGGTTCAAAAAATAAAAACCTGAGGTATCAACTAAAAGCAGAAAGAAGTGAAAACCAGAGATAGAGAATATGAACTATATGATCATCAATGATGGGAATTTGACAAAATTAAATAGATTCTACCACTTATATGATAGTTTTGAGAAATTGTAGTTAGAAAATGCAATTATCAAATATATGGTTTTGTTTAAACAAAATTTTGTAAATATTCATAGAAAAATTCCCAATGACTTGTATGAGATTGAAAAACATGAAGAAGAGAATTAAGGCAAAAGATAAGGCAATAAGGGATAGAGTTGTTAGAAAACCATGTGAAATAGAAAATAAGGAACACTTTCAGAGAATTATGAAAAGCTTAGAGCTTTTGTTTACAAACAAAATAAGAAAAATTCTAATTATGGGAGGAAACTATGAGGAATTCAACAAAAAAACATAGGAAGAAGTTATCAAGATTATGATAGAGTTTAAGGACTCTTTGATAAAGACTCAGAAGATAAAATAATGTTGACTACTTCTGAACCTAGCAAAGAAGAAGAGAGTATGAAGTTAGGGGGAGAGACTACTACTCCTGTTACCACTAGTGTAGTTACAAGAGAGGACACATAAATGAAAGATACAAAATGCAGGAAAGCAACATAAATGACATCATCAAAGGCACCATAGGTAAAAATTAGTGTAGACAGAATAAACTTTGATAGCACTAACATTACTGTTGATACATTAGAAGATCCTTTTGAGGATTATGGCCCTAGTGTTGAAAATTTAGTGGGATATATGAGCTCCAATGAAGACAAGAAGCATGAGGAAGAAGAAAAGAAGGAGAAGAAAAGAAGAATGAGAAGGAGGATTTGTCTACATTGGTAGATCAACTTAAAAATGTTGATAAGAAGTTCCAAGTTAGTTGGAAGTTAATTACTCATGAAACATCTTTATGTGTACCACAACTGAAGCATACAGAGACAGAGAAGGAAACTTCTATTATTCAGGAAGCAAAGGGATCAAAACAATAAATGAATACTACTCATGATCAACCCTTACAAAAATCATTTGATGATAGTCAGAATGTTATAGAGACACAATTGTTCACCCCAGCTAGAGACACAACTAGTTCTTCTAAGTCACCCATGGAATTACTCTTAGAAACATGATGAGAAATGCACCTTTGACCCCTTTTGGTGATCCTTAGATAAATATATTTAGCCAAATAACAATGCTTGCCACTAGTAAAATTGTGGAGAAGACCAAATGTGTTAAGAGGACTCAAGAAGTTCTTGATAAAGTGACAAAAAAATTGCAAGATGTCATTCAGTTAAAGATTATTGAATCTGACACAAAGAAGAAAGTTGAAGAGGTGATTAAAATATTTGACAATCAATTCATCAATCTCGAGGAAATTTCATTTACTAAAGCATAGGCAAAACATGATGCATAATTATTTGATACTGTATGCAAGAACATCATAGGATACTTACCAAGTCTTGAATCTTGCATTAAGATCTAAAAAGATTCTTAATTAAAGGGAAGACTTTGTATGGACAATGTACCCTGTCATACAATTTCAAAGCTGACATAACTAAAGAGCTAAAAGGCAAAAAAGCAGAGTTAAAAAGTATTGTCAATGAATTACAACTACCAAATATGCAAATTGAGGATTTAGAGAGCAAAATTGGAAAGGTTAGTGATGAGATAAGCCTGGTAGAGATGATAATAGAAAGGTTATTAAAGAGGATTTCATTGATGAGAGAGCATCTCACTCTAAAAATTAGTCATATTTAGAAGCAATTGGATGAATGCCTTAAAGCTAAGGCATCTTATGAGAAATTTGTCTATTCAGAATTGAGAGCAGTTGAAGTGGAGTCTTATGGACTATGTGCCCTTATAGTGTATCTAAAGTAATCCATGACACATGGGGAAAGTAATTCAAGACCTTGAAGACCAACTTTATTGATTGTATTACATGCATATCAAACCAGTTAACATGAAGGCAATAAGATAGAACCAAATTTTGATTTGTATATAGTTTTTGACTCACCTTTTTCATTGATGTCAAAGGGGGAGTAAGGGTAAGGAAAATTGTTTATGTTACATGTAAAAGGAGATATAAGGTAGAGTATAGAGTAAAGGGAGAGTAATTTTGTAATTAGGAGATATAAGGATGTAAAGATGGTATAAATAGAAAATGATCCATATTTTAATGGCCATGTGAAGGACTTCAAAAATTTTGAAATTTTGAGTTTTTGGGACTTAGCCAATTTTCCCATATGTTTCCATCAATGCCAAAGGGGGAGATTGTTGGAAATTTGGCTAGGTAGATAGTTTGGAGTTGTCATTTATGGAAACATATTACTTGTATGAAGTTAGCATATTATGGAGTTATAGTTTTGGGTTGAAGACTTAGAAAATTGTCTTAGTATCACATAGTGTATCTATCAGCACATACACAATTTTGGTTGGTGTAGTTCACACACAAATTATCGGCATGTGCGTAGTTACCTAATGATAATACATAGTGTCAAGATTATGTACGCAAGTGCACAAGCCATTATGAGCAATACATATAGAGTTATTGATGATTTAGTGAGTACATATATGCTCAGGCAGAACATGGCAGAGTTGAGAGAAGAGGTATTTTATGTTAAGGAATTGTTTTGTTTAGAAAAAGAATTACTTAACTAATTAGGGATGACATCCTAGATGTTAACTTTAAGTTAGCAAAAGTCAATTTTTTAGTTTGGGACATGTGTGAATACATGAAGACTGATAGAACAAAATAATATGGTATAAAGGAAAGATCTTTGGATCCTAAGATGTGTGATGTCTATGGCATTTTTCTGCTATTGTTATGTGATGCAAATTTGATGTTGAGAGAAGTAAGAGGCAGTAAATTCAAAGATTGCATGGTGAGATACAAAGTTCAAATTAGATATTGAAGATATCAACATTGGCAAGAGGTTTTTGTATCTACACCTTTTGTGTACATAATAATTGTTTAATGTTTGGGAAGTGGGCTCATCTTGCATACATTTTGCAATTATAATAACAAATCCTAATAAGGTTGAGGCTTCTTACAAGGTCTAGTCCTTATTAAAGGATCAAGAAACTATACAGATGTAATAGAATCCTAAGAGGGTTAATATCTTTCACAAGATACTTTTGATTAGTAGATCATTTTGTGGGTACCATCCCCACCGAGGTTTTCCCTTGGCTAGGTTTTCCCTAGTTAACAAACAATGGTGTTATGAGTTGCATTGTGTTACTGTTATGTTTACTTCTTTTTTTTAACATGTGCATGTTTTAAGGCTATAAAAGATATCCATATTTGGGAAAAAAAAATATCAAATACCAATTCACCCCCCCTCCCCCTTAGTATTTTCTATTTGTAATAGTTGTTCCAACTTTGTTGGAACAACTATGTTTGATCTTGTTTAGGAAGGGATTCTATAATTCAAAGTTGTGTTCTAGTAACAATTTTAAAGTTAGATATATTGATTCTTTTGAATATCATGAGCACATTGGAGTCATGGCATGAGTTTTTAGCCTTTATTATCATAAGTATATTTTATGCTTGTACTCTTTGCATTGGTATAGTTTTACCTTGGCTTGTTCCTTTTCATCCATATGTAATATGCTATAGTGTGAGATGAGTTCTGACTTGATATGGTGGTTATCTTATATGTTATTGCAGCTATCTTATTGGAACATGAGAGTACACTTCAGATTTATATGGTTCTACCTATGGCTATGATGCATATTTTTGATTGGCCCTTTGTAGTTAATTCATTTATCATATTGAGCATAGTAAGGTGTTCAACAGGTGGAAGAATGTTGGGAATCAATATGTCTTAACCTTAGCCATTCCTAGCATTATATTTATTCATTTTATGTATTAAATATAATTACTAAATCATCATATTTTTTCATCTAGCTAGTATGGCATGGCACACTAAGTTGTCTTTACATTGTGAGGTGACATGGAATATGACAAGTATGTATTTTTTCATTATAGGAAAAATGGGTTTTTTCACTTTGGTATAGGTATTTTTCCATGTGTTAGTAGATGTCTTAGAAACCTTTGTAAGTCATTATAGTACTCCAGGTTCACATGAAAATTTATGATAGATTCCTATGATGATTTGGAGTGTTAGAAGGAATCCTAGGTTCTGATGAGTTGTGAGGGAATCAATTAATTATAGTTATTTATGACAGATTCTCTTATAGTTGTAAGTGTTGTTATATATGAGAAATGTTATGACAAATGTAGTGTTCCTAAGAGAATATATGATACATAATATTATAACATAAGTGCCCAAATTTAGAGGTATGAAATAGCGGTTAGAAAATGATGTACAAGTATCATTTGCATGCTTACAAGTAGATGCAAATTGTGGTACAAGGAATTGCACAAACCACTCTTTTGGAGATGTTTGTAAGCTACTTTAAAGTTGTAAACATTTGTAAATTGTGTGTCTCAAGATGCAAATTTGAGAAAGGAGTGAGGAAAGTATTATTTGCAAGGTCATGAGATTAGATTTCTTCAAAAAGAGAAACATGTAGACTCCATGTAAAGGCTATAAGCCTACAAGTGTATTGTAACATTTTTTTGTAGGTTAAAACATTAGTTCAATGCTTGGAGTATGCAATTATTTACCTGAAAATGTTCTCTTCTTGTTATTCTATGTACATTTCTTGTATTCTTCTTCTTTCATGTTCTTCAAGTGATTCTCTACATGCCTTTATGTTGTGTAAATGTATTTAGAGATACTAACTACATTATCTTCCCTCTAAGGGTTAATGGATTAGCTTCATTCATATGTTTCCACCTTAATTAGTTAGTAGTTATGTGGTTGTACCAAGTTATTGGAATCATAGTTAAAAGAAAAGCACAATATACTAAAGGTGCATACTAGTTGTCAAATGACTTTTTAAGTTCATCTTTCCTTTTCATAATCATGTTTAGCAGTATTGAATAAATGTGATTGTCACTTGCCCCTTTGATTCCAGTTCACTCACCTCAAATATTGGAACTCCAAGCGATCATATTCTTTGGTGCAAAAATATTGGAAGAAATAAGAGATACTATTATTTTTGGATTACAGTAAAAAAAAGGTTTTTAGGTGACTCAAAACCCCATACAAAAAATAAAAAGATATACAAAATAGAGTCCACCAAGTTTTACAAGGACCTGGAACCTACAATATTAGCAACAAAAAACCTAGGTTTTACAAAGACTTGGAACCTAAATAGTAGAAAATAAGCATAATTTAGCTACAAAGAAAAAAAATTGTAAAAACATCTAGCACAAAGAGGCAAAACCAAAAACCTTGACCAGCAACCAAAACTAACAGAACAAAAGAAGGAGATTACCCTATTACCCTAGCTCATCCACAAGCTTAGTTAGATCTTTGGTAGTATTAGCAACCTCCTGGAGGAGACTATCAACATTGGAGATAGGGGCAACTTCTATGGCCCTTTATGTGTTCAACCTAGTCCTTCTACTTGGTCCACTAGTCATCCAAGCAAGCATAGGAGAAATAATCTCCTCACCACTCCTCCTACCAATGTTAATTGCCACTACACATAGGCCAATAGTAATCATGTTCATCTGTTGGCCTTTATCCTTGACCAGTTTCCTTAGCCTAGCTTTATAGGCTATCAGTTTCTCAAGAATATTCTCGATTTTTCCCTCTAACTCAATTCTTTTGGTTTTTCATTATCTAGATTCTTATGCAACTCTTTAACACTTTTCTTTAGGCCCATGATTTCATTATAGAGCCAAGAATCAACCTGTAGAGTCACGCCCACCTTCAAATTGAATTTGTTAAGAAACATAAGCCTTCTACTGATATTCTTCTCCCTAGTCACCTCATTAGCACTCTTTAACTCAAGATGATCAATATCAGTGTGGGCCTCTTCAGGCATAGGGTCATTTTCCCCAACTAAAGTATTTTCCTCAATGTCATTCATCTGGGTAGTATCAGCAATATTTGGCTCTTGGTAATACAAATCATTTTATGATCCTTATTAGTATCCATTGGTCACCCCTTCTCCTCATTAGCTTCAAAGGTCGGCATATTATCTTTCACATTGTTGTCTTTTCCCTTTGAGGAGATAAGAGAGATGTTTGGGTCCTTATTTCTGGGGTTTGGATAACCCACATTGCTCCTTGTGCCACAAGACTTAGCCATAGTATCATCCTAACTACTTGAGTACCCATCATTGTTCAAGGTATAATTTCCATTCTCAATTTCTCCTTCCTCTTCATTATCATTCTCCACTTCCATGGTGTCCTTATCTTCTTTCCATCTTTCTTCAGGTATAACCTCTAGTTTTCCCTTAGTTTTACCTTCACCTTTAGTCTTTGTATTTTTCTTTTTCTTTGCACAACCCTTCTCAATAGTCGAGTCGCTATCTGACCCAGTATCCATTTCCTTTACCTCCTCAATTTTAGCGTTGTGGGTTTTAATTTTCTTGGCACTAGATTTATCCAATATTTCTTTCCCAGATATTTTTTTCTCTTTCCAGCTGAAGGAGAGAGCTTCACAACATTCTCTCTACAATATTCCTCAATTAGCAAGATCAACCATTCATGGAGAACGAGCCTGCAATATTTTTTTCCTATGAGCACTGAGGCTATTTAACAAGGAAAATTTCAAGTAGAATGGAAAAGAAACCCTATCCTTGTATATGAAGTGATTTTAAAAAATGAAATGGAAATTATGCACTCTTTTAGACCTCCCATCAAGAATGAAATACTCATGAATACAAGACAAAACATCTTGCCAATGGACCTTAATCTGGCCAAGATCAAGGAAGTACCCTTCCTTAACCAATTTTCTTTCTTCTTCAAGGTTCTTCAAAAATTTCTTCAAGGAAACCTTTGAGATTTTGGTGTCTTTCTTGAATTTGATTCCCCAATAGGTAGCCCAGTAATTTCCAATAAACTCTTTGGTAGTAGACACAAAACCCCATGCAAAGTCACATTCTCCCCAGCCCAGTTTCTAAAGAACTCTTTAGTAATATGGGGTTTGTAGCCATGCAAATTCTCTAGGTAACCAATTACCTTACCTTTGTGAAGAACGTTCTAGACCTTTGTTTTCTCCTTCCAGTGCTTACAATTCACAGGCTTTCACTTTTAATTCCAATATCACCCACAAAATGTGCCAATTTAAGAAGGCAATGATGAAGAGGCACCTCCTCAAAAAAAGATTACCACTATCATTAAAGTTTCATCTACCTTTGAAATTTGAAGAAAAAAAACTTAATTAAAGTTTGCATTAAACTTAGCTTCGACTTCATTTGTCACATCAAATTGAATGATTGCCTCTAAATTTGCTTCCTTGCTTAGGTCATATGTCCATGATAGTGGTTTGTCCGTACCCACTACTTTGTTGGCAATCTAGTTAGCAACCCTATTACCCTCACAATAAATATGGGTGATAAAAACTTTTTAAAAATTATTAAGGAGACTTTTGAATTCTCCAATAATAATTTCAATATTCCAAGTTATGGAATAATTATAATCAAGCATGTTGACAATATTCAAAGAATCCCCTTCTAGCCATAAGTTCTAAATACTAGTTTCCACAACCCTGCGAACAATAAACAAAGCCATTGCCACTTCCACCCTATGACTAGTAGTGGTACCAATAGGAATAGCCAAAGCATCCACCACCCTACAATTATGATCCCTAAGAACTCTACCACACCCAGCTCTCCCCAAGTTACCTTTTGCAGATCCATCAAAATTAGCTTTAATCCACCCATTTGGAGGCAATTTCCATATCACTCCCTCTCTATTGGTTTATCTTTAATCTCTTTGCATCTCATAGGGTGATTAATATCGAAGACACCTTCGTTGCTATATTGATTAAAGAAATTTTCTTTAAGAGCCCTAAGGATTTTGTGGCCAACCACTCAAGCAGGACATTCTATTAATACATAATAATATTAATAAGTGTAATTAAATTTATAGTTCAATCATATTATATTATTTATGCATGTTATATTGTTTAGAATTATTTGAATAACTTATTATAAGAAATAATACATATGATTGAAATAATTGAATTAAAAAAGCACTTTATTTTATAAATAATATAATAACCATTTCTCTATTATTGAAAAAACATAAAACTCTCACTATAAAATTCTAAGATTACCTTTTCATTTTCTAAACATTAGCAATTACATAAACTTATAAATCCTTTCATTCTATTTTTCTACTTCATGCCGTTAAAATCCTTTTATTTTTTATTATTGGAAGAATAAGCTGGTGTGACATATTCATACGTGATTTGTTTGACATTATTGTCCGTTGATAAATGGCACCGGCTACTTTCGGTACACCGCTTTGGTCGTTACACGTCGAAAGCATCCTTCACCGGCTACTTTCAGTAGACCACTACGATTTTGACACGCGGCATACAACTACCATATTCTGCCCGTTTTTTACGCTTAACCTCCGCCGCATATTGCAGGATTATGAATAAATGAATACATGGCATGTATACATGCATTCTTATGTCATACATAGACAACATTATAAAGAAGAAAAGTAATATGATGCCAAAAGCCTCACTTAGTGCAATCACCAAAAGTCTATAAATTTGACGGTATACCTTGTCACTTCAAATATACCCTTGTTTTATTGGAGAGGTGGGGAAGTTAGAAAGGAATCATGTTGGGGTATGATAAAGACAAATTTTTGGAATTAATAATTAAATAAAAATTGATGTAGAATTGTATTGTAATTTGAAAAATTGGCTTGTTAGGTGTCGAATTGATGTTGTTGTAGACAAAAATGTGGAATTAACATTATCAAATTTCCACAATCTATTTGAATAAGATTTTTTTTGGTTTTCGGATTTGATTGTGTATGTTTTTTTAACATCAATGTTTCAGATCACACTCTGTGATCCATCATTAGTATGACAGGGGCAAGAATAGAATAGCAAAATGTGTAGACTAGCCTCAACAAGAAGGAATTATAAATCGATAAGGGGTGTATTGTTGCTTTTGGTTGGACTCTTGACATAAATTTATATCTATAATTTTTTCATTACTATTTTAGACCCATCTTAGTGTTCATTTTTATATATCGAAGTATGTGAATGGTGAATGAATGATTCAAATATGTGTGATTTTTTAAACATTGAAATTAATTTGGTGAGAAAAAATGATTTGAAGTTCATTATTTTCTACAGTGTGTTTATTAGTCCCCGATATTAAGGCAAGAGACTAATATTTTCAAGTTTCTTTTCCCTATCATTCCATTTCTTGAAAATCACAAAACAATCAAACAATTTCACTTATCATATGGTCATCGTGAGTGTTTTCTATTAAAATCAAAATGTGAGTTTTAATTTCTAGTTTATGGTTGGTTCTGCACTTTTTCCCTAGTAGTCTTTTTATTTTCTTGGTGAAAAAATTAGAAAAATATGGCACATCACAAATGTTACAAATATTTTGTTGAACTCCCATATATCAATGGGAGTTTGTTCATCTTATAGATGTCTAAATTAATATTTATTTGTGTGTAGGTTACATGCAAGTATCTTCTGCTAGATGAATAAGTGATTCCTGTAGAGACATTCAGAAGTTTAAAATCTTATGTCTTGTTACCAATTTTTTCTTTTAATTTTGAACAAAATTCATTTTACCTCTTAGGTTAGACAAAGTAAGACACTTTTATAGATTTTCATAATAAGATCTTACTCTCTTTTTCTCTAGATAATTTCATTCACTTTTTAAAATGAAAAAAGTTGTATTCTTTGGATTTTTGAAATTTAATGTTGTTAAAGGTTTTTTATTTTCATACTAGTAGTTGGTTATTGTCATCATGGAAAGCGTGGAGATGAAAGATTCATCTTGCGGCTCACCTGATGTTTTCTCTTAGATCTATATTGAGACTCCTCATTTTCCAGTATGGACGGTGCCTAGAAATTTTTGAGAGATTTTTGGCATTATTCTCATCATGATTTAGTAAATCTTCATCCTTCAAGCACTATAAAGTGAGATGCATCCATGGCACTTGGTGATTCCTTTAGGTCTTGAAAATATTCAACACCAATTTTTTCATTATTACACAAGCTTCTTAAAAAAAAATCTTCTTTGAATATATGATTCTTGCATCAACACTATTATGTACAACTACATGCGATGAACTCATAGGCCAAGGATTTGAAAATGGGGATTTGTTGCAAGGTCAATAAGAGGAACCATAAGTAGGGGTGGGGTGGAAGAAGGGTTCCCAAGATTAATGTTGGTTGCACAATTAGACAGAATGACTTGTGAATTATTTTTCTTCTCATAAAAAATATGCATATTTTTTCACAAAATGAGGTTGAAATACATTTACCCTAGTGGGAGATAGTTCCCCTGTAATTGTGAGAAACATGAAATTGGAGAGTGAGACGGGTACCGGATCCCTACCCTTGGATTTTTTATTTTATTTTTTTGATGGAGGGTTCAGACTTGCGAGGCAACCCAATGAGGCATGAAGCGTGCGAGCTACCAACCAACGAAGGCCACCACATAGACTTTTTAGGAAACCGATATGGGCCACTCATGCTTGAAACCTCTTTGAGTTAGAGCTAAGGACTAAGAGGCATCCATGCCATCAAAATCACCCGCGACATGATCCCGACCTCATCCCTTATGATGTTAGAGCCTTGCACTTAGCAAGATTTGATCCCTGGTGGGCTCTTTGTGAGCCATTCAACTTCACCAGTAGACCAAGGGGCCACTGACACCCTTAGATATTTTGATAAGCTTCTCCTTTTAAATTTTCATGTTTTATCTCATGTGTAGGTTTGTAATTTTTAGAAAGAGAGAAAATTGTTGGATTATAGGATTGTAATGTTTAGGAAAAAATGGTAAATGTAGTGGTAGTCTGCCTTCTTTATTATTTCCTATAAATTGGGAATTTTTTTATTTTTCTCCTCCATTTTTTACATTTTCATGATGGATCATGAAACGTTGATTAAATTACCACACACAATAATTGCAGAAAAAAGTACATAAATTAAGTTATGGTTGTGAAGTAGCGGTAGAACTCTAAATATTTTTTCAAACTGTCTGGAAATTTAAGTATTATGTTGGTAGTAGAGAAGTAGGATTTTTTTTGGGGGGTTTTATGAGGGTATTGATTAAAGTGAAGGATGAAAGAGTCTTAGCGCTTGGATATATTTTTCAAGAAAATTATGGTTAGCCACCCCCTACTAAGAGTTATTATATCTTGCATTGAATTCTCTATAACTTTAAGAGCTAGCAAGTTGTACATGTTACTTTGTAAATACACAACATTTGATCATCTCTTAACACACTTCTATAAAAGGCCCCAACTAAGATAAAACTAAATTTACTGCCCTAGTCTCCATAAATTTTTCTATTATGTCTATAAAAATAAAATGATTCATTCTCAATTTACAAGCTATTTACAAGTTTAATCCCTAAAATATAGAAAACTCTTCCCAAACCCCACAATTGTGGATAAAATGTTAATCTAGAGAGAGAATATTAAAATCAGTCATGTTTTAATTGTTGGTGACAAATACACAATTATAAGGGCACATTAGATGCATTTTTTATTTACTTCATTACCAAGGCCATTAACATATAAATTTCTCTGACTGTACAACTTAACAAAAAATGTTATACTGCAAGCAAAACACATAACCCATGAAATTAACACCTAATAATAAGGACAAATTGTTGAAAAAACAAATTTAGATATGCCAATAGAAAATCAAATAATAGAAACTGAAAAATATCTAAGAGATAAGAACTTATAATAACACTAACCAAAACAAAGAAACATTTTATATTAATTTGCATGCAATGGAAGTGTCTTACAATGCCTCTCTCTCTATATAGAGGGCTTTTAATATAATGTGTACAATGGTAGAAATCTCTAGATTACAAGTTGGAACTGATTATTAACTCTTCTATGTAGAAGGTAAGTTGTGGGTGGAAGTAGTCCACCATAACATTTGGGGCAACATTGCTAGTTTGTTTAACCACCGACTGGGATGCTTGAAAAACTAGCAATTTTGAATAACAACTTGCTATTTGTGTTGATCTTAGATTGGTTTTGACAATTGAGTGTCAACACACTTAAGCTATTCGCTAAGTTCATACCGAGCAAGCAACATATGTCGAGTATACTATATACAAGTGCCGAGCCAAAAATATAGTAAGTGCCGAGTCATTCAGATGTCAAGCAAACAAACAGTGCCAAGCGAGTATATGTGTTGAGTGAACGATAGATGTCGAGCATGTTTAGGTGCTGAGCTAGACAAAATTTTAGTATGTGTCGAGCATCAGTAATCAGCAAGTGCCAAGCAACACAAAATCAACATAAGAGTTTGTGCCTTCACAAACTAAGACGTAAACAATTTTTGAGCTGACATATGGATAGATCTCAAAGCTTAGAGATAAGATCAAATCTATTTGGATTCCCTATGTAATCAACATGCAACCAATGAGAAAAATGGAAGGATTTGAGTGGGAAAATTGGATGAATCTCAATCGTAGATTCATACCTAACCCTAAGTCACGAAATCTAATTAAAGGAGATGAAGCCCCATACTTTACAAAGTGTGAGAGAGAATGCATACGAGGAGACAATGCTAGCAAAGATTTGAAGGAAGTGAAAGGGGTGAATTGATCAAGTTGAAGGTGATTTAGAAGAAGGACAAAATTGCAGAATTAGTTAGTAGAACAAAGTATCAAGATTATAACATTTTTATACTAGATCAGAGAGGATCAAGAAGGACGGAATAAGCATATGAAATCAGCAATATCGGATTGTAAGTGTATCAGATCAAACATTCTATTGTACTCTCTAACAATTGTTACATCATAATGAAATCCTATGGACTTAGGTTGGTTTAATAGCCATTGTATAAAGCCTTTAACAGGGTGACATTCCACTTGAGTGTTCTAAAGTCCTTTAGCTAGGCACACTTCTAATAGGGTGTTAAAATCCTTTACCAAGGTAGGATCTAACAATCCTTGTAAGCCTTTGACAAGTTAGGCCTTTCATAGGGCAGATCATGAGAATGGTCAAAACATATAACCTTAATAGGTGAACTTTATTGCTGCAATAGTGAAGAGTTGTGGGTGTCATCCCCACCCCAGTTTTACCTTCTCATTAGAGGGTTTCTAGTAATCATATCTGGTGTCAAGTGTTTATGTGGATGCATTTTCTTTACATGTTATTTCTATATGTTTATGTATGCAATGTTTTAAAGTTAAAATTTTTATTGGTTAAAGTTTAGTACTTCTGATTCACCCCCCCTCTCAGAAATATACTTCCCACTTGTAAAACCCAAAAATTGGTATCAGAGCTTAGTTCTTATTAGGAGAAGCCTTACAACTTGGAGAAAAGATCTTGAGATGGAAGTTTACAAGTTGGGAAAGACCATTGAGAATCAGGAGATTGAGATACATCTCTTATTGTAACAACTGGATGAAGCTAGAGATGCCTTGAGGAGTTTGCTAAAGAGAAGGAACGAGATTACCATAGTAGAAAATGACACCCAATACAAGGAGATTGACACCAAAAAGTTATTTGTAGATGGTAACTCTTGTGAGTTTGATGCAACAATTGCAGATCTCATGGATAAGATAGAGCACAAGCTGAGGAGATCATAAATCTCAAGTTAGAGCAAGAATCACAAGCAATATTGCTATGTGAGGTGACTGAACAAAAGAAGAAAGCTATAGAAGACAGGGCCATGATTGAAGAAGACAAAATAATCTTGTCAAACAGATTGGAAGAAAAATCAGCAGAGCTATCCAAGATCTCAAACATGCAGTTGGATACTCTAAGTTAGATGATGAATGCCCACACATTGACATAACTACATTGAAGTTACAGAATGAGCAACTACAAAATGACCTAAAAAGAGAGAAGGAGTTTGCTAAAAGCTTCAACAAGCCAAATGAAACCATCAAGTATACTTTGAGCAACTACTAAAATCCCCTAGATCTAGTAAAGACACATTAGGCTTGGGCTATACAAGCACTAAAGAAGGAGAATCATCCAAAGTTGCTGAGGAAAGAAGCAATAAAGGTAAGAACTCTAAACCTACTTATCATCACTGTGGAAAGAAAGGATATATAGCTAATTTTTGTAGGAACAAGAATGGTAGTTAGAATGCCAAGCCAAAGAGCATGACACATTGTTACAAGTGCAACAAACAAGGTCATCAGGCACATGAATGCAAAACCAAGACTATGTATGCACCAAGATTTGAAGGACATTGCTACAATTGTTAGAAGTTTGGACACAAAGCCTTTGAGTGCAGATCCAAGATCACATGGTCATCAAACAAGGGAAGAACCCATGAAAATTCCTATAATTGGGACTACAATACAAGACATAGCTATCACTACTATCAAGAATATGGACACATTCGTAAGAATTGCATAAGAACACATTTTAGTGCAACCTATAGTAGATGGTTAAGCCAAACTACATGCTCTAGTTGTTTGAAAACTGGTCATATCAACTAGCACTACCCAACAAGGAAGGCACCTAACTTAGAGTCAAACAAGGGAAAATGCAAGGTAGATGTTGAACACATTAGAGGAGAGATGAATAAGACATGGAAGAAGAAAGATAGATGCAACACATCAAATGGAGGGATCACTTCACCTAAAGGGTCAAGTGACCATACTTCATCAAACTAAGCAAGGGAAGGTATGTGGAATTGATATTTAAATGCTTTATCATACATCAATTCCTAGAATGAGTTAGTACTGAAAAAGATAGATTAGCATGAATAAAGATGCAAGGTTAAATCTTCAAAGTTTTCAAATTGTTGCAGAGTTAGGAAAGTTTCTTTCAGATGCCGAGTAAAATCCTAGTATATGCCGAGCTGCCAACCAAAGCTAGTTGAAGCCGAGTTAGTAGTGGTTGCCAAGTAGAAGGAAATTCCTATTGAAGCCGAGTAAGGGAAACTCTAGTGGTGTCGAGTGTTGGAAAATCAATGGAAGTTGAGTGAGAAAGAATTGCATAAGGAGCTGAGTGTATAGTTGTATATGTACTAAGCATTAAATGCTATTTATTGAAGGGTATAAGGTGAAAATTTCAATAATTTTTTGTCATTACAAACATAGAGCAAGAGCGAGAAGAGCAGAAAAGCGATCGACAACTAGAGATTGAAGCTTTTGCATAGATTCCAACAAAGATCAAGCACCGTTTCATTGATCTAAGCTATTTCTCAAGTGCTGAGCTATGCTATTTTAAAGTTTAAACCCTAGTTTGCAGAAATGGCCTCTAGCTCTAGGAATCCCAAGGACAAGGAATTTTTTGAGGTTTAGCTAGTTAGAAATGAAGTTAAGCAACCAAATTTTAGGTCGAATCCTGAAGTCACATACAAGAACGACCCTACTAGCATGCTATCCATTATTCCACCTAAAGTCATAAACGTCCAAGATGTTAGAAAGTGTTATAACTATAAGGTTGGAGCAATTGGTGACATGGAGATTCATTAGGCCTACGAAAAACTATGTGAGAATGGGGTATTGAAGGAAGAATTTTAGATTGTTGAGAGAAAAGGCTTAACCTGTGCCCTAGATTTCCCCACCATCTTCAAGACTGAATGGATTAGAGTAGTTTTGAGTAGGATTCATGATGGATGTTTATGGTTAGAAGGAGGACCTATCAAGTTGACAAAAAGAATCATACATAGGGTTACAAGGTTTCCAACCCTAGAATGGCCAAAGACTCTAAGAAGTGACTCAAAAGAAACCATTGAGAAGTACACTGGGGCAAAATGGAATAAAATAGAAATGACCATTGACACAATCAAAGATACACTTCTAGAATTTTCTATAAGGGTCATATCTCACAAATTTTACCAGTCAAGCCGACTAAACAATGTGCCATGCATTGCAGTTGATGTAGGGTACAAAATTGTTAAGAAGGATCATACATATGATCTAGTATAGCTTCAGCTACAACAAATCATGGAGAATTTAGGAGCAATAAGGAGATCAAAAGGTTCTCAATGCAAATTTGGTTCAATTTTGATATGCATCTTTTTCTATGTTCAGAATGAATTTCCCTCTTTTGGAAAGATAGGATGGAAAACCAATAGGTCTATAGTTGTACAAATTAATGAGTACATAGAACAGATGGGAGCCAATTTTGAATCCATCATGACAAGCTATTTTGAGGACTTTAAGAAGTTCATGAAATAAAGACTAAGGATTCTAGTCTCCCTAGTAGAGTAGCACATTAATGATATTTGTTTCTTAGTTGATATTGATTATACTTATATCCAAGCAACTGTACCTAGAGTGAGATGGCTAAGGCCATTAGGATATGAGATAAACATTGATGAGGCATCAATAGCAATCATAACATTGCTTGCAGAAGAAATTGACAAACCAACAAAACCTTTTGGTACCTATGATGTTGTAAAGTCTAAGGTGGAAATGGAGTTGAAAATTACTTCAACTCTAAAGAAAACAGATAAATTGGTCAAGAAACTTAAGACCAAATTTGGAGAAGGGACTATAGAAGAAGAAGATGATGAAGATGAAGAAGAAGAAGAATAGGGCTAGGAGCCACTTGCCTTGACACAAGGCATGGGAGAAGATGAAGAGGAAGAAGGTGTCGAGGAAGAACAAGCAGAGGAAGCACCACCTAAAATAGTGTCTAAGAAGAGAAAAGCTCAGAAACAACTTGCAGCTCAACCCAAGGGCAAAAAGACTACAAAGCCAAGCCCAACCAAGCCCACTACCCCAGCCACAAGAGCAACTACAAGGGCTACCACCCAAAAGGAAAAAGAGAAAATAATAGAAAGGAAGAAGGCTACCAAGTAGCAGGGTCCAACAAAGAAGAAGCTAAGAAGAAAATATGTTGCACCACCTAAATCTGATGTAGAAAGGACTAAATCAGATGACAATAGCCAATTTAGAGTGGTAAGTCACACCACCAAGTTAGATTTATAAAATGTTTGTGAAAATATTAAAGATAATGCAAACTTAACTAGCTTAAAGAACATTGATTTCAATAAGTTGAGTAGGGAAGAACAAAACATGGTTAAGGAATTAGTTTATACCATAATGGCTAAGTTCAAGAACACTCCACTTGAACTTGATAATTCAATGCCCAAAGATTTATATTCTATTGTTGAAAACAAATGGCATTATTTCCTTAACATGGAAAAGGAAATAAGAGAGTCTACATTGGCTCAAGTAATGCCCGAGCTTACCAAAGGACATATAACTAAGGCTAACAAGAAGCATGGGAGCAAATTTGCACCCAAATATAGAGCCTTCAACATTCTTCAAAATAAGATTGAAGATTTTGTCAAAATTCACTCAAATCTCAAATGTGGAAGCTAATAAATGGGCTAACTTCTGTCAAAGGAGAAGAAGATACCTTTGAGGGAAGAAATACTGGAGAAGAGGATGACAATGATAAGGAAGGTGAAGGTGAGAAGGAAAAGGTAGATGACACAGTGGAGGAGGAAACACAAAAGGGAGATGATATGACAACTATTGAAGAGTAGCAAATAGATCAGAGTGTGCAAGACACACAATTGCCACCTCCAAGCCCTCCACATGACAACAACACACCTACATAAATAATCAAAGTGAAGGATGTTCCTGACAACTCTGGTTAGCAAATCAATCCATTGAATACAAAGGATCTTAAAAATATCCTTGACCAATCAACATTACAAGCTCAATTATGCAATAACCTAGTATTGGTCAGTGTAGATGAGTTGCAGAAAGCATTAGCTGACCTAATGAGGGACAAGGTGGAAACACAAGAAAAATATTCTACTATCCCTATAGCTACAAGTGGAAAATCTAAAGAGAAAGCTTCACAAGATACATCAGCTAAGGTTGATTCCATAATTAAAGTTACTACAACTGTCGAGCCAACAAAGGAACGAACATGATAGATGGATACTTCTATTCCTATTGCACAAGTACAAGGTGCACCACCACAAATAATAGTGATTGATCAAGGAAGAATAAAGGAGTAGAAGGAGATTCCAAAGGAAAAGGAGCAAGAAGCAATTCAAAATTTGGTAAATCTACCAACCACTGGAACTCCTACAAGAATACCTCAAAAGTCAAGCATTGAAGCAATGCCGCTCCAAATTTCAACATTAGGCTTGAGCTCCACAAAGGTTGCAAGGATACTTCACCATGGCGACCCCACATTAGATGAGGAAATAGTCATTCCAAAGTATGACTATGCAACCATGAACATAGAACAGATTAATGATGTGCAAGAGGCATTAGAGAGAAAAATGAGTATAAACAAAGGCAAGCACTAACTGAGATAAAAGACATCTTCTTAGATGCATTTAGCTTGTAGGCACCTGATGAAACTAAGCCAATATTGGAACAATTGTCAGAAATTGTTGAGTAGGTGACCAATGAAGACCAAGAGACAAATGTAAAACTCATGGAATGGTCTGAGAAAAAGTTTCAAGGAAAGGTGAATGAAAGGATATCCAATGGAATAAAAATATCACAGGTAGAGCTGGCAAAGAAAATTGAGAAGGTGAAGATAGTACTTGAGAATATATTCTCACTATACACAAAATTGTGTGATCCTTCAATCTTCACACTAGAAACCAGCTAGAGAATAATGAGCTTGGAAAGAAATCTAAAAATATCAAGCATGCAATTGCCAAAAGATCCAGCTCAAAGTGAGAAGCACTTTCATACAATGCTTCACACACAGAAGGAACTAGTTGTATTGACAATAGAAGAGGCTAATACTAGAGCCAAGTTAGTTCAAATCCAAGCCACCCTAACCTCTCACATGGAGATTCTACAAAAGGAACTAGCCTATGCAGAATATGTATTGAAGAAAGATCCCAATCTTTCAACATTAGATGGCTTAGTTCACCTTGCAGTAGAGACAACAATACAAATCAAATCCCTAGAAGTTGCAATACAAAACTGGGATGCTGCTTTGAGAATTGTAATGAAAGTAAACAAGACCTTCTTGGCAAAATATTCAGTTAGTGTATAGACCCTTTGACATAAGTGTCAAAAAGGGGGAAATAAATAGATAAAAAGGGTAGAAGGATACTTAATCTGCAAGAGGAGACATGTGAAAGGGGGGGGGGGGCGCAAAATGAAAGGGGGAGTTATAAAATAAAAAAAGAAAAGAAAGGGGGAGAACAAACAAAGAAAACAATAGGAAACATGGCATAACAACACACATTAGATAAAGAGTATCAAAATTCAGAATAAAGACAAGGATTATCCATAGAGGCAAATCAATCTACTCAGAGAGATTTTGGATATAGAAAAGGCGCATCAACTCAAGGGGAGATACACAAATTTTGAGGTATATAGTCCTTCACAAAATTTTGAACAGTTTTGATGTTTTGTATATATGCCGAACATAATGTAATTGTATTATACTTAAGGAAGATAGACTCATCATACATAGTTAAGTATTTTTGACACTCATGTCAAAGGGGGAGATTGTTGATCTTGGATATATACAAGTGCCAAGTTGCAATATGTGCCAAGCCAAAAATATAGTAAGTGTTGAGTCATTCAGATGCCAAGAAAATAGACAATGCTAAGCAAGTATATGTGCCAAGCGAACAATAGATGCTGAGCATGTTTAGGTACCAAGCCAGACATAATTTTAGTATGTGCTGAGCATTAGTAATCAGCAAGTGCCGAGTAACATAGAAATAACATAAGAGTTTGTGCCTTCACAAACTAAGATGTAAACCATTTTTGAGCCGACATATGGATAGATCTTGAAGGTTAGAGATAAGATCAAATCTATTTGAATTCCCCATTCAATCAACGTGCAACCAATGAGAAAAATGGAAGGATTTGAGTGGGAAAATTGGGTGAATCTCAATCATAGATTCATACCTAACCCAAAGTCATGGAGTCTTTTTAAAGGAGATGAAGCCCCATACTTTAAAGAGTGTGAGAGAGAATGCATGTGAGGAGATAATGCTAGAAAAGATTTGAAGGAAGTGAAAGGGGTGAATTGATCAAGTTGAAGGTGATTTAGAAGAAGGACAAAATTGCAGAATCAGTTAGTAGAACAAGTATCAAGATTACAAAATTTTCATACCAAATCAGAGAGGATCAAGAAGGATGAAATACGGATATAAAATCAACAATATCAGATTGTAAGTGTATTAGATCAAACATTCTATTGTACTCTCTAACAATTTTTACAACATAATGAAATCCTATGGACTTAGGTTGGTTTAATAGCCATTGTATAAAGCCTTTAATAGGGTGACATTCCAAGTGAGTGTTCTAAAGTCCTTTAGCCAGGCACACTTCTAATAGGGTGTTAAAATCCTTTAACAAGGTAGGATCTAAAAATCCTTGTAAGCCTTTAACATGGCAGGCCTTTCACAGGGTAGATTATGAGAATGGTCAAAATAGGTAACCTTAATAGGTGAACTTTATTATTGCAGCGGTGAAGAGTTGTGGGTGTCATCCCCACCTGAGTTTTACCTTCTCATTAGAGGGTTTTTGGGAAATCATATCTAGTGTCAAGTGTTTATGTGGATGCATTTTCTTTACATGTTATTTCTATATGTTTATGCATGCAATGTTTTAAAGTTAAAAGTTTTATTGGTTAAAGTTTAGTACTTCTGATTCACCCCCCCTCTCAGAAGTATACTTCCCATTTGTAAATTCCAATAATTGGGTTACAAAAATAAAAGTGATGTGTTGTATGGATATTAATTATTCCTATTTGGATCAATTATTCAATTGTATATTGTCATTGATGTTTACACAAATGTTAATATTAACTGAGCAATATAGACTTTGCAGCATTAACTTTGTATATCTCAATTCAAACTGAGCAATTAAGTTATGAAGACTTTCCAATAGTAACTGAGTAATGGAAAGAACCTACTTGTAGTATTGACCAAGTGGTCAGTAATCGAAAGAGTTTAGTGTGACCAAGTGGTTAAGCATCAAAAGAATTCAGTATTGACTAAGTGATCAGCAATGAAGAAGTCATAGTGTCAACCGACTGTTCAATTCTTGTGTTGACTAAGTGACATCAGATTGAAATTGTAAAATGTTTTATTATTTAAGGCCGATTACTTGGATGTCTATTGATGTTTTGAAAGGGTTTTCAAGCCAACTTTTCCTAGCTTATGATATATAAGAAAGGTCAAGTTGTGAGGGTAAGAAGGGAAACTAAAAGATATATGAAAAAGATGGATATGTGAGTGAAGGCAAAGTAGAGCAAGAAAGTGTGGAAGTTAAGCTGCAAAGAAACATCTAATCAGGAAGGATCTAGAGATCAAGCTAGAATAGAGTTTTGAATTAACAAGAAAAGTTGCTTTGTAAATTAGGTCAAATTATTGTTGCCTTCTAGATTGTAGCAGTAAAGAAATCTCTTAATATTAAGGTGATCAATTTAGTTGAAAGGATCTTCATCAACAATAAAAGTTGCATTTCAAAGATCAATCCATTGATTCATCCTAATAGGTCCATTAGTCCCAAATCCTTTAATAGGGTGGACCTAATAGTCCTTTGCAAAAGCTCCTAACATAGTACATATTTAATTGTATTGTATAAATCCTTTCACAAGGTGGACCTAACAATCCTTAATACTCTTAATTAAGTAAGATCACCAAAAGTGATCAATTTTAAGCCTTAACATGCAAACTTTATTACTATAGTAGTGAAGCATTATGGGTGTCATCCCCACCCCATTTTTACCTTCTACTTGGAGGGTTTCTGGGTTACCAAATTTTGTGTTATAGTGTTGTTACTTTACTGCTTTATGTTTCTTGCATGCAAGTAGATTAGACAAATTAACAAAGTATTTTCAGTGAAAGAAGTTTAAGTGGTTCTTGATTCACCCCCCCTTAGTCACCTAGTTTGCATTATATTTCTGACATTGGGCATCATTATCCAAGCACTCTCATAGTCTATCATCAGGCTGTAGGAGTCGAGTCACAAATAGATACTTCCAAGCATTAGACCGATAATGGTTAGTTGTGGGAGAATGCACTAGATGAAAATGAACAAGATGATTCTAGTAAGAAGACCTGAATTTGTTTTTGCAAAGTATGTAAGAAGAAATCATGCACTAGATTCAATCATTGGAGATAAAGATTCACGAGTCATGAAAAAAACAATATTGAAGTATGATGAATGCGGATTTTTTTTTTTGAGCCCAAATGTGTCAAAGAAGCTCTAAAAAATGAAGACTCAAAATGAGAAATGAGGAAATTGTGTGGGTTTTCAGAAACAAGATGAATGAGAAAGGTGAAGTCACAAGGATCAAGGCAAGACTAGTTTGCAAGGGATATGCACAAGGAGTTGAGTATGGTGAAATGTTTTCCCCAATTGCAAGGTTGGAAGGAGTGAGAAATGTTCTTGCATATGCTTCTTACAAAGGATTCAAAGTATGCCAAACGGATGTCAAATCTGCATTTCTAAATGATTCAATCTTGGAGGAAGAAGTCTATTTTGAACAACTTGAAGGATTTGTTTATCCTAGCAAGAGGAATATGGTATATAAGCTACATAAAGATTTATATGGTTTGAAGAAAGTCCATAGAGAATTGTATGAAAGGTTACACAATTATTTCATGAAAATTAGTTTTGCAAGATGTAACGCCCTACCAAGGAACCCAAAAGAAAATAACCTAAAGTTTCACTAAGTTTGTCAAACAATTTTTTTTTAAGATAACAATTAAACAACAATAGATAAATATGTAATAGAAGCAATAACTCACATACATACAACCATGAAAAAAGATTACATCTCTTAAGGGTCCCATGACGTTGAATCAAATTTATATAAGTTACATTAATATTAAATTCGATACACAAAAAATCCACATCAAAGAATAACTACAAGTATGAATCCACTTAAATATTATACAATTATATAAGATGCCACTTGGAAAAAATAAGAATGCATAATTATCTAATGTACAAGTCATAGGGTTTGAAAGGCTCAAAGAATATACATCATGAAATAAAATAATCATCTCATAAGATCTTTGAAATCAAGTACAATACAATAGAATATAACCATCCAATAGAAATACAAGATAAAAAAGAAAGGAACAATTGCACATGTACATCTAGCAACGACATCATGACCAGATTTCAGTAGTATAAGAAAAATGCACTACCAACAGACCTCATGGAACTTTAATAGCATACTCCCACCGTGTTGAGGAGATAGTCTTAAGTGCCATACAAATATCAAAATATAAGTCATAAACAACATCTAGGTCAAGGAAACACCTAAAAGCAAACTATCTCAAAATACCAAGATACAAGTATCATCTAATCCCAGAGGCAACAAAGACACATAGGAAATCTACTATGCTAATGGGCAAGTGTCATCGTAGGAGCCAACTCTAAGGTTACTCTAGCTGACACTTGAACTCCAGCCCCCTAGTGTCTCTATGCGACACCAGTACCCTTTCATATAGAAAAGGAATATTAACAAAGAAAGGTTGCAACCAAGCATCCTCTCTAATCCCATCCTAGCCTGTACTAGCACTCAAGGCATGGGCAATAGAAAAAATGACTCTTATTAATTATTTTTAATCTCATTTAATGAATGTTATCTCTTGTTAAAACAACTTACAATGGGTTAACCAGGTAGCCACTTATGACTCTAGCCTCCATTGCAAGCCACTTCTCCAATGTACACGTAGATTGCCTACCCTAGGCTCATAAAACATATAAATCATAAAATCACAATTTTTACCCTAGTCCTTACAATTAACTGGAAAGTGCCTATAGATAAAAAAATATTCATCTCAGTCCTTTACAAGCAACTAGAAAGAACCTAAAGATAAATCACCATCATCACCTTAGTTCTATACAAGAAACTGGAAAACACCAGAAGATAACTAATAAAAAACTCAAAGGTTACAATAAGAAAGTTACAATAATCACCTTAGTTCTATACAAGCAACTGGAAAGCACCAACAAGCATTGATCAAATTTCATCAATACAATCATCCTATAAGGACTGTTAAAAAATCAAGTTCACATAACAAACCATGACATCACTAAAAACAATAATTCTTGACCTCTGGCAGACATCCCAAAACTGGTCAACACTCTAAGTCAACCCTAAACCCAACACAAAAGAAATCATACTACTAACAGTGTAGTTTCATAGATTTTGTTTAGTTTTGCAACCATACAATTTTGATTTAAGAGTAGGGTTCAAGTTTAAGTTTCATTATAAGTCTTTGATTTATTAAAGTTTATAAAAATTTCCTTATAACTGAATACCTTTTTCCTTTTAAATCAGAATACACAGTTTACCACTAACTTATAAAACTAATGCCTTCATTAAATATTATAAAACAAATTAAATAATAATTATTGAATTATTTAAAATAATAATTATCAATTATTAATAACCATAATTATTAATTAATAATATTAAATTTTTTTTTTGAATTTATTAATAATATTGAATATCAATTAAATTAATTAATAATAATTAAAAACTATATTAATTAAGTTAATTAATAATATTTTAAAACTATATTACAAACATCTATTAAATTAAAAAATATAATAAATTTAAAAATACTAAAAAACTATTAAAAAATAATTTTAAAAATGTTTAGGGCCCCCTGACCTTTAAGGCATGCTATCGCAACAGGATTGCTGCATACAATCCCATATATAGAGGCCGTCAGAAGTTGGAAGAAAAAGGGGAGATGGGGGTGGTGGCCCACCTCTCACTAAACATGTTACATTTTTTTTGTTTATTTAGAGCAACACAAAACAAAATCCAAGACGCCCCTTTAATATTTTGATTTTTAATTTATATTATATATAACTTTATAATTATCATAGTAATTACTAATTACTATAATAATTATATATATATGATTTCTCCAATTAGATCTAATAGGAGGAAAATGAACAATTAATCAAATCTGTATATAACATTCTTGACTTCTTTTCCAAACCCTACTCATAGCAAAATATAATTCTCTAAAAATTTAAAAAATGAGGGTTTATAATTCTCAATTCATATATAGATGATTTCAAAATGAAGAACAATGAAATTTGCAACAAGGGTTTTAATCCAATTGAAATTCTGAAAATAGATTCACAACAAACACAGAGAAGATAGAGAAATCAAAGAACAAAAACTACTATGCAAAACGTACAAGATCCTACCTGGCTCTGATGCTAAAATAATGAACACATAGAGCTCGTAAGCAATTTCCTCTTCTTCTAAAAACTCTCTTCTAAAAAATTGGCTCCTCCAAATCTCGGTATGGAGAAATGAGCTCTAATTCCTTAATAAAGAACTTTCTTGAATTAGGGCTTTAGTTTTGCAATCACACGAAACATTTTTCTTAATTATTTTATTATATTTTAATTGCATGTGCAACCTTTTTAAAATTTAATTAAAATAAACTTTATTAAATTAATTCTTTCCCTCTCCTATTAAATCATGAGACATTTTTAATAAAATATTTATTAATTTAACTAATAATAATCTTTAGAGTTTATTATAAAAATGAAACTCCTAAATATACTATTATTAAATTAAATAAATATGATTATGTCAAAATAAGAACTTAAACTATATCTTTAAATTTAATTCTTTTATTTAATTAATTTTTGAATTAATTTAATATAATTAAGTATTGAATTTTCTTTATAAAATTTCCATCAAATTAGATCATTAAATTATCTTTTAATTTGATTTAATTATAACTAAAAATCACAACAAACTCATAAAGTATATAATACTAAACCAACCTCAAGGGTTAGAATCATAAATTCATGCCACTTGACAAATTTGAAAGGGTAAACAACTCAGATACTTCTCCTACTTTTTAAGACAATTGGCTTAGGTTTAGGATTTGGACTCAAGAATGATCTCCCCTCTTTTACTATTGAGATATTGTGATAAGGCATGGCCATCTTGGAAATTTAGGGAAGCTGATGCCTAGTACCTGCAATCTACATGAAATTTGAGCACGTACATATACATATATAATCTAATATAAAAAAAAAATGTCGAGGAGTGGTGCATCTTGTAGATCCCAACTATCAAGTGACTATGACTCCCTCCCTCAACCATATTAGGAATGAAAAACATAAAGTAAAACATACAATTACACGATACACATGCAAGTATGGGGTAAGTAACCATAGAATTGCATATAAATAATCCATCTATCAATCATCATAAGATAACTAATACACTATATACTAGCATCATTATCGAAAGAATAACATGAACACAAGAAATACCTAAGTATCAAGTAGCTCTTCAAATAAATCAAGTGATTATGAATTAACATCAAATCAAATCTGGTAACCAAGTACCACTAATCATAAAATAGAAACATCAAACTAGCCTAAAAGAATTCAACAATCCAACATGAAAAATAAACTAAGGGTAGGCATTACATCCAACCCCTCCTAGACTCGAGCTTACTCCTGGAAGCCTATAAGAAAGATAAAACTCTAGCACTCATTGTGTGGATCCCATTAGACCCTTCCCCCCTATAGGAAGATAAGACTCCACTAAGAACACCCTCTACGATCTACCCATATCTCCAACTGTGGGTTCTAAAGTTGTAGGTCTTTGATCTAAGAATTATGATATCTATTCAAGACAATGGGATAACTTGTGTCCATGTTCTCTGTATGAAAAACATTCTCCATCAAAACTCCTCTACACTCTAGGTGCACTAGACTATTGAAAACTACCCCCACTAGAAAAAAAAAAAGGTACTTTGAGATGGTCATACTAGTCGCGCTTGTTGCGCTGAGAGTACCGAGAATCCCTAGAGTGTGAACCATCACCACCACTTTGTGCTAAAGGATATGATCCTCCCTGCTACTACTACTGATTGCCTCTTGAAAAAGTGGGCTTCCTATTACTACCTGATCCTTGATTACCTTTGGACCCTAATGTTGCAAGTGCTCCCACAAAACCACCATGTCCCAAGGTGACACTTTTTTCTACAAGGATAGCTTGATGTACCACATCCTTTAGGGTTTTAGGTTGGAAAATTTTTACACCTTCAATAAGACAGTTGTTCTAACCTTGAATGAAGTGCTAAACCCTCAATAGTGAACTCTCACTACTCTCGACATAGGGCATGAGCTCATAGAATTTATGTTCATACTCTACCATGGTTATAGTATATTGTCTCAGATTGTGAAACTCATTGGATCTCTACTAGTGCCATTCCCTTGGTAGGAAGCATTCAAGGAACTTCTCAAGGAATAACTCCCATGTAATGGTTTTCATGTTTACCTAGTTTATTCTCTTCAATGTTCCACAATGTAGCCCCAAAGAGCTCTAGGTGAGTGATGGAAAACCTCGCTTTGACATTAGAGTCAAAGTCCTACATTATAAAGCATTTATCTAAAGAAATTAGCCACTACTCTGCCACATACCCTATACCAACACTAGTGAAGGGTTTGATCTTGGACCTCTATAGGTCCTTCATTTGAGTGGCCTTAACTAACCTATGTCTGTCACCATAAAGATCTCTCTGAGGACTCCTAGACCTATGCCTCTCCTCATTCCCTACATGATGTGATCCGTGGTGATCACCATCCTGAGGAGGAGGTGGGTGCTCTATAATAGTCCTCATCATCTCTCTCAAATTATTCTTCTTTGAGTCAAAATGATCTTCTCTATGGATCTCTTCCCTATTCTCTTATAGAATAGGACTCTCTCTATGAGTCAAAGGAGGACTATCATGTACACCACTTCCATGACCTCTACCTTTTTCTACACTAGAACCTCTAAGAGTTGATCTAGTCTCAAACACCATCTTCCTACAACACCCAAGCAAGAACAACAACAATGCTCACAAGTAAACAAAGGTATACCACCATAAAGAACAATCATAAGAAAATGAGTCTGAGATCCAATCTCAAGACTATTTCAAGTTTTTCCTTTTTCTATGTTTCAAGTATTCAAGTTTGAAGTTTTCCAAGTGTTCAGATTGTAATATATACATAAAAATATCTAAGTTCTATTTCAGTTTGACTAGTTGTCAACTAGCAGCATCCCAATATACTCAAATCTCCCAATATAGAAACTCGAGCTCTTATGCTAGATGAAACACCTTGCCAGGGAACCCGAAAGAAAATAACCTAAAGTTTCACTAAGTTTATCAAACATTTTTTTTTAGAGATAATAATTAAACAACAATAGATAAATATATAGCAGATGCAATAACTCACATACATACGACCATCAAAATAGATTACATCTCTTAAGGGTAAATCCAATACTAAATCTAATACTAAATCCAATACACAATGAATCCACATCAAAGAATAACTAAAGGTACAAATCAACTTAAATAATATACAATTATATAAGATGCCACTTGATAATAATCAGAATGCATAATCATCCACTATACAAGTTATAGGGCATGCAAATCTTAAATAATATACATCAGAAAATAAAATACATCATCTTGTAAGATCTTTAAAATCAAGTACAATACAACAGAGTATAACCATCCAACAAAAATACAAGATCAGAAAGAAAGGAACAATTGCACATGTACATCCAACAATGACATCCAATGGTCAAATCTTAATGGTATAAGAAAAATGCACTACCACCCTCACTTTTGGAACCTAAATGGTCCACTCCCACTATATTGAGGGGATAGTCTCAAGTCCCATACAAATATTAAAACAAAATTCATAACTAACATCCAGGTCAAGGAAACACTTGAAAGAAATCTATCTCAAAAATACCAAGACACAACTATCATCTAATCCTAGAGACAACAAAGACATGTAGGAAATCTACTATGTAAGTGGGCAAGTGTCATCACATGAGCAAACTCTAAGGTTACACTGGAAGCCAATTGGACTCTATCTCCCCCTAGTGGTTCTATGCGGCACTCGTATCCTTTCATACAAACAAGGTATACTAACAAAGCAAGGTCACAATCAAGCATCCTCTCTACTCCCATCCTAACTTGTACTAGCACTTAGGGCATGGGCAAGGAAAAATAATGACTCTTATTAATTATTTTTACTCTCATTTAATGAAATGTTATCACTTATTTAAACAGTTCTTACAATGGGTTACATAGGTAGCCACTTAGGGCTTTGACCTCCATTCCAAGCCACTTCCCAATGTACATATAGATTACTTACCCTAGGCTCATAAAAAGTATAAATCATAAAATCATAATTTTCACCTCAGTCCTTTACAAGCAACTGGAAAGCACCTAAAGATGAATCACAATCATCACCTCAGTCCTATACAAGCAACTGGAAAGAACTAGAAGATAACAAATTGAAAACTCAAAGGTTACAATAAGAAAGTCACAATAATCACCTCAATTCTATACAAGCAACTAGAAAGCAACAATAAGTACTAATCAAATTTCATCAGTACAATCATTCTATAAGGATTGATTAAAATCATGGTCACATAACAAACCATGACATCACATGACATCACCAAAAATAATAACTCCTAGCCTCCAGTAGACATCCCAAAACTGATCAACACTCTAAGTCAACCCCAAACCCAACACAAAAGAAATCATATAATTGACAGTGTAGTTTCATAGATTTTGTTTAGTTTTGCAAACATATAATTGTGATTTAACAGTAGGTTTCAAGTTTACATTTTGTTATAAGTCTGATTTAATAAAGTTTACAAATTTTTCCTTATAACTGGATCCCTTTTTCCTTTTAAATTAGAATATATAGTTTACCCAAAATATATAGTTTACCATTAACTTATAACACTAATGCTTTTATTAAATATTATAAAACAAATTAAATCATAATTATTAAATCATTTAAAATAAATATTATCAATTATCAATAAAATAATATAAATTTATTAATAACCATAATTATTAATTAATAATATAATAAAAATAATTTAAATTTATTAATAATTTTTAATATTAATTAAAATAATTAATAATAATTAAAAACTATATTGATTAAATTAATTAATAATAGTTTAAAAACTATATTAAAAAGATTTATTAAGTTATAAAATTTAATAAATTTGAAATTACTACAAAAAACTATTGAAAAGAAATTATTAAAAAAAATGTTTAGGGTCCACCGACCTTTAAGGCATGTTACTGCAGCAAGACTACTGCGTACAATCCCATATACAATGGCCGCTAGAAGTTGGATGAAAAAGGGGAGATGGAGGTGGTGGCCCACCTGCCACCAACTATATTAATTTTTATTTTTTTGTTTATTTAAAAGAAGACAAAACATAATCTAGGCCTCCCTTTGATATTTTGATGTAACTTTATAATTATCACATTAATTACTAATTACTGTGACACACACACACACACACACACACACACACACACAACTTTCCCCAATTAGATCTGATAGGAAAAAAATGAACAGTCAATAAAATCTATATATAACATTCTTGATTTCTTTTCCAAACCCTACTCATAACAAAATATATTTCTCTAAAAATTTACAAAATGAGGGTTTCTTATTCTCAATTCATATACAAATGATTTCAAAACGATGAACAATAAAATTCACAAAAGGGTTTCAACCCAATTGAAATTCTAAAAATAGATCCACAACAAACATAGAGGAGACAAAGAAATCAAAGAACAAAAACTAATGTGCAAAACCCACAAGATCCTACGTGGATTTGATGCTAAAACAACAAACACATAGAGCTCACAAGCAATTTCCTCTTCTTCCGAAAACCCTTTTCTTGAAAATCAGCTCCTCCAAATCTTAGTATGAAGAAATGAGCTCTAATTCCTTAATAAAGAGCTTTCTCAAATTATGACTTCGATTTTGCAATCATGTGAAACTTTTTTCTTAATTATTTTATTATATTTTAATTTCATGTGCAACATTTTTGTAATTTAATTAAAATAAACTTTATTAAATTAATTCTTTCCTTCTCTTATTAAATCACAAGACTTTCTTAATAAAATATTTATTAATTTGACTAATAATAATATTTAGAGTTTATTATAAAAATGAAACTCCTAAATATATTATTCTTAAATTAAATAAATATGATTATGCCAAAATTTAAACTTCAACTATATCTTTAAATTTAATTTTTTATTTATTTAATTTATCAATTAATTAAATATAATTAACTATTGAATTTTCTTTATAAAATTTTCACTAAATTAAATCATTAAATTATCTTTTAATTTGATTTAATTATTACTGAAAATCACAATAGACCCATAAGACTGAATACATAAACCCATTATAAAGTATAGAATACTAAATCAAACTCAAGGTCAAAATCACAAATTCACATCACTTGATGAATTTGGAAGGGTAAATAACTTAGATACTTGGCCTACTTTTTAGGACAATTGACTTAGGTTTAGGATTTGGACTCAAGAATTATCTCCCCTCTTTTACCATTGAGATACTATGATAGGGCACGTTCATCCTAGCAATTAAGGGAAATCGATGCCTAATACCTGCAATTTGCATAAAATCTGAACATGTATATATACATACAATCTAAACTAAATAGGCAATGAAGGGGAGTGGTGCATCATGTAGATCTCAACTAGTAGGTGACTATGACTCCCTCCCTCAATCACGTTGGGAAAGTTAAAGATAAAGTCAAATATACAAGTACACCATACACATGCAAGTATGGGGTAAGTAACCATAAAACTACATATAAATAATCCATCTATCTATCATCATAAGATAACTGAAATCACTATGTACTAGCATCATTATCGAAAGAATAACATGAACACATGAAATAATTGAGTATCAAGTAGCTTATCAAAGAAATCAATTGAGTATGAAATGACATATAATCAAATCCGATAACCAAGTATTGCTAATCATAAAACATAAACATCAAATGAGCTTAATAGAATTCAACAATCCAACATGAAAAGTAAACTAGGGGTAGGCATTACAGAAGAACTAATGACAATACAAATCTATACTTGAAAAGTAGATTTGCAAGTAAGATATTGCAAGCTAAAATTTTAGTTGGTGATATCATATTTGGAGGACAAGATTTTTTGTGTAAATATTTTGCTTGTGAAATGAAGAAGGAATTTGAAATGTCAATGTTGGAAAGATTAAATTCTTTGTTGGATTGCAAGTTTATCAAATGAAAAAATGTATTTACATTACACAATCCAAATATATCAAGGAGATATTGAAATTTTTTTAGAACGGAAGACTCGAGACTAGTTGTAACACCTATGGTGAGTAGATATTAATTGTCAAAGAATGTTGATTTAGTTGAAATGAATCAAACACTATACAAGTCAATGGTTGGAAAATTGTAATATGTTGTCCATAGTAAACCTAACATTGCATTAGAGTTGAAATTATTTGTACATTCTCCTCTAATCCTAGAGAAAATCATATGATGCCAATGAAAAGGATCCTAAGATATTTGAAAGAAATAGAAGCTATAGACTATGGTACAAGAAAACTGATAAGTTTGAGTTTATAAAGGTTTTCACTAATGGAGATTGGGCTAGAAATGTTGATGATGCAAAATGTACAAGCAAAGACACTTTCTCTCTAGGAAGGAAATTGATTTCATGGACAAGCAAGAAGCAAAACTATATTTCACAATCTATAACAAAGGTTGGATATGTTGTTGTAGTAGAAAAATGTTCTAACATTGTGTGGATCAAGAAATTGTTGAAAGGTATGAAGGAAGATATCACTAAAACTATTATGATATATTGTGATAACACAAGTTATATAAACATATCAAAGATTCCTGTGATGCACACAAAGACTAAATTTTTTGAGATCAAGTATCATTACTTGAGAGAGTTGGTATAAGAAAAAGAAGTGAGGTTGGAATATGTAAACACAAAGGAACATATATTTGACATATTCACAAGGAACTACCTAAGGATTCCTTAGAGTATCTAAGAGGTACATTAGGGGTTATTCCCATACCTGAAGAAAACTAAGAAGAGATGTTGCATTGAATCAAATGTTGTGATCATAATATCTTACACATTGATGAAGAAGGTCACATTGAACTATGAGCATGTGAAGCTACAAAGAGTTAAGCTAACTATGGAGTGACATTTCTAAATCAATCATAAAAATGACATGAAGTTGTTATGTATGCTAGAGAAAGAGATATATGTGAAAGGTTGATATATTTGGCATTATTGTAAAAGAGGGAGAGCAGTAAAATTACCATTATTATTTGTATGAGGGAGAATTTATGTAGTTGCTATTCTATATCTAAAATGAAAAAGAGAAACATATGTTTCTTAAGGTGTTATCATCTAGAGGTAAGAAGAAGAAGCTATTAGTAAAGAGGGAGTAGTATACATTTGATGTTAGAGGGAGCATCCTAAGCTTGCATGGATGTGAATCAAAATGAAACTAAGAAAGAGAGAATACAAACACAGAGGGAGTATGTAGTAGAAGCTTGAAGGATTTTGGATTGCATGGTAACTAGAGGTGTTGCCATCAATACCAAAGAGGGAGATTTTTGGAAACTACAATTAGAACTATTGTTATGTTGTAATTGATGTCAAACCTACTGGAGAGACATTTACCAACAGATTAGAGTTTCATATCAATTGATTTATTATGAGGATTTGAAAAGAAGAGATAGTAAGGTGAGCTGGTCATGTTGTTGAGAGAAGTTAAGTATTATGGAATTATAATGGACACTTGATAAGTTAGTCATTAACAAGATAATGTGGTGTTTAATCAATACATGAAGTGAAGAAGAAAATTGAAATGATGCATGAGTGAAATGACTAGATTTGAGTTAAATTATAAGCTTCATCGAGTATCAGTATCAGCTAGTCAATGAAGCAAGTGAATTAGAAGATTAAGGAACTTAAGTAGAACCTGAATAGAAAAATTAGGCTGAGTGATTCTTATTTTTGAGAAAGTTAATTAGGAAATGTTAGTATTGACCAAGAAAAGTAATGGCCAAGCAATTTTTTTGATGCTACAAAAATAATAATAGTGTATGCTGAGATACACAATGATGAATGAGTAGAAGAACATAGTGACCTCTGAGTGATAGTAAAAGTTAAATTTTCTAAAATAATCATGTTTGAGGCCAAAAAAGTTAAAATTTTGGATTAGTCAAAGTGTGTGGATGATAAGTGGTGCAGGAGCACCTAGGTGGCCAAGGAAGACCTAGGGTTCCCTTTGAGATTTTGTCTTGTAGTGGTGCTAGCCACAACACTAGATAAATAATACAACTAGTTTAGTCCTAGGTGAGGTTGGGTAGGCCAAGTTGTTCCTAGTTGCTTAAAATTGCTAATTTAGGTACATAAAGAATATTTTGGGTTTTGAAGGCTAAAAAGCTCAAATAAGTGTTTTCTAGAAATTATCACATTTTTTTAACCATTTAGATCCTTTGGCATGGTTTGGCATCATTTAGAGAAAGTTTGAGAGTTAGACACTTAAAATTGCAAAAAGTGCTCAAACTTGACAACTTTTCTTGCTATGGGGCAACTTTTTAGTTGGAACCTTTCAACTATCTGAAAAAGTTGGGAGAGCTCATAGTAAGCCTATATAAGGCCATTCTCAACCTGTTCAAGGGGTTGGAGAAATGATATTTTGCATTGTACAATGTAAACAACATGATATGAATAATAGTTTTGTGCTTTTGATTGTTCTTGGCATGTAGATGGATTAGACTTAGGAATTTTTTGCATTGGAAGTGTTAGCTTAGTTTGATTTGAGATTCTGTACATAGTCTATTATTTTGTAAGGTAGGAGTAGTATACATTTGATGTCAGGGGGAGCATCCTGAGCTTGCATGGATATGAATCAAAATGAAACTAAGAAAGAGAGAATACAAACACAGAGGGATTATGTAGTACAAGCTTGAAGGATTTTGGATTGCATGGTAACTAGAAGTGTTGCCATCAATACCAAAGAGGAAGATTGTTGGAAACTACAATTGGAACAATTGTTATGTTGTAATTGATGTCAAACCTATTGGAGAGACATTTACCAACAGATTAGAGTTCCATATCAATTGATTTATTATGAGGATTTGACAAGAAGAGATAGCAAGGTGAGCTGGTCATGTTGTTGAGAGAAGTTAAGTATTATGGAATTATAGTGGGCACTTGATAAGTTATTCATTGACAAGATCATGTGGTGTTTAATCAATACATGAAGTGAAGAAGAAAATTGAAATGATGCATGAGTGAAATGACTAGATTTGAGTTAAATTATAAGCTTCATTGAGTATCAGTATCAGCTAGTCAATGAAGCAAGTGAATAAGAAGATTAAGGAACGTAAGTAGAAGTTGAACAGAAAAATTAAGTTGAGTGATACTTATTTTCGAGAAAGTTAATGAGGAAATGTTAGTATTGACCAAGAAAAGTAATGGCCAAGAAATCTTTTTAATGCTAAGAAAATAATAATAGTGTATGTTGAGATACACAATGATGAATGAGTAGAAGAATATAGTGACTTCTGAGTGATAGTAAATGTTAAATTTTTTGAAATAATTATGTTTGAGGCCAACAAACTTGAAATTTTGGATTAGTCAAAGTGTGTGGATGATAAGTGGTGCAGGAGCACCTAGGTGGCCAAGGAAAACCTAGGGTTCCCTTTGAGATTTTGTCTTGTAGTGGTGCTAGCCACACCACTAGATAAATACTAGGGCTAGTTTAGTCCTAGGTGAGGTTGTGTAGGCCAAGTTGTTCCTAGTTGCTCAAAATTGCTAATTTGGGTACATAGAGAATATTTTGGGTTTTGAGGGCTAAAAAGATCAAATAAGTGTTTTGTGGAAATTATTACAAGTTTTTTTTACCATTTAGATCCTTTGGCATGGTTTGGCATCATTTAGAGCAAGTTTGAGAGTCAACCGCTAAAAATTGCAAAAAGTGCTCAAACTTGTCAATGTTGTCATTGACAACTTTTTGACAACTTTTCTTGCAATGGAGCAAATTTTTAGTTGGAGCCTTTCAACTATCTGAAAAAGTTGGGAGAGCTCATGGTTAGCCTATAGAAGGCCATTCTCAACCTATTCAAGGGGTTGGAGAAGTGATTTTTGCATTGCACGACCTAAACAACATGATATGAGTAACAATTTTGTGCTTTTGATTGTTCTTGGCATGTAGATGGATTAGACCTAGGAATTTTTTGCATTGGAAGTGTTAGCTTAGTTTGATTTGAGATTCTATACATAGTCTATTATTTTGTAAAGTTTTGTGTGCTTGAATTAAATATTTTGGTTTCCACCAGTCTATTGTCCTAAGATAGACCATTTGCACATATGGAGTCATAGGGCCATTTCCCACTGTAGGTAAAATATAGTCTCTTGGGATTTGGAACATGAATCCATGTACATTCTATACAGTGGAGATGTGGCCTTGGAAAGTTGAGGATGTGCTATTGTAGTGATGCCCCAATCAAGTCCTAACAACTTGGTTAGGCATCACAAACTATCACAGAGTTGATAGGAGTGGTTGAATGTGTGGATACTTCAACCTAAGCATGGAATATGATGAAGGAAGTAGTGATGTAACCCCAATCCAAATGGGAAGCTTCGGTGGGAGCTCTAAGGTGTGAAAACCAAGTTTTTCCATTAGACAACATACAAACCCTTAAAACCCTTGATTTTAGGCTAAAATTGTGCTCGTATAGTACAAATGATTTGGAATCCCTAGAACCCTAATATCCTTAAGGTATTTGAAAAGGGTATTTGGAATGGAGGTCTGTTTGACCCTTGTTAAGGATTTTTACATGATATTTTGGTTTTAATGCATTTGGAGGGCTAATTCTAGTAACCTTTTTACAAGCATTTGAATGCATTTTCACTTGTGGGTTAGAACTTGATTAGGATTTTAGTGTTGGATTTGGTTTGGAATATTGAAGGGAGTCCAAAGACATTCCAAGGTGACCATCCATCCATTTGGAAGTCCAAATGAGCATTTGGGGTTATTTGTGTTGATGGGGATTAGCAAACAAATTATTCTACCTTATTGATGTGCACGAATTGAATGGTTAGGATCTATTGTATAGAGTCCTAAGTAGTATAGGGTGAATAGAAACCCTATGTGTAAGACCTAAGGAGACCATGGGAGAGCTTGGGGAGTGAAAGAAAGATTGGTAGTCACATCAATAAGTAATGATGGGCTAGTATATTTAATGCATAAAGAGAGTTTGTTATGTGAGTAAAGGCAAGGATTTGATCATAAGTTTCTAGAAGGAAAAGGAGAATAAAATGATGGAAGGATTTGATGAATCTAGCCTAACCCTAAGATCTAAGGTGATGTTTAAGCTGCAAAAAATAAAAATTACTTATTTAAGGAGGCATAAGAGATAATTTCTAAGGCTTGTTTGTTGTTGATTTGAAATATTATGGAGAAGTTGTGAATGTTAATCTCATATTGATTTTGACAAGGAAGTGAAAAAACACCTAGTCATTATCTATCATAATTACAATACAAGACGAGCAATCAGTGTGAGCCAAGTGATCAAAGCATGTTGACCATCAGTTGCCAAACAATACATGCTGAGTGATATACTTAGTTAGTGTCAAGCACCACTATGTGTTGAGTAGATAGTTAGTCATGAGTCACTCATGACCTAAATAAATAGAGTATGCCAAGTCATTTAGAAGACATGTTACAACATTGAAGATATAGTGAATGCTAAGCATTAGAGACTTCAATTTTTGAGTGAATAGTTTTGGACATAATTTTTTGTTTTGACACAAACTTATATGTAAACCATTTTTGGACTGACTTAAGGATTGTTTTACAATTCTAGAAGATGTATATAAGTGTATATTATGAATCCCTATGTAGTACATGTAACCAATCAAATTGAGAGATGTTCTAAGTGGAAAAATGGATCAACCTTAGCTATTGATTCTTACCTAACCCTAGTCCACATGTGGTTACTTAAGGAGACAAATCCTAAAGAGTTTGTATGCATGAAGGAAGTGAAGAAGACACAAGAGATATGAATTCTAAGTATAGAGATCATTCATGATGGAAATGAAGGTTTTGATAATGTTATGAATTGCATTGAGAGAATAGAGGAGACATATCTGATCAAAAAGATCATTTATACATTAGAAAAGAGAAGATTTGACATCTAGCAACATTGTCCTAATAGAAGAATCATGGTGCTAAATCATTCTAATAGGTTATGTAGAGAAAATATCCTAGTAGAGTAGTATTAATAGGCTTGTGTACATCTCTTAACTGAATGCTTTTTTTATTGCAAGTTAAAGTCCTCTAACAAGAAACACTTTTAGTAGTGTGTTTAAATCCTTTAACAGGGTGAGACTTAATAGTCTTTGTAAGCCTTCAATGGGGAAGACCTTTTACAAGGTAGATCATAGTTTATGGTCAAGCCTCTTGTAACCTTAATTGGCTACACTTTACAACTACAATAGTGAATATTTGTGGGTGTCATCCCCGCCCTAGTTTTACCTTCTCATTGGAGGGTTTCTAGGTAACAAATTTATTGTCTTGTGTGTTTCATTTTCATGCTATGGATGAACATTTGTGGTTAGCTATTTCAATTTACATGCTAAATTATGAGATAGATGTGTGGTGAATGTTTTATGGTTAAAGTTTTGAAGTGTTGATTCAAACCCCCCCCACCAAGAGTTTACTTTCCCATTTTTATTTCCAACAATTGGTATCAAATCTTAGTTCTTTGGAAGGAAAACTTTACAACTTTGAGGAAAGATCTTGAAGATGGAAGTCTACAAGTTGGGAAAGACTATTGAGAACTAGAAGATTGAAATCTAGCTTTCCCTACACCAACTCATGGAAGCAAGAGAGGAACTACAACATTCATTGAGGAGAAGGAAATAGATAGATATTGAGAAAAATGACACTTATTACCAAGAGGAAGACACTACTAAATTTCTTGAGAATGGAAACTCAAGTGAGTTTGATGCAAAAATTGTAGATCTGATGGAAAAGAATGGTGCCATAATTGAAAAGGTCAAAAATATTAAGATAGAACAAGAAGTGGAATCAATATTGTTATGTGAGGTGACCAAGAAAAAAAGTCATGATTGAAGATGAAAAAAGAACACTGACATACAAACTAGAAGAGAAGAAATCAAATGTGCAAAAGATTGCTAACGTGCAACTAGATACAATGAATTAATTGATGATTTACAACCATGAATTAAATAGAAAGGACATTGAGATCACAAACACAAAGTTACATAATGAAAAACTAAGGAATGAACTAAAAAATTAAAATTAATTTGTTGAAAGTTTCAATAAACCTAGTGAAGCCATCAATTTGAGAAATTGATGAGATCTCCTAGATCTAACAATGATGCTGCTAGATTAGGATACACTAGTACTGAGGAAGGAGAACCATCTACAAACCTACTTGTCATAATTGTGGAAGGTTAGGTCATACAACAAATGTTTCTTGGAGCAACAATGCAAATCAAAACTCTAAGCAGAAATTCAAGGGTTTTTATCATAAGTGTAACAAGCAAGGACATTAGGCACATGAATGTAGGACTAAGACATTAAGCACATAGAGATTTGAAGGATATTTCCACAATTTCTAGAAGTATGGACATAAAACAAACATACAAAGGTACAAAAAAATGGAAAATCCTACAATTGGGATTACAACACAAGGTACAATTGTCACTATAGTCAATAATATGGACATGTTCCTAAGAATTGCATTAGAAAATTTTTTTAGAGGAAACTAGAATAGATGGTTGAGTGAGACTACATACTTTAGCTATTTGAAAACTGGTCATATCAGCAAAAACTATCCAACTAGATCACCAATGCCAAGTAATGGAAACAATAAAGGAAAAGAAAAGGTCAATGTTGAGGAGGTCAAAGTGTAGATGAAAAAGACATGGAAGAAGAAGGAATATTGCAACACATCAAGTTCAAATGAGGTCACTTCATCCAATGGATCAGGTGATCACATCACCCCTATCTAGGCAATCAAAAGGTATGTGTTGGACCGATATTTCAAAGTTATATTATACATCAATTCCAAGAATCGAAGATCTAAAAAGATAATATATGAATAAATTGAGATGTAATGTGTTTATTAGAACCTAGAAGAAATATTTAGTTTTTTTAGTTTTCATGTTCTGGCCAAGCATAAAAAGATTCACATTTACTATTGAGCATAAATGGAATTACAATAGTTATCGAGTAATGAAGGTATGGTAGTATTGATTGGGGTTTCTATGTTCACCGAGTGTAGTGGAAATCATGTGTAAGATGAGTGAATTGGAAACCTTATGATGACTAAGCTTACAACTGTGTAAGCATTAAGCATTTATTGTAGAATTCTAAGGGTTATATAGTCATTTCTCGACTCATTTGCATTCACTAGTGATTGAAGAGAGCACAAAGAGCATGAAGGTGAATTGCAATAGGAGATTCTTATGTTTGCAAAAAAAATTCAATTGCAACTCAACATATTCATTAGATTGGAAAGATATTTTATTGGTGTCAAGTTTCATTGTTATACTTTTCATAAACCCTAAGTAGAAAATATGGAAATTGGCTCTTATGTGAGTGTTAGGAAGGAAGGAAAGAAAGTTTTAAAAATGTGAAACTAATTAGTAATGATGTAAGAAAACCACCTTGCTGAGCAATACCTAAAATTACATATAAAGGAGACCTACTTGGTGTGTTATCGATGATACACTGAAAGTTCTTAGGATTCAAGATGTCAGGTGTTGTTATACTTATAAGTTTGAAAGTATTGGAGACATGGAGATAAAATGTTTGTACAACCAACTTTGCGTAGATGAAGTCTTAAGGGAAGAAAATAAAATTATAGAAAAGAAAGTGTTGTCCTATGCCCTAGATTTCCCTAATGTATTCAAGATTTAATGGAAAATATTTTTCTCAGTAGAATACATGATGACTTCATAAGGTTAGAAAATGGACCAATTAAGATCACCAAAAGGATCATCAACTGAGTGATAGGGTATCCTACCATAGACAAGCCTAAGAGCATTAGAAGTGATTCCAAGGAGATAATAGAGAAGAACATAGGTGTAGTGTGGAATAAACGAGGGATTTCTATAAATTCTATCTCAGATCCCCTAATCTTCTTTGTAATGAGAGCGATTGTAAATTGGTTCTTTCAATCTAGCATATTGAATAGTGCATCATGCATGGTAGTAAATTTGGGATATGAAATAGTGAAGAGATATCACACTTATGACCTTTCCAAGTTACAACTTCAACAACTATATGAAAAATTGGAGGCCATAAGGAAAAAAAAGTGTTGAAAATAGATTGAAAAGATCATTTTTGAGAGTTCATTGAAACTAGATTGAAAGAGGGAGATTGTTGAAGAAGACTATGTGTTTCAATCATTTTTTTATCATTAATGTCAAACCTGCTATTTGTCGGTAAGACAATTACTTATAAGATTCAAGTACTATCACTTATTTGATTGATGAAGAGGATTTGATCAAAAAGATGTAACAATAGCACCTAGAGGAAAGGTTGATCTATAATTATGAAATGAAGTACAAGGATTAGTTAAGATAGTGATGACATGATGTATTGATAATCTACTTAAGGTTACAAAGGCTAGTTACACTAAGAAATTTTTAAGTTACACAAAGTTTGTCTACCAAGCTTGACTAAGTGGAGAGTAGGTTGCAAGAAAAGTCAGTGCAAGCTAAGTAGAAAATTAGTTGGAGTCGAGTAAAAGTTTATTCTAGTGTATGCGAAGCAAAATAGTGGATGCTAAGTAAATTTTAGTTGATGTTGACCACCAATAAACTTTAGTTCATGCAGAGTAATTTCACAGTGGATGCCAAGCAATGCAGTAGGTACTGCGCATCAAAAGGTTGATAATATTGAGCTACTGCATTATTTAAAAGATCATGGATTTGATGAATCTGAGCTAACAAGTTTATTTTCTTAGATTATGTGAACTAGGTGGAAGATAAGGTTAATGATCTATGGCACAAATTTCAAGGTAAACCATTTTTAGGTGAATTCAAAGTGGATTCTAGGAGAAGTTTCTAGAAGAGATATGAGATATGGGGTAGATACATTGTATCCTACCTAATCCATTTGAACCCTAAATTAGATGATGGAGAATGAGTGGCAAAAGATCTTAATTTCCTATTTATAGGAATGACTAGTCATGAAGCAAGGTTTTTATGTGCAAGAACTTAAGGGAGACAAGGAGTGAAGGGTTTTTCTTCGTCAAGTGACCTAAGAGAAGAGTCTACAATGGCATGTTAAGCAAGAAGGCTTAAGGAGATGAATGCTTGAAGGGTGAACAAGCTATCAGAGTTTCAAAGTATGAAGGCCAAGTAGAATTGAGGACTAAAGAAAGATCTATAATCTGTAAGTGAAGCTGTAAGTTATATCTAATCAAAGCCTTATTGGTACTCTCTAACAATTATATCAGTCTAGGGTAAATCCTTTGGATTAAGGTTGAACTAATAGTAATTTGTAAATCCTTTAACTAGGTGACATTCCAAGTGAATGGTCTAAAATCCTCTAACAAGGCTCACTCCTAATAGGGTGATTGAAATCCTTTAACAGGGTCACATTTAATAGTGTGTATTGTAACTTTTAATAGGGTTGGCCTTTCATAGGGCATCACTTTAGAAGAATGAAAAGAGTAGCATGTTACTGGTGGCTTTTCCCAAATTTGGGCTTCTATGTTAATCATTGTGTTAAGTGTGTTGATGAATCTATTATGTTTCATGCTTTACATTTCTGCAAGTTGATTTGATAGTAACCTACAAGTTTTAAGTGATTGCATAATCTTATGGTGCATGCATGAGTATAAATGTTTTATGGGTTCACTAACCTATGAAAAGTTTTATTTATACATCTAGACCTTGGATAACTAATTCACACCCCCCTCTTAGTTATTCTAAAGTATTCCATCACAAAGAGTGCATCTTGAAAATTTGGATCTTTACTAGCCTGCATATTCTTTTATGTGCAAAACACATTTCTTACTTTTGGAAAAGTTGCTTGGAAGACCAATAGGTCTATTACAGTTTAGATTGCAAAGTTCATAGAGAAACTTGGAGATAATTTTAAGTTAGTAATGACTAGTTATTTTGAGGATTTTAAGAAATCCATGAAATAGAGACTAAGGATTCTTGTGTCACTAAGGGAGAAAGATTACAATAATGTTTGCTTCTTAGTTGATATAGATTATACATATGTGTAGGAAACTATTCCTAGGGTTAGATGGCTTAAGCCCTTGCCATATGAGATCAATATAGATGAGGCATTTGTAACTATTACAACTCTACTAGCAAAAAAATTTAATAAAAGTGCCACCTCATTCGGGAACTACCAAGTCTAGTATTACAATTGACTTGAAAATGGATATGTTCTTAGGAAGAATAAAAAACTTGTTGAAAAACTAAAAGAGATATTTGGTGAAGGGGGAGAAGAAGAGGAAGATGAAGATGATGAAGATGATGAACAATTCTAAGCCCCATTGGCACTCACTCAAGGCCAAGGAGAAGATGCAGAAGTTAATGCAGAAGGTGTTGAGAAAGAAGAAGCCGAGGAAGCACCTAAACCAACTGAGAAGAAGAAAAAGAGCTTGAAGTGGAGAAACCCAAGAAACTTTTAAAACTTTCATTGTATAAGCCAATAGTTCCTACTACTAGGTCTAGTACAAGGGCAACCACTAAACACGTTAAGGTTGCTAAGAAACCAAAAGGAAAAAGGACTATTGCATCAAAGCTGAGCCAACCAGCCAAAAAGACATATGTAAGGAGTAAATATGCTCTAGTAGCTAATTCAAATGAGGAGAATATAGAATCTGATGACATGAGTTGATTCAAGCTGGTAAGCCACAATCCCTCCTTTGGCTTAGACAAATTGTGTGATAATATAAAAGAAAATGTGGATTTATCTAGCTTTGCACCCATTGATTTTGATCAATTAGGGAAAATTGAACAAAATATTGTTGAGGAAGCCATATATGTGATGATGAATACATTCAAATAAACTCTTGTTGAGATTGACAACTCACTACCAAAGAGTCTACATGATCAAGTTGAGTAGAAATGGCAATATAACTTGCAAAAAAAGAGACAAATAAGGAAATTCACTCTAGCCCAAGTGATTCCAGAATTAGATAAAATAAAGATTACCAAGGCTATGAACAAGACCAAGTCTAAATTTTCCCCTAAATATAGAGCTTTCCATGTCTTGAAAAATAGTATTGAGGATGTGGTGACCAAGAATACACAAATTTGGAAAACAATCTATGGGTCATCCACACCTATAATTAAAGAGAAAGGTGAGTAAGTAATGCAAGACCCCAAGCAAGGTGAATAAGTGACAAAAAAAATTGCACAAGAGGTATCAATAAAGGATGGTAGTATGGGAAGCATTGAGGAAGAAACAACAAAAGAAGAGGTCATAGCTAAAGAAGAGCATCAAGATGTACAAGATGCACAAGTGCCGAAAAACAATCCCCCACATGTAGATAAAGTGAGTCAATGAGACTCAATACAATCAAGGATGTTCCTGATAATCCTATTTAGAACATCAATCCTTTGATTGGTGATGACTTGAAGAAGATATTGAAGGATTCCACCATGGTAGCACAATTATGCTAAAATCTTGTATTGGTGAGAACAGATGAAATTGAAAAGGAAGAAGTGGCATTAGCAAGGGAGAAACAGAATGACATCTAGTTTACCCCTTCCAACTATAGAGGTCAAAGAGACAAAAGACCAAAGTGAAAGCAGTAAAAAACTAAGTGTTATTACTACAACACAAGTAGCATTACCTCTAATGCCACTTATTTCAAATAAGAAAGCCTTAGTTATAGTTGAGAGATATGGATCTAAAGTTAAACTAGGTCAGTAATCAAGTCTTGCACCTACTCCACAAACTCAAGGTGAAGCATAGATAGAAGTGAGACAATATGATAGGTCTGAAGAATTGAAGGTGACTACTACCCCAAAAGAACAAATTATCATGTAGACTCTAGTTACCTTACCATTTTATGTTACTCACACTAGTAGTCAAGTTCTTCAGAGGCTAAGCACTCATGCCACACCCTTGTAGATATCCAAGCCAAGTACAAAAACATTAAGGAGTTCAAAAGAAATATCTTATGGAGATGTAATCCTAGATGAGCTGATTGAACTACCCAAGTTTGATCTTAACACAATCATTATTGAATGGATGAGAATTCTATAGGAAGCTTTATAGAGAAATAACCAACAAGAGTTTTTAAGAAGGGAGCATAAGCAAAAGAAAGTGATTCAAGACATTGAAGATATCTTTCTTGATGCAATTAGTCTTCCAGCTACTAATGAAGACAAATCAATTAATGAGCAACTAGTATATATTGTTAATAAGATTAGTGATGAAGACCTAGATTCAAATACTAAAATCTTAGAATGGTCTAGAAGAAAATTTCACACTAAGGTACTTGAAAAGCTATCTATTGCCATTGCACTACGATGAGTTGATTTAGCAATCAAGATGGAGAGTGTGAAGAAGGTGTTGGAGAACATTTTCTTTCTTTACACCACATTATGTGATGTGAATCTTTTCAGACATGAAATTTAGAGGGTTGTTTTACAATTGGAGGGAGATCTAAAGATTACAGGTAATACCTTAAAACTATCTCCTAATCAAAGTTAGTCACATTTTTAGAGATTGCTATCCACTCAAGGTAGGCTTGCCAAGATGAAAGCACAAGATGATAATAGTTGAGCTACCTTGATCAACATCCAATCCATTTTGACCCTACACATGGAAGTATTGCACAAAGAACTATCCTAATATAAAACATTAATGAAGAAAGATTATCATCTTTCCACTCATGATAGCTTAGTTAATCTAGTTACTGAGATAGATATTTAGTATCAATCTCTAGAGGTAGTGTGAAAAAATGGGGATGCAACATTGAAAATCATAATGGAGATCCATATATCATTTTTGGATAAACACACTATTAGTGTACCACACATGAAATAAGTGTCAAAAAAGGGGGATTATAAAATCTAGGGGGATAGTGAAGTGAAGGAGTAATTATGCAAAAATAGGGTACAACAAATATACTTAGTAGGAGTATTAGATTTAGATATAGTAAGGAAATATTTACTTAGGAGGAGTAATGGAGAAATGAGGTATGACAATTCATCATCCATTTTGCAAAATTTTGAGGTTTTGAAATTTTGTATACAAGCCAAATCACACACGCACGCACGCGCACGCACACACACACACACACACACACACACACACACACACACACACACACACACACACACACACACACACACACACACACACACACACACACACACACACACACATGCACGCGTGCACACACACACACACACACACACACACATTGTCTGAGTTATGCTCATAATAAGGATTGTATATGCATGCCAATGCACTTTTTCCACTCATGTCAAAAGGGGATATTGTTAATCTTAGATTAGTTTTGACAAGGTTGTGACAAAACACTTAGTAATTATCTATCAAAATTATAGTGCAAATTGAACAATTAGTCTGAGCCAAGTGATCAAAGCATGTTGAGCATTAGTTGCCAGACAATACATGTCGAGTAATATACTTAGTTAGTGTCCAAAACTAGTATATACCAAGAAGATAGTTAGTGCTTAGTCACTCATGAGCTGAGTAAATAGAGTATGCCGAGTCATTCAAAAGATGAGTCATAACATTAAATATAGTGAATGCTGAGTATCAAAGACTTCAATTGCCTAGTGAATAGTTTTGGACATAGTTGTTTGTAATGGCACAAACTTCTATGTAAACCATTTTTGAGCCAACTTAACAATTTTTTTATGATTCTAGAAGATTATACAAATGTATATTACGAATCCTTATCCAATACATGCAACCAATCAAATTAAAGGATGTTCTAAGCAGAAAAATAGATCAACCTCAATCATTGAATCTTACCTAACCCTAGCCCACTTGTGTTTACTTAAAGAGACAAACCCTAAATAGTTTTTGTGTGAGAAGGAAGTGAAGATGACACAAGAGAGAAGAATGCTAAGTGTAGAGAGCATTCATGGTGGTTATGAAGGTTGTGATAATTTTATGAATTGTAGAATCAGTTAAAGAGAATAGAGGAAAGTAGAGAGAGGATAAAGGTGACATATTTGATCAGAAGGATCAAGTATAAATTAGAAAAGAGAATATCTGACATCTAACAACAAAGTGCTAACCAAAGGATTATGGCATTGAATCATTCTAACAAGTGATGCAGAGAAAATATCCTAACAAAGTAATCTTAACAGACTTGTGTAAATATCTTAACCAAGTGCTTGTTTTATTACAAGTTAAAGTCCTCTAACAAGAAACACTTTTAGCAAGGCATTTAAATCCTTTAACATAGTGAGACTTAATAGTCTTTGTAAGCCTTTAACAAGGAAAACTTTTCATAGGGTAGATCATAGTTTATGGTCAAACTTATTGTAACCTTAATTGGCTACACTTTACAGCTACAGTAGTGAAGATTTGTGGGTGTCATCCCCACCCAAATTTTACCTTCTCATTGGAGGGTTTCTGGGTAGCAAATTTATTATGTTATGTGTTATTTATTTCATGCTATGAATGAAAATGTGTAGTTAGCTATTTCAATTTACATGCTAAATTGTGAGATGGATGTGTGGTGAATGTTTTATGGTTAAAGTTTTGAACTGTTGATCCACCCACCCTCTCAGAGTTTACTTTCCCATTGTTATTTGCAATAGTGAAGAGTAGAATAGAAAAAGAGAAGTGTGAAGAGATTAGTTAAGTGTGATATATTGAAGGGATGCATAGCAGAACAATGATTAAATGATAATGGAGGCGATTAAATGAATCAACAAATGAGTGAATGAAGATCTAAATTTGCAAAGCGAGTTGTATTGTACAAACCTACTATTACATTCCAACCATTGTGGTAGTCAAAGTCTTTTAATCAGGGTTGGCCTAACTATCATTTTATAAATTCTTTAATCAGGGTGACATTCTAATAGAATGATCACTCTTAACATGGTGATTAAATCTTTTAACAATATCACATTTAATAGTGTGTTGTATAACCTTTAATAGGGTTGGTTCTTAACTGAGCTTATTTCAAAAGAGTGAAAAATTGGTAGCATGTTACTTGGTGGTTTTTATCAAATTGGGTTTCCACATTAAATACTAGTGTCAAAGTGTCACTTGCATGTGTGGATTACTTTATGCATGCTATGTTTATAGTTGTTTATTTTACTGTTAGTTAAAACTCATTAAAAGATGAATTGGTACATCTAGTCTTGAGGATAATTGATTCACTCCACTTGTCAATTATTCTAAATTATTCTAACAAGTACTCCCCTTCAAATTTTATCATGAGGTTGGGATCCCAAATACAATCTATATGGGTCTTTATTGCAAGATTAGGAAGATATTGAGTAATGCAGACCATAGTCTAGCATACCATATATCCTTCCACCTATAACTCTTAAGACATTCTCTTTGTTGACCACATCCTTGAAAAGTTTAAAGTTCCTCTTAACTATCCACATTGATCTAGTCTATACAGGTTCACACAATTTAATCTCCTCAACTTGTTGTATGAGGTAGTCTTCTTTTGCATTTGAAAAAAGTTGAAGGTAGACACTTGTGCATTTCACCCATCAAATGAGGAATTCTTCTCTTCCCATATTTTATATCCTTTTTATGGATTTCCTTAGATGACAACTACATAAAAGAGATTCAAGACATAAAAATATATAAATACAAGACAATGAGATATATTACATAACAAAAAACAAAATCATGACTATAATAAATATATACAACAAATTGAACAAATATCAATGCTTACCTCATGTATTTTCCAAGACCATGATGCAAGAGCATCTTGCACCACAAAAAATAAAGGGAGCATGATTTTTTTTAAAATAATAAAATAAAATAATAAATAAAAATTGGAGGAGAGAGAAAGTGACAAAAATGGAAAGAAAAATAAATTAAAAAATAGAAAATAGAAAATAGAAAAAGAGGGTAAAAAGACATTTCATTAACAAGGTGCATGGGTGGCATAAAATCAAAATTAAGAAACTAGTTGTCATTTCATTTATTGAGGTGTGTAGGTGGAATTTTAGAAGTTTGTGGAAAGTTCCTTAAATCATGCATTTAATATTTTTTGTGATGCACAAAGGAAATGCAATTTTCTAATTGGCCACATGGTGGTGTTTAGTTGTGCTTGGGTGGGAATTTAATATTTTTTCTAAGGTAGTTATATTTACCTTTTATCCCACATTGGTTGTGTTTTTAATATCTTGGGTAGCAAGTACTTGTATAAGCAAGGCTTATGAGAATTTCTAATCCAGCTCTCATCGTGTGATCTCTTGTAAGAAAGCTTTAGAGGTGAAGGATCCTAATGCATAATATCTTACTTGGGAAGTTATTCTTGGTGAAGCTCTTGGTGTGAAGACTCTTCTTGTGGAAGCTCTTATTTGGGAGTTCTCTTATGTTGAATTATTTGTAAACTTCTTTTGGAAGAAGTCATAGTTATGATATCATCTTGTTGATGTGTAAGGATATTGAAGTATAATAAAAGTATGATTTGAGAAGCATTTTATCTTCTCTTTGTCTCCATATTATTGTGATTTTTATTGTGAGTTTCTAAGTGTGGTGCAACCCTTCATCAAGTTGTATAAGAGTAAGAGTTTCTGAGCATGTGGACATATCATCGAAGGTGAGGCAGTTTGCACCAAGACCTTGTGTTGGGTGAAGTTTTTCAAGATGGATTTCTTGATTGTGTAGATAGATCACTGACTATGAGGAAGTTTGCATGAGGTGTGTGTATTGCACAAAGTTTGTCTTATGAAGATTGATCATGGAAAAGAGAAAGAAGAAGATGACTTTTGTGATTAGATAGATTTTGAGGATTCCTAGACTTGAGAAAATTAGAGAAATAAATCAAGAGGAATTGGGAATTCATTCTTTGATTTACAAAAGCTAGTGAATGAATTAGAAGCAAAGTTTTGAAAGAGAAGAGTGTATCACCAAAAAAGAGATGTTGACAATTCTTTGGATGTGGAAAAGAAAGAAGATCTAGTGGAGTATCACACATGTGATACAAAATAATACCAAGAGGATGGATATGAAGATGAAAATATATGTGAACTTGAAGTTCAAGAATATGAAAGAGAAGAGGAAGAGTATCAAGATGACAATATTTGTGAGCTTGAAGTAAATCAAGATGATTTTAGGACTACAACAATGGACAAAGAGTACACTGCCTTAGTTGGAGATCAAAGAACTGAACTAGTTACAAGCATTTTATCTTCTCTTTGTCTCTATATTATTGTAAGTTGGTAAGGGTGGTACAACCCTTCATCAGAAGATATATCACTTGTTTTATGTTATTTCAAAAGTTCTTAGGGAGAGATAGGGTATCACATACTGCTACAATTATAAACTTATGATTTAAATCTTTTCTACTATAAAAAAAAAGAAAATTACATAGAATTTTAAAAATATATTGTAAATAGAGAAGAACATGACTTATAGTGAAGAAGGGATGTCAATCATGCATTTTTAACCCGAGCACAAATTCACCTTTCTTTGATATGAGACTGCTTATGCTTGCAGAAAATTTTGCAAAAAATCAAGTTTTTCGTATGACTTCTTTTATGACATCACTTTTCTACTCCATTAATAACCAAGGAAGGGAACTCATACCAATCATCTCTCCATTGCTACTTGATTCAATAAAACTTTTCAATGCATGATTGGATTCATGAATGTCACTACAAATTTTGACATTTTTTTTTTGTCATGCCTTTCATCCAATATTTTTCACAATCTTTTTGGTATAGTCTTTCCAATATGCACAATATAAAATAAATGTATGATTCGTAGGTGCTCCTAGTAGGGTAACCTACTAATTTTTTTGAGATAACATTTTAGTCCTTTTTGAGAGTTATAATTAATGCCTTGATGACCTTTACAATCCTCAATTACATAATCAACAAACAAAACACAACAGAAATATATAAATTCCAAACATAAACCATTACGTAAAACAACATTACCTTGACAAATAATTATATTATAATCCAAATTCCATAAGTGAGATGTCATTCTTTGTGGCTTTGATGTAGTCTCTTCTTTCCTATTGAAAATATGTTTTTTGGTAGTTTGATACTTATGATTTATGTGGAGGAAGTGTTGACACTCATCAAATAAGTTTTTTTCTTAACTTTTGGAATGACAAGATTTTATCTTTTGATCACAAAATGGACATCAAAATTTTCCCTTTATTTGAAGACTTACAAGATAATGATATAATTAGATTAAATATGTTAATTTTAATAATTAAAATTGTCATATGAAACTTGAAATCACCATAACATACCACAAAAATGTGTCATCCTTGGGGCATCATGTATTGTCCATACAAACATTGCATGGAATTGAAATCATCTTTGTGCTATTGGTCTATAGATTTCATACATAATGACACCATTCTATAACTCCACCAACTTGTCAATAAGAGCCTCAATATATACATTCATATCATTAACTTGGTACTTACCTAGTTGAATGAACACCAACAACAATATTATATATTTATTGTGACCATTTTACTGCGAGACTTATAATTACATGTAGATAAATATTAAATGATAAATACCTAGAAAAATTATTGTCAACATAATGTGCTCTCTCTTTATTGATATCCATGGAGGAAGGTTATTGTTGATAACAAAAACAAACCATACCAAGTAAATAGATTTCATCTCTCCAAATGGATTGACATCATCTATTTCCCGTGAAAGCCTAGGATTTGGAGGTTCTTCTCTAAAGTGTGGCCACTTTTCCTCTATGCTCATAAAGGCTAAACCATTCATAGGCATTCAAATAATTTCATCCCAACTTCTATTATGTGCATGATGGTCCATAAATTGTGTCAAGCTATTGCACTTGAATAATCATCATAAACATATAATAATGGGGATGCAACAAAGAACCTTTTTGTTTATTTAATTTGGTCTATATCTACTCATATCACATTTAAGGTTGTTTAAGTTAAGGAATTCTCAACTCACAAATCCCAAGAGTCACTTCATGCAAACACTGATCTTAGAAAGAGAGGAGCAAGGAAATGGAGACTGAAATTCACAATGTTGACTTGGAGTTTTACATGTTAAAAATTCTTCAAAATTTATAGTGAAAAATCTAGTTATTGTTTGGAGATTAGGGATTTTTTTCTTCTGATTAATTGTGCCCTAGAAAATCCCTAATTGTTTTTCACTAGTATAAATTGTGCTCTAGGGTCTTCATAAAAAATTGGTTAGTATTGTTTGCATTTTCAAAAAACACCCAGGAAGATTTTGATAAAGTCATAAAACACTTCAAAAATATTCCTACTATATAGTTTGGCACAGTCATTAGAAAATTTTCATGAAAATTCTACCCTACCCCAATGCATAACCCTATTTTAACCTAAGGTTTCCTTGTGGTTAGCTTGCTCTTTTGTTTTTCTTAAGTTCTTAACCCTTGGTGAGTTGTTTTCATGGAGTTTAGCTAAAGTAAGAATGCGATGTATTGACAACTATCCTCACAGGTGCCCTTTCTGGTCCCAAGAAACATAAGATCGTGCATCTTCATAGCCATCGATTAGATGAAGATCAAAACTTGTTGCATTCTTAAATTTCTAAGCTTTCTAAGTTTTAGACAAAGAAAGAAAGTGACATGTGAACACATGTCCATATGGACCAAAAAATGCATGTAACTATAGACAAAGATCTTGATCATTTGTGTCATGAGGATCAATGAATATCACTTTATCACATTTTTAAGATGCATGATATTTAGCCAAAGTGAGTAAGAAAGGTTTTGAAATGCATCTTAATGGGCCCAAGTTTATTATTATTTATGAATAGTCCCTTCCTTATATTAAAAAATACAATAAAGTTACATATTCACAAAAAAAGAGGCCAGGGGAAACAAGATCATCCCATGAGTTCATATGGCCACGGGTTGGAAATCAACTATTCATCAAAAAAAAGTTTTGGAAAACATCAAAAAATAAAGAAAATTCTCATGCTGCCAGTGCAACTCTAGCCAAGGAAGGAGGATCCTTATAATTAGAGCCCCACCCAAGGGTGGGGTGAATAGATGGCTTAGGGGGAGCCCATCCATCATTAGCAACAACAACATTATCTTCATCTTTCTCTCCATCAAGCCTGGGAAGAGAAATGGCTAAGTCCAGTTAGGGAAACACCCACTTGGGGTCTAAGTGGGTAGAAGGCCAACTGGTGGTAGGAGTAGTAGGAGGAGCCATTAGGGACCACCCCAAACTAGACCTCCAGGGAGGTGAGCCAAAGTGGTTTCGACCACTAGATCCTCCAGAAGAGCGGTGCCAACCAAAAACACCACCACTAGGAGAGTAGTGCAACTAAGGTGAGGCATGTGCGAGTGGTGAGAAGAACTGCTACATCCTTGATGATGGCCACAAGGAGGATTACAATCACTAGAGGCAAAATCTAGTGGAACATGAACTACTATATAGGGGGCATTTCCCCAATGAGCCAAAAGATCCTATAAGTGAGCCACCTCCAAAGCCACTTTATCTATTTGTACTTGAATCTACAACATGACATTGTTATAAATACATGATTTAGCATACATAAGTGCCACATTAATGTCAAGTGTGTTGTTAGCATAAATGATTGCATTACGATCTTTCCAAATGATAAATAAGATCTCCAATTTGAACGCATGCCATATCTAGGCGTATTTGAAGGGTATTTGATTATTATCACCCAGAAGAACCATATGCCAAGAAAAAGGTTCTGGGTGGAAGGGGCGAAAGAGATCATGGATCCATCACCAATAACACCAAGCCCATCTATAGAACCAAAAAATGTGCAAAAAAGAATTTGGTTGACCATAGAAAGGGCAATAGGGGTCAGTAACTCCCAAGTGCCACAGTTGGGGGCCCAAAGGCAAGCCCTAGAAAAGAATAAAGTAGGCAAAATGTGCAATTTTGGGTTCAATAATGGTGTGCCACATAGTAGAGAACCTATGACTCCAAGTGTGATGTGAAGATTATAAATGCTAGCGTTGGTTGAGAACATCAACCATGGGTAGGTGAGGAACCAACCATCAGTAGCCCAGCCTAGGCTTATAGCTGGTTACCAAGGTGTCTAGATACCACTTCTAGTCTTTCCACTAAGGGCAAGAGGAATGAATGCCCACATTATGTAACAAATGTGGAGGCACCACAGAAACTAGAAGATGAAAAGTCTACTAATCTAGATGAGTGAGCTGGAATTGCACTTTCATGTCCTCCCATGACCATAAGCCCATAGTAACTCTGGAAAAAAGATCTTTAGGGGTCCTTATGCACTAGCCCCATAACCTTAGCTAGGGGAAAACCTTGGATAGCAAATAATGGTGACCACTAGAGATTATGTTGGTTCATGGAGAGCCCATCTTTGAAACCATGACCAACCCAGTGAAGCCAAGGCTTAACTACTTCCTAGGCTTTCCAAATACTCTTGGCAACAAAAGTACCTTGAATCTAGATAGGTTCAGTGGTAACAAGAAGGGTCTAAAACCCAATCCCCTTCCAGGCTATCTAATGAATTAGAAAACTTGAAGAAATGTAATATCTTAACAAAATCTTTCATGCTTCATTACTAGAAAGATCTCGAATCACCCATTTGGCACATAAAGTAGTACCTTGCTTTTGGGTGGACAACAAGCCTAGCCCACCAGACTCCTTGGGAATATAGTAGAAATCATAGGTAACTCTATGAAAGACCTGGTGAGAAGTGTTTGATACCCAGAGGAAGTCATGTAATAGGTGCTTGAGTTTGAGGTAAGAGGCCTTTGAAGGAGCTCAACAAGAAGAATAATAAACATGGGTGGTGGCCAACACTTTGGAGTAAATCTAAAATTTTCCCACAAGAGAGAGAGGTTTGGTGATCCAATACTCTAGCTTCTTCTCTATTTTGGCAAGAACCACATTCCAGAGCTCAAATATGAGGCTTGGAATGTGAAGTGGATACCAAAAAAATGAAAGACTTCCCCATGCTGAACCCATTTCCATTGATATTTCTCAAGCCAAGTAGGACAGAGAAGGGAAGACTGTCTATAGCAAAGGGTTTTGTTCCACTGAATAATAGACCCTGAAGCAAGACAGAATGTATCAAGACATTGCAAAGTGGAGATAATATTCTCTTCATCCTTAATGAGAGTGAGGAAGGAGTCATCTATAAAATGACCATTCACAAGTTGATCAGGGGAATTCAGGAGGGAAATACCCCAAACCCTTCTTTTTGAGATGACATTTGCAAGAAAATGCAAAAAACCTTCTACTACCAACACATATAAAGAGGGCACTAGTAGGCATCCTTGTCTAATTGACTGATAAAGCCCAAATGCTTGAGACTGATGACCATTAATGGAGATGCAAGTAGAGGCATCTCCAAAAAGTATCTGGACTAACTAGAAAAAAGTAGGGCCAAACCCAAGAGCCTGAAGCATTGCAAGAATGAAAGGCCACTCAATCCTATCATAAGCTTTGGAAAAATCAATTTTGAGAAAGATGGCCTCTTTCTTTGAATGTTGAGCCGATTCCATCCCTTCCCACATAACAATTATATTGTCCAAGATATAACAAGATTTGATAAAACTTGTTTGTTCAAGGTGAATGATCTGAGGAAGAAGATGATAGATTTTAAGAGAGAGAGCCTTGGCCATGATCTTATAGGAGATATTCAACAATGTAATAGGCCTCCAATTGAAAATGTCTTTAGGGTCTCCCACCTTAGGTATGAACTTGATATTCCCCTTGTTAATAATTTTTCCTAGAGAATGAGAATTGTAGGCCTCAATGTAAACCTTATTCAGGTCTAGACCAATCTCATCCCAAAATGTTTTGTAAAATTCACAAGGAAGCTATCACAACTAGGGGCCTTATCATCCACCATGGAGAAGAAAACTTCCTTCACATCCTCTAAAGTGAGCTTCTACTCATAGAATGCATATTGTTCTAGAGCGAGTCTTTTAGGCATGATAGCTAAACAAGCTTCCAAGGCTTGGTCCCGGGCTACCAAGGGACCCTATGCTATGAAAACTTTTTCATAGTGGTGAATGAAAGCTTGGAGAATGTCAGGAAGCTCACAAAAGGTGTGTTGATCCTCTTGAATGTGTTTGATCCCCACCATAGGGTGGCATGCCCTCAACACATTGAATAATTCCTTGGGAGCTTGATCACCAACCTCTAGCTAGTGAAGGTGGGCCTTGAGTTGAGCTCCTCAGGTAGTATAATTTTCTACAACCTACTTTTGGTGGCAAAGGTTTGCAAGCCAAACCTAGAGATCCATATCAAATAGATTCATGGCAAGAGGTTCAGTGGCCATACAAAGATCTTTGATAGTGGCCTCATAGGATCTCTTGCTATACATGGCCAATTTCCTCCCATAAATGTGAAAAAACCTCATAGTATGGGTGATAGCATCATTCCACTACTGAATCCACTTAGAGGAATAGTGGGGCCTAGGTTCAAGGTTCCAAGTTTGTAAAATATGAGCGACAATGGGTGGATGGGATAGCACTGAAGTATTAAGGTAAAAATAGGTTTTACAATTGTGAGGAGGGGTAGAATGCTAGGTAATGGAGAAGTGGATGGGAAAATGATCTCAAAGTGTCACGTTAGGGAGCAAAGTGACACATAGCAGACTCATGTGAGAAAAAGAGAAAAAGGACTGAGTAGAAATCATAGCATGGTCCAACCTTTTAAGGACCCTATTAGCTCCCTCTTGAAAGTTGGACCATGTGTACCAGATGCCATCAGTTCAGTGACAATGAACATTGGGATAAAAAAGATCCAACTTGTTTCACATGTAAAACTAGGCTTCTTGCTCACTAGCTTACCATTGAAAAGGAAAAAGTCCAACTTTATCAACAACTAGCTCAATCATATTGAAATCCCTATAGAATATCCAAGTGGTAGGTGAAAAAGAATTAGCTAGCCACCTCCACAAGTGTGAGTACTCAACCACATCAGTAGGGGCATAGATATTGACAATGCCAAAAGAATGATTTTGAAAAAACAACAAAATCCAAACCACTCTCTGCATGGGGTCAAAACCATGGGAAACAACAAAAGGGAAAATTTGAGGGGAGAAAAGAGTGAGTACACCACCTTGACTAGCTTCATGCTAAGAAGCAAAGCTAACACCATTTGGCCATATCACACGATAAACTAAGTTGAGAAGGAATCTAGAGACTTTGACTTCTTGTAGGCACAAAACATCAATATTACCAAGCCTATGCTTGGTATCACAAACATAATAATTTCTAGGGAGGTCTATTATCCCTCGCACATTCCATGAGAGAAAATTCATCATAAACCATCTTGCATTTTCTCCTCGTCCTCAAGTAAGGAAAAGATGTTATGCAAGCAAGTGGAGGATTCAAATGAGGGGTCACCCAAAGTGATGGCTCTTTGTTTATCCCTAGTAATAGTGACTATAGTTTGACCTTTAGGGTTGTGAGAGCAACAGAGAGATGGACAGGAAATCATAGAAGCTACTTGAGGTGCATGAACCCAAGTAGCTTGTACCTTGACTTTTTTGTCCCTTATGACGTAGGGTTTGAAATGGGCAGTGACACAACCATAGGAACCTCTAGCGCTAAGGGCACAAGAGGAGCCACACTGGAGCTGAGATGGGTAGGTTCTTGAGAAATAGGGTTTGGCTTAGCAACACCCTCACCTTTCTTGACAACCATTGTCTACTCATCTTTTTTAATGGTTGGAGCTAGCTTGGGTTCTTGCATCAAAGAGTGATTACACTCAAGAAGAGGACAATCCTTTATCTTATGGCTAGTAGATTGATAGTGAAAGAAAATATTTAGGAGATTCAAGTAAAGCACCTTTTGGGTAAAGGTGGTAGCACTAATTTGAATTTCCATAGATTCTTTAAGGTCCCTAGAGAGGTCGACCTCAACATAGACCCTCTACTGAGGGTAGACATTAAATTATTAATTTTGGTTCCATGCAAATCACTTTACCCATAGTTTGGGAAATTTATGGGAGAAAAGAACAGCAAGGGATGGGTAGGTCCAGGGAACTCTACCCAATTTGGAACCCTAAGTTTGCAGTCATCTGAGATGCAAAAGTCTCGAGACCATATCTGAAAAACAAGTAGAGACGAGAGAACTGTCCATAGCCCATGACTAAAAATGCTCTTAGCTTGGGAGAGGTTACCAAAATGAAACAAAAAAAACCCTTGGTGAGGTTTTGAATCCCTTCAAGGGGAATCCCTTAGGGGGACCAGGCCTTGGATACCCATTTACGCAGTGTGCTTTCAAATGGAGTGCGACCCACAAAATAACCAATAAGGGTTTGGGTTTCTAGCCATTGACAAGTGGATTCAAAAGTAGAAATATTTAGAACTAGGTCAAGAGAGGAATTACCTTGTGAAATACCTTGGGCACAAATTTGTGTGGGCATTTTCTTGGCAGGACTATTTTCACATGCAACAACTCTAGCACCAACAATAATTGCTGGGCTAGAGAGGGTCAAGGTATTATATCCTAAAATAAATTCCTATACTAAATGTAGAATGATAGATATTAAAGCAAAAAGGTCTAAGATGCAAACCATAGAAACCTAGTAGAGCTCATTGCACAATCCTTTTTTGATTCCTGAGCCCAACTTTTGAAACAAATATAATGACAATTAGGTTCTTTCATGATTGTCGATCAAATGAAGACGAATGATCATCAATTTCTTGCATTTTTAAGTTTATCAAACTTTAGCCAAAGTGAGAAAGTGATGTGCTGACATGTGTGCAAATTTCCAAAAAAGGTAATGCAATATTTTAAGTTTAAAACAACATTGTCCGATTGTGCCTAGATCGATGACTAGATTTCAAATTTTTGGCATTGTTTACAAATTGACTATTAGAATGTTAAATGCTGATCAATGCAAGTTAGTGTGAGGAAAATTTGCATAAATTTTTTGATTCAATTCATTATTGAGTAGTAGCTGATAAATAATGTAAAGTACAAAAAGAACTAGAGCTCATATTACAATTTTTCTCAAGCAATGAAGTGTTAAATAAGAAATTTTTTTAGTAAGTGCAAATGTCATATGATTGTTTGAGAGATTTTTTTATGAATTGTGTTAGAACTTTAAGATGCCTCCACAATGAGATTTTTCTAGGAAAGTAGATTATCAACACAGGAATCTGCAAGATGATTTTTTAGAGCAATTGCCCTCATCCACTAATGAAGTAGCAAAGGGAAAATATTTAGTTCCAAAATACCCTAGGTTACTGGTTAGTGAGGGTTTCAATGATAAGGAAAATTGGATGAGAGATGCTGAAAATCTACTAGGGGTTTAGAGTTATTCAAAAAATGGTTTTTTGAAAGGAATCATGACACTCCTTTAAGCAATGTTTCGCTATTCAACATTGGAAAACTAATTGTCCCTAATGTCTTTTTCAATGATGATATATTGACAATGATAGCCAAAAGGTATGACCCATTGCTAAGAGTATTTAAAAATCATGTGGAAGACAACCTCTTTAGGGTTACACCTAAGGTAATTAGGAAGGTTTTCAGATTAAACCCTAACCATGCATTGTATGAGACAATTGATCTAGATGATCTACAGGCTAGGTATGATGTTTAGAGGGTATACCTAAGGAAGGGGCCACTATAGGAGTACTTTGTGAACATACATCCTTTTCCATTAGTAACACCAAATACCCTAGAGCCACTGCTAAGGAAGTATTTCAATCTAAGGGCACAAGCACTATATTTCTTCCTCTATAGACTATTTGGGATGGATGAGCAAGATCAAATCCAAGGGTCCATAGCTTTTATCATTTCCTAGACACTACAATATTACATGATCTCATTGATTTTTCCATGTATTTAGTAGAAGAAATCCACAATGGATTAATTAGCATTAACAAAGCTAAAGTTAAAAAAATTTCTATTGGTATTCAATGTTGATGCACATATGCTTGTACAAAGGGGTCTTTGTTTTCTCCAAGGAAATGAAGTTGGAGATAGAAAAGGATGGAGACAAACTAACAGTCCAATTATGGAGTGTTGATATGACTTAGGTGGTCAATGATGCCAGTTTTGTTAGATTTGATAGATATTTTGCCTCCAAATTAAGAATTTTGTTGACTGGAAATAATCATAGAATACCTCATGTTAGAAATATGAGAGTAGTAACTGAGAGGGGAGGGGTAAATTAGTTACCACAAAATAAATTCTAGACCATTTAGATGTCAATACGAAATAATATCTAAAAACTAAATTTTGCTGATGCTCGATAAACGTACTGAAAATGTTGTAACTTGGTAAATATTGAAATTACTTAGCAAATAATTAATATGAAAAATTTAGATGTTATGAGTGATTACCATTACTTTAACTTAGTTGCAAGCACATAAAAGAAAATAACATGAATACATTTGACACCAAGATTTAATGTGGAAACCCAATTTGGGAAAAACCACCAATTGCAACTAGTTATTGATTTTTCACTCTTCTAAAGTGAGCCTTGTTAGGAGCCAACCCTATTAAAGACTATAAAACACACTGTTAGGTGTGACCCTGTTAGAGGATTTAATCACCCCATTAGAAGTGGTCTTGTTAGAGGTCTTTAGATAATTCAATAGAACTACCACCTTGTTAGAGGATTTACTAATAGCTGTTAAGCCAACTTTGTTAAGAGATTTAGATCACTACTACAATGGTTAGAGAGTAACAATGACATGAATTGATTTGGATGCAACTAAATTTCTAATTACAAGTCTCAATTCTCTCTTGTATACTTGATCCTTCTGATTGAATATATCTTTTCAGCTCCACAAGGATTTTTTGCTTATCCTTTTGATTTGTTTCCTTTAGGCATCATTAAATCTTCAAATATCTTCCATGCACTCACACTCTTTTTCACATTCTAACCCTCAATTTGACCTTATATTTATATCTTTCATATCATCAAGTCATTTCAAATATAACTTATAATAATTAATATTCATCTTCTTAGTTAGCTAGAATCAACAGATAAATCAATTGAACTCAATATGCCAAAACGAGGAAATCCTTCATTAGTTGACCTTGCTTGATATACACTAACTCAGAAATAATTTTTGTGTGTTAACTAAGTGAACTAAATCAACACTACATACTCATAAAGTTCCTTTGGTAACCAAGTGAGCTCGATTAGCATTGGTTCCATCCAACATTTCTTTCATTAATTGAGTGAGTTTAGTTAACACCCATCTTTTGCAAACTTTCCTATGGCACCCAAGTGAACTTGGTAGAAACTATTTTCTAAATTGAACAAACTTTGGAATGCTCAGTAGCTACAAAAAAATATCTTCAATGCCTAAGTGATCTTTGGCATATACTAACTGATAATGATATGAAATTTTGTGTAACATCAAAGACAATACACAATTAATCAATTGTTTCAACAATCTCTCTCTTTGGCATTGATGGCAATACAACATGTCATAATACAATAAAATTTTGGAGCAAGAATAAAGTAAGGAACATATCCTTAGTTTCATTTTGATTCTCATCCATAAGAACTCCCTCTATCAATATGAACTCTTTTTGTCTGCTAGATCTTCTGCCAAGTTCATTCTCTCTCTTTGACAATTCTTTCTATGACAGTAAACTTCTCCCTCCTTTCAAAAAAAATTCTATGAGATATGAAAATAAACTTCTACCTCTTTGACATCTCATGCCAAAGACAATACTCGATGGATATAAATGTACCTCAAGTACTGATTCATTTGTAATATGCCCTTGTCAATATCGCACCAACTGATTGATTTTCAACATGCTTTGGATAATACATCACTAAACTTCATTGTAGTGAGCTTCAGATAGGGGAATGACCCCTATCTTACCTCTTAGATACAAAATTGCATTTTTAGGTAATGGCTTGGTGAATATGTCTACAATTTTTTCTTTTTGTATTTACATATTCCAATCTAAATTCTTTATCTTACACCAATTCTCTTAAGAAATGATATTTTATAGCAATGTGCTTTGTTTTGGTATGCATCATTGGATTCTTTGATATATTGATTGCACTGGTGTTATCACAATATATAACTACTAGATCCTTGATCTCTATCTTTATACCTATCATCAGTTGTTTGAACCAAACAATATTAGAATGATTGATTGATGTTGCCACATATTCTGCCTCTGCTGTGGACTGAGAGATAAAATTATATTTCTTGATTGTCAAAGAAACTAGTCTTTTACCAAGAAAGAATGCTCCACCACTAGTGCTTTTTTTGTCATCAATACTTACTACCCAATTAGCATTTGTGAATACTTTTAAGTCCAAATTGCCTCGTATTTTGTACCATAAAAATACTCCTTAGTACCTTTTAGATATCTCATGATTCTTTTGATTGCCATCATGTGATTTTCTTTAGGATTTTCTAAGAATCTTGCCACCATACCAACTGCTAATGCAATATCAAGCCTTGTATGCACTACATACTACAATTTTCCAATCATTGATCTATATGTGGTTTGATCTACCTCTTTAGAATCATCATTCTTGGAAAGTTTATGTCCTGTAAACATAGGGGTTCCAACTAGTCTTCAATATTTTGTTCTAAATTTCTCTAATATCTCCTTGATGTACTTAGATTGAGTAATGTAGATACAATCTTTCTTCTATTGAATCTGCAATCCAACAAAGAATTTTATCTCACCAAACATAGACATATCAAATTCTTTACTCATTTCTTCTGACTATGCCTTGCACAAGTCATCATTTTCTGTGAATAGAGTATCATCAACAAATATTTCTGCCAATACAATCTTTTTGTTTGGTCCTTCTTTGATATACAAGCTACTATTATCATTTTTTTTTTGAAAACCAATCTGTATCAAGTAGTTGTGAAGTCTTTCATACCAAGCACTGGGAGCTTTCTTGAGTCCATATAATTCCTTGCGTAATTTGTAGACCATGTCCTTTTTTCTAGGATCTACAAAACCTTCAGGTTGTTCAATGTAAACTTCCTCATCAAGAATTCCAATTAAGAATGTAGATTTTACATCCATTTGATAAAATTTAAATCCTCTATGAGCTACATATGATAAAAAAGTTCTAACACCTTCTAATCTTGCAACATGACCAAAAATTTTAGCATAGTCAATACCTTCTTCTTGAGAATAGCCTTTACATACCAACCTTGCTTTGTTTTTAGAAACTTTTCCATCTTCATTCAACCATTTTCTGAATACCCACTTTGTGCCAATTCATTTTTATCCTTGGGTCTAGGAACAAGAGTCCAAGTTTTATTCTTATCTATTTGTTATATTTCTTCGTTCATTGCTTCAATCCAACTTTCATTATCTAATGCATCTTTAACATTTCTAAGTTCAAATTCAATAGAACTAAGAGTAGATGCAATATCAACCATCATGATGTTATGATTTTTCTTTTCAGCAATATCTTCTACTAATAATATTCTAGAAGTAGTCTTGTATTCAATATCAAGATACTTGCAACCTAAATCATTGATAGTTGCTAGATGTAATCTCATAAGTCCTTGCCATGCTGCAAAGTTGTCTCTGTTCAACTTGGGAATATTTTTTCTGTAAGACATCTAGATCTTTAGCTTAGGTCATTGAAACCTTCTATGCAAGCACCAAAAGCTCCAATACCAATTGTTGGAAATATGAGAGGAGTATTTGAGAGGGGAGGGGTGAATCAATTACCACAAAATAAATTATAATCCCTTATATGTCTGTACAAAATAATCTCTAAAAATTGAATTCTATTGATACTCGTCAAACACACTAAAAATGTTGTAACTTAGTAAATACTAAAATTGCTTGGCAAACAATGAATATGAAAAATTTAGATGTTATCTATGACTACCATTACTTTAACTTAGTTGAAGACACATAAAAAAAAATAGCATGAATACATTTGACATCAATATTTAACATGGAAATCCACTTTGGGAAAAACCACTAATTGCAACTAGTTAACAATTTTCACTCTTTTGAAGTGAGCCCTGTTAGGAGCCAACCCTATTAAAAGTTACAAAATACTGTTAGGTGTGTCTCTATTAGAGGATTTAATCACCCTATTAAGAATGGCCTTGTTAGAGTTATTTAGATAATTCAATAGAACTACCACCTTGTTAAAGGATTTACAAATAACTATTAGGCCAACTTTGTTAAGAGATTTAGATCACTACTACAATGGTTAGAGTTTAACAATGATATGACCTAATTTGGATGCAACTGAATTTCTAATTAAAGATCTCAATTATGGCTTGTATACTTAATCCTTCTAATCGAATATATCTTTTTAGCTCCACATGGATATTCTGCTTATCCTTCTAATTTTCTTCCTTTAGGCATCATTAGATCTTCAAATATCTTCCATGCGCTCACACTCTTTTTCACATTATAACCATCAACTTGACCTTATATTTATATCTTTCATATTGTCAAGTCAACTCAAATATAACTTAGAATAATTAATATTCATCTTCTCAGCTAGCTAGAACCAATAGATAAATCAATTGAACTCAATATGCCAAAATAAGAAAATCCTTCGTTAGCCAACCCTACTTGGTAGACACTAACTTAGAAACAATTTTCCTATGTTAACCAAGTGAACTAGGTCAACATTGCATACTCACAAAGTTCCTTTGGTAACTAAGTGAGCTTAGTTAGCACTGGTTCCATCCAATGATTCTTTCATTAACCGAGTGAGCTTGGTTAACACTCATCTTCCGTAAACTTTTCTATGGCACCCGAGTGAACTCGATAGAAACTAAACAAACTTTGGAATGCTTGATAGCCATAGAAAAATGTATTCAATGCTTGAGTGAGCTCGACATATACTAACTGATAATGATATGACATTTTGTGTAACATCAAAGAAAATACACAATTAATCTATTATTTCAACACCTCATCCCTTGCTAGAGTTGGTCAAGCCAAAGGATCATGCCAAGGGATTGAAGGTCAACCACAACTAGGGGACATCATCCCTTACTCAATCTCCACTATATTTAAAGTGTATGGTTTCCAAGGGAAGTCTTATGTCCTACCATATCAAGTGCCACTAAAAGTTGGAATTGAAACATTCCCATGGTAGATAGGAGGACTAGAATAGAAGGAGCTCTTGGTCAAATCCAAAGGTACAATTTTTCTCTTTTTCAATGTAATCCACAATTTTGTTATTACCAAGGGGGGATGGAAGCATTTGGGTAATTTTTTGGATAGATATTAGATGGCCCAATCCCATGCATGTTTCATTGATCATGAGGGATTTTATGTTATGTTTAAGGATATGACTAAGGCCAAGCCTTATGAACATTTTATCTATTTTCTTGAAGATATAATTAGGAATAAATTTTCATTACAAGAACAAGAGGTTAGGAAGGAAAAACGGAAAGATTATAGTAGAGTTCTTGAATTTGTTAAAAGTATGAACCCCCTAGCTGATGTTAAATATTGGGTTAATAAAATTAATATGCTTATGAATAAATTTTCTAGGTTTATGCAAACCTTGAATGAGAAGAAAGGGATTTTGGTTCAAACTTATACAGACTAGGCTATTGAGATTAAGAATAGATTGGCTAGCAGAGCTATTATAAGTCCTGGATAGTATACATTGCAAAGGAAAGATGGATATGTGGTGACAAGAAATATAAATGTACAACCTTTGCCCCTCTATAAGAGAAAACTCTCAGAGAGTCCTACATCACCTTTTGCTAAGAAGTATAAACTAGAATAGGGATCTTCTTCAAAAGCTAAGGAGTACTCCCCTACTCAAACCCCCATCCGTATAGATGATGAAAAATCCTTGAGGGAGAAATTGAGGAAGATAGGAGGTTAGAGGGATGTTATGATTACTATAGTAGAGTTAGAAGAAAGAGCACTTGTAGAGCCTCCTATGCCACTAGTATCCCTCACTATACAAGAATTCTAAGGAAGAGAAATTGGCCCTGTATTGGAGTAGGCATCAAAGAAAATTTTGGATGATGAAGGTTTTGTTAAATCTTATAGGGTATTCATCCAATTTTTGTGGAGGAACAATATTGAAAATTTTGAGATGCAAGAAAATCAAGGCAGAGCAATCTAATAAACAAGACTCTAACATTCAAGAGGAGGTTAAAGCTAGCCTCATGGAAGAGTTTGGCCAAATGACCCCTAAAGGGGGAAGGAAATTTTTAATAGACTGGAGACTTTTGATACTACTTGAATGGGACATTGCTATTGCAATGATCTTTGTTGCAATTAAGAAAGAGAAAGAGACTAAATTCAAAACTAAAGAAGAAGTAGTACAAGCCCATAAAAGGGGTAAAGTATATTAATGACCATAAAGATTTAGTCATGTGGTCCATCCATAAGATAAAGATAGAATTTTGGAAGTCTCAGATTTTGAGCATACAAGAAGTCTCATGGTCTATAGGGTAGAGGAAGTGGATAGTGAAAAGGTGGCCCAAATAAATAAATAAATGGCTGACTTTGGTGTAGTGGTAGCAACCAAAGACAAAAATAAGTTCCTAGAATTAAATGAGAAATTTGAAAAGGTATTGGAAGCTTATGATGAAAGGGGTGGAAAAATCTACCAACTAGAAAATAAGATTGTAAATATGGAGAAGCAATTTGGGAAGAGAAAAGTAGGCACTCAGTCTATCCAACTTAGAATTGTAGCTCCTCCTCCCCCTGTGCTACCTTTTAATACTATTCCAATTGTGAAAATTCCAAGCACTCCTCAACAACTGGAACTCTACATAGTTGATGAACTAAACAAGGAGAAAGCTAAGATTTTGTCATTGCATGTTGAACTAGGCATTCAACATGAGGAAAAAATCATAGATATAATTTTGTATCTTGTGGATAGGGTAGGTTGGCCTCACTTCTACTTAGAATAATCAAGGTTAGTGGAGATATGGAATGAACTGAATAATAATGAAACTACTTTAAGGCCAATTTTGAATAAATGGATCAGTAGGGATGATGCCATCACATCCCTTTGTTGTTCTGTTATCAATTTTTCTGATGAGTAAATAGAAAAAACCTTTTGATCAAGCCAATGATCTCCTAGATTTTGATCACAAGAGGGACATGCAACAAAAGAGAATAAATAGTTGTTTTTAAAAATATTTTGGAATTTTTTTAATCTCTTTCCTCATGCACTCAAAGGCATAGGTAAAATAAAAGACAAGGAAGAGTGAGCCAATGAATTGGAAATAATTAATGAGTATCAGGCTAAATAAAGTAGTAAATAAAGAAAAATATATGTAGGTTTCTAGAACTACCATGGAAGTTGTACAGGTGCAAATATTTTTTAATTCTTTCAAACAATATTTTGTTGAAGTAAAGAAAATTACAAAGGATATCCTAAAGAGAGTAAAAGAAATATTAAGTTTCAAATGGCCAGATAACACACTTTTTGACAAGTGGATGGCACAATTTTCTCTAGCAATATAGTTGTTAGAAATGGTAGTTGAAGAAAAGGTTGTAGACAAGGAAACTACAAAAGAAGAAGCATTGTTGATTGAAGAAGCATTTCAAACAAAGGATAGGATGATAAATCAACCAGCTACAAACATGAGTACAACCACCCAAACTAATGATCTGGCAGATGAACACCCAATTATAATAAATATCTAGATATCAGAACTTGGTACAACACATAAGGAACATGTGGTACCACAACTTGGGGAATGGCAAGCAGAGAAAAATAAATCATCAGGTGCAATGGATGTGTGAGAAATGACTACAATAGAATTGGCCCCACCACAGAGAAACCAATGAAGAAGTCATTCTATTAATAAAAGTAAAAGATCACCATTTTTGTCTCTTCTCATGTAAATTTTGATTATGAAAATTTTGTCCTTTTGTAAATATTATGTTTTAAGGACAATTGTCTATTTCCCTTTATGGCTAAAGCTTGTTGCAAATCATACTATATAAGTGAGTTCTCAAGACTAGAGGAGGGTTAAAATTTCTTTTGTTGCATAAGTCTATGTAAATTCTGAGTTAGTCCATGAAGATTGTAAATCAATTCCAAAATTGAAAACAAAGTTACAATTGCTGGTCTATTGTGTTATTTTTCTAATAGATATGATCACTAAGTTGTAAAATTTTTAAAGAAATGAATACAAATATTGAGAGTTGATTTCATCCCAAATCTTGTCTCTTCCTCTGTCTCTATTTTGTTCTCTGAAATTTTAATAACAAAGTTTATCAAATTTTAGTCATAATTCACTCTTAATTATATTTCAAATTTCTTTTTCTAGTGATCTAATGGATTATGTAAATGCTTAATGCAAGTTGAAAGAAAACCATGGTTTTAAGTAAAGATATGATAAGTATGAGATTTGGGCATGAATATAGATAAATCTTTGCACGAAGTGTTGAGATAGGATCCAAAATTATGTGTGTGATCTTTATGAGTTATAACCCAATAGATAAGGGATTGTCCATCCTTGTGAATTAATATGAATGGAATGTTTTACATGAATGAAAAAAAAAAAAACCAATCAATCTTGTACGTTTATGTTATCCAAGTGGAAAATGTTAGCATGTACTTGATTCATGGTGTCTAGGGTTTTATGAAATAGCTAGTTATCATCTATTTATTACCATTGAATTAGAAGAAACAAGGCTTAATAATCATCTGTTACTCAAGTTCATGTTAAGAATATTGAATTGAAAGTGGATAAAATTGAATTCATGAGGTAAACCCACCTAAATCTTGCACAGTTCAAAGTGGAGAGGACTCTAATGTCTTGTTAGTTGGTCCTTTTGTTTTGATTTGCAAAATGCCAATAATTGATGCAGGAGCATCCAATGGTGTAATGGCAATCCTATATCACACAAAAATATGCTTAGTGTTAGATTTTGTTTAATACATATTTATTTATGGGTACCCATTTGAGTCAAATGGAGATTCCAACTCTCATAGTTCCACTATTGGTTTTTTGGGTTAGATTTTTTGAGCACCTTGGGATACGCACCAATGTAGAAAATAAGATATTTCATAATTGAGCCATAATTATGATGAGTTAGAGGGTGTAAGTGAGCAGGGTGATTATATTTGTAGTTTAAAGTGCTCTAGAAAAAGAATTAGATCAAAAAATTTTATGGTTTGAAAGTTATTGCAATTTTAAGTGGTCTAGAGACCTCTTAAGAGCACTTCAAAGTTAGATTTGAGGTACTAAATAGCCTCACATGGGTCCAAAAAATGGGGGACAAGAAAAGATTGTCTATAATTCTATAGAGCACTTGGAGAGCTTTCCAAAAAAGTAAACAATTCGTTAATCAGAGTCCTAGATCAAAAGTTATGCCTCCTAGAAGTTTGACTACCATTTTTGGATTCTTCTAATTTTACACCAACTTTTGACATGTTTTCTAGAACCTTCAATTTTGGCGGTGGATACCAAATGGAATATTCTAAAATGTATTCCTAAACTTAAACCTAATTTAGGTTACGTAAGGTCACTTATGGCATTGTAAATGTAGTTTTTGTGGAGTTTGGGAGAAGGTACTATGAGGAGGGTTTTTTTCCAGAATCAGACAACATTGTAAGCCCCTAGGGCACATCATTGGGTCTATTTTCATTGTACTAAATGTATTAGCATATCACTTCAGATAATAATATTCCCCTTTTCCTATGGTTTTCATTTTGGTCTTGGATTGTGCTTTCATCAAGTGGTATTAGAGTGGGTTTTCCTGAGTCTATAGATAGGACACCGATTGTGAGGTAGTTTGCACCAAGATTATGTGTTTGTGAGTTTTGATATAGCAAGAAGATGCCTCCATGAAGGGAGCATGGTGGAATGGCCAAAATTTTTCCTCCTAAGGTTAGAGGCCTCTAGAGACAAGTCCAGGCATTGCAAGAGGAGATCTGTATAGGGATGAATATTGTCATAGGTGACTGAAGTGTGGAGGAAAATGAAGAAGAAGGAAATATTGGTCAAGAAGGGGAAGGAGGTTGAGAATTCCTAAACTAGGTAGAGGAGAAGGATTTTAGGGTCATTTCCAAGCTTGGAAAAAGACATAAAATTGATGTCGACATTTTTTTGGGAAATCTAAACCTAGATGAGTTGATTGACTGGATCAATGAGCTAGAGGAATATTTTGAGTATGAGGATATTGGGGACCCTGATAGGGTTAAGTTTGTGAAGGCAAAAATGAAAGGCCATGCCAAAATCTGGTGGCAAGAGATTCAGTTGGAGAGAAATAGAAGAGGAAAGGAGAAAATCACAAGATGGGGTTGCATGGTGGACAAACTAAAGAAGCAATTCATTCATGTTGATTACAAGCTTGATTTGTTCAAGAAGATGCAAGGGTTAAACCAAGTGGGAAAATCTATCTAGGAATACATAGAGGAATTTTACTAAGTCCTTATTAGGGTGGGGCATGTAGAAGAAAACAAGGAGAAGGTTACCCATTATGTTAATGGGTTAGGACCCAACATTCAAGAGGAGTTAAGTCTAGTTAGAATGACTAGCATTAAAGAGGCATACTAGTTTTCCTTGCAATTTGAGGAGAAGATTAAAAAAAAAATTGATGGAAAGAAAGGAGGGTGTGGTCAAGGAGAAAGGGATAGTGGTAGGTCATTTGGAGGCTGAAATGAGAACCAGAAAAAAATGAAGATGTGGGTACTAGCAAAAACCAGAGGAATGAGAGTTTCAACCACTCCCATGATCAAAAATTTGGAGATCAGAGAGGAAGAGGTAGAGGACATGGAAAAGGTTCAAGAAGAGGAGTCTTCTATGGTACTTATTTTCATTTCAATGAAGAAGGTCATCATGCCTATGAATGCCCTCAATGTCAAGGAAGGATAGATAGGAGAGCTCATGGTCAAGAAAAGGTTGCTCATGTGGATGATGATGCATAGTCATCAAATTCAGAGGATGTAGAAAGAGGAGAGATTCTAGTTAATGAAAGGGTCTTACTAAGTGGTGAGACTGAACGTGGACAAAGGAGGAGTTTGTTTTGTACTAGGTGCAAATGCAAGGGTAAATGTTGTGATGTGATTGTTGATGGTGGAAGCACTAACAACTTGGTGTCAGAGGAGATGGTCTCAAAGCTAAAGCTCAAGAGGGAGAAAAATCCCCATCCCTATCTCATTGCTTGGTTTTAGGATGATCATAAGGTCCTGGTTAGTGAGCAATGTTTGGTAAAGTTCAAGATTGGGAGTTACCATGACGAGGCTCTCTATGACATCATCTCAATGGATACTTTTTATTTATTGTTGGGAAGGTCATGGTAGTTTGATAGGAATGCTATACATCATGGTCATACAAATACATACTCTCTGAAAAAGGATGGAGTTCACCAAAAATTGAAGCCCTTGATAAAGGAGGGTGAAAAGGTATGTAATAGTGCTAGGGTATGTCTTGTTGAAGGAAGAAAATTTCTTGATGGCATGAAGCATCAACATACATGTTATGCTTTAATTCCTAGAAAGGATAAGGAAGGTAGTAGTGAAGTTCCACTTGAAGTTTCAAGTGTATTAAGTAAGTATATAGATGTCATCTTAGATAATGTTCTAGAAGGGTTGCCACTAATAAGGAAAATTAGTCATCAAATGGATTTAGTCCTTGGAGCTAGTTTTCCTAACAAGGCTACTCATAGGATGACTCCTACTAAGACTAAGAAGCTAAACAAACAAGTTTAGGAGATGTTGAGGAAAGGTTTAATTCGAGAGAGCCTAAGTCCATGTGTAGTACCTATAGTGCTAGCACCAATGGAGAGTGGAGAATGTGTACAAACTCTTGGGCTATAAATAAAATAACCATCAAGTACTGATTTCCTTTGTGAAGGATGGATGATCTTATGGATTGCTTGAGTGGAGCTTAGTACTTCACAAAGATAGATCTCAACAATGGCTATCACTAGATGTAGATATGAGAAGGAGATGAGTGTAAGACTGCATTCAAGACCAAGGAGGGTCTATATGAGTGGTTAGTCATACCCTTTGGATTGACCAATGGCCAAGCACCTTCATGTGGCTTATGAATGGGGTACTAAATAAATTTTTGGGAAAATTTGTTATTGTCTATCTAGATGATATTTTGATTTTTAGTAAGTCTTTGGACGAACAAAAATTTCACATTCATAGTGTCCTTGAAAGGTTGAGGGAAGAGAAATTGTTGATTAATTTGAAGAAGTGTAGCTTTATCAAAAGGGAGTTAGTTTATTTGGGGTTTGTTGTATCAACTAAACATCACAAAATGGACCTAGAGAAGGCGAAGGTCATCTTGGAATGGCCTACTCCAAGGTCTATCACTGAGGTAAGGTAATTCCATGGTTTAGCTAGTTTTTACAAGAAGTTCATTAGGAATTTCAGTAGTAAATGTGCACCCCTAATTGAAAAAATGAGGAGAGATAGAAAAGAGTTCAAGTGGACTACAGGAGCTGCAAGGAGTTTTTAATTGTTGAAGAAGAAGGTGACAGAGAAACCTATGTTGGAACTTCTTGATTTTAACAAAGTGTTCCAGGTGGATTTTGATGCTAGTGAGAGTGTTATTAGGGCTGTGTTGAGCCAAGAAGGTAAGCCTATTGCCTATTTTAGTGAAAAATTGAATGATGCAAAGAAGTATTCTATTTATGATTAGGAGTTCTATGCAATAGTTTAGGCCTTAAAGAAATGGAGGAATTATTTTTTGCCAAAAGAATTTATTTTGTATACTAATCACTAGGAATTGTAGTACTTAAATAGCCAAGATAAATTGAAGCAGAGACATTTGAAATGGGTAGAGTTCATGCAAAGCTATACATTTGTATTGAAACATAGAAGTAGAAGGTCTAAAAGGGTTGTAGATGCATTAAGTAGGAGGCAATTGTTGCTAATAGTAATTTAGGTTGAAGTCGTTGAGTTTGATGAACTCAAGAATCTGTACCCTGAGGATCTTGACTTTGTAGAGGCTTGGAAGGCTTGTAAAGAACTTGTTACTCTAGACTGGACTAGGTGGCTAGATTACATGATTCAGGATGGTATGTTGTTCAAGGGAAGTCAATTGTGTATTCCAAGGAGTTCCATGAGGGAGAACTTGATCAAGGAGAAGCACAGTGGAGGGATGGCAAGACACTTTGGTTGAGATAAGACCATTGCCATTATTAGAGAACATTATTTTTTGCCTCAATTATCATAAGATGTGAAGAATTTTGTGTAGATTTTTCAAGTATGTCAAATAGCCAAAGGATTAGGCACAATACTTGACTCTATTAGTCATTTCCTATTCCATCAAAGCCTTGGGAGGACATAAGTATGGATTTTGTTCTTGGATTGCCAAGGACACAAAGGGGTAATGACTCAGTATTTTTGGTGGTTGATAGGTTCTCTAAGATGGCACATTTCATTCCATGCCACAAGACTCATAATGTAGTGCATATTAAAAATTTGTTTTCCAGAGAGGTGGTGAGCCTACATGGTCTCCCAAAAAGTATTGTTTCTAATAGAGATACTAAATTTGTTGGGTATTTTTGGAGGACTTTGTGAAAGAAGTTGATGATAGAATTGAAGTTCAATTCTGCACATCATCCACAGACTGATAGACAAATAGAAGTCTAAGCAATTTGTTGAGGTGTTTAGTAGGAGATAAGCCCAAGGGATGGTATTTGATTCTACCACAAGAAAAATTTCCTTATAATAATTCTATAAATAGAAGTACTAGTAGATTACCGTTCCAAATTGTGTGTGGGAGTAGTCCAAGGATTGCACCAAAGCTAAGGAAGATGGAGTGAGGGGAGAATACAAGTGCTAAGGTAGAAGACTTTGTTGTACATGTCAAAAACCTACATGAGAAGGTACATACACATATTACCAAGATGAACCTATAGTATAAGGCTAGAGCAGAACAAAAGAGTAGACATAAGGAGTTCCAAGTTGGGGATCTAGTTATGATGTACTTGAGGAAGGAAAAATTTCCAGTGGGTACCTACAACAAGCTGAAGATGAAGAAATTTGGCCACTACAAAATTTTGAAGAGACATGACTCAAGAAATGCATATGAGGTGGAGTTGCTAGATGAGATTCACATTTCTCCTATTTTTAATATTGCAGACTTAATAGAATATCATGATGATGGTGCAGATGAGGAGTTGATGCTAGAGTCATGTCCAATTCCTACTTTTGAGAAGGAAGAGATTGAAGAAATTCTAGATATTCATGTGGGCCAGAGTACCAGAAATATGCAGTATCAAGAATACCTAGTGAAGTGAAAAGGACAACCAGTAGAAGATTCAACTTGGATATCTATAATGGAGGGTGCCCATTTGGGTTTTCCTCTATCAGCTATAAAGTAACAGGATCACTTTTCAATCTACCCTAGGTGTCTAATGTAGGAGCATCCAATAGTGTAAGGGCAATCCTGTATCACCCAAAAATATTCTTAGTGTTAGTTTCTATTTAATGTTTTTTCATTTATGGATACCCATTTGGGTCAAATAGATATTCTAACTCTCATAGTTCCACTATTGGTTTTTTAGGTTAGAGTTTTTGAGCACCTTGGGATATGTGCCAATGTAGAAAATAGGCTATTTTGTAATTGAGACATAATTATGATGAGTTAGAGGGTGTAATTTGGAGGGATGATTATAGTTGTAACTTAAAGCAATCCAAAAAAAGAATCAGTTCAAAAGTCTTTATAGTTTGAAAGTTATTGTAGTTTTAATTTTCCTAGAGACCTTCTAAGAGTGCTTCAAAGTCAAATTTGAGGCACTAAACAGCCTTGTATAGGCCTAAAAAAGGTGAGACAAGAAAAGCTTGTCCATAGAGCTATAGAGCACTTGGAGAGCTTTTTGGAAATGTAAACAGTTCATCAATTAGAGTCTCGGATCAAAAGTTATGCCTCTTGAAAGTTGAGCTACCATTTCTAGATTCTTCTAATTTTACACCAACTTCTGACATGTTTTCTAGAACCTCCTATTTTGGTGATGGATTCCAAATGGCATATTTTAAAATGTATTCCTAACCCTAAACCTAATTCAGGTTACTTAAGGTCACTTCTGACATTGTAAATGTAGTTTTTGTGGAGTTTGGGAGAAGGTACTGTGAGGAGGGTTTTTCTCCATAATTAGACAACATTGTAAGCCCCTAGGACATGTCATTGGGTCTATTTTTGTTATGTTTAATGTATTATCTTATCACTTTGGATGAAAATATTCCCCTTTTCCTGTGGTGTACATTTTGGTCTTGGATTGTGCTTTCATCAATAATGGTTTGTAGCTAATCACTAGGTTTTCTGGCATCATAAAAGGTAGTTTAATTTCTATCAAATCAGGAGCCAAAAAAATTAATGAAAGGTTTCTCTTTCCATGTTTCCCAACACACACAAGAAACTGTATTGAAGCACAAAGTTTTCAAGATGCTCACTGAGCCTTGAGAAAATCTAGATATCAATAACAGGGGAATCTAACCTATTAACTTTGATATACAATGAACACCCATGTGAAAGACATGTAAATCAATTTTCTATTCTAAAATAGACCTTGGAATTCACATGTACATGAGTACTGAAAGCTTTACCATTAGTAGGTTTAGGGTTTATGGTAATAACCCAAGTTTTGAAACAAATACAATGACAAATAAGAATTTTAATGATTGTCAATCAAATGAAGATCAATGATCATCACTTTCTTGCATTTTTAAGTTGCTCAAAATTTATCCAAAGTGAGAAAGTGACATGCTAACATGTGTCCAACTTGCCAAAAAGGTAATTTAGTCTTTTAAGTTTTAAAATAACACTATCTAATCATGCCCAAATTGACAGCCAAATTTCAATTTTTTTGTGTTGTATGAAAATTTACTATTAGATCATTAAATGTTGATCAATGCTAGTTTGTGTGAGGAAAATTTGCATAAAATATGTAATTCAATTCATTATTAAGTACTAGATGATAAAGAATTCAAAGTGTAAAAAGAGCCAGAGCTTAGATTATAATTTTTCTCAAGCAGTGAAGTGTTATAGACAAATTTTCATTAAAGTAAGTAGATTTGTTGGTAAGTACAGATATCCTCTAATTATTTGAGAGATTATTTTCTAAATTGTGTTAGAATTTTAAGATGCCTCCATGATGATATTTTTCTAGGAAAGTAGATTATCAACATAGGAATGTGCATGATGATTTCTTGGAGCAATTTGCCTCATCCACTAATGAAGCAATGAAGGGAAAATGTTTATTTCCAAATAACCCTAGGTTACTAGTTAGCGAGGGTTTCTATGATAACACAAATTGGCTGAGAGATGTTGAAACATCTACTGGGGGCTCAAAGTTATTCAAAAATTGGTTTTCTAAAGGAAGTATCACACTCCTTTAAGCAATGTCTAGAAATTTGGTATTGGAAAAGTAATTGTCCCTGGCATCTTTTTCGACAATGATCTACTAACAATGATAGCCAAATGATAAAACCCATTGCTAAGAGTAGTTTAAAATTATGTAGGATACAACCTCTTTAGGGTTACACCTAAGTGAATTAGGGAGGTTTTGAGATTAAATCCCAACCATCCATTACATGAGACAATTGATCTAGATGATCTATAGGCCAGGTATGATGCTCAAAGGGCATACTTAAGGAAAGGACCACTACAAGAGCACTTTGTGAAGATAGTGTTAGAAACAATAGTCCACCAAGATAACTGGGGCAAGGGGGGGGGGGGGGGTTGGGTTGAATTAGTTTATTCGATAATTAAAATATTTATCTTCTTTAAACAAACTCAACCATTCAACCAAAGTAAACAACAACCATGATAAATTGCACATAGACAATTACACTAGATATGTTAACTAGGGAAACCAATGATCATAGGGAAAACCCTAGTGGGAATGATGCCCCAAGATGATGTATTAATATAAATATTCCTTGTTAGAGGATGGAACCTATTTAGGAGTGTATTACAACATTTAGTACATAGAGTCCCGATTAGGAGACTTTGAATCCTTGTTAGGATATTCCAACCCTATTAGGAGTTGTAGTACAATGTATGAAAGATGATCCCATTGCCCAAACATGCAATTTCAACTACAAGAAGAGCTCATTACTCAAACATGCAATTTACTATTATGTTATTCTTTCCTTTGTTTTGTCAACCCAACCAATCACTTTCAAACCTTGTAGACTAGGTCATGAACCTTGGATCCAAATATCAAACCTCAGATCACTCAACAAAACCTTGACAATGAAGTTTTTTTCACTTCCACTTTTCTCTACTTAATTTCGCATTCCACTCTTACTGTTGCTTATCCTCAATAAAAAACCATACCATATGATAAAGGAAAATGTCCTTACTCTATACCAAGTCCTCAAAAAAAATCCCTGAGTTAGCTGTTAGATGTTCTCAATTAATTATTATAGGACCACATTAAGAACACATTACACTTAGCGATAATATTAATCTTCCACCTTGCAACTTGAATATCTTTCCATACATGCAATATTATGATGAGAAAACTTAGCCACATCATCACCAACATGTATTCTTCACATCCTCTACCTTGATTCTCAAAATAACAATTTTGCTAAGAGATATAACAAGTTTACCAAAACATGCCTCTATAAACTCTATCTCAAAACAAACATAACCAAAATTTACATAACTTATTCTAGACTTATCATTTCTTCTTCTAACATTAACTTCATTTACTAGCTACTTAGAAGTATCTCCCATAACCTCAGATAGTTAGAATACTCAACTAGCCATCTGTACCAACATGATCTTTTCATTGTTCTTCTATCAAATGCTACAAAAAATTGCTATGTTGACATCAATGACAAAATCAATCATGAATGTAACATACCATCATAGTAACATATCTACAATACTCCCCCATAGGAATATCATTAGCATTCATGCTTCCAACAATCTTGCAACAATCTCCCCCTTTGCCATTGATGGCAACATAAATGAAAAACATCTAGTTCCAAGAATACCAAAAAAAGATTGTTCATCTTTCTTTTAAAATCCTCTTCATCAATCATTCTCCCCCATTGATATACCTTAATGTGCTTTCTATCAAACTATCATTCCATGTTGTACTTCTTTTGAACATACTATACTCATACCAAAATTCTTCAACTGTCATGTTGTACATGTTATTTTTCATGCAATACTTCTCCCCGATTGACATCAACGTCAAAGGTTTGAGCAACTAACTTTATTACATCAAAATTTGCAACAACTAATTCTTACTAGCTCAAGTGTCCAAAGACACTATTCAAAACAATATCCAATAAGAGTTCTATATGACTCTGTCCATCATAGATACTCCCCCACATAGGAAACATTAGCATTTAGTCTAGACAACAATAGTGCTCTATTACACTAGACTAATGCACTCTTGTATCTTCTACTTTGATGTAGGAAGGGACATAGCCCTAAGCATACCTCGCAAATACTCAAAAGTATCTTTGGGAAGAAGCTTAGTGACTATATCTGCAATCTGCTCTTTACTGGTCACATACTCCAATTTGATTTCCTTTTTTGCAACTTTCTCTCTCAAGATGTGATACTTAATAGAAATATGCTTGGTCTTAGAATGCAATGCTAGATTCTTAGACATATTTACCATGCTTGTGTTGTCACAATATAAAATAAGAAGTTCATTACTTTCTATCCTTATATCCTTCAACATCTGTTTCATCCAAATAACTTGATTACAATTATTTGCTGCTGCAATATATTCTAATTCCACTGTACTCTATGATGTACAATCCTACTTCTTGCTTAATCAAGAAACCAATCTTCCTCCAAGAAAGAAGGCTCTACCACTAGTGCTCTTTATGTTATCCATACTGCCTACCCAATCTACATCAGTATAAGTAGTTAGAGTGAAATCATTAGATCTATCATACCACAATGTGAACTTAGATGTTCCCTTTAGATATCTAAATATCTTTTTAACTATTGCATAATGTGCTTCTCTTGGACCATCCTGGAATCTTGCAACAATTCCAATTGTATTTTCTATATGTAGCCTTGTGTGAGTAAGATATTGCAATCCTCCAATCATTGATCTATACTTCTTTTTCTCAATAGTAGGGGTCTCATCATTTGTAAATAACTTGTGTCCAGTTTCCATAGGTGGTCCAACGGGTTTGCATGTTTCCAAACCAAACCTTTTTAGTAAATCCTTCAATTAATTAGTCTAAGAAATAAAGATTCCTTCTTTATTCTATACAATCTATAATCCTAGATAGTATTTCATCTCTCCTATCAATACTCATTTCAAATTCTTTCTCCATCTCTTCTGCAAACTTCTCACTTTCTTCATCATTTCCTCTAAATATGATATCATCAAAAAATATTACCAAAATCATCAAACCATCATCAATTTATTTCCAATAGAGATTACTATCTGCCATACCTTTGCTATATCCAAGCTTTGTCAAATTCTTGTCCAACCTTGCATACCAAGTTCTGGGTGATTTCTTCAAGCCATACAATGCTTTCCCCAATTTGGATACTATGTCCTTGTCATTTATCAAAGGATAACCTTCAAGCTGCTCAATGTACACTTCTTCTTCAAGTTCTCCATTGAGAAATATTGACTTGACATTCATTTGATAAACTTTAATTTTCTTTTGTGTTTCATAGGATAAGAATAATCTTACTACTTCTATTCTAGCCACTAGAGCATAGGTCTCATCATAGTCTATTTCTTCTTGCTATGAGTAACCTTTACATACCAATCCTGCCTTGTTCCTTACAAATTTTCCTTGTTCATTCATCTTGTTCCTAAATGCCCATTTAGTTCCTATCACATTCTTGTATACTAGTCTGGGGACCAATTCGCATGTCTCATTCTTTACTATCTGATCCAATTCCTCTTCAATATCTTGTTTCCAATGATTATCTTTACATGCTTCATCTGCATTCTTAGGCTCAACTTCAGATATCAAACATAGTTCTTCATTGACTCTACTTCTTGTCATTACACCTTTATGTTTTCTTTCTATGATATGCTTAGATGGCTAATTCTTTATCATATTCTTTCTTGAAGTAGGAGTTGCTATCTCAACTCTTGGCTCTACTAAAGGTTCCAAGCTTTGCTTCTGCCTTGGCTCTCCTTCATTTTGAAAATGATTGCTAGTCTCAAGAAATAAATCATCATTCCTTGGCTTAGTAACAACATCATCTTTTGAATTGTAATCAACTATTCTCTCTTGTATCTTGAATTTCTCATCAATTCTCACATTTGGAGATTCCATAATAGTCTTAGTTCTCTAATTATAACATTTATAAGCCTTATTTTTTAATGAATAAAGAAGAAACATACCTTCATCACTTCTAGCATCAAACTTAAAAATATCATCATCTCTTTTGATATAACACTTACTCTCAAAAATTCTAAAATACTTAACTATACGTGACTGACCAAACCATAGTTCATAAGGGGTCTTGTTTGTGTCTTTCCCAACTTGCACTCTGTTCATAGTGTAGACTATTGTATTCACATCTTCTCTCTAAAATGTTTTGGATACATCATTCTCAACTAACATAGCTCTTCCTACTTCTGTAACTAACTTGTTCTTTCTTTTTGCAATGCCATTCTGTTTAGGGGTTCTTGGAGATGATAATTGTCTTTTGATTCCATTTTCTTCACAAAACATGTTAAATTAATTTGAAGTAAATTCTCCTCCTCTATTTGATCTTAAACATTTAATCTTCATAGTAGATTCATTCTCAACTCTATTATTTATGAATATCTTAAACTTATCAAATGCCTTAGATTTCTCTTTAAGAAATGCAACTCACATCATTCTAGAAAAGTCATTAGTTAGAATCATAAAATACCTTTCACCATAGAATCCTTTAGTCTTTTTAGAAATACTGAGATCTATGTTTACAATCTCCAACTTTGCTATAGTAGTAAAGTTCTTGTAGGGAAAATAATTTCTATTATGCTTTGCCAACACTCATTCCTTGCAAATTGTGTTAGTAGGCTTTATAATCTTAGGCAAATCTCTAACTACAAACACACTGCTAGTCTTCACAATACTGTCAAAGTTTATATGAAAAAATCTCTTATGTCATGAGCAATTGTCATCTACCTTTGCAACCAAACATGCCATTTCATTAGGATTCAACTAAGATACATTAGCTTTAGATTTGGTTCCTATTGTAATTACCTTTCCATCTTTGTCTTTGATCATGCATGTCTTCTTTGTGAACTGCAACTGATAACCTTTCTCCACTAGTTGTCCAACACTCAAAATATTGTGCTTTAAAACATTAATTAAGTATACATCCTTAGTATTATTTTTACCATCAATAGTTATAGATCCAATACCTTTAACATGGCATGCTACATTATTTCCAGCTCTAACAATGCCTTTGTCTTAACTTTTGAACTCAATAAACTTGTTCATATCACTAGGCATATGATGTGAACAACTGCTATCGATTATCCAATCATATTTCTTCTCAACCTGTGACACTAAAGCTACTTTCTCTAGAATTTCTTCTTTAATTGACACAAATCCTATTTCCTCATCACTAGCACTCACTACTTGTTCATCAGAATCATTATCTTCATTTGCATACAAACACTCTTTATCTTTTCTAGATTTATAATTTCCTTTATACTTTTTCTCTCTTTTAGGACACTTAGATGTATAATGACCATATGCATCACAAGTCCAACATTTAAAGATTTATAACCTCCTTTTTCTCTTCTTACCAAAAGGGCTACTCCTTCAATCTTTTTGTCCTCCTCAGTTCTACTACTACTAGAAAAATCTCCTCTAGCACTTGTACTTCTTGATAAACTAGGTTGAATATTCAAGGCACTAAAAGTTGTCTCTATTCAAGTCAATTCTCCAGATTATCTAAGCTCGTTCTCAACTACTTCAAGTCTTCCAAGTAATGATTCCTTTGTGAAATATTTAGTACAAGATATTAACAATTGTATCATCTAAACTGCTAACTTAAATGGTGGTGTTAGAGTTTTCAATATCTTCCATATGACCTCGTCATCTTCTTTAGTTCCTTCTTGAGATTTAATACCTGCAGTAATTTCTGATATCCTACCTACATATGTTCTTATAGATTCATCTTCCATCATTTTAGCATCTTGAAATGCAAAAAACAACTTTGTAGCCTCAACTTCTTAGAATGTGCATCACCTTTAGAACTAGTTTCCAAAGCTTTCCAAATCAAATGTGAAGTAGCAAATGATTTTAACTAATTGTATTCAGTTTCAGGAGGTGCAGTCAATAGTGCTTCTCTAGCTCTAATGTTGCACATAAAAAGATCTCTTTCTACCCCAGTACAAGTTTCCAAATCATTTTCAACAATGATTGTCTTCACTGATTTTGTTAAGATCCAATATCCTAGACCCATACACAATAGATGTGTCTTCATATTTTCCTTCTAGTTGTCATAATTTATTCCATCAAACTTCTAACTATCTTTTCTAAACATGCTCACCATAGATCTCCCAAAGTCATTAAACTTTATTTTCAAGGACTTGAGGCTCTGATACCAATTGTTAGAAACAATAGTCCACCAAGATAACTAAGAGGTTGGGGGGGGGGGGGTGGTGGTGGTTGGAAGTGGGGTTGGGCATGAATAAATTATCTAATAATTGAAAAAATTATCTTATTTAAACAAACTTAACCATTCAACCAAAGTAAACAAAAAACATGATAAACTGCAGATAGACAATTACACCAGATATGTTAACTAGGGAAACCCTTGATTAGAGGAAAAGCCCAAGTGGGAATGATGCCCACAAGATGATGTACTAATATAAATATTTCTTGTTAGAGGTTGGACCCTATTAGGAATCTATGACAACATTTAGTACATAGAGTCCCTATTAGGAGATTTTGAGTCCCTATTAGGAGTTGTAGTACAATGTATGCAAGATGAGCCCACTGCCCGCCCAAACATGTGATTTCAACTATAAGAAGAGCTCACTACTCAAACATTCAATTTACTATTATGTTCTTCTTTCCTTTTTTTTTTCAATTGAACCAATCACTATCAAACCTTATAGACCATGTCAAAAACCTTAGATCCAAATATCAAACCTCAAATCTTTTAGCAAAACCTCAGCAATGAAGTTTCCTTCACTTTTGCTCTGCTTTGCTTACTTTTGCATTTCACTCTTACTACTTCTTATCCTCAATAAAAAAAACCATACCATATGATAAAGGAAAATGTCCTTCCTTTATACTGAGTCCTCAAAACAATTCCCTAAGTTAGCTGTTAGACCTTATCAATTAATTATTATAGGACTGCATTAAGAACACATTACACTTAGCAATAACATTAATCTTCCACCTTGCAACTTGAATGTCTTTTTGTACACACAATATTATGATGAGTGAACCTAGGAACATCATCACCAACATGTCTTCTTCACATTCTCAACCTCAATTCTCAAAATGACATTTTTGCTAAGAGATATAGAAAGTTTACTAGAAAATGCCTCTATAAACTCTATCTCAAAATATACATCACCAAAACTTACATAACTTCTTCTAGACTTATCATTTCTTCTTTCAACATTAACTACATATACTAGATACTCATAAGTATCTCCATAACCTTGGATAGTTAGAATACTCAAATAGCCATCCGTACCAACTTGATCTTTTCATTGTTCTTCTATCAAATACCACAGAAAATTTCTATGTTGACATCAATGACAAACTCAGTCATAAATGTAACATACCATCATAGTCACATATCTACAATACTCCATAGGAATATCATCAAAATTCATGCTTCCAACAATATTTCAATAGATAGGGCCTTTTCCATTAGTAATAGTAAATGCCCAAGAGCCATTGCTAAGGAGGTATTTCAATCCAAGGGTACAAGCACTGTATTTCTCCCTTTGTAGACTATTTGGGATGGATGAGAAAGATCACATCCAAGTGTTTATATATTTTTATCTTTCCCAAACACTACAATATGACATGATCTCAAGTTTTGATTTTGCCACATATTTAGCAAAAGAAATCCACAATGGATTAATTGGCATCAACAAAGCTAAAGTTGAAAGGCCTTTCTCTTAGTATTCAATGTTGATGTACAAATTCTTGTACAAAGGGTCTCTATTTTCTCGAAGGAAATCAAGTTGGAGTTAGAAAAGGGTGGAGAAAAATTGCAAGTTCAATTGTGGAGTGCTGATATGACTTGGGAGGTCTATTTTAGACTAGAAAATAGAGATTTACAAACTCAGAAAAGAGAACAAACACTTTTGATCATTCTTGACTTTAAACTTTTTTTAATCTTGAATAAGGTAACCGCTGGGAGACATGAATATTCATTAATGAAATGGAAAACACCCCATAACCTTGATATCACCTAGGTTCCAATTTATTGGAATGTTTTCCATTATTGTGATACCACCTGGGTTGGTTCCCAAGTTTTTTGAGTGAGTTCTCAACTAGGTTTCCACCATTCTCAACATTTTTCTATTATATGAACAATAGTAATAAAGTTAATATAGATAGTTATGGTCCATTGATTTGTTTTTTGATTTATTTCATACATGTTAAATGTAATGTTTAAAGAAATGAATACAAGGAATAAAAAAATTCTTAGTTTCATTCTAATTCTCGTCTCCTAGCTCTATTGTCTACAATGTTTTGTGGTTTAGGAACAAAGAGGTTAAACTAATTTACAACTCCTTAAAGTTGTATGTCTCAATATACTTTTTTGTTGGAACAAAGAGCCAAGTAAATGCTTGAAATATTTGATAGGGTTGCAGGTTTCAAGAGAAGGATATTTCATGAGTATGTAGTTTTTATGAACATTGATATCTAATTCACAAACTAATAGGATAGACTTGATATCTTGATGTATAGGACATGTCACTGATATCATGGATGTATATTTGTGATTTGTGGAATTTCCCAATAGATAAGGCATTGATCAGTTATATGATCAACATGTTCTTCTTGTTACATATTTGGGTTTCACTAATATCAAACTTTAATAAAATCCATTTCCCCTTTTTGTTTAAGGGCTAAATGGATGCCCTTACTTTGCTTGTGGGTTTTATAGGTCTTGAAAATTTCTACTACATGCCTTTGTCATTACATAAGTATAGGAGAAATAAGGGTTTTCTCTACTTTGTATAGATTCAAATTATATGCTTTGGAACTGGTATCATATGAACAAATCTATAGGTTCACCCACCTAGGTGTTGTAGAGCTTGAAGGAGTACAACCTTATAGTTGGGCCCAATGTCTGAATAGGTATGTTGAAGAGGGGAATTAGCTACCCCTAGATGTATTTGTTCCTATCATTGGATTATTCAAAAGCTATAAATTTAGGAGCCAACAGACAAATCCACAAAAGAGGAGACATTATTCATGATAAAAAAGAGAAATTGTTATTTAATAAAAAAGTGCTGTTATAAAGAGAGATCCATCCTTATGAAGTAGATCAAAAATCTAATATGAAACTAACATAGTTTTCATGATAATAATTAATAAAATAATTAATTGTTATATGCCAAAAGTTTAGCTCAAGTAAAATAGAGTTAATAAGAAAATACCTTATTATTGTAACACCCCTCTTTAAGATAAACTTAGGGAGTAGCTAAAAAATAGAAAATGCTACTAATAGTAAATGAAAGTAATTTTTGATACCATAATTGGAAACCAAAAAAAACTTTCCAATTGCAGGAAAAAGAGAATAAAAAATGTTGTAAATGCCTCCAAAATTGTTAGTGCTCATACATGTGGAATCATTTACTTGTACACTACCCCAAGAAAAGGATGGAGAGGTGGGACCCAAAAATCAAGCATTAAAAATAGAAGTATTCTCCAAAAAATTTGTTGCTAACATGACATGACATGGGAAGGCCAAAACATGAAGTGCAAGTTCCCCAATGATAACGTGAACTCCAAAAAGTTACATTGACCTAGCTTTCTAGACCATTGATGTGTTCATAGGAAAGAGAAAATGTTGGAACAAGGGTCAATACCATCCACTATATTCAAAATGAGTGTTTTACTATGTCAAAGAAGACAAAGGGTCCCACATGGAAAACTACTAAAGATAGAGGCACTAACATATACAGGACTAGCCTCAGGCATAGAGCAGGGAAATGTAGAAAAGGTGGTCAATGCAGTTGCAAAAAATATCAATCCCCTTCTTAAAAAATGCATGGATTTAGAAGTGTGGATAGTGAAAACATTGGAAAATAGTAGGAGGGCTTGAGAGTGGTAGGCCTTGGGCTTGACAAAATGCACATGACCTCCATAAGGCCTATGTACAAGAAAATGTGGGAAGACTGTTAGTCAAACAAGGTAGAGGATTTGGCATGCATGGGGGACACTTACTAGTTTATCAATGGGCCCCAAAACAAAGTATCCCCATAATTTTGGAAAAAATGCTGACCTAGGTGGTGTGATAAGAAGGATGCTTGCTAGGAGGATGGGTACCACAAAGTACAGGGTCTCCACACATCAAAAAAAACTTCCATTGCTAATTGTACCAAGACCCACGTGGGCCACAATAATTGGAGGTCATACCAAAATGTGCAAGGTCCAAGGCCATGCATAAACCAATGAGGTATCATAGAGGTGAAGGGGGGTTGACACATCCCTACACATGCTTGTCCCAAATAAATAGTTGCCACCCTTTTAAATACATGTTTTTTTTTTACATTTTGATAATAAAAGCATGAAAATTTTATTTTTTTGAAATAACAAAAACAATGTTATCTCAATTTGTGTGCCCTAGCTATATGGTGGGGTTGTAAAAAATGTTTTTCCATAGAAACAACTTTGTCCAAAATGAACAAGTTATATATTGAAATAGGGGTTTTTGGGTGTTCTGAGCTCAATGGTGGTGTCCATTTAGGCTCAAAATGACTCAAAATAGAGGCCCCCTAGATCCAATACAAATAACTCTATAAAAACCATATATGAAAATCAAAGACAAATCTCTCATGAAGAGAAAAGAGGCATGAAATTCTAGAGACTTGATACCATGTTGAAATTGATGAAAGCTCAACCACAACTCCCAAGAATCACTGTATACAAATACTTGTCACAAAAAGAGAGGAGCAAGGTTATGGAGGTTGGAATTCAAAAATCCATAAGGGAGGTGACATTATTGATGATAAAAAAAAAATTGCTATTTAATCAAAAAAAATTGTCACAAAGAGAGATCATCATTATAAAGGAGATCAAAGCCCTAATAGGAAACTAACCTAGGTTGCATGATAATAATTAATAAAATAATTAATTATTATATGCCTAAAGTTTATCTCAAGCAAAATAGAGTTAGTAAGAAAATACCTTATTACAATAATAAGGGAATTCTTTTGAAAATTTATGTTCTTTATTGTAAATAATATGATCATTGGGAAAAGCATCTGTTGCTTGCTCTATCATGTTAGTATCTTTCATAGTGGCACATAATTTTCTATATGAGCAAGGGAGAACATTTGACGGTGATAACAAAAACTCACCTATCAATCTACAAAAAAATGTATAGTTTGTTAATATAAACAATGTTAATGGTACATGTTTCACCATTTATTGATTATAATGACATATATGAAAAAATTTAGCATACATCCATTATTATATTAGATAACCCATTCATAACCTTCAAATTCCTTAACAACAATACAATAGAGAGATGAGTTATTTGGGAGCCTTCATGAAGGGTTGTGTCTTTTTTCTCAAGTAGAGGTGTATCATGGATGACATCAACAACATCCCAAGTATCGTCATCAATTGTGCTAGTACTAAATGTGTCATGGATAAATGCATTTGTATCATCATCTTCAAATGTGTTTTTATGGTGCATGATCATCATCTTCAATGGGATCATGATCTTCAACTTCAATATTTGCATCTCTATGTTCCTCCACATCTAAAACTATATTCTCCAAGATGTGGTGGTCAATATCATGTACTTCCTTGGGGAGATGGGCCTATACAAAAATGATAAACATAAATAAAACATAATCATGATCATGATCTCATCATCAAGAGATTTCATAGGTATATTAATTATTAAAATAATATAATGAATAACTTACCAATGGATGATATTTAGACACCTTCTTCAATGTAACCATTATCCCTACAATGTCTCCTATATATTTTAATTAGGAGTCTTCTAGTGTCTAGGACTTTATACCTTTTGTAGGGACAATAACGTTTTCCATCTCCTTCTCTTTGAAAGCTAGACCACAGTCTAGCAATTGTCTCCCTATTTTGATCTAATTCACTTGTATCATCTAACATGATCCTTCTTCATAGGGTCTTGAATATGTACCCTTTTTCAATTGATTTTACTTGCTAGATCTATCATTGACAACCATTTCACCATAGACATTAACTTTAGAGAAAATCTTGATAGTGAACAAAAAAATTTATGAAGCACCAAATTTATGTTTTAGACATCTAAGATGAAAAGCCTTTAACTAAAAATAGCCCTTTTTTAATCTCAAAACATATGTATGCCCAACTTGAACTAACTTGGTATATTTTCATACAATATTAAGTCTCACTATATTAAATTTAATTAGGTTTTTTATATGTTGGATATGTTTTGGTCAGTATACCCTATGAGCATGTTAAATTATATTATGCCATTAAATTTTACAATGGAAAATTTGGTGAAGCAATTAAAACTTCTAAGCCAAAAAATATATCATTAATAGAAAATAATTGACCATCATAAATTACTCACACTCACCTAGAAGTATGTGTACTTAGGATAGTTGGGGTCTAGCACCTTTAATGTATAGATTTCATCTGTACCAAATTGTATCTTTTAAAACTTTCTAATCCTATCATGAACCTTTTTCATTTTCATTTGTCTTAATGAGCATGTCAATGCATTACTTGATCCTTACTTATTATTGTTATCTCTAACTATTATTTTCTATTAGTGCCAAACACTTAGTCATATATTAGGCAAAGTTAGTAGGCCATTACTACAACCAAGATACTTTATATATAGGTCGAGTCATGTAAAGACTTGTGTATAAAACATGTATATGCTATTCATAAGACTTGTGTAAGTTAGGAGGTCATTACTGCAACCTAGTTTTATATGATGAACAATGTGAAGAGTATGGTGATGAGAATGATAAAATAAGCTATTCATGCAATCATAGAGTAGATTAAGTGTGATAGTGCAAGTATTATAGAAGAGGAAAGGAGGTTAGAGTAAGAGAAACAACCTAGTCAAAGTAGTGAAGAATAGAAAAGCTAAATCAGATAAGAGATCATGTTAGATTAGAAAGAGGAGATTCAACATCATCTTATCAGAGCAGACCAAGGATTAGGTACTTAATCAATTTTAATAGATTGAGTTAGGGTAAATCTCTTAATAGAGTGGTCTTAATAGATCTTTATAAATCTCCTAACAAAGTCTTTACTTTGTTGTCACTGTAAAATCCTCTAATAGAGTGAGATCTAATAGTCTCAAAATATTTTAACATGGAAGACCCCTTATAGAGTAGATCATTGGATATCGTCAAATATTGTAACCCTAATAGGTTAACTTTATTACCATAGTAGTGAAGATTTGTAGGTGTCATCCCGACCCCAATTTAACCTTCACCTTGGAGGGTTTCTAGGTAACCAAATCTTTGTTTCATGTGATGAGTTTTCATGCATGTGATTGATAGATTAGATTTATATGTTATTACAATTTGATTATCTAATTTATGCATGGAATTGGATATGAGATGGTATATTTGGTTAGTGCACTATTGTGAAAAGGCTAAAAGTGTTATAGATCTTGATTCATTCCCCCCTCTCAATACCTTGGTTTTTTATTTAGACTTCCAAAAATTGGTATTAGAGCCGACTTCTTTTGGAGAAGTTTAACAACTTTGAGTTAAGATGTTGGAGATGAAGGCTTAAAAATTGGACAAAGTTATAGACAATTAGGTGATTGACATCCATCACATACTATAGTAACTTGAGACAACAAGACAAAAATTGAAGAAATTCTTAAAAAGAAGAAAGAAAATGACTTTATAGATAAAAGAGTTTCATTATGGAGAAGTTGAAACTAAAGGACTATTTGGAACTATTATGTTGTTTTTCTAATGCATCCGTAGTTCAATGGTTCGATAGTGTGAACTATGTATTCAGTGGTTGATCCTATATACAAGGCATTTGCAGTGGCTGGCTACCTATGCATTTCTATGAGATGGATCATCTACCATATAGACATGCTTGGTTCATGCATTCTTCTTCCATGGAGGTTCTTTTGATCAGCAGTTTGTCAGATTTGTAGCTTCTTCATGCTTTAGTGATGCTTCTTCATGATCACTCTCTGTTCTTGTTTTAGGGGACTTTTCCCTGGTTGGAGGCGTCTTCAGTTCTTCACTAGGTTCTTACCTCTTTTTGGGGGAGGGTTTTTCCCATGTGGTTTTCTCTCTTTCCCTATTTATAGAGGTTGCATTTTATTGCATTGTACTTGGGTACCTAAAATGGCCTCGTTATTGGGACCCATTTTGCATTCATCTTAGTTTTGGAAGCTTAAGGCATTCCCTTAAGTTGCACTTAAGGGGGTTTATTAGAGTAAATAATTAATTATTTATTAATTATTTATTCTATTTACTTAAGCTTACTTAGGTAAATGCATTTATTGAATATTTTGTATTTAATGCATGTAGTGGTTAGTTGTTGACAACACGGGAGTTTGTTCCCTTCTAGCATGTTCCACCTTTTGTGGATATGTGCTGAGTTGTCATCCTTATCTTCTACCACCTTCCAGCTTGTTCTACAAGCTTCCATGAGCTCTTTATAAGTGGGCTCTCTCTTTGTATTTTCAACATCACTTCTCATTGTAAATACATTTTCATTGTGTTTGCACATATTATCTCTCATGTCCATTTAGGGTTTTCCCCTTACTCCATGCTCTTCCTCTCCTTGGCTTGTCTTTGACAGGTTCTTGCATGTAGGTGATCTTGGGAATCTTCAGAGTTGGATTTCATCAACTCTAACATGGTATCAGAGCCTTCCTGTTGCTGCTTGGTTGAAGATTTTTGCAGCCGTGATTTGAAGTCACAAACTCTAGTTTGTTTATGCAAATTTTCTTCAAATCAAGGGATCAAATTTTTTTTGGAGCACTTTGGACCCAAAAGAACATCACCATTGGATCCAAAAGGCCATTTGCAGTCAGGATTCATATAAATCTTTTCAATTTTGGACACAAGGCACTTTTGGAGAATTTTTGAAGCCTCTAGGTCGGTGTTGTACAGACTGTACGAACGCAGGGTCAAAAAAATTTAAATTTTTTTTAAAAATGCACCGCCGCTAGTGCGCTGCCAGGTGGCCACCCATGCACCACTCGTCGGCCACTGAAGCCAACTGAGCAGCCGCTGGGCAGCCCCGGCCCAGCCGGCAGTGGCTAGCCACCCCCGCTCCGCCCACTGCAGTGGCGCCACTTCAGTTTCGCCACCCTTGCAGGCACCACCGTTGAAGTCTCTGCTCCGCGTCTGCTGCCCTCCTATTTTTGACACATGGAGGGGTCAACTGCATCAGCAACTTGTGTGGACATTCGGTCCATTCAGTGCCGCAATCTGCATAGCTGGCATCCTGAGCAGTTAGTCTACTACTGACACATGGCAGGTCTGCCACATGGCATTTTGCCACGTTGCCCCTGCCACATCATCCACTTTGCCACATGGCCTTCTTTTTTTTCTGTGAGGGTCTAGAAATCATCAAATTTAATTGTGTGATTTTTTGACATCAGCATGATGTCATTAGACCTTGCATGCACCTCTTCTAATTTTGTTTTCGACCTACTATTGCTTTTTTGGCCATAACTTGAGCATACAGAGGTATTTTTCCGATCCGAAAGAAGCGCCGAAAAGCTTGTTTCGAGACGGAGACATTATTGTAGGTATTTTTAGGTTTTGATGCTTGTGTTTTTTACTTTGAAAAGCATAGCTTTTGTGTCCCATGCTTATTTTTTGAAAACTTTATATTTTTGGAAAGCTGGTTCTATCACCTTTTTAGAAATGTGGTCCTTTTTCTTAGTTTTTGGCCCATTCTCTTTCTATCATAGTTTTGGCATTTTTGCTATATGGTGGATATTTTGAGTGTTTTAGGCTCGAGGATTGTTTTCCTAGCATGGTTTCCTTTGTTTTAGGTTGTACTTTGTTTTGTTGTAGCTTGTTTTCAGTTCTGATCATTGTAGCTATCATTTTGAAGCACTTTTATGTATCACACTAAGATAAAGTACCACTTTTTAATTTTGGGAGTCATGAACGTTGTTTTGAGTCAGTTGTATATGCACTATTTTCATAAAGCACCATGGGGGGATAGTTGTTTGCTTTTTTAGGCATTCTCCCTTTGTCAGGTGAGTGTCCCTTCCACGACATTAGCCCCATGCAGAGTCAGTTTGACCGTGTCTTTATAGGTGTCTGTACCTCTTTCTCTCTCTCCTTGTTCTTGGTTCATCTATAGGAGACTTTGGCCCACCTTCTCAGTTTCCTGTCATCACACCTTGTCTACATTAAGGGGGGGTTATGTTGTTGTTCTAATGCATCCGTGGTTCAATGGTTCGATAGTGTGAACTATGTATTCAGTGGTTGATCCTATATACAAGGTGATTGCAGTGGCTGGCTACCTATGCATTTTGGTGAGATGGATCATCTACCATATAGACATGCTCAGTTCATGCCTTCTTCTTCCATGGAGGTTCTTCTGATTAGCAGTTTGGCAAATTTGCAGCTTCTTCATGCTTCAGTGATGCTTCTTCATGATCACTCTCTGTTCCTATTTTAGGGGACTTTTCCCTAGTTGGAGGCTTCTTCAGTTCTTCACTAGGTTCTTACCTCTTTTTAGGGGATGGTTTTTTCCACGTGGTTTTCTCTCTTTCCCCATTTATAGAGGTTGTATTTTATTGCATTGTACTTGGGTACCTAAAATGGCCTCGTTGTCGGGACCCATTCTCCATTCATCTTAGTTTTGGGAGCTTAAGGCATTCCCCTAAGTTTCACTTAAGGGGGGGTTTTAGAGTAAATAATTAATTATTTATTCTATTTACTTAAGCTTACTTAGGCAAATGCATTTATTGAATATTTTGTATTTAATGCATGTAGTGGTTAGTTGTTGACAACATAGGAGTTTGTTCCCTTCTAGCATGTTCCACCTTTTGTGGATATGTGTTGAGTTGTCATCCTTATCTTCTGCCACCTCCTAGCTTGTTCTACAAGCTTCCATGAGCTCTTTATAAGTGGGCTCTCTCTTTGTATTTTCAACATCACTTCTCATTGTAAATACATTTTCATTGTGTTTGCACATATTGTCTCTCATATCCGTTTAGGGTTTTTCCCTTGCTCCATGCTCTTCCTCTCCTTGGCTTCTCTTTGACAGGTTCTCGCATGCAGGTGATCTTGGGCATCTTCAGAGTTGGATTTCATCAACTCCAATAGGAACTAGAAGTTCAAGTAAGAATGACATAGCATTTTTAGATCTACTAGAAAAAAACATAATCTTGAATGGAGAAGCCAGAGGACTAAAAATGGAACATGGCATTCAATCAATAAGGTTATGTGAAGTGACTTAGAAAAATAAGAGAGCTAAGGAAGGTAGGGTTTTCAAAGAGGAATATAAAAGAAAAATGACAACTAGACTTAAATAAAGGATGTCTAATGTACAAAAAAAATTTAACACTCAACTTGACATGATGAATCAACTAATGCTTGCAAATCAAGAGCTGAATAGAAATAATGTTGAAATAGAAAATATGACATCATAGAAGGACTTATTGAAGAATGAATTAAAAACTAAGAAATAACTTGTGGAAAGATTAAATAGGCCTAATGAAGCAATGCCATACATTGAAGAAATTATGAGGTCATCTAGCAACACTATTAGCTTAGGACATTCATCTACCGAGCAAGGAGAATAATGTAAGGATGGAGAACTGAGGAATGAAAAATCAATAGGAAAACCAACATGCTATCATTTTGAAAAGCTTGGTCATACTTCTAACATCTACATAAGAAAACAAGGTATTCAAAATCCTAAACCTAAGTTTACTATTTATTTTTTTTTCTCCAAGAAGAAAGGAAATAAAATACATGAGTGTAGATCAAGAATACATAATACACCTACTACACCTAGATTTAAAGGCTAATACTATAACTATCAAACATATGGACATAGAGAATATGAATGTAGATTATAGACAAAACCCTATTGGTCTATCCAAAATCATAGCCATGCACCTAAAATTTTATGTTCCAAATGTCACAAGTTTGGAAATTCAAGTAAAAATTGAAGGACTCAAGTACCAAAAACAAATCACAACAACACAAAAGGTAAAGGTAAAGTGGACATTGATCAAGCAAGGAAGTAGATGAATCAAATATGGAAGAAAAAGGTAGAAGATAGAAATAATGGAACAAATGGAGTTGAGGTCACCCAATCCACATGAGAAGGTGATCTTATCACCTCAAACTAAGCAAGAAAGGTATGTAAGGAACTAAATATTTAAATGATATGTCATACATAAGTTCCTAACATAAAGTGTCCTAAAGTTCATATTTGCATAAGTAAAGATTCATAAGAACATATCTATGAAAGTTCTAGTACAAAAGAATCATCTATACAAATAGTGTCGAACATTAGTTAAATTATCTATATTGACCAATTATTGCAATAAGGACCAAGTATTTTAGAAGCTAAATTGGTGTATAGACCAAATTTTATGGAAGATACTAAGATGTAGAGTGAAGACCTAGTTCAAAGGTACAATATTGATTGAGATAGTTGGGTTCCACCTACTTGAGTACATAGCATTAATGGATACCCTAAATAAAGTAGAAGGAAGTATTTATCAAAATTTGAAGACATTATTTCATACCTTGGATATAGATTTCAAGAGCAAAGAGTGATTTGAACAAAAATAGATCCTAAGGAAATTTAAAGAGAAAATCTAAGGAAAAAGATTGATCGAGTGAAGATTTGAGTGGTCCCAAGTTATCTAGAAAGAAGAAATTTTCAACAAAGAAATATGGTAGTTTCATCATCCACAGGAAGGAGTCAAGGAGTAGAGGTTTGTAACATTAAATTGGTGAGGAATGATGCATGTCCTCCACCTAAGTTTTGTGCTATTCCAAAAATTGCAATGAAAGGTGACTTAATGGGTGCATTATCCTTGATACAACCCAAGGTAATCATGATACATGATGTATGAAGTTGCTACATGCATAAGATTAGAGAAGTAGGTGATTATGAGATTTGAGAACCATATGAGAAATTGTGTGATGAAGCAGCTTTGAAGGAAGAATTTAAAATTGTTGAAAGAAAAGGGTTAACCTATGCCCTATAATTTACAAGAAATTTTAAGATTGAATGGATCAAGTTTGTACTAAGCAAGGTCTATGACATGAATTTTTGGCTGCGTAATAGACCAATCAAGATGACCAAGAAGATGATTCAAAAGGTTAATAGTTATACTACACTAGATAAGAAGATGAAAATGTGATGTCTGAGTCATGAGGAAGTCAAAGCCAATACTAGAGCCAAGTGGAATAGCCAAGGGTTGTCCATCAGAAAAAAAATTAATCCATTGATCAAATTTGCAATAAGAGTGATTGCTCACAAATTTAATCAATCAAGTAGATTGAACAATGTGTTGTGTATGGTAGTAGAATAGGCATGAAATATTTTCATGAAATATCATGAATATGATCTTGCCGAGTTGTAGAAGCTTGAATTAGTAGAAAACCTAACATCCATCAGGAAGGAAAATAATTCAATGTGTAATTTTGGATCACTTGTTAGTGTATTTTCTTTTACATTTAGAAGTATTTTCCTGGCATTGGAAATATCATTTGGGAACAAGGTAAACCACTAACAAGGGAAATCAATGAATACATTACTCAATTAGGAGAGAAGTTTGAAAATGTCATGGATACCTATTTTGAAGAATTTAAGAAAATAATGAAGATGAGGATGATACTAAAAGAAATGGTAATAAAAAATTATAATGATGTATGTTTCTTGGTAGATAAAGATCACATTTGTGCAAGTAGTAAAGCCGAGGGAGACTATGAAGTTGATAGTGATATAGTTAATGCAAGCATTGTTGCATCATTAAAAGAAGAGATTGATACTAAGGCTAAATATTTTGGAAATTTTGATGAAGCTAAGGAAAGAATCACTACAGATATCAAGATAGCTTCTAAGGAAAAGAAAAGGAAGAAAATTATTGAAGACCAAGAGGGAAATCTAGGCACCCATGATAGGAGCAAGGAACCTCTATAAATTACAAAAGGTCTTAGAGAAGATCAATTTAGTGATGATGAGGAAGAGCAAGAAGAAGAAGAAAGTCAAGGGTAAATCCCTAATTATTGTCACACCACCTAGGAAGAAGGCTAAAGGAATTGTAAAGAAGCTAGTGGTGACACCCCTCTCTCCTCCACCACCTACCAAGTGAAGGACTAGAGAATCAGCTAGTGCCAAGAAATTTTCAAAGCAAAGAAAAGTGGAGACTATCAAGGCCAATGTATCAAAACAAAATAGAAGAATATTAACTAAGGGACCAACCAAAAGGAGAACAAAAACTATAAATGAGGTATGTATTGACATACGGGTTTCTATAAGTTTATCTAGTTTTGGATATGTAAAATATGATAAATTAAATGATGAGGAAAAATCTAAGATTGAAGAAGTCATTATAGACATGAAGACAAGTCAAAATTTGGCTACATTTAAATTAGAGGAAAAAATTCCAATAGATTTGTAAAATAGACTTGACATAACGTGGCAATAGGAAGCTAAAGAAGAGAAAAACATTAGATATGACACATTAGCCAAAGTTATTCTTGATTTGTCACAAGAGAAAACATAAACATTTTTGAAGAAATAGAGGAATAGTTTTGTTCCTAAGTTTAGAATTTTTAAGATGTTGCAAAATAAGACTAAGGTTGTAATTCAACAAAATGAGCTACTTTGGAAGAGTATTTTTGGTCTTATAACTAAAGTAGTAACACAAGAAAAGGATATTGAGACAATAATTATTGAAGATAATGAAAGTGATGAAATGAGTTTAGGTGTGTTGATTTTGTAAGGAAGCATGTCACTAGTTCATGTTGACACCCTGATACTCTAGTTATCGAGCAAGAAAAGCCCTCAAATGCACATAAGGAGCAAGAGACAGAAGAAACTAATCAAGACACTAGTTTGGACAATTCTACCAAAGGTCAAGAAGGACCAAATGTGTCAAAACCTTGCAAATGTGTCAAAACCTCGCATTAAAGAAAATAAGGAGGAGAATAGAATAATGTCAAGTGCACATATTTTTGTTTCTAGCATTGATGTACAAGAAATCTTGAGTGATGATACCTTCTCAGCATCTCCTAAAGCAATGTCGAGCAACAATACTTCATCCCTAAAAAAAGGAAAGCAATAAAGGACAACTCACCAAAATTCAAGTTAGTCTAAATGAAGTTATTGAGATGCCACAATTAGATTTGAAAAATCTCACTTTTGAACAAAAAAATTTGTTTAAAGAGATTTTGGCAAAGAAAAAGAAACAAGAGGAGCTAAGAAGAGAACATCAACAATGGTAGATATTACATGATGTTAGAGACATTTTTGTAGAGGTATTTGATATACAAAATTTTGATGGGTAAGTCCCAATCATTTTCCATCTTGTAGCAATTGTTGAATGAATAAATGTTCAAGATATAGAAACCAATGAGAGGTTGATAGATTGGTCAACTAAGTCTCAACAACCATCATTGAGAAAAAAGTTTAATTGTAAGAGCATGTACACAACATTGAACTTATATAGAGATTACAACATTTGTACAATATGTTGTGTGATGTGCTAAGATTAACTAGTGATCTTCAGGCAAACATCCAATAGTTTTAAGCTGAAATGTGAAGAACAAGCAACATTATTTCACAGTTAGCTAAATTTAGTTCATGTCATTACAATAAGTTATTGAATGCTCAAGGAAAATTGGATGAGCTTTAAACAATTGAAAATAATATGAGATCAAAATTGATCTCTATCCAATCAATGTTGATACCTAATTTTGAGGTTATGCAAAGAGAAATGAAATCAGCACAAGATCTTATCAATCATGATCATAATCTTTTGGATGTTGAAAATTTGATTGATTTGGCAGCTAGGTTATAGTTGCAAAATCACATTTTGGAATCAGAAAAAACCACTTGGGATCATTAACTTGCTATGTTTAACCAAGTTCACAAACCTTTTATTGAAAAATATGGTTTAATTCCACCCATTCAACCCCAACAAAAGCCACAAGTGACAAAAACAAGGGCCAATGTAATGATGATTACATATTTTGAATCAAGGCAATGACAGAAGTAAATAAATTGAAATGTAATGATGACCACATGAGAAAATGATTCAAAATGAATCAACATTCAAAGATTAGAGTTTAGAAGGAAAATAAGGTATGACCCTACAATAATTAGACTACTTAAAGTCATGTGCATATATGTATTGATACATTGTTTATTTGGCATAAGTCAAATTTTTATAGTTCTATTTAAACTAAGTCATAGGCTTAAGGGGAGTACTCATATTATCATTGTAACGATGCAATCATGACAAAGTGTTTTTCCACTAATGTCAAAGATGGAGATTGTTGATATCTCTAATTGTTGTTGTCTATTAGTGTCACACACTTAGTCATATACTAGGTAGAGTTAGTAGGTCATCACTATGACCAAGATACTCTCTATATATAGGATGAGTCATGTACAAACTTGCATATAAAACATATATATGTTAAGCTCTATAGGAGCTGAGCAAGTCTTTGGTCACTGAGTATTTTGAATGTAAGTTGAGTCTAATGATAACCAAATAGTTCAAGCACATTGATGCCAAGTTATACAAAAGGTTTCAAGCACAATAGAGACCAAATGTCAACAACATAATATAGTGAGTGTTGAGCATTCAAAATAGTAAGTGTCGAGCAACATAGAATTAACCTTCAAGTTAGGAATGATAAAAAAATTGGGGTAAATCATTTTAGGCTAACATGGACAAGATATTTAATACTTGTAGAGGTTGTTATAGTTGGTATTACATGTCTTATGATGGGGATCCAAGATTCCTATTTTTTGTTATTAACCAATCAGATGGAGGTGAAACAATGAAGCATCTAGAAAACTCTTTACAAAATCTTAAAATAGAGAAAATCTTAACCTATTCTATATGATGAACAATGGGAAGAGTATGATGATGAGAAGGAGAAAACAAGATATTCATACAATTATAGAGCATATTAAGTGTGATAGTGTGAGCATTGCAAAAGAGGAAAAGAGGTTTGAGTAATAGAAGCGACCTAGTCAAAGTAGTGAAGAATTAAAAAGATAAATTTGATAAGAGATCAGATCACATTGGAAAGAGGAGATCCAACATCAACTTAGCAGAGTAGACCAAGGATTAAGTTGTTGACCTTATGGCCAAACTAGTTGTCAATTAGTGCCAAAACACTTAGTCATTTGGTTGGTTGCATTGTTTTTGAGAACCATAGAGTTAACCTTGTAGACAGTGTCAATTGAGATAGTCCTAGAGTATTAACCAATCTAGCCATGTTAACCAAGTAGTGTTGACCAAGATGAAATACTAACCAAGTTACTCCAATTATAGCCAAGCTCTATAGTGTTTTTAGAGTCATTAGTGTTAACTGAGTTCACGCCTACTCCTGAGTGATCAATGTGGACCAAGCACCAATGTTAACTGAGTGCCAGAGTTTGTCAAGTTCACTATGTTTCTAAGTGTTAGTATACTAACCAAGTGGTCCTTAGAACCCAAGTATAAAAATTGGGATGACTTATAAAGATTGTTGAATATGGTACTGTAGCTGACTCCAAAAGATAATTATTTGGATTGATATAAATGTAAGATATCTTATCACATCCAAATGAGTAAACAATAAGTATAGGAATGTGAATTAAAACACTAAAGGCTAAAAGTAGTATAAGGAAAAGAAAATTCTCATCCATCACATTGATATTATCATTCTACATCAAGGAATTTCATTTAACAAACCAAGATGTAGAGTAGAGATCAACTATTGATTCATCCTAATAGGTGCATTTGTCAAATCTTCTAACAAGGTGGACTTAATAGCCTCATGTAGAATCTCTTAAATGAGTACATACTTCACTGTATTGTATACATCCTTTTAAAAGGTGGACCTAATAGTCCTTATTGCTCCTACTAGGGAAGATCACTATAAGTGATCAATTGTAAGCCTTAACAGGCCAACTTTATACTACACTACTAAAACTTGTGGGCATCATCTAGTCCAACCCAGTTTTACTTTCTATTTGGAATGTTTTTGGGTTACCAATTATTGTGTCAAGTGTTATGAATTTTTTATTTATTTTAGTATTTCATGCATGCAATTAGATTAGATTAGTTTGTGAAGGATTAATTGGTAAATTGAAGTAAAAAAATTATCAGTTCTTGATTAACCCCTCCCCTCTGAGTCACCTAGCCTATTGTACATTTCCAATAATTAGTATTAGAGAAATTTGGTTCTCATATCAAAATTTTATTAGCTTGAGAAAAGATCAGAGGCAATGAAAGTGTATAGACTAGAGAAAGTTATTGATAATGAAAAGTTGGATCTACAAATGGCCATGGAACAATTCAAGAAAATGAAGGAGTAACTCTCTCACTCCTTGCAAAGAAGGAATGAACTAGAAACAAAAATGAATGAAAACCTCTACACGGAAGAAATAATTGAAGACGTCTACCAAGATAGAAGTTTAGATGAAGTTGATGCAACAATTAAAGATATGCTTGGAAAGAATCTCACTCTACATGAAAAATTCAAAAAACTAAAAAGAGAACAAGAAATTTAGTTAGTCAAAATGTGTGAAACCATGGAACAAAAGGACATGGTAGAAGATGAGAAGAGATTTCTAACTAAAAAGATAGAAGAAAAAGATCATGAAATTCAACACCTATGTCTTTAGCAAGCATATTTGATAAATCAACTCAATTGTGCAAATCAAGAACTTATCAACTTGAGGATAGATGATGAAAGATTACATAATGATCTCAACATAGAAATGAAAACCAATGAAGGATGATGAAATCTCAGGAAAAAATGAATCAATTGAATAAGTAAACTCAAATCAAACACAAAGGAAAAGTAGGATCAGGCTATACAAATGAAGGTGAATCATCACAAAAAGGAGCTTAGAAGAACAAAAGACCTACATGTAATCATTGTGGAAAGATAGGACATACATCAAACAAGTGTTGGAGTGATGGTAAATCAAAATTTAGTGGAAACTATTACATTTGTAACAAACAAGGACATAGAGAAAGTGAATGCACAGAGAAAACCAAGTTTGAAAGAAAATTCTTCAAATGCAACAAACAAGGGTAAAAATCTTTAGAATGCAAAACCAAGAGGTGGAATCTAGCAGAACAAATTGTAAAAGCTATCTTTGGTTGGGATTAAAACACATGGTGTAGATGTCACTTGTGTAGTGAGCATGGAAACATTGGAGAAAATTCTATAAGAACTCACATGAGGAAGATAGACCCTACAAAGAGATGCTTTGTATGTAAAGAACTTGGACATCTATCTAGAAACTGTATAGGCCAAGTTGTAGTTGAAGATGAAAAGAAAACAAAGGTTGACAATATTAGAAGTCAAATGAGGCAGTAATGGGTAAATAAATCTCTAGAGAATGCAAGTCAAAATCATGAAATCATTGACACCCAAGTTAGTGAGTTGGATGATTCAACCATTTCAAACTAATTATCCATAGAGATCATTGGAACTATGATTCAAAAGAAACATCCTATATCAGTTCTAGTAAAGCAAGTAAGAAGATCCAAATCAGCATTTTAGATGCATTGGGATCACCAAGTTGAATTTCAATTTTAACTGAGTAACTTAGATATAATTGAGCAAAAGCCAGGTTGCATAACCAAGTTTGGAGTTCTAACTAAGTTTAGATGGTGTATACCTAGTTTTGAGGTTCTAACCAAGCTTGTGATAACTAAGTTGAAGATTGAAGGTATTAACCAAGGATCTCATATCTGTCAAGTTAAAGACTTAGTCGAGCATTTCATGCCTTCCAAGTTTAATAGGCTATCATCAAAACGTCTATCGTATGATGCATTTATGGTGACTTAAAGACAAATTTTGATTAAAAGAAAGAATTGAACATTTTCATTTTTCACCATGAATTTTAGAGCAAAAAGAGTAGAGGAACCTTGAGCCATCAAACAATTTAGAGAACTTTTTTCAAAGATTATCCGTCCACAACCAATCAATATGGCATCCTCATCTAGCAACAAGGTTAAGAAGGTATCCAAAATATTGGTAAGGAAAATTGTGCATGAATCCTTGACATTAAAAATGTATCCTATAATTGAAAGAGGAATTGAACCCAATTGGGGTGTATTTGAAGATTCCACCAAAGGTATTATTAATACATGATATTATATTCTTTTATCACTGTTCAATTCAAGAATTGAGAACTCTAGAGCTAAATCAAGAATATGATGCATTGTGTGTGGTTGGAAACCTAAAACTTGAGCATAAACACCTAGAAGTGAAGGGTTTAACCCACATTCTGCATATGCCAAGGGAATTTCAAGTATAGTAGATTAGGTTTATCCTAAGTCATGTTCACAATATGAAATTCAAGCTTGACCAACCCATCCAAATCACAAAGAAAATGATTCAAAGGGTTACTAGGTTTCCCATGCTTGATAGACCTAAAATGAAAAAAAAACTAGGTCAGGCTAAGTTGGCAAAGAACACTCTTGCCGAATGGGATGGTAGAGGAATGAAGCTAAATGGTGTTACTAACATGGAGATAAAGTTTGGAATTCATGTAATTGCACACAAGATATATAGTTCCAACCAACTAAATAATGTCCCATGCGAAGCTATGGACTTGGCTTTCAAGGTAGTCAAGAACAATCTTTCTTTTGACTTCACCAAGTTGCAAATAAACAATTGAGAAAGAACATGGAGAGCATACAAACATCCACGACAAATCCATGAAAATTTTGTTCACTTTTGGCATACGTATTCTTTTATGTTCAAAAATTATTTCCCGCCAAGGGCAATATAGTATGGAGACAATTTTGAGGGCATCATGGATGCATATATTGAAACCTTTAAGAAAAAGATGCAGAGTAGGTTTAGAATACCAAAGCAACTAGTGGATGGTTATGAACAAGACATGTTTCATTGTAGACTATGACAAGGTGCATATTTAGGAAGTTAGACCTAGAGTTGCATGGGTGTGACCCCTTGGATATGAGGTAAATATTGATGAAAGAAAAGATATCAGTAAGGCTCTTGTCAATGAGCATTTGGACCCTAACAAACCTTATTTTGGAATATATGAAGAGGCAAAAACTAGGATTTCTCTTGAAATCGAGAATCCTTAGATTCTGAAGAGGGGAAAAAAGAAGGTAGAAAAGATTCTAAAGGAGAATGAGAAATATGACTCCCCTCTCTTGCTTATAGAAGGTAATGGTGATGACATTGAAGATGTAGAAGAAGAAGCATATGAACATGAAGAAGAAGAAGAATTATAAGAAGAACCTCCTAAGAAAAAGGGGAAAATAATAACAAGAAGAACTACAAGGTCCTTACCTACCTTTAACACTAGAAAACCCACCAAGTCAAGGAAGAAGCTCATACTTGAAGAAGAAGATGAAGAAGAAGAGAAACATGTAACATTCAAAAGGTCAAATTCTACCTTTGAAGAAATACTAAAATAAGTCACAGAAGGTGGAGGTATGGTTGATTTTAAATTTATTAAGTATGAAACAAGAAGTAAAGAAGAGTAGATGCAAATATAAGAAGCCTTAGTGGCAAAGATGGCTAAATGAAAATACTCTTCGAGTGAACTAGGAGGAAAAGTCCTTGACAATCTACTTAAGGTAGTATCACATCATTGGGATAATGCAGTAATGGTTGCCAAGAAAGCATTTACAAATCTCAACTCCTAAGTTCAATGCATTCCTAATTTTGTCGAATGATATTAAATCTGTTGTAGAATACAATACAAATGCATGGAAGAACTTTTATGGATTGAATGTTATAAATCCCACTAAGGAAGTTGTGCAAGTAGATGATGTGAATGATAATGAAAAGGATAGGGAAGATCAAATAGTCAGTGAGGATCTACCCAAGATTCAAAAAATTGAAGAATTTGATCTGGAAAAGATTACAATAGAGGTAACGGGCTCCCTCCCTAACTCTCTAAGAAAAGCCTTAGTGACATCTAGCTCAAAGAAGGTTGTAACTAAGTCTTAGACCATTGGGTTAAACATAGTTCAATTGAACACTCAATTGGTTGTTAGCAATATGATCCACTCATCAGAACATCAAGTCAGACTAAGTTATAGTAAGGCATTGTAAGTACTCCTACACTTGTTTTTGTTTCTCTAATCAATCATTTTGTTACTATTGCAAGTGATTCCATAGTAAGTGCAATGAAAATTTAAGTCAAGCCTCAACTAAGCACTGAGGATTTGAGAAAATGTAAGGAAATCATTCCTTCACCTATTCCAAAGGCTAAAGGTAAAGAGATAGAAGTTTCCATTGAGGAAGTTGATCTAGATGAAGGCATGGTAATTCCAGATCTCTCCAATCTCACTCATGATAAAATGGACACACTTGGAGAAATTTTGAAGAAAAGAGCCAAAAAAAAAGAAGCTTAGAGAAGAGAATAAGAAAATAAATAAAGTACTAGATGACATCAAAGTTAAATTTCTTAATGTACTTAGTATTGAAATTGATGAAAATAAATATGTTTTGGACCAATTTGTTGACATAGTCCACAAGTTCAATGAAGATACAAATGGTCAAGAGAAGCTAATATAGAGGGAAGAGAGAAAAATTTATAATAAGGTTTTGGAGAATGTGGCACATAAGATTTCCATAGATCAAGTGGAACTATCCTCTATTCTTATTTCATTTGAAAGCACTGTTAATAATGTTGTTTCCTTGTTTGTAAAATTAAGTGATACCACAAATTTTACCAAGGAAATCAAAGATAAGTTGTCAAAGATTGATATTGATCTAAAGGAAACAAGCTCTACACATTTTGTCAAGATTAGGTACCTAACCAACTTATAGGTAGAGTTATTAAGAGAAGAAGAAAGAATCGGGGCTACACTATCACAAATTCAGAGTTTGACAATTCCAATCATGGATGTAATGCATAAACACATTTCTCATGAAAAGACATTAATCCATGATAAAAAATTTTCTTTTGCTGATCATATGATGGAGTTATCAATTAAATTTCATATAGCTTTGCACTCTTCAAAAGTTTTGCAAGAAAATTGGGACAAAACCATGCCTCTAGTTTTGAAGATACATAGTGATTTCCTCTCATATTTTGGTGTTACCATGTAAATATTTATTTTTGGCATTTGTGTCAAAAAAAAGGGGGAAATATAGTACAACATGTGAAAAAAGAAGAAATATAGGTATGTGGAATATGAGGATTCTTTTGTATAAAGAAGGAATATATGTACAACAAAGATACAAAAATAAATTTGAAAAATAAAATGCAGAGTTAGTGTCAATTGATTATTAGCATAGTAGTCAAAATCAAGCAACAAAACCAAGTAAATTGATGGGGGGAGTTTTGACTCATCATTTTGGGCATTCAAAAATTTTGGTGTGATAAGTGTTTTTGTCACTAATGCTAAAGGGGGAGATTTTTGACCTTATGGCCAGACTAGTTGTTAATTATATCCAATACATTGAGTCATTTGGTTGGTTGCATTATTGCCAGGCACCACAAAATTAACCTTGTAGACAGTGTTAACTGAGCTATTCTTAGACTGTTAATCGAGCAGTATAAGAAAGATAGCATTAACCAAGCTAGCTATATTAACCAAGAAGAGGGAAAGAAGTGTTGATCGAGCTAAAATACTAATTGAGTTATTACAGTGTCAACCAAGCTCTACAATGTTTGTCGAGTCATTGGTGTTAACCAAGTTCATGCCTACTCTTGAGTGATTAATGTAGACTGAGCACTAGTGTCAATTGAGTGATAGATTTTTTTAAGTTCACTATGTTGTCAAGTGTCAGCATATCACCTGAGTGGTCCTCAAAACTTGAGTGTCAACATTGAGCCAACTTAGTAAAGATTTTTGAATATGGTATTGAAGGTAACTCCAGAAGATAATTATTTGGATTGATATAAATCTAAGATATCTTGTCATATCCAAATGAGTAAGAAATAAGTATGAATGTGAACTAGAAGACTAAAGGCTACAAGGAGTATAAGGAAAAATAGAGTCTCGTCCATCAAATTAAGATGATCATTCTACATCAAGGAATCTCATTCAACAAACTGAGTTGTAGTGCAGATATCAACTACTAGTTCATCCTAACATGTGCATCAGTCAAATCCTCTAACAAGTTGGACTTAATAGTCTTATGCAGAATCTTCTATTGTATTGTATTGTATAGTGCATACTTCATTGTATTGTATAAATCCTTTTAGAAGGTGGACCTAATAGTCTTTATTGCTCCTAACAAGGCAGAACACTAGAAGTCATCAATTGTAAGCCTTAGCAGGCCAACTTTATAATGTAGTACTAAAGATTGTGAGTATCATCCTCACCCCATTTTTACTTTCTATTTGGAAGTTTTTTGGGTTACCAATTATTATGTCAATTGTTATGAATGTTTTATTGCTTTCAGTATTTCATGCATGCAATTAGATCATATTAATTTTTGAATTAAAGTAAAAAAATTATTAGTTCTTGATTCACCCCTCCCCTCTCAATCACCTAGCCTACTGTACATTTCCAACACAGGTGCTGAATCGATTTTAATAGATTGAGTAAGGGTAAATCTCTTAATACAGTAGGCTTAATAGATCTTTGTAAATATCCTAATAGAGTCCTTACTTTTTTGTAAGTGTAAAATCCTCTAACAGGGTGAGATCTAACCCTCCTAAAATCTTTTAATAGGGTAGACCCCTTACAGGGTTGATCATTGGATATGGTCAAATATTGTAACCCTAACAGGTTAACTTTATTACTATACTAGTAAATATTTGTGGGTGTCATCCCCACCCCAGTTTTACCTTTACCATAGAGGGTTTCTTGGTAACTAGATATTTTTGTCATGTGATTACTTTTCATGCATTTGATTGATAGATTAGATCTATATGTTATTACAATTTGATTATATAAGTTATGCATGCAATTGGATATGAGATGTTATATGGGTTGAATGTACTATAATATTATGAAAAATTTAAAAGTGTACTTATAGATCCTAATTTGACCCTCCCCCCCCATCTTGGTTTCCAATTTAGACTTCAAAAAACTTACATGTGTTACTTAAAAAGAACATAAAAGATGGTTTGTTTGTAACTCCAACAAGATAAGAAGAGTAAGAATATAATACCCTCTTGAACCAACCCTCTTAAAAAAGGTATGATTTTCAAGGGATAACTTAATGAAAAGGAATTGAAGACATAAATAGATTGTGTTCCACCAAATGTATGTCCATAAGAGGATTTGATTAAGATAATAATATTGATGAGTCTTAGACTCTTTATATTTTTTTGATGAGTGTTTTCTTATAATGATTCTTAGCATAGATAGTATGTATTACTTTTGAATGAATTCCTATGAATGATGTTTCAACCTTCATGAGGATCCACTATCTTCTACCACTAACATATGTGTTTGTCTGCATGCTATTCCTAAACATTTTATCCTTGGTATCTGGTTTATGCCAATGATTTTCTCTGATAAAAAGGACTCTCAATTAGGAGGATCTTCCTTTAATTAACATGATCCATGTAATGAGGTGACCATTTATTTTATTCCACAAAAATTCTTTGGTTTTTCATCTTTCTATTAATATGTTGAGTAATGTATATTTTTTGAGTTTCTTTCTTATATCTCATATTCAATGATTTGATGAAAGTGATATGTGTTTTTGATGGATTATTTTAAATCCTAGATATAGTTAGTCTTTATCTTATCCATAGGTGTTGGGGTTCAATTTGCATTAATTACTAAATGTATTATTTTGTAAGGCATTTGCAAACTGAAAAGTACTGACTTTAATCTCAAGTTACCAATATACTTTGACAATTCTAATTTCTATTTTTCATGGGGATTGTAGAGATGTAAATATATTTGTTGGTTCAAGATAAGCAAGGTCAATCCACCTTTAGGCTTACATCATCATTCTCATATATTATTTCAAAACCCAAAGGTATGTAACCTAAAGCCTTATGTTTTTAGGTTACTAACTCTAAAAATGTTAGTAAACAATATTAATTAAATTAGGAAGAATTAACTTTTTTCTTTTATCTAATGTCTATTTGATTTATATGGGTTTCCTTAAAATTGTACTAGTGATACCTTTCTCAGCCAGATTAACTTGTATAGTAGATTGCATAAACATATATTTCAAGTTCCTCTTTCAAAGAAATCATCTTCAAAAAGTTATAGGTCATTCTAGTTTTAGTTTTCCAATTGAATAGATGAAACTATTATTCATAGATAATTTAATAAAAAAATTGAAACACTAAACCTATAAAATTTTCCAAACATATTATAGTTTATATATGATAAAGAAACTAAAATGACTTGTAAATCCTCTACTATTAAATAATTCAATAGGATACATGATAGGGAAGGTCACTTATCTCTAACTTGATACTGTGTGGACACTTTTTGTGAATTTAATTTTGAAAATAAAAGAATTTAATCCAAAGCCTTTGTTAAAGTAAGAACATAATATTAAGGAAATATGAATAAACATTTAACATGAAGATGCAAGAAAGGTTAAATTATTCTTATTCAATTGAAAGAATTGGAGAGAAAAAACATATATAATCAAGTTTCAAATCTAATTAAGAAAATTTCCTATTGGAGAGGGCCCATTATCTAGAAGGTTGTTTTGAATATCAAAATAATTTATTAATTAGTAGTTTCTTGTTAGGGGACTTCATCCCTTAAAGGTCAAAATACTGTCATGTCAATAAATAATGGCAATTAGCCCGGTGTTGGTCATTGGGACCAAGAGAGTCAATTGGACTCAACTATTATACAAGTCAAGTAGAGGTAGTAAAATCTAACATGAGGTGGTTCTAACTTAGGAAAATATGTACACTCAATGGTATCATACCATTTAAGGAGGAATCGAGATTGTGTGGCCAAATATGAATTGTGTAGGTTCTAAATATCAAGGTTTGATGACACTCAAGCCTAACCCCATGTTTGCACCTTTTACAAAAGAAAAGGCTAATTTGATTCAATTTCATGTTTGGTCATGTGGTAATAAGGATAATGTTGAAATTTCCTTATCATGGTTATGAGAAATGAAGACAATTCAAGGAAAATAGGGTAAATTCTGAGTGTGTAAGCCAATGACAACAATGACACATAGAAATGAATTAGGTTAAATTGATACAATTTTCAAATGATCATATGAAAGTAAATGGGAATGTAAGTAGAAAGAAATTATAAATAAAATGTGTACAAGTGAAGGTATAAAATGAATGATTTTGGAGTACTCAGTATAGACACTTAACATTTAGTAACATATCATCATTCACGATCAAATGAGTGTGTGGAATTATACACACAACCAAGAAGATTGTTTCTTTGCATTTTCTATTTATTACTTCTCCATTAAAAATTACATGTATAGATATATAGATGACAATGAAACTACTAGAGAAAAAATATATATTCACTCCTAAATCTTAACTAAATGAATGAATTGAAAAGCTATGTGGGACAAGATCATATGATGGAACAACAAGAGAAACTTTTTAGATGTTTATATGAAATGAAATGGGCATGTGAGTAGAAATAAACTAGAAATATATTGTGTGAAGATGAAGGTATGAAATGGATAATGTTGGAGTACTCCATATAGACACTCAACATTTAGTATGCACATATCATCATCGTAGATCAAATGGGTGTGTGGAATTATGCACACAGCCAAAAAGACCATTCCATTTCCTTTTCTTTCTTCCTTCTCCACTAAAAAAGATATTGTAGAGATGTAGATCACAAGAGAGAGGAAAAAGATCACTTGGAAAGACTTTGATCACAAGAGCACAAAAAGAGACCAAATATATATTCACTTTTGAATCTTAAAAAAAAGAGAAAATTAAAAAAATAGGTGGAGGCATAAGTTATAAAAAATCATTCAAATTTTTATGACTTTTAGTTCCCTTTCATTTTCCTCAACTTAAGTGATTGTGTACACATGAATGTATGAAATGGATGATTTTGAGGTACTTCATGTAGACACTCAACATTCAGTATGGACATATCATCATTCAAGATCAAAAGGGTGTGTGGGATTATATATACAATTCCCTTCATTTTCATTTTCCCTTTCTTCCTTCTCACACTAAAAAAGATCACCACAAAGACGTAGATGACCAGGACATGAAAAGAGATCACTACAATGATGTACATCACAAGGGCATGGTAAGAGATGAAATATATATTCACTTTTGAGTACTATATTACTAATGGTTTGAAAAACTAGGTGGGCATAATTTATAACACAATCAATAAAAATTTAATGACTTTTAGTTTCCCTTCCATACCCCAACTAAATAAAAGCATATATTTTTGAAAGAATAAACAAAAAATCTACGTACATGTCTGCAATTCATCAGATGTTGCCTTGGGATGTTGATTTTTTCGTGACTTCCTTATGATGTTGGCTTGTTCATAACTTCCAGTAGGTTTTTGTGCAAGGTTGGGTTAATTTCATTCAACATCCAAATGATCTTATGCCTTTTTTTTAACTTCCATTCTTGATGTCATTGAAGCACTGATGGCATTGTCAAAATATTGGTGACATTGTGGATACTTTAAAAATGGAAAATTCACATTGAAATTCCATTGCCATCGCAAATTGACCCTAATTGTTGTAGTTTATTTCCTCTATTGATATTACCATGTCTCATAACTTTAAAGTGCACATATGAATGTATAACTAGATGAAAAACATTAAATACATGGTTATAAATATAATATTATAAAGATCTCATTCTAAATTACAAATAAAAAATCCATAAAAACCTAAGGGACTGGACCTAAGCCTTGGGGGACACATTATTGATAGCCTTGTCTAAGTTTAGTCTCAAGACTTTGTAGTTTTAACTCTCCAATTTGTATCCATATCATATTAGTTCATTATATTAAAGGAATAAGATGCATCATATGTTTTTTAAAAGATATTTAATAAAATAAATAAGTGGGTATAAACCCTTTCTAAGGTAGATTCCCTAGATAGTATCACAATTGATTGTCACCCACTCAGGTGGAGTGGGGCCGAAACCTAGGCGTATATGGTAACTTAACTTTAATTTCCTCATCTCAATATGAAGTAATAATCCATACCATAATGATATTTCTAAAAACCATGACAATGGTTATCCCTAGAAATACAAGTATGATTGCTTTAATTACCTATTTACTTTATCCAACACTCAACTTGTTTGGGAATACAACTTAGCACTTTATTACACAAAGATTACAAAATCAGTAGTTATAAACTAATTACAAGACTTATCATTTAACTAATATCCAAAATAATCTATCTATCCTAATAGTTATATATAGTTATATTATGAGGATTCACTAATTGTCCTTACAAATAGATAATTGGTGTTTTCTTAATGGAATTTTGAGCTATGTCAACCCTTTCATTTTTTAATTCTTTTATTCGTTCATTACCAATTATTTTAAAACACTAGGTTAAAACATTAGGCATTAAATAAAACTCAAAACCTAAGTTTTGTTCATTCATTTCAAGAATGTAGATGCATACAAATTCTATTAAAAGGATCTAGCTATAAGAAGGGTGCATAATAGATATCTTTTAATGTCCTCCAAGGATGTGTGTGTGTGTGTGTGTGTGTGTGCGCGCGCGCGCGCGTGTGTGAATCTAAATAAAATAAACATAAATTTTGTAAAGACCCTAAGCATTTTTATCAAATAGTCATACTTGCTAAAACAAATAATGCACTTAGTAATGTCCATTCATAATGACATCAAAAAAATTAGTCAACCTTAAACTTATAAAATTTACATATCTATTTGTACTTAAAATCCTTTAAAAAAATTCCCTTAATATTTCATGATCTAAATGGAGAAGTCTCAAAAAAATTTATAGGTAAATGAATTTATTCTTATCAAACACAAGTTATAATGATCTCACATAATAGAATGATAATTTATCTAAACACGAGTAACTATTTTCTATATTTTCACTAAACAAACAAACAATATTATTATCCTTCCATATGTAAATGAGTACTATAGTAATAACATAAAGATTAATTTATGAATAACATCATAAGGATTTTTCTTACCAATATTCATTATTTTTTTATCTAATTAAATTTTGACCTACTTCTACATCTATAAAGCTACTCTAAAATGAATATTTCTAAAGTTTTCAACCTTACTCCAAAAGGGTCTACATTAAATTCAAAAGACTAACTTATCCATATTCTCTACTTATCCAATATAAACTAATTCTCCCAAATAGGAGTTATTTTATACAAAAATCTTGTTGCTCAAATAAATATTTTATGTTTAACTATTCTAATGGATGTTTCTTTATATAATTATTATAGTTCTATTATCAAACATGATAACAATCTTAGATGTACACTCATTTTCTAAATTTTATATATACATATATATATATATGAAGGATACCCAAAGTAGATAATTACAAACATCATTTCAGTGGTTTAATTTTCTCTTAATAGTATTTCTACAATAGTAATAATAATCTATTCATTAATGATTCATGTATTAATATAGTATAATATTTTTTCAGAACTCTCAAATCTTCATGATAAGATGAGAATTTTAATTTTATCATAATGATATAATATTATATTCATTTGATAGCCTCTATTTAAGAGCTCATCCTATAAAAATTATAATAGTAGTTTAATTTTACAATCTATATACATATACAATAGTTTTAACTAAGGAACTTTCTGTCATATTCTATAAAGGTTATATTTTATAGTTTTTTTACCAACTTCTTATGTGGAAGGATTTAAGGGATAATGGATTTCATATATAAGATTTAAAACTTATTAGTCATCATCTTTAAGGCAGTGGACTATAGTTTTAGATAGTCTTTTGAGCATTAGTTTACACTTTGAAAATCACACAATATGTACAAAAAAAATTGGAATTACTTTGATTAAAAACTATATATTCCTTGTTTCCTATTGGTTGTTAGTAATTTTACCCATATCCCTTTCCTTTTCCCATGGAAATATTAGGGTAAAATAAGATGGGCTTTACCGACCCTAAAATAGAGGGAGAGGGCTAAAGCAAATGCTTAAGCTTATATTTACAGAAGATGGCATTTATAGTTAGGAGTTATAGATGGTTATTTGGAAATTTCATGCATGTGCTTCTTGGGATAACAAAAACTATGGCATTTCCTATTTTCAACATGAAGGTGAGGTGTGTTATGCTTGTTCTAGATTTGACATGTTTTCTTTAGTGACCAAATTTAATAAGATAATTAAATGTATTTCAAAAATTCCACCTACAAAATCCTTTTCATCATTGAGGTCACTCATGATTGAAGAGGCTATACATATCGTCCAAGTGAGAAAGTTAAACAAATAGAAACACAATCTTAGCTAAAATTCAGGCATTCTCTAGGTATAGTTTCTCAATTCACATAATAACTTTTTTCTCTTTAAGAAAAGGCATAAAATTTTATGTAATCACTGTAGAGATACACAACACATGCCTAAAGCAAAAAACAAAGAAAAAAGAGCCACACCTAGCCAAGAATTTACTAAAACTTGTACTCTAGTAGAATCATATCCAAGACTTCATAGTGATCATGGGATAATACATCCCTTCCTTCAATATACGACGCTCCACATTCTTAAAGACCCACTTTTCTAAGAAGTCAACAACTCTATTTCATTCTTTAGGAATGGGAAAGAATTTAACTACATAGATGATGAATTTGCCTCACCATAGAAGTTGATTATCAACTAACATTTACCAAGTTCTAATTATTCATCATATCCATAATAATCTATGTGTTAGATTCATAAATAATCATTCTCCATCCTAAGGAATAGCTATTCTAATATCAATATTTATAGAAAGGGACTCCATTAAAATGTTGGAGTGTTGAACCTTATAGATAGAGAAGAACAAGAGAGTGCAACCATCATTTCCTTTACCTATATGAATAATACTTGCATGTCTAATATTTTCATGAGAAGAAACATAAAAATTGATTTTTGACACCACCAAAGTAGGAGACATCAACTAACCAACTATCTCAACCCATTTCTTATCTTCTTGGGTTCTACTACCACCATTGTACCCAATTATATTATTCTCTAGTTGCAAGTTCTAAAGAAACACATGTTCTATAGGGACACCACTCTAAAAAATATTACACTTTGCATAGGTAGTTTTTTAAAAGTATATTAGCTATCCTCTACCACAATTGAAGGCTCTCATGTTGATAATTTTAGAAGACCCCATGATTCCTTTCTAGCCATAGCTTCTAGATAAGAAGGGAAGGCCTAATATGCAAGGCCTTTTGGAGAAAGAAAGCCTTCATAGGAGGTCTACCTAGGTTCTTCTAAAATTAAATTAAGGAGCTAACATGAGTACAAGATTGGTGTCACACCTCCCACCACTTCTATTATATTTGAATTGCCTCATTGACTGTACCCCTACCCATAAAACCTGCATCATCTAGAAATAGGAGATGATAGTAGGACCACATAGCATCTCTCCAACCCATCCTTGAATCAATCCTTGTCACACCTAGGAGTTAATAAATCTACCCAATCCCTCAAACATGATAATGAATAGGTAGGGGGCCAAAGGGTCCTCTTATTTGAGTCCTCAAGAAGAACTAAAGAGCTCTAATGACTCACCATTAATAAGCATGGAGAAGGAGGTAGAAGTCACATGGATGAGGACCCAACTCACCTATTCCTCTACAAAACCAAAGGCCAATAGGATTTTTGTAAAAGCTCCTAGTTGACCCTTGTTGGTTCCTCAAATTTTTGTTTGTAGGAAAACCTATGAGCCCTACTTTTTGAATGTTGGATAATCCAACACAATTTAGCCAATGACTAGGATTAATACTTAGATATCAAATCCTCTTCACTTTAGGATCTACTAACCTAGGTTGGTGTCCCTAATGGAACTATTTGATAGGGTTTATGCAAATTTTATTACTTATTATCTAATTGGGACAGAAAGTTATTCCCAAGGAGAAATCAAATGTGGAAAATCAAATATCTTTTGAATAATTGATCTAATTATTTAAATATTTTGAATAAATATCTATTTTAGGGATTACAAAATACTTGAGTATGATGAAGAACTCCACTAACTTCAATTTATAATATTCTTTATTGAAATTAAATTAGATTGGTTCCTTATTCCAATTGGGTAGAATAGAGTCAATTCAATATGGACTTCACGATCATCAAAACCCTTTAGAAACAATGTGCACTTAACATCAATCACCAAATAGAGAACTTGAATACGAACCCTAGTTCAATTATTTTTAACTTTAATCTTGGAAGACCTTGGAAGACCAATTGAATAAAAGACACAATGCTTGTGAATTTTAATTATCAAAGGGATGTATTGAATTTCAATCTATCAATGGAAATGTAAATCCAAGAATACAATCTATTCAATGTAAATAGAAGATAATTTTGCACAATTCTTGGGAGAAACAAAGTATTTTTTTTAAACTTCAAAGAGGAGTATAATATAGCGGTGACTAATTGCAATATCCACTCAAAACTTGCATACATTGTTCAATTTTTTGCTACACCTTATTTTGCACACATTCTAATGTGTAATAATCTATCAATATAAGATATAATGATGTCCCTTTTTAGGGTCTTGGTACCTCTCCTTATAATAAATGAAGAGGTGTGACAAAGCTTCAAACCCTTTCAAAAATGGGTTAGCTAAACTAATTACAACTATTCATAAATTTTATCATTTGAACAAAAAGGAAAATCTTCACAATCTTAAAGGGAGAAAGCCACAAAACATATTGAGCATATCATTTGTATATGCACGTTCACAGAGTTGTTCTTCCTAGTCTACTAGCATTTGTGCAATTGCAACACTATCCTCTTCTAATTCAAGATCATGGAAATCTCTTGCATAACTGACATAATTCTTCCTAAGATAGTATATGTAGCTTGGTACATACTACAAATGTTATCAAACTAGTCTTCTTCTTTAGTAGAGAGATCAGAATGCATCAGTGGCTTGGGTTCTTGTCATGTTGGATGCCCTTGTATTGACAAACCCATTTTGTACTTGTAATCCAAAATCCTATAGCCTTGAGATTTTACCAAAGAATACATATTGAAACCTTTCTTATACATTTATCTTTTGATGAGACCTTAGTAAAATAGTGGCAATTAATAATCCATTGACTCAAATATTCTATTATTGACATTCCACACATGTTTGGTTGCATAAGTGCAATGTTTATGCAATTTCTAATTAGAAAACTCAAAATTTTCCTTGCACTTCTCAAGATATTTTGATAATGGTAATTTTTCCTTTTTGCATGCTTATCTGGCTCCCTCTTCTCAAATTGTGATGATCATTAATGCACTACAAATCCATTCTTCCATTTCAAGGCATATGTCAAACAAGTCCTATGATTTGGTGAAGAATCTCCATTTCACATTGTACCCTTTGCATGCTCCCAAAAACCTCAAAAAATCACCAACTCGCACAATCATAGCTACATCCCTTGTGAAGTTCTAAAAACTCACTATTTCGCAAGATTTCATGTACTCTTTACCTAAAATCATGACTTTACATGGTCCATAGTTAACCTACTTTGGAATAGTGACAAATCACATTTTTAGGCCATGTTAATCTTCTTCCCTACAATTTGGAAAAAAATCACCATTTCACACCACCTTATACATCATGCTCATGAAATAAAAATTTCCACCATTTTGGAACACTCTCATACATCTCCTTTTGAAATAGAAAAAATGAAGTTTTAACATCAATTTTCATTATAAAATTGGGTTCCACCAACCCATCATATGCCTTGTCCATATCTAGCTTAATAAACACATATTTCTCCTTGGAGGCTATCATCGAGTGAATAGCCTTAAATTCTACAACAACCCCATCCAAAATTTGTCTCCCATGTTCCTTAGAAAATAACATACCCAAGAAAGGCTTAAGCATTTCTAAAATCAACTTAGAAAGAATATTTTATACCACATTGCATAGAGCAATAGTTCTAAAATGATCCAATCTATTAGCCCCTTCTTTCTTAGGAATGGGAGAAGGAAATGTTGAGCTCATGGTTTTTTAACATTTTATTTTTCTAATGACACTAATTCAACTTTCTACATATAAAACCTCATTATTTTTTTGTGAGTAATAGAAAAATTATTGTAAATAGGGTATCTGTCAAGACTTTTCCATAACTCTAAAGGGAAAAAACCATAGAGTAATCAAAAGTAGAGGATAATTATGGTGGTTTTAGAGATTGCAAAGTTTATTTAGAATATGGGATAGTGCATAGTAGGATTTGTGGGAAAGATCATAGATACAAGTTATGTAAGGAATTTTCTTTAACATTGTTTGAAACCTTGTGAGAATAGATTAAGCAATGCTAAATTTAGGAGTTTCATTGTATAGACAAGGCCATGGACATTCATGTGTCTAAAGAAATTTATTTAGGCTCAATCAAATTCTTAGCATATAGGCACAAATGACAATATTCTCAATGGGGTTTCGTAAACTAAGCTATCATATCTAAATATCAAAATTAACATTTTCTTAAAAAAATGGTAATAGTGAATTATATACTAAAGGAGTATAAAGGTCATAGTTTGAGTTAGAAGAATCACCAAGATGAGGAATTCCAAAAATCTTGGTTCCAAAATCCTAGTTAGTATGTGCATTGGAAAATAAGATAATAATTGCAATCTTAATCAATTTCCTACTTTATGGCTACCATTTATGTCTTAGTCTTTTATTGATTTAGTTCTATAAATTCAGCTTTCAGTTGAGTAAATATTATACTCCTAATGTTTTCTATGCAAAGGAATTATCAAACTCTTTGACTAAAAATCTTCTTGTTCTTGATTCCCTTTTGGGAAAGATGATGGTAGTAGATAATATGTAATATTTTTCTATTTTCTACTTCTTGATTTAGAAAATGTAATTGTAGATATTGCAAACAGTGGGCATGTTTAAATTTTATTTCTTTTAGGAGAAATTATGACAGACAAAAATTTAGAATATAGCAGAAATAATTTAGGGGTGAATGAAGATATTAAAAATTGAAATTATTTTCCTAGTGAAGGAGGGTGCAAATATTTATTTTTTCTTCAAGCAATGTAGCCTTCATTTAGTTTGAATTGCTACCATCATTGCATGATTTAATTTTAGTTAATGATAAGACCTTTTGTCTTCATTCTATTTCATTATTCATGAAATTATGCATCTTGTGCCCTACAATGGCCTAGACTTAACATGTTGCTAATGAGTTTTCTAACAATTACTTAATGTTTCATCATTTTCCTTTCTAAGAAATTTTTTATATGGTATGGTGTACATTCAATCTAAGATCTTTACTCCCTAGATTGAATTTGCACTTTTCACTTTTGGAAATTTGCAAAAGTTTAATGAATTCCAATTTGAAGAAGATGAAATAAAAAGACTGCAAGAAATTTACTCTCTTTAGGTTTGATTGTTTACCACATCATGAAATTTAGGAAATACTTTAGGAATTGTATGCTATTTTTGTTCTGATTATAATAATTTCTCACCAGACAATTTAAGAATGATAATATTTGTAAGATATACAAGCTTATATTTATATTAATTTTTTTTAATAAAGTCAAGTGTCCATTATTATAGGAAAACTCAACAAGGTAAAGATAGTCCTCCAACTTCACCTTCATGTCCATCACATACATGCAAAGCATGTCTTCCAGAACCTAGTTCACTCTCTCTATCTGACCATTGGTCTCTAGGTGCTAAGTAGAACTAAAATTGAGTTGTGTGCCCACAATGGTGAAGTAACCATTGGATCTCTATTTGATATAATCCATTTAGGTATTCCATGCAAATGAACAATGTCTTCCAAGAAAACATGCACTACAAAAGAAGTTTTATAGGATGCTCTCGTGGGTGCAAAATGTGCTAATTTGGACAACTTGTCCACTATCACCATGATACAATCATGTCATTGTGATGACATAGGAAAGCCCATGATAAAATCAATAGATATAGTATCCCACAAGCACTCTAGAATGGTATGTAGTTGCAAAAGTTGTGCCAAATGCTGATGCTCTACCTTCACTCTCTGGCACTCAAGACATCAAGCAAAAAAATCAGCAACATCACACCTCATCCCTGCCCAAAAGTGCCACTATCTAAGGTTGGCATGTATCTTCTTAATGTTGGGATATGTGGAATATGATATCTTCTTAATTTTGTATCACCTCCAAGATACAACCTCACAAATCCACTCCCAATGAAAAAAATGATATCTCATATTGCCTCCTACTTAAGGCATCTGTTCCAAAATTTTCTTTCCCTTTGATGTAGTGAACATTAAAATCATATTCACACATGAACTCCATACAAAAAAAAAAAAAATCATGTATTTAGGTTTGGTTGAGTAAAGGTATATTGTAAGCTATGATGATCACTATGCAACTTAATCTATGTCCCAAAAGGAAATGTCTCTAGCACACAGGCACATGCATAACTTTTGCAAGTTCTAAATCATGAGTGGAGTAGTTAAGCTCATGGTCCTTGAGTTTTCTAGACTCATATGAAATCAGATGACCATCCTATATCAACACTACCCCCACACCTTCAAATGAAGCATTTGTGCAAACCATAAAATTACCTATAGGATTAGGTACAACAAGGACTGGTGCACTAGTAAATCACTCCTTTAGAGCCTCAAATGTTGACTCACACTGGTCTGACCAAACATACTTCTTCCCTTTTCTCTATAGAGAAGCAATAGGATGAGCCACTCATGAGAATTCTTCCAAAAATTATCGGTGGTAACCTACCAATTCCGTGAAACTACAAACCTCAGAAATATTAGCGAGTGCTGATCAATCTATGATAGCTTAGATATTCTTTGAGTTCATTGTAATACCATCACTTGTGATGATATTTTTAGAGTGGGGTTTTTGTTGCACTAAAAGACCAATCTTTCAATGTCTGATACAAACACTCAACTTATAGTGCATAGGAGGTGGTTAAGCCCTTGTCACAAATCCTGAGGAGAGTGCTGAAATTTTTTTGAACAATCTCCCCCTTAGCATTACCCAAGGGTTTGAGGATTCAAACATGTGACTAAGCTTTAATATTGCTTGTTAGAGTGCAGTTGTTGTTGCACCAAAAGACTAATCTTTTGATGCCTGATATAACCACTCAACTTATAGTATAGAGGAGGCAGTTAATCACTTGTCACGAATCCTAAGGAGAACAATAAACAAATTTCCAACAAATATGCCTCAAATACTTCACCTTAGACTAGAAGAATCCATAGTTACCCATGTTTCCATACAACTTAAGGTCTTGTAAGCACTACAACACTTGACATAAATGGACCTCGTGTTCCTCAATAGTCTTAGAAAAGATCAATATGTTTTCCAAGACAACCAACACACACTGATTGAGGTACATGAAAAATACTCCATTCATCAAACTCATAAACACAAATGATGAATTAGTTAATCCAAAGGGTATAACCATATATTCATAATTCTCATAGCATGTACAAAAAGCTATCTAATGAATGGTAGCTTCATAAATCCAAAGCTGATTGTATCTTGACTTTAGATAAATCTTTGAGAACACTCTTACTCCCTTAATCTAATCAAACAAGTCATCTATCCTCAACAAAGGATATCAGTTCTTCAATGTCCCCTTATTCAATTTTTGGTAATCAATCCACAACTGCAAAGATCCATCTTTCTTCTTCACAAAGATGACTGGTGTACCCCACAAGGATGTAATAGGATGAATATGGCCCTTGGCCAACAATTCCTCCAATTGCAATCTAATCTCACTCAACTCCTAAGTAATCATATGACAAGGAGCTCATGAAATAGGCTCCACTCCTAGAATGAGAACTATACAAAAATCAAGTTCGAGTTCTTGCAATATTCTTGGTATCTCATCAGGGAATACATCCATGTACTCACAAAGGAGTAGGTGATCATCTACATCACCTCATGGATCTCAACCTCTTCAAGGTCACTAACAGAGACCACAAACATTTGACATCCATGTCATACACTCCACTTCAACTGCTTAACTGAAATCATCTAAAGTATGACTGGCCTTTGGATCCTTACAAGTTCCACCTACCCACCTGTGTCATCCGCACAATGTACCAAGTTATGTCGCCAGTCTATATTCACCTAATGGGTGGCTAACCAATCTATACCCAACACAATATTGGAAGACCCTAAGGATAGGATACAAAGATCAATTGTGGTGGTGAAGGTTCCCAAGTCCAACACACAACCACTAACCATGGAATCTATAGTCATCCTTGAACCTGTAGCTAACTCAACCTACCACCTATCAACCTATCATGAAGCCACTAGCCCACATCATTGAACAAGGGATGGTGAAATAAAAGAATCTAATGCACTATAATCAATTAAAATAACATTTGAATTACTATGCAATGTGCCTATAGCCTCGACTATGATAACTTGGTGCTCAACTTAATAGTTTTCAACCAGTGCAAATACCCTGTGGGATCTTCCTATGTCACCCATGATAGGTTCACACATGGCCACACCTCTACTAGGTCCTAAAGATTTCTTCATAGGAAACTCAATTGATCTATGGCTGATCTGACCACATGAAAAGAACACTCCTCCAAAGTTGGGACTAGCTCCTCACCCTCCTTGGGGAGTGCTAGAGAATGGTGCACTCCCTCTACTATATTTATATTGATTACCCTAGGATGGATGGCTGTACTAAGATTGTTAACCTTGATTCTAGTCGTGCACCTTTCCTTTTGGGGGTACTTAAACTCTGTCCACCCTTCTACATATAACATTGGTGTCATCATTCCAAATGACCACAACCACTTTGTAATGGTGTTGATTAGACTTGACCATGACTTGTGATCTCTATCTATGGGGGTGATAAAATGTGTTTGATGGATCATGTAATATGGCTCTCAGAGCCTGATCCAACATTGAATGCCCTAGCCACATTGCTCTCGATAATTTTTTCCTTCTTAGTGGCAAGTGCATGTGTCCTAGGCTGACGAAGATGAACATCCCCAATGAATATAGAGTCTTTAAGACCCTTGAAAAAATGTTGTGTGAGGAGTACCTCATCATAATGGTAACTAGAGTATTGTCTCAGCCCAAAGAACTGCCTCTCATATTGATCCACTATCATATTCCCTTGTTTGAGATCATGGAACTCATTAGCACAAGCCTCACAGTACTATAGATATAGGAATTTCTCTCTAAACTTCTCCTCAAAAATCTCCTAGGTGAGATATGTTATACTAATCTGGAGCTTCTCACTCTCCATATCCCACCACATGGACCGATGTTCTGTCAAATATGTAACAACACAATAGGCCTTCATCTTGCCTTCATATAGAGACAAGGAGAAGCAACACCCCATATCCAATAACCATGTTTCAGTATTGAGTCCTCCTCCTAGGCCATCAAACAATGGTGGTTTTGACCTTTAAAGGTCTCTCATCATATCTATTTAGATGGATTCTCCTATGGTTATCTCTACCACCAGGTGGTATGCAAGAATGCTCATGTTCATGCCCACACTCTTCTTCACCTCCATGCTTTGACACGTGGGAGTCTCCATGGTGGGATCCCTCTTTTTGGCTATGGTCCTATCAATTTCCTCAACTTGAGGTCTCAACTGAGCTATAATCTCCTATAATAAAGGAAATAATGCCTTAACATCACCCTAATTGTTATCCCTTTTCCTCTTCTAACTTCATTATGTTCTTCCTCATGGTGTTCATCCTCATTGTTATTCCATTGGTTGTTACCCTAGCCACCAGCTCTATGTGTAGGAGGCATCACTAAAGGAGAAACAAGATAAGGGTTAGAGTCATACTTAAAAATCATTTTTCACAAGCATGAGCTAAAATAAGATACCAATGTACTCAATAAAAACAATATCATAATGGGAGCATAACATATAAATCCTAATGTTGCAACATAGGCTCTGATACCAGATGTAATGCCCCACTTGGAGACCCTTGGAACAAGATTAAATAAAAGCCAATACATTTTTTAAAGAACAAGCATGGAATCAAACACATCAACATACAATTGATCAAAAGGTCACAATGGAAGAATTAACTAAATGATCCTTAGATCTAATGATCTCCAAGTGTCACTACTTACCAATGCAATCAACTGACTATGAAAGTTTAACAGTTACAAAACCTAGACTCTCTGGTCTGTCATAACCTAGAAAACTGTACAATGTTAAAGGGTACTTAAAACACCTAATCACACTTTCTAGAAGAAATAAGGGGCCAGTAAAACATCCTTCCAATAATATAGATGCTCACATGAGCATCTTCTTGGCCTTATGCGAGGAAGTACCCTCTCACGCAAGTACTCAACAAGCTTTGTGCAAGGGAACTTTTTCTTATGTGAGAGAATACATTTCTCATGTGAGAGAATATATTCCCATGTGAGGAATCTCATCTCTAGCAAGTTGATTGACAAAAAAACATGGGGGAAAAACACATAGAGAAAAAATAATAAAATTTCCTCCACACTGTGGAGTACCGAATCCACAAAAATTGAGGCTTGAACACTCGAATGAATGTAAAACAACCAAGCATGCTAGAAGGGATGGATCAAACATCCAATCACCTAATCCCTAGCATCTAGTATCAATGTAGAAAAGTAACATCACAATAAAATACATGAGCATAAATAAACTATCACTAAAAACTAAAATAACATAAATAACATGGAAACATACTTCAGAAGAAATAGAGGACCATGCGAGCATCCAACTCTGGAACTGAACATGGAGAAAGGCTCTATATGCTAGTCGCTTGTAGTGGTAAAGGTAGCTATTCCTCCCAACCATGTGGAACCCATAGGTCCACTCCCACCATGTTGATGGAGATAGTGATTTGATCTCAAACACACATAATAAATCATCCATGGCTAACTCTCACAGAAAAAAATATAGGGGACTGAAACCAAGATTATGAGATAATGTAATACACTAGTACTTGGTCAGAAACTCTATGAGTCTACTATGGAGGGACATTGGTGGAGACTAGATCGTTCATGCTCCCAAGTTCAACATTATTACATACTGTTTTGCTTGGTACTCCCTCGAGAGGCCAATGTGTTGTGTCCCTGAATGAGATATGCAGACAATGTATATTCTTATCTTAGTTAAGTACCCATGAATTTATTTAGTTATTAGAAACTTCTACATGTATAACTTATTAGGAACATGAACCAGGGTTATGAGAGAAGTTTCTTCATTGACCTTACCCTACATACCCATGCTCATCACATGATGAGTGCCAGTAAGAAATGCAATTTCCCAACCAAACCCCAATGAACATAATTCAACTAACAAACAATTTGATGCAGCAGCATCCAGTGGTGTAAGGGAAATCCTCTATCACCCAAAAATATGCTTAGTGTTAGTTTTTGTTTAAAGTGTTTTCAATTATAAATACCCATTTGGGTTGAATAAAGATTCCAACTCTCATAGTTCCACTATTGGCTTTCTAGGTTAGAGTTTTTGAGCACCTTGGGATACGTGCCAATGCAAAAATGAGTTATTTTTTAATTAAGATATAATTATGATGAGTTAGATGGTGCAAGTTGGAAGAATTATTATATTTTTAATTTAAAGCACTCCAAAAAAAGAATCAAGTCAAAAGACTTTGCAGTTTAAAAGTTATTGCAGTTTTAAGTTGCCTAGAGACCTCCTAAGAGCTCTTCAAAGTCAGATTTGAGGCACTAAATGGCCTTGTACAGGCCCAAAAAATGTGAAAAAAGTGGAGCTGGTCCATAGGTCTATAGAGCACTTGGAGATCTTTTTGGAAATTTAAACAGTTCATCAATTGGAGTCCCAAATCAAAAGTTATGCCTCCCAAAATTTGGACTACCATTTCTGGATTCTTCTAATTTTATACCGACTTCTAACATGATTTCTAGAACCTTCTATTTTTGAAATGGATGCCAAATGGTATGTTATAGAATGTATTCCTAACCCTAAACCTAATTGGGGTTTATTTAAGGATATTTCTAGCATTGTAAAGGCAGTTCTTGGTGGAGTTTGGGAGAAGGTACTAGAGGAAGATTTTCTCTAGATTTAGACAACTTTGTAAGCCCATAGGGCATGTCTTAGAGTCTATTTTTAGTGTACTAAATGTAATAGCAGATCACTTTTGATAATAATATTTTCCTTTTCCTATTGTGTTCATTTTGGTCTTGGATTGTGTCTCCATCAAGTGGTATCAGAGTAGGTTCTCTTGAGTGTGTAGATAGAGTGCCAACTATGAGGCAGTTTGCACCAGGACTATGTGGTTGTGGGTTTTGATATAGTAAGAAAATGCTTCCACAAAGGGAGCATGATGGAAGGAAAACAGTTGTTACTCCTGAGGTTAGAGCCCTCCAGAGACAAGTTCAGGCATTTTAGGAGGAAATCCATAGAGGGATGAATGTTGTCGTAGGTGACAAAAGTGAGGAAGAAAATGAAGAAGGAAATATTGGGTAGGAAGGGGAAGGAGATGGAGAAGTCTTAAACCAGGTAGAGGAGAGGCTTTTTTAGGATGATTGCTAAGCTTGGAAAAAGACCTAAAATTGATGTCAGCATGTTTTCAGGAACCTTGATAGGGTTAAGTTTGTGAAGGCAAAAATGAAAAGACATGCCAAAATATGGTGTCAAGAGATTCAATTGGAAAGAAATAGAAGAGGAAAGGAGAAAATCAGAAGATGAGATTGCATGGTGGACACTAAAGAAGCAATTCATTCCTGTTGATTATGAGCTTGATTTGTTCAAGAAAATGCAAAGGTTAAAGAAAGCATGAAAATCTATCTAGGAATCTATTGAGGAATTTTATTGAGTCCTTATTAAGGTAGGGCATGCAAAAAAAATAAGGAGAATTTTTCCTGTTAGCTTAGTGGGTTAAGACCTAGCATTCAGGAGGAGTTAAGTTAGGTTAGAATGAATAGCATTGAAGAGGCATACCAATTTTCCCTACGAGTTGAGGAGAAGCTAAAAAAAAAGTTTGATGGAAGGCAAAGAGGGTGTGGTCAAGGAGGAAGGGGTGGTGGTAGGTCATTTGGAGGTCAAAATGAGAACCAAAAGAAAAATGAAGATGTGGGTACTAGCCAAAACCAGATGAACAAGGGTTTCAATAGCTTCTGTGATCAAAACTTTGGAAATCAAAGAGGAAGAGGTATAGGATGTGGACAAGGTTCAAGAAGAGGAGGCTTACATGGTACCTATTTTCATTACAATGAAGAAGGTCATCGTGCCTTTGAATGTCCTCAACACAAAGGAAGGACAAATAGGAGAGTTGATGGTCAAGAAAGGATTGCTATGTGGATGAGGATGCATAGTCATTATATTCAAAAGATGTAGAGAGAGGAGAGGTTATAGTTAATGAAAGGGTCTTACTAAGTGGTGAGACTAAATCTAGACAAAGGAGAAGTTTGTTTCATACTAGGTGCAAGTGTGAGGGTAAATGTTGTGAAGTGATTATTGATGGTGGAAGCACTAACAACTTGGTGTTAGAGGAGATGGTCTCAAAGCTAAAGCTCAAGAGGGAGAAACACCCCCAACCCTATTTGATTTATTGGGTAAAGGATGATCATAAGGTCCTGGTTAGTGAACAATTTCTAGTAAAGTTCAAGATTGGGAGTTACCATGATAAGGTTCTATGTGACATCATTCCAATGGATGTCTACCATTGATTGTTGGAGAGGTTGTGGTAGTTTGTTAGGAATATTATACATGATGGTCATGTAAATACATACTCTCTAAAAAAGGATGGAGTTATCCACAAATTGAAGCCCTTGATAAAGGAAAGTGAAAAGGTATATAGTAGTGTTAGGGTATGTCCCTTTTATGGAAGAGTTTTTTTGGATGGCATGAAACATCAACATGTGTGTTATGCTTTGATTCCTTGAAAGGATAAGGAAGGTAGTAGTGAAATTCCACTTGAAATTTTAGGTCTATTAAGTGAGTGTGGGGATGTCATCTCTGATAATGTTCTAGAAGGGTTGCCACCACTAAGGAAAATTAGTCATCAAATAGATTTAATCCCTAGAGCTAGTTTTCCTAACAAGGTTGCTCATAGGATGACTCCTACTAAAACTGAGGAGCTAAACAAACAAGTTTAGGAGCTGTTGAGAAAAGGTTTGATTCAAGATAACCTGGGTCCATGTGTCGTACCTATAGTGATAGCACCAAAGAAGGATAGAGAGTGGAGAATGTGTATAGACTCTCGGGCTATAAATAGAATAACCATCAAGTATTGGTTCCTTTTGCCAAGAATGGATGATCTTATGTACTGTTTGCTCAGTACTTCAAAAAGATAGATCTCAAGAGTGGTTATCCCCAGATATGGATACAAGAGGGAGATGAGTGGAAGACTACATTCAAGACCAAGGAGGGTCTATATGAGTGGTTAGTCATGCCCTTTGGACTGACCAACATGCCAAGCACCTTCATGTGACTTGTGAATGAGGTACTAAAGAAATTCCTGGGAAAAATTGTTATTGTCTATCTGGATGATATTTTAATTTTTAGAAAATCTTTGGATGAACATTTATTGCACATTTGTAGTGTCCTTGAAAGGTTGAGGGAAGAGAAATTTTTTATTGATTTGAAGAATTGTATCTTTGTCAAAAAGGATCTAGTCTATTTGGGGTCTGTTGTATTAGCTAAGGGTCTCAAAATGGTCCCAGAGAAGGTAAAGGTCATCTTGGAATGTCCTACTCCAATATTTGCTACTAAAGTGAGGTCATTCCATGGCCTGGCTAGTTTTTACAGGAAGTTCATTAAGAATTTCGGCAACATATGTGCACCCCTTACATAAATAATGAGGGGGGAATAGAAAAGAGTTCAAGTGGAGTACAGGACCTGCAAGGAGTTTTGAATTGTTGAAAAAGAAGGTGATAGAGCAACCTGTGTTGGCACTTCCTGATTTCAATAAAGTTTTCTAGGTGGATTTTGATGCTAGTGGCAATGCTATTGGAGCTATTTTAAGCCAAGAACGTAAGCCTATTGCCTTCTTTAGCAAAAAAATTGAATGATGCAAAGAAGTATTATGTTTATGATCAGGAGTTCTATGCAATAGTTTAGGCCTTAAAGAAATGGAGGCATTATTTGTTGCCAAAAGAATTTGTCTTATATACTGGTCACTAGACATTGTAGTACCTAAATAGCCAAGGTAAATTGAATCATAGACATTTGAAATGGGTAGAGTTCATGCAAAGCTATATATTTGTGTTGAAACATAGAAGTGGAAGATCTAATAGGGTTGTAGATGCATTAAGTAGGAGATAGTTGTTGTTGATAATAATGCAAGTTAAAGTGGTTGGGTTTTATGAACTCAAGAATTTGTACCCTGAGGATCTTGATTTTGCAGAAGCATGGAAGGCTTGTAAAGTACCTATTACTCTAGACAAAACTAGGTGGCTAGATTACTTGATTCAGGATAGTATGTTGTTCAAAGGCATTCAGTTGTGTATTCCAAGGAGTTCTATGAGGGAGAACTTGATCAAAGAGAAACATAATGGAGGGATGCTAGGACACTTTGGTCAGGATAAGACTATTTCCATTATTAGAGAACATTATTTTTGGCCTCAATTGTCAATGGATGTGAAGAAGTTTGTGTAGAATTGTCAAGTATGTCAAATAGCCAAAGGATTTATTCAAAATACTAGACTCTATTAGCCATTGCCTATTCCATCAAAGCCTTGGGAGGAAATAAGTATGGATTTTCTTCTTGGGTTGCCAAGGACACAATGAGGTAATGACTCAGTATTTCTGGTGGTTGATAGGTTCTCTAAGATGACACATTTCATTCCATGTCACAAGACTCATGATGCAGTGCATATTGCAGATTTGTTTTTCAGAGAGGTGGTGAGGCTACATGATCTCCCAAAGAGTATTTTTTCTAATAGATGGAGGACGTTGTGGAAAAAGTTGAGGATAGAATTGAAGTTTAGTTCTACACATCATCCGCATATTGATGGACAAAAAAAAGTAGTAAATAGAAGTCTGGGAAATTTTCTAAGGTGTTTAGTAGGAGATAAGCCTAAGGGATGGGATTTGATTCTACTGCAAGAAGAATTTGTTTACAATAATTTTGTAAAGGAAGATATTGAAGAAATTTTGGATAATCGTGTGGGCTAGAGTACCAAAAATAGGCAGTATGAAGAATACCTAGTGAAGTGGAAAGGACAACCAATTGAAGGCTAAACTTGGATATCCACAATGGAGGTTGTCCATTTGGGTTTTCTTCTACTAGCTATAAAGTGACAGGGTCACTTTTCAATCTACCCTAGGTGTCTAATGTAGGAGCATCCAGTGGTGTAAGGGCAATCCTGTATCGCCTAAAAATATGCTTAGTATTAGTTTTTGTTTAATTTTTTTTTCATTTTTGGATACCCATTTGGGTCAAAGAAAGATTCCAACTCTCATAGTTCCACTATTGGTTTTCTAGGTTAGAGATTTTTAGCACCTTGGGATATGTGCCAATGCAAAAATGGGTTGTTTTGTAATTGAGCTATAATTATGATGAGTTAGATGGTGTATGTTGGAGGAATGATTATATTTTTAATTTAAAGCACTCCAGAAAAAGAATTAGGTCAAAAGGCTTTACGATTTGAAAGTTATTACAGTTTTAAGTTGCCTGGAGACTTCTTAAGAGCACTTCAAAGTCAGATTTGAGGCACTAAACAACCTCATATGGGACCAAAAAATGAGGGATGAGTGGAGCTGATTCATAGGGCTATAGAGAACTTGGAGAGCTTTTCAGAAATATAAACAATTCGTCAATCAAAATCATGGATCAAAAGTTATACCTCCCCGAAGTTGGACTACCACTTCTAGATTCTTCTAATTTTACACCAACTTCTAATGTGACTTATAGAACCTTCTATTTTGGTAGCAGATGCCAAATGGCATATTCTAGAATGTATTCCTGAGCCTAAACCTAATTTGGGTTTAATTAAGAACATTTTTGGCATTGTAAAGGCAGTTCTTGGTGGTGTTTGGGAGAAGGTACTGGAGGAAGATTTTCTCTAGATTCAAACAACTTTGTAAATCCATAGTGCATGTCTTAGAGTTTATTTTCAATGTATTGAATGTAATAGTAGATCACTTCTAATAATAATGTTTCCCTTTTCATGTTGTGTTCATTTTGGTCTTAGATTGTGTCTATATCACAATTGAGAGCTCGAGTTTCACAAGAACCTGACAAGTGCATGCTCATGTGTTCATGTGTAGGCACACCAAATACACAATGATCATAGATAACAAGGGTTGGATAAGAAACAAAAAGACACAAGTAAACAAATGACTCAACCAACATATATCTAGAAGTACATATTTGGCATGAATCCCAATACAATAAAAATACATGAAGGGTAAAAAAGATATCCCTGCAGATAATCTAGATCAATGACCAAATAGAGTGCCAAAAAAATCTAAGAAATCAAGGCAATACAAAAATTGAGGTAAAAACCAAAAAATTCAAAAACCTTGAAATTGAAACCTATTTTTTCTTTTGGTATAAAATCCAGGAATATCAAATAAAATATGGGTTCAGAGTCCATATGCAAAAACAACCAGCAAGATGGCATAAAACCCCAAACCCTCAAGTTCAAAATCAATCATTTTCTTGTACCCACCCAATCGGGTAGAGCCAACATACAAGAATGGAAGGGAAAACTAGTTCTCTACCTCCTAGAAATTTATTACCCAAAACAAACTCTAAAACAAAGCTGAAGCATAAAAATGGGAGAGCCCTACCTGGTAGCCAAAAGGGGAAAATGGGAATGCATGCAATAAAATATTTACTTTGTAGAGGTTTCCAAAATATCAGAAAACCAACATCTCCCCAAGCCAGATCCAATAAGATAAACCTTCTGATGATCCCACACCTATAGCTCCCACAATGAGTCAAACCATAATTCCTCCTGAAGAGGATTTGTATTTCACTATCAAAATTTCTAATTCAAAAGTGAGAAGTGAGAGAATAATTCCCTTTTGGGATATATATTCATTTTTAAAACGTGAAATATATTTTTAAGAAATCAATTGGCTAACTAAAATAACCATTTTCAACCCAAAAAAAAGGGCGATTCCCGTTAAATGGAATTCAACTACGAAAAAGTTGCTAGGAATTAAAATAATTAAATCAAATATAAAATTCCCTCAAACTATTAAATCATGATATTTGAATATAACTTTCACAAAAATTGTGAACCTCTAAATTCAAAGACATGCTCACTAGTCTAATCACATAATGCAAATGAGTCTAGATTTATTAAATCACTAGAGGGTTTAATTAATCAATTAAATGGGATATGTTGACCATATAGTGACAACATTGGCTAGGTTAGAACGATTGAATCACTAACTCCATGTGCCACTGTTGGGAATATAAATTGTACACACTAAAAAACATAATCAAGTGCAATTATATACAATAATATAGTTGAAGTGATAAATGCATTAAATTACATTAAAATCATGTATTTAAATCACTCACTGCATCAGAAAATATCTCAAAGAAAGAATAAAGTAAATAGCCATAGCAAAAATTCAAAGTATCCAGAATCCAATAAGTCCATATAACAATAAATAGAGTATATGTCTGAATACAAAATAACCCAATATCATCGTAAAGCATCATGTCATATCAATAAGAATTATAATGTAGATATGATCAAAATGAACAACATAGCATCTAATATCTATGATATTGGCAAATCAAAATAAAGTATCTAAACATCAAGTCATCTCAAATGTCCTTGAACATGAGTATCAAAGTATCTTTTGAAACCAAAATAAAACAAATTACAAAATAAAAACATGGGAGGCACTACAAGAATTATCTTGTGACTTCATGCATGCTAGTTTTGGGTTCCTTTCTTTGCCGCAATATGATTTTGGGTGACTCATACAATCCCAAGTTCTTTTCTGGTGCTTTGAGATTTTCAATTTTGAGCATATTTCCTCCTGTTGAGATTGAGGGTGCCCTTAGTATTTCATATTTTGTGCTTTTTGGTTCTCTTCTCTTCTCTTCTCTTGCAAACTATAATCATGGATGGTATCATCTACTTAATGTATTGTTGGAAGGCTTTGCTAGTTAGGGGATTTAGTCAAAACCCATTTATGTATATGGGCTCTTCTTTGGATACAACTTTAGAAGAGTCTTTTGTCTTGACCAATTGGATGTAATTTTTAAATGCCCATTTTGGTGGCTAGTTGTTTTCAATTTTTATTCGTAGTAGGTTTTGGGATATTATATTCCATGGTTGGAGTCTAGTTCTTCTCTCTACACATGCTTTGTGGGACTCTCATGGTTTGTTCTAATGGCTGAAGGATCCATGTATACTCTATGTGATAGTTTGGAGAGCTTCAAAACCCCATTGATCTATTTTCTATAGACATAGTTTCCTTGTTGTGAGGCCAACATTGGGTGATGGATTTAGTTCGACAACTAGATTTTATTTTTCTATTATCTTTCTAAGATGCAATTTGTTTTATAATATTTGTGGTAGAGTTTCATCTTGTTGGGGTTCTAGATCCCCTTTAAAATATACATGTATGAGGTTTCAAGTCCCCTTAAAACTTTCTTTTATCTCTAATAAAAAACAACAAAACCATGATAACTAATTAATTTTAACTTCTTATTCTCACATGATTGCAATCTAAATATCTATTCCTAGGCTGATAGTAGAAACATATAGCCTACAAAATTGAATTTCATCAAAGATGGGCACAACACTATATTAACCTATGATAAAAACATTTATCATACCCAATTGAATTTTTTCAAGATGGGAACAACACTATATGGAACCTCTATGTATTTGATAAAAATATAACATTGTCTATTCCTAATGCCTTAACTAAATTGGACAATTAATGAGATTTGATCTTTTAGCTCTTTCCTAGTGTAAAGGCCTCATATATTCATATTACAACTATGCTTGCAAATGTTAGTTACCAAATTATAAAAGTGTTTCTTTGAGATATCACTCTCAATGACATAAGTTATTTCCTCAAGGATAATCGATGTCTCTACAATATTTGTAGCCACACTCACTTTCATGTTTATGGTGGGTGTATGTCCTAAATTAAGATTATATGAACTAAAGGTGGAAATGTAACATACAAAGATTTAAAAAATCCCTAGGAGATATCTATGTTTTGATATTTAGGAATTAGGGGTGAGTAGTAGCCATTATAGGAATTGTTTACAAAATTTTCCAGTTAAATTATGTAAGAAATCAATTTATAGAACAACATGTATATAATGAATTTTGTAATCAATTTCTAAACAAAAATATCATATTAAGAAATATCAATCTAAATACTTATTCTTGATTTATCATAAAGATTATTTATTTATTTAGTATCACCCATATAATGCCTAGAATATTTATCTCATTATATATGTACCATAATATTTTGTGTTAAATTATTTCGTTTCTTTTCTTTTTTATTTATTTGTTGATAAACAACAAAATGGATAACCAATTAGACTTCATCAATATTTTTAATATATTATATTTAGTACTTGATAAGGTTAGATGCAAAATATTTAACTTTACTAATTTGTAAATGTATTTATCATCCATCTCATTGGTATAATAAATGAAACAATGCAAGCAATTTTCACAGAAATGTCCACCATTTAAGGTTTAACTATTATAATTGTGTTAAAATAAATTCAAATATATTTGAACCAAAATAATAATAAAATATTTTGAAATATTTTTTTGGTTAAGTAAAAATAGGTTTTAAAGAACCTGAAACCTTTACAAAATAACAAAAGTCTAGAGATAAACAATAGATGTAAACATCAAAGAGAAGCAGTACAAGACAACATGAAACAGACCTCCAAAAAGAAAAACCATGAGGTCACCCAAGACAGAGCTAGAAAAGACAGCAAAAGGACAACTGACTAGCTAAGATGTCTTTATCAAGTCAATAACCTAATCCGCCAAAATATGCATATTATCAGCACTGACCTTCACCTCGTCCTTCTTACTAACATCCTTGTTCTTCTTAGAATGAGCTTGAGTGTGTTTGCCTGGTTCCTGAGTCTCTGTCACCAAAGGGGAGTCCTACCTTGTTCCATTCTCATTCCACTTCAATAGGTTACCCACATTTTTTGCCATCTATTTGAACATTTTCTCCAAATTGCCTAGTTTAGTATCCATTTTCGACACCTTCCCCTGAATACTACTGATCTCTTTATCCATCACCCTTTGTTTGGCCTCAAGCAGTGGTGTTTTGAAATATTTTTTTGTTAATATTTATTGTGGTTTTACAATACATTTGCCTTCCCCTAATTGTTTTAATTCAATAATAATAATTCCCTAAATCAGTTATAGTCATTCTATAGAATAGGTTTTTTAGTATTTTTTTGTTACTATTTTTAGGATAATGGCATTTGTTGTTCCCTTTCCTATGTTGTTATCTATTAACCCATTTGTGGATTTTATTATGATCTCATTGAAATTTATACTAACTAAACACTTCAAATGAAAATGTTGTAAATGCATTTTTTGAATTCATCAAGTTTCATTATGATTACATTGACATTTCTACTAGCTAAACATTGAAAATGAAAAGTTCTAAATATTTTTTTTGAAGTCATTTGTAATAAGAAAATCTAATAAGAAGAAAAGGTAGGATTCATTTCATAAAATTTTCATTCCATTCTAATATTCTACATCTATTTTTCAAAAATGGTATCCTTGATTTTCCCTCTTCAACTAGCTTATGCTCTATTAGATTTGCAATAATCCGATGAGCCCTTACAACATCAGCTATGGATACTGCTAGTGTGTGAATAGTTTTTAGTCTTTATTTTTTGGTCATTCGATATAGTCTTTGTAGATGAAGATTATGTTAGGATTAACTACATATAGAAATAATGATTACGTGCAAATATAACCAATCTCAGACAATAGTAAATCATGCATAAGAGAACAAAAGACATAATGATTTAATGTGGTTCACCCAATCCTTGGGCTACAACTACCAACAACAAGTAAAATATTATTATTATCTAGTGATTACAATCAATAATCCCTTATAGCTCAATACTACAACAAGAAGCTACAATATCATCATACATTATGAAATCCCTAACCCTAAACCATTTTATACAAGCTTTTGTCACTTACAAAATTAGGACTAGAATAAGTCATCCAATAGAGAAAAAAATAGTTGATGCCTTTTACAATATAATGTCATTTTTGCCTTCAAGGTTGCTACCCTCAAAAACCTCTGTGGATGCATTTTCCCTCAATCCCACCCCATATTGTGACAAGGAGTGCACCTAGCGAGCTAGTGTAGGACCCTGCAAGGGGTGCTACCCCCAAACCCCTATAGAAATAATTTGGGGGGTAAACCATGTAGAATAAGCCTCCATGTCTAATTAGGCTCCACATCACAATTATCTCCCACTTCGAGACTAATCAAACTCCACAACAATAACCTCCCACTTGGAGACTAATCATAGCATTGCTAAACCTATAGCTCCCACTAGAATATCAAACCATGCCAAACTATGTTGTTCTTTTATTTAGTGTTAGAGTGGGGTTGTCATTGCACCAAAAGATTGATCTATCAATACCTAATATGACTATCAACTTATAGTACACAGGAGGTGATTAAGCCCTTGTCACAAATCCCAAGGGTAGCACTGAACAAACTTTGAACAATACCCCCCTAATCATTACTTGAGGGTCTGAGGATTCAAACTTGTGACCAAGCTTTGATACCACTTGTTAAAGTGGGGTTGTTGTTGAACCAAAAGACCTATCTGTCAATGCCCAATACAACCACTCAACTTATAGTAAACAGGGGATGGTTAAGCCCTTGTTATGAATCCCAAGGGGAGTGCTAATTTTTTTTCCAACGTTCTGTTCAATCCAAAAGACCAACTAAAGTTGAATAGGGGTTCAACTTCTCCCTTGTTACTGCCTTGGTAAACATATCTATTGGATTATCATTTGTATGTATCTTTTCTATATTTTACTATCCATTATCCAAAACTAATCTAATGAAAAGGTACTACAACTCTATGTGTTTTGTCTTTGAATGTAGAGAATATTCTTCACAAGATGAATGGAACTTTATCTATTTGTGAACAAATAATTATCCCTCTGTGGGTATCTAAATTCTTTCATAAAGGATTAAAGCCATATCATCTCCTTGGTTGCCTTTATAGAAGCAACATACTCTACCCCTATAGTGGATAAAGAATTCACTTTTAGTAACCAAGAAACCCAACTCACTATTGTCCCACAAGTAGTAAATACATAACAAGTAATACTCTATCTAGTATCAATATCTCATGCCAAATCTGAGTCAACATAGCCCTATAAATGGGTAGTGGAGCCCCCAAAATGTAAACACTTATTGGATATTCCTCTTAAATATTCAAGAATCCATTTCACTACATCCTAATGCTCAATTATAGGATCACTCATATACCTACTAACAACTCCCATTGTATGTGCAATATGTGATCTAGTACATACCATGGCATAAATTAAACTTCCTATAGCTTAAGCATAGGGTACCTTGGATATTTTTTCCTCCTCTTCATGTGTCTCAAGATACATCTGCTTAGTCAATTTTAAATGACCACGTAAAAGTTTGCTGACAACTTTAGCATTCTTCCTAGAGAAATGTTGCAACACCTTCATAATATAATCAGCCTAAGATAAAGTCAATTTTCTATTTTTCCTATCTCTACAAAGCTTCATACTGAGGATTTGTTTCACTACCCCCAAATCCTTCATAGAAAATGAACATGCTAATTGACATTTTAGTCCCTTAATGTGATCTATGTTAGACCTAGCTACAAGCAGATCATCAACCTATAAATAGAAAATAATGTAGTTGTCATCATCTAACCTCTTAAAATAAACACAATGGTCAAAATGACATTGAGTGTAACCATGCTTATGGATAAAATTGTCAAATTTAAAATACCATTGTCGAGATGCTTGCTTCAAGCCATATAGAATTTTCTTTAATTTGCGCACTAAGTTCTTCTTACCTTTGACCTCAAATCCATGTGGTTGTGCCATACATATCTCTTCATCCAAATCACTATGAAGAAAGGTCATTTTAACATCAGGATGATCCAAATGCAAATCTTTAGTAGCCACAATACTTAAAACAATACGAATAGAAGTCATTTTAACAACAGGAGAAAATATCTCATCAAAATCAATGCCCTTGTTGTGTGCAAATAATTTTGACCACTAACCTGACTTTAAATCTTTTCTTACCTCCATCGTCTACTTTCAACCTAAAAACCCATTTATTCTATAAAGCCTATTTACATACAAGCAACTTACATAAGTTCCATGTCTAATTTTTCAAGGAGTCCATTTCTTATTTTAGTGTAGTCTCTCACTGAATCTTTGTATTCACCTACAAAACTACATTGTAACATTCAGGTTCACCAACATCTATTAATAAAATAGAATAAAAATAGGGAGGAAATATTTCTAGAGGTCTAATTAGCATTATGAACCCTCTAACATTCATTGGGGTGTGTGGTATTTTTTGTAATGGTTGTTGCATAGAATGAGGAACTACTAAAACATCATCTTTTGGAGTATCATCCAACACTACATAATTATTTCTTTCTTCTCATGCTACTTTGATAGATCTTTGTACACCAATTTATCATTAAATATGACATCCTTGCTTCTTACAATTTTATGATTTTAAAATCCCAAAGCTTATAACCAAATTAGTCAATGCCATATCCAATAAATACACATTTATTTTTCTTAGCTTCCAGCTTGGTTCTATATTCAAAATCTATATATGAAAATATTTCACAACCAGATGTTTTGAGAAAAGAATAACTCACCTTCTTACCAGTCCTTGCTTCCTCTAGAATACCATAACTCAGAGGAGTAGAAGGAATTCTATTAATCAAATTTACAATAATATTAACAATGTCCACCCACATGTTTAAGGGCAGCCAAGTATGAAACAATATTCTCTGTGCATGCTCCATTATTATCATATTCATGTGTTCAGCCGCTCCATTTTCATGTGGAGTCCTTGGAACAATTTTTTGTCTATGAATACCATTAGTGGAGAAATAATATTCAAGTTCATAACTATAACACTTAGCACCATTATCGGATCTAAGATATTTTAATATTTGACCAGTCTCATTTTCGACCAAGCATTTCCATTTCTTTAAGTTTTAAAATATATCTGATTCTTGTCTAAGAAAATAAACTCATACTTGTCTAGATGCATCATCAATAAATGTAACATAATAATCAGAGCCACCAAGGGAAGATACTTGAGATGGTCCCCATACATCTGTATGCACAAGCTCTTGTTTCTCATTTTTCTTTTCCCTCCCACTCTTCCTAAGACTCACTTTCTTTTGTTTTTCATATACACAACTTTCATAGAAATCCATATTTACACATTTCAAACCTGGTATAACTTTCTTTGAATGAAGTAATTTTATACCGTTCTCACTCATGTGCTCAAGTGTGTTGTGTCATAGTGTTGTATCAAAATCTACAACAAATATCTGTTCTCCTTGCTCAACTACAACAACTATTCTTGAACATTCATTTTTCTAGGAAATAATTAAAGTAGAAGGAACAATATGACCTGTGCAAAGATATAAGGTGTCTACTTTCACACCTTTTTCTACTGCAAGGGAGCATTTTGAAACCTTCCATTTTTATCATTAAAATTAATTTTGCAACCCTCATCACTGAGTTTCCCTATTGAAATTAAATTCCTACTCAGCCTTGGAACATGTCTTACCTCATGTAGTAGCCAATGATTCCCATTCTATAACTTAATCTTAGCTTTTCCCTTTCCAACAATCTAACAGAGTTCATTATCCCCCAAATAAACAAGCCCAAAATCCTCCTGGACATAATCAATAAAATAACCTCTATAGGTATAGCATGAAATGAAACCCCATAATCTAATACCCAAGAATCATCAACACTTTATAAAGAAAGAAGTACAGTATTTGATGTAATACAAGGTAGGAGAATGCCCAAAGGAGATGTCCTAGCCCCTAACAAATAACCACACTACAAAAGCACAACACAAGATAAGAGATCCAATACCAATTCATAATTCTTTTATTCGTAAAATTACTAATTACATAGAATGTGTCAAGATGTAAGGTCTTCTTAGTTATGACCAAATAAAAAAGAAAGTAATACTTCTGCAAGATCCCTCAAGATCCAATCTAAATCCTACATAGTCTAGATCCACACTCTAGTATAAACTTCCAAGGAAGATTTAAACTTGTGCTCGCAAGCCCACCAAGAAATCTCATTGTTTCCCAAGCCTCAACTACTAGCTCTTCAAAGTTTGCTCCTCTTCTTTATCCTCTTCTTTAAGCTAGATGATTGTAACTTAAGTCTCAACAAGACCACCTATTTATACCCAACTAAGCCACAATTTGGCCTAGAAAGTTATAAATTAATTAACCCTTAACATTAAATATATGTTGAGCCATAAGTTGGCCTCCAATAGATATTAAATACCAAAGGCCTTAAAAGGCTTACAACACTTATTAAATACATCTAGAAAAAATAACCAAGAACCAAATAGGTCCACATAAATTCAATGATTGATCCATGTCATGATCTCAATCCTCATGCAATTAATGTACCAAGTCATTTAAACAAATCCATGAGAAATCCATCCTACAAGTCACACTATTGAGCATCAGCAACCACCAAAATCATTGTTGAGCTCCCACAAGCATTGTCAAGAAATAGTATATGTCAAGTACCTTAAGGGACTAAGCTCCCTAAGTGATCGAGCACCTCAACTAACACTACATTCTGTAATGACTAAGTACCACTCCTTCGGTAACCGAGTCCACAACTCCAAGCCAAAATTCCTCGAACATGTAGGATTGCCAACTACCATAGGATGCCCTTGAAACAACATGCTTTTTGGATTTTTTACTTACCATGTTTGCCTCCTTTCTCCCTTTTGGTTTTTCTCCTTCAATATTCTTCCAAGTCCAACAATCTTTCTTCTTATGTCCTTTAGATTGAGACCTCTTCCCCTTTGAATTTCCTCTTGATTTTGCACAATTTCTAGAATAACTTCCTCTCTCAGTCATTATGCCTCTGCTTTGTGCATATAAAATACTTTCTTATATAGATCCATCTAAAGTTTTCCTATAAGTTTCCTCAATCAAAATAACACCAATCACATCATCAAATTTTAGGGCATTAGATATAGAAATAGAATTACTCACAATCATTACCAAGCCATTCCAACTGTTAGATAAAGAACACAAAATCAAGGGAACCCTAATTTCATCATTGAAGTTAATATTTACAAAAGATAATTGAGTAGTAATTGTATTAAACTCATTTAAATGATCTACAATAGATCCACCTTCTTCCATCTTCATATTAAACAAGCGCTTCTTGATTAATACCTTGTTTGAAGTGGAGGGCTTTTCATACAGTTTCGCTAGGGTTTGCATCAACTCTTCCATTTTCTTTTCTTTTATAATATTAAATGTGATTCAAGAGAATCCTAGATTGATGTGTTATCCTTCTCATTTGTGTTCATTGTATCGGTTGTTTCTGAGTTGCAGTCATTGCTAAGTTGCAACAACTGTCAAGTGCTAATAATTTTGCAGTATTACCCAAGTTGTAGTTATCCCATGACATGTTAACATACACATTAGTGTGTTATCCCATCCCTCTCTATAATGTGTGTCAAGTTCCACAGTGTGTGCTAAGCTATCTAATATGTGTCAAGTTATCCAGTATTTGTTGAGTGTTCCTTCATATGCCAAGTGAACTTGTTGATGCCAAGTGTTAGTAGTTTTGATGATTTTTTCATGTTTTGGTTCATAATGGGAGCCAACTTGCAAGATTAATTCTGATTGTGAATTTCATGATAAGATCTTGTCTTGTGATGTATGCAGACCATTTTAGGGTTGGCCTTTCTATTTTGTAATGTTCTAGAATCTTTTGTAAGCCATTTTAGCAAGTATAAATAGGATGTTTAGGCTTTGAGTGAGAGAAGATTTTGGAGAGATTTTAGATGATTGAAAAATTTTGTTGCATATGTATCTAGATGTGAGAATTTGAAGCTAGATCATGGATCTTGAATGTATTTTGTATCTATCCATAACCTAGAAGGCCTTAGAGCTAGTATGCTAATCATTTGATGAATCAATAAAAGTGTTTTCTTCTCTCTCTCTTGGTGTTTTTCTCCTTGTGTGTTTTCTTCTAATTTGTTTACTCTGCAAGGTGGTTTGGATTGGTGGGTGTGCCTTTGGCCCTAGTTATTCTTGCCCTCCTTGTATCAAAATGTCATTGATTATTCTAGGCATAATCAAATACTTCCATGTGTTTTTCTATCCAAAATTTCCCACTCTTTATTTGTCAAAGTTCCTTGTTTCTTGGTTTTTCCTTCCAATGGCCGCTATAAGTCCTTCTAATAAACATATTCCTTCATTTGCATTTTCCATAACTGAAAGTTCTACCCATTTAACTTCTCAACCTTTGGCTTACCCTCCTCTATCATTTCTCCTACTCAATCATGAGACCTTCCCACAAAGGATAGATTAAAAAAAAATGATAGCTTGGGATAAAAATTAAAAATCAATGACGATAACTTGGCTCTCAAACCACTTGTTAAGATTAACCATGGATAAAAAAAACAATTACATGAAAATATAACCAATATCAAAAAATAATAAATCACATAAAAGAGAAAAAAAGGCACAAGGATTTGATGTGGTCCACCCAATCCCTGGGCTATGTCCACTGACAACAAGTCCAATATTATTATTATCCAATGATTAGAATCTACAATCCCTTATAGGTCAATATTGCTGCAAGAAGCTACAATATCATCACTAATTATGAAATCCTTAATCCTAAGTCATTTTATATAAGCTTTTCTCGCTTACAAAATTAGGGCTAGAATAAGTATTTTAATAGAAAAAATAGCAACTGACACCTTTTACAATAATCTAGGGTAAAAGCATGTGGAATAACCTCCAAGTTTGATTAGGCTCCACATCAAAATAGATTACATGTGCTTCTAATTAAGTACATAACCAACATTAGAGTGTCCACCTCACGCAACTCCAACATTTTCTTCAGGAGCTTCAATTAATATTCTTTTTTTCTTTTTTTATCTAATAAACTACATACATGCACAAATTTTTCTATGAACTGTATGCATATGCATCATTCTTGAAATTTGTTCTTTATTTTTATGTTGCACTTTAGTGCCACCTAGCTTTCAAAGAGTCTTTAATTGGGCTTGAAAGAGTTTGTTAACTCATGCATAATGGTGTAATGAGTTTAGTTATTTTCTTTTTCTTTTTATTTAACTAGATTTTGTAGCCTTGAATCCCCTTAGATTAGACCTTATTTAGAGTAACTTGTAGGTAATTTTTTTAGTAAGTTGAAATAATACAAATCTCATATTTTAATCATCTACAATTTATGACCTTAGTTGTTTGCATACCATTCATCATACCTAATTTTCATTTTTTTTTTGAGTTCTTACTTACATATAGTATAACTTGTTCTCAATTTAAATCTCACAAGACAAATATTAGGGCCCTCTTCAAGAAAAACCTCTCAAAAAACCAATTGAAAGATAATCATTCTAGCCCAATAGGGGTGAAGAAGTTTCATAATATACAGAGGTAGCTCCCTTGTTTCCATTTTCAAGCTTGTTTCTAGTAAGAGGGTTTGTTTCCTTCCTAAAGCTTCTAAAGGTTTGACAGCTAGTCTATTTGTATTTTGTGTTGGTGTCCTATTATATATAAATCCTTTCTACTAAAATAAAATGTGTGATATTTAAGAAATTTTACAAGTTTAAATATTAGGCATAGTTTTAGTGAGATATAAGAATAGCTTATGATGATAAAGATCAAACCGAACAATATTATTTATATTTATAAAGTTCTTCTACATAAATTTCCATCTTAATATTGTCAGAAGTTTGGTTGAATTTTCAAAAACATCTTGGATCATTTTTCAAATATAAAATTTATCAAATTTAGATTTTTTTATTTTTCCTACATTCACTAATCTTGGGGGGGGATGAGCATAATTAATTGTCACTTCATGATTTCTTTTATTTTTTCTAATTTCTTTTAATTGGTAAAAATTAAACTAAAATTAGAAATCAATAAAATTTTAAATTTAAATGAAAATTTCTAAAAAACTAAAAGATGTTAATTTTTTTTTGTATTTTAGAAATTTAAAAATAGATAAAACAAAATAAAAAAAATTTCTACAAAATGTAGCCATAATGATCTCGTCTCTCGAGTAATATATATAATTATAATTGATGGAAATTTTATCATCACAAATGTTTCAAGTAATCATCACAACAACTTTTCAAATTTCTAAAATAAGTAAGTTGAAATGTTTAGTTAGAAAATGTAATGTAATTTGGATTTGTTTGGTCATCATGTAAATACAGATCACTTTACTTTTATTACAAACAACTTAAAAATATTTACACATTTATGTTTGTAACTCATTCAATTTTCAATGTTACCAAAGTTTACATTGAAATAAAAAAATGTGTTAGATAAGTGAGAGGGGTGGGTGAATCAGTTATATCTAGTTATCCTATAGGCATTTAAAATAATTTAGTACCAATTTAAACTTAATAAACTTCCATATCAATAACTCAATAACTACATTTAACTTGTCATACCAAACTTATGAAAACATTAGTTCAAACTATTATCTCACTATTATTTACTTATAAGTATCTAAGTAGTGACTTAGCTTATACCAAGTTGCAACACTAAACAAGTAACATGAAAATAAACTTTACAACACATAAGAATTCACACATTTGACACGTATATTTAACACAGAAACCCTATAAAGGGAAGAACTAGCAACCCAAATATTTTACTCTTTCCTAGTGAGTTGTAGTAGGAGCCAACCTTGTTAAAGGTTACATGCACATTTTTAGTGTGACCTGGTTAGAGGATTTTAACCAAAGATCATCTAGGCCAAATCACTCCTTGACATTTTCTAAAGAGTATCCTTCTCTAAAGGACTTGCAAACATCACTAATCAATGCTACCATATAAGATTCCAAGGACTTGTTAGGTCCACTCGGTTAAGATATTTTATCTAATACAATGGTAAGGTAATATTCAAGTGATATTCTATGTTTAGCACTACCTTACTTGTTAAGATATTTTCTCCACTCTGTCTCTTCCTTTTGATCTCTTACTCACTGATTCACATACTCACATTTTTACTTAGCACTTCTTCTTGCTTGATCTTCACACTTATGAACTCTACTCAGTTCAAGTTCTATCTTCTTCTTCCACTTTAATTCACATAATCAACAATAATGAGTGAACAAATAGCAACCAAAAACAATCTTGTTCATCTCCTTAAATAGGTAGCTTTTCCATTCCATACTCTTCCATATTTGGTCACTTAATCAAATTCATAGATCTTAGACTCAATTTATTTAGTCACTTGAAAAATAGTCACACCTTTAAATTTGTATTCATCTTCATTTTAACAAATTTCCTTCATCAGATCTTCATTACATTTTGCTAGTTGTACATCTCATAACTACCTTTGACTTTATCCTTTGAACTTCTTTAACATTCTTAGTTTTCATGAGATGTTAGCCTCAAATTAATATTTTCTTAATTTGTTCTCTATGTTCAAGCTAAGTGAACACTACAACTTGAATAGGGAAATACATCACTAGGTTAACACTAAGATTACTTGATTAACACTAAACTTTAACTCTTATTTTCTAGGTGCTTAGTGATAATTATAGTAGCTTGGTTAATATTGCATTTCTTCTTTCACTGAGAAAATTGTCTTGTGCATGCATGATCTTCATCACTTATTCACAACATTAAATGATTGTAAAACAATCAAACCAACATTATACTGTCATAATCTAGGGTATGTGCAAGATCATGGTGGGCCAAATTAATTCGTTAAGTGGCAGTGCAAAATATAGAAAATAATGTTTATGTGAACATGACGTAAAATTTTGAACTAGTTAGGAATTTTATATTTGTTGGATACAATTTTTCAATTGTGTGTTGTCTTTGATGTTACAAAAATCTCATATCAGTTATTAGACAGAGTCTACTGAGCTTAGTTGGTCAACAAAGCAAAAGATAGTGTCTACCGAGCTCAGAAGGTTAGCAAAGTGAATTACAAAGTCTATAGAGCATTACTGAATATTACACTATGGAGATAGTTTTTACCGAGCTCACTTAGGCGCTAAAGGATTTTATGGCAGAAGATAGTTTCTACCGAGCTCACAAGGTTGGAGAAGAGAAATTAGTTCTCACTGAGTTCACTCAATCTCCAAAGGATTTTTGTAGAGTTTTTAGCATTAACCGAGCTTCACTTGGTCAACACTAGAAATCATTTTTTGGAGCAATGTTTACCGAGAAGGGTTGGTCAATGAAGGATTTCATTATTTTGGGAAATAAAGTTTATTTGTTTCATGTAATGTTTGTAGCCAATTGATGTATTTTCTATTGTTAATTGTAACTTGTAAATGAGTCGACTTGACAATTTGTAATGTATAAATAAAAGGTCAAGTTGTGATTTCAAATGTATGGATGAATGAATGAGTGAAGAGGCAAGTGAATTGATTGTGTAAAGAAGTGTGAGTGAATTTTGAAGAAGGATCAGATATCTTTGAGGAGCAGCAAAGTTGTGTTCGATCAGTGAGGATCTATTGAAGCAGAATAGAGATATGTAACATCAAAGTTCAGTTGCATCTCATTCAGGTCACTTCATTGTTACTTTTTCATCATTATAGAAATGATTTGTAAATCTCTTAACAGATTTGGTCTAACAACCATTTTTTAAATCCTCTAACAAGGTGGACAATTCTACTAAATTGTTCTAAAGTCCTCTAGCAAGGCCACTCCTAGCAGGGTGATTAAATTCTCTAATAGGGTCACACCTAACAATGTGTTTTGTAACCTTTAACAAGGTTGGCTCCTAACAGGGCTTACTTCAGAAGAGTGAAAATTGCTAGCTAGTTATTTGGTGGTTTTTCCCATATTGGATTTCCACGTTAAATCTGGTGTCTCTTTTGTTGATGTTATTTTCTTTTGCATGCATGTTAATGATTGTGAATGCTTAAATATTAGTAACAAGTTAATCTACCAAGTTACAAAAATTTTCTGTGTGACTACTAAGTGACAGTAGTAACTAGTTATTTAAGACATCTAAGAGATTTTTGGATTTTTTTTTGTGGTAACTGATTCACCCCCCCTCTCAATTACTTCATTTATAATTCCAACAATTGGTATCAGAGCTTTTGGTGCTTGTAGGAAGGATTTGGAAGATCTAAGCTAAAGATCAAGATGTCTTATAAGAGAGAAATTACAAGGGATAACTTTTCAACATGGCAAGGTCTCATGAGACTCAATCTAGCTTCCATTGGAGATACAAGATTGAAATATTTGGATGAAGCATATGTAACTCCTATTGGTACATTATCTACAAATGGAATTATTGAGAAGAAGACTCATAACACCATGATGATAGACATTGCATCTACCCTAAGCTATGAAGAATTTGATGATGTCAAGGACTGCAAAACTGCCTTTGAAATGTGGAACAAGCTGAAAGACATCTATGGAGATGATGATAATGTGAGAAGAGCCAAAGCAGAAAGTCTAAGAGGACAATTTGATCAAATGAGGATGAGAGAGGATGAAAACATTTCAAAATATGTTGAAAGAGTCAAAGCAATTTTCAGTGCAATCAAGGCTTCTGGAGGAGACATTGAGGAGGAAACAATTGTAAGTAACATTTTTAGAACATTAATTCCCATTTATGCAATTAGAGTGTCTACAATTCAAGAAAGAAGATGTGAAGAAAATCATAAGATAAATTTAGAGGCCATAGTAGGAAGATTGACTGCATTTGAGCTAGATAGCTATGATAACTATGTTCCAGCCTCCAAGAACATTGAATCAACATTTGAAGCCAAGTTTTCACTCAAGGAGAAAGGCAAGAAGATAAAAGATTATCAGTCAAAAAGTGAAGAAGAATCAAAATAGAGTTTTGACAGTGATCTTGAGGTGGTTGAAGCTCTACCAGCTAGGAAATCTTCTAGAGGTAGAGGAAAATACAAAGGTAAGGTTCCTCTAATTTGTTTTTCTTATGAGAAAATTGCAGATATTGCTACTAGGTGTCCAAATAAGAAAAATAAGGATGAGAAGAAAGGTCACAAGTGCAATGGAAAGAAAGACTTCAAATCATTCAAGGATAAATGTAAGAAAGCATGTTTCATGGCTAAAGATTCTAATGATTCTGATGATGATGAAGATAAAATTGTTACATTACTATGAAAGATGAATCTGATAATGATGAGGAAATGGCACATATTTCTCATGTAAGTAAAAATGATACATGGATTATAGATAGTGGTTTCTCTCATCATATGACTTGTGATAAAACAAAGTTTCAACAGTTTGAAGACTATGATAGCGGTAGTGTGAGGTTTGGTAATAATGAACCTTGTTGTATAAAAGGAAGAGGAAGAATCTCACTAACCAAAGAGCTTGTATGTGATAATGCATATTAAAGCAAAATTTGTTGAGTGTGGCACAACTACTCAATAATGGATTCAAAGTGGAATTCATACATGGGGAAGGAAGACTATTGGATGACAAAGGAAAGCTGATTGGATCTAGCATTCAAACAAAAGGTACTTGTTCTATCTTGAACTTGGTGATTGTTCATGTTTTATTGCTCAATTTGAAGAAAGTTGGTTATGGCATAGAAGGTTGTTTCATGTGAACTTTGATAACCTGGTGAAAATAAGAAAATTCAAGAAAGTAAGAAGCATTCTTAGTATAAATAAACTTGAGGTTGGTCTATGCAAGAATTGTCAGATTGGTAAGATAGGAAAGACTAGCTTTAAAAGTAAGAACTATCAGTCTAAAAAAGTTTTAGAAATTGTGCATATTGATTTTTGTGGACCTATTGGAATTGAAAGCTATATTGGAGAAAAGTTCTTCATTCTTTTTGTTGATGATTACTCAAGAATGATGATTGTCATGTACTTGAGAGAGAAATAAGAAGCATTTGAGAAGTTCAAGTGGTATTTGGCCAAAGTAGAGAAGGAAACAGGCAAAAGATTGAAAAGCTTGAGGTCAAATAGAGGTGGTGAATTCATCTCCCATGAGTTCAATAACTTTTGCATTGAAAGAGAGATCAAAAGATAGGTATCAACCCCTGGAACTTCCCAGCAAAATGGAATAGTTGAAAGGAGAAATAGATCTATCATGGACTATGCAAGAACTTTAATGATTGAAAAGAACATTGCTATCAAGTACTGGAAGGAAGCTATCAACACTATAGTTCATACCTTGAATTGAGTATAGCTGAAGAAGGACTCATTCAAAACCCCCTATGAGTTATGGTATGGATATAAACCCAATGTAAGTTACCTAAAAGTATTTGGAAGTAAATGTTACATTTTGAAAGAATCTAGAATAGGTAAATTTGATGTGAAGGGTGATGAAGGAATATTTTTTGAATATTCTTGCAAGAGTAAAGCATATAGATGTTTGAATTTGTCTACTCACAAAGTCATAGAAAGTGCACATGTGAAAGTTGATGAGTTTGTAGAAAGGACTGAAGAAGAAAGTAAAAGGGAACCAAAAGACTATAAGAGATTCATTTTCATTCAACCTGATACAGTACCATATACTCCTATCAATCAAGAATCTTCTACTCTCAAGTCTTCAGTAATCGAGTTGCAAGAAGTTCAAACCGAGCTACAAGAACTTGAGTCACATTTTGATGCTATAGAGCTAATGCCTACCAAGGCTAAAGGACCTGAGCAATAGATAGTGTAGCCAGAACCTGAAGTTCAAGTACAAGAGGATGAGAATGCAAAGCATTCAAAAGGCAAGGAACCTATATTAGCCAAGTATGTCAGGAGACATCATACACTAGATCAAATCATTGGAAAAAAATTTGAAAGTACTATGACAAGAAGTATGTGGAAAGGTACTTGTTTACTTGTTGATTTTGAACCTAAAAGTGTCAAAGATGCATTAGGAAATGAAAGTTGGATTGAGACTATGAATGAAGAGATAGAGCAGATAGAGAAAAAAAAACATGGACTCTTGTACCTAGGCCTAAAGATAAAAATGTGATTGGAACTAAGTGGGTATTCATAAATAAGTTGAATGAAGATGGTAAGGTGTCAAGGAATAAAGCTAGACTAGTATGCAAGGGATACTCTCAAGAAGAAGGAATAGATTATGGAGAAAATTTTGCTCCTATTGCAAGATTGGAAGGTGTTAGAACCTTACTTGCATATGCTACATACAAAGGATTTAAGGTTTAGCAAATGGATGTCAAGTCAGCATTTGTTAATGGTAAATTAGATGAAGAAGTTTACATTGAATAGCCTAAAGGTTTTGTTGATCCAGACAAGAAGGACATGGTCTACAAATTACACAAAGCATTATATGGTCTGAAACAAGCCCCTAGAGCATGGTATGAAAGATTGCATAACTATCTTAATCAAATTGGTTTTTAGAGAACTAATGATAATAGTAGCTTGTATATCAAGGAAGGACCAGATAATAAGATTTTTTTGGAAAAAATATTTGTAGATGATACTTTTTTCATAGGAAATGATGATCTTTGCAAAGAATTTTTAGAGAAAATGAACAAGGAATTTGAGATGTCAATGTTTGGTGAGATCAAATTCTTTGTTGGTCTTCAAATTTAACAGAGTAAGAATGGCATTTACATCACTCAATCTAAATACATCAAGGAGATATTGAAAAAATTTGGCATGGAAGACTGTAAATCAGTTGGAACTCCTATGTGTACTAGACTGAAACTTACAAAGGATGATGAATCAAAGGAGGTAGATCAGACATTATATAGATCTATGATTGGAAAGTTTTAGTATATAGTGCATACAAGGTCAAATATTGTTCTTGCAGTTGGTATTGTAGCAAGATTTTCAGCAGAGCCAAGAGAAAATCACATGATGGCAATCAAAAGGATCATGAGATACTTGAAAGGGATTGGAGATTATGGATTATGGTACAAATTTGGAGATAATCTAGATTTGAAAGTGTTTATTGATGCAGATTGGGTAGGAAACATTGATGACAGAAAAAGTACAAGTGGAGAAGCGTACTTTCTTGAAAAAAAGTTGGTTTCTTGGACAAGTAAAAAAGAAAAATTACACATCTCAATCCACAATAGAAGCAAAGTATGTTGCAACAACAGTAAATTGTTCTAATATTGTTTGGTTCAAGTAATTATTGGAAGGTATGAAGGAAGAAATGAAAGAACCTATTGTTATCTTTTGTGACAACACAAGTGCAATTAATATATCTAAAAATCTAGTGATGCATTCAAAAACCAAGCACATTGCAATAAAGTATAACTTTGTAAGAGAATTGGTGTAGGATAAGGAGATCAGATTGGAATATGTTCAGACAAAAGAAAAAATTGCTGACATATTCACCAAGCCTTTACCTAAGGATGCATTTTTGCATCTAAGAGGTAAGTTAGGGGTCATTCCCCTATCTGAAGCTCACTAAAATTAAGTTTTAGTGATGCATCAACAGGTACCAAGTTGAAGATCTTTCAATTGATGCAGTATAGTCATAATAATATTACATATGAATCAATACATAAGGTACATTGTTCTTCATTTGGTTTGTGTTGTCTTTGGGATGTGTTGTCAAAGAGGGAGAGTATACTATCATATCTTTTTGAAATTTGAATTTGTTTGTGAAGAGATTGATGTTTGCAAAGAAGCTATGCAATTCCTTCACAAAGAGAGATTACTATATTTGAAGTTTTGTGGAATGAAATGTAAGAGGGAGATACATTTTGTTAGAAAAGACTTGTTCTCAAATTTCATTCTACAATGACATGTTTTGTTGCCATCAATGCCAAAGAGGGAGATTGTTGGATACAATTGTTCAATTGTGTGTTGTCTTTGATGTTACACAAATATCATATCAGTTATCAGATAGAGTCTATTGAGCTCAGCTAGTCAGAAAAGCAAAAGACAGAGTCTATCGAGCTCAGAAGGTTAGCAAAGTGAATTATAGAGTCTACTGAGCATTCCTGAATATTACTCTATGGAGACAATTTCTATGGAGCTCACTCAGGCGTTGAAGGATTTTCTGGTAGAAGATAGTTTCTACCAAGCTCACAAGGTTAGAGAAGAGAAATTAGTTCTTACCAAGTTCACTCAGTCTCCAAAGGATTTTTGCAGAGTTTGTAGTGTTTACCAAGCTTCACTTGGTCAACACTAGAAATTATTTTTTGGAGTAGTGTTTACTGAGCAGGGTCGGCCAATGAAGGATTTCATTATTTTGGAAAATAAAATTTATTTGTTTCATATAATATTTGTAGCTGACTAATGTATTGTTTATTGGTAAATGTAACTTGTAAATGAGCCGAATTGACAATTTGTAATGTATAAATAAAAGGTCAAGTTGTGATTTCAAATATATGGATGAATGAATGAGAGAACATGCAAGTGAATTTATTATGTAAAGAAGAAGTGTGAGTGAATTTTGAAGAAGGATCAGATATCCTTGAGGAGCAACAAAGTTGTATTCGATCAATGAGGATCTATTGAAGCAGAATAGAAATTTGTAACATCAAAGTTCAGTTGCATCTCATTCAGGTCACTTCATTGTTACTTTTTCATCATTATAGCAGTGATTTATAAATCTCTTAACAGAGTTGGTCTAACAACCATTTTGTAAATCCTCTAACAAGGTGGATAATTCTACTAAATTGTTCTAAAGTCCTCTAGCAAGGCCACTCCTAGCAGGGTGATTAAATCCTCTAACAGGGTCACACCTAACAGTGTGTTTTGTAACCTTTAACAAGGTTGGCTCCTAATAAGGCTTACTTCAAAAGAGTGAAAATTGGTAGCTAGTTATTTGATGGTTTTTCCCATATTGAGTTTTCACGTTAAATCTGGTGTCTCTTTTGTTGATGTTATTTTCTTTTGCATGCATGTTAATGATTGTGAATGCTTAAAAATCAGTAACAAGTTAATCTGCCGAGTTACTACATTTTTCTGTGTGGCTACCAAGTGACAATAGTAACTAGTTATTTAAGACATCTAAGGGATCTATGGATTTATTTTTATGGTAACTGATTCACCCCCCTCTTAGTTACTCCATTTATAATTCCAAAATATATTAAAAAGTTTTAAGAATAAAATCTATAGGAAATTGAAAGTAGTGTCTAAACTAATAGGTCTAATCTTAAAATAATTTAATCTAAATGGTCAAATTTTCATATTTTAATACATTGTTACAAAAATTTCAGGACACAAATAAGTAGGTATATGTCTGACCATCTTAATCATATAAATAAATAATAATATTGTTTTATAAGACTTTTGATATCAGAAGTAGACTCATGCTTGGATGTGATGCATATTTTTGGGTATTTTTATTCCAAATATATAATTATTTATGAAGTTTCTACTACAACGTTATCAAGAAAAAGACAAAGGCTTTTGTCTAGCCACCTTAACTAATTCAAGACACTACAAAATTTAATTTTTCCTTTTAATTCAAGAATTTCAATTTTTTTAAAAAATTACGATTTGAAAGTTATAGCTATCTTTTAATCAGGATGTAAATCAACATCTTATAGGTATCTTCATTTAAAAATAAGTAATAAATACTCATTGAACTAATATCTTGACAATAATTGTATCACCACAAAGATGAGAATGTCCTCATAAACCCTTTTTGTTTCACTGAATTCCATAAAATTAGAAGTCAATAGATAAGTCACCAAAGTCTCAAACACCCCTAAACACTACAATTCACATTTGTTGGGTGACCAAGGAGGCTTGGTGATTACCGAGCCTAAATATTAGATACCCAATATATCAGGTATCTGATATTATATTGGGTATCTAATATATCAGATACTCAATATCCTCTTACCCAAAAATGTAAATGAATCACATGGAAAATGGAGGTGGGGATTGAAAGTTGAGGATGTCATGATTATCCCCTGCATGATCCATGTGATGTCCAAGTCAAGCGTATTTTTATTTCCATCATCCATGTGATTATAAATTGTGATATTTAATGTATATATTTATAACTAATTATATTATAATATATTTTATTATACATATTAACATATTATATTGTAATGTTTTTTGATATATTATATTAAATTTTAAAATATTATATTATATTATACAATATAATTTTTAGGATAGTTAACCCATATTAATTATAGGGACCTATGACCCTTTTTGGCTCATATGAACAAAAGTAATGTGTCCCTAGGGGTCCTAGGACCCCTAGGGATATATTTCATCATCAAATGTGCCAAAAGGGGTCATATGTTATCTTATGACCCTTTTCAACCCATATGAATAATTGAAAATGTGTCCCTAGGGGTCCTAGGACACCTAGGGACATATGTTATCATCAAATGTGTCAAAAGGGGTCATAGGTTATCCTATGATCCCTTTAGACCAATATGAACAAGTAAAATATGTCACAAGGGGGACCCTTAGGGACATATGTCATCATCAAATGTGTCAAAAAGGGTCATAGGTTTTATCCTATGACCCCTTTTGACCCATATGAACAAGAGAAATGTGTCCCTAGGGACCTATGTCATCATCAAATATATCAAAAGTGGTCATAGGTTATCCTATGACCCCCTTCAACCCATATGAACAAGAAAAATGTGGCCCTAGGGGTTCTAGGACCCATAGGGACATATGTCATCATCAAATGTGTCAAAAGTGGTCATAGGTTATCCTATGACCCATTTCAACCCATATGAACAAGCGAAATATGTCCCTAGGGGTCCTTGGCAAAGCATGCACCTTGCAAGTCTGACCTACACATGTTTGTATGGTTTTACAATTGATCTACTACTTAAAATATAACATTATTAATGATAACATAATAAAATAATCAATAAGTCAAATTATAATTTACCTTAAGTGATCTCTCTTTAGAAAATGTCAGCTGAGTGAGAAAAGATACAAAGCCTTGTTGATCCCCATCCATCACATCAAGTGTTTCCTATGATAGTTAAAAGTTTAGTTGCTACAATGAAGACAATGACTTATTTTTTATCTAAGAACATTAAAATAAGTAACAAATAAATGATAATTATACATACTATATGGCTCTCACTTTGAAAGGAAATGCCCAAGGTTCTGTGATGGTGAATCTAGGTATGTGCATAGTCAGAGGCCATCCCTTATAAAATAAATAATGCAATAAAATTTCACTGGTGCAAATACCTAAATAATATATATATCTATCCATATATGCATTTAATGACTTTAAAATATATAATTACCTTCCCCTTGTTAATGGTCAGTGGCACAACCCCCTCACACTATCCCCCACTAACAAGTGAAACCTGCAAGAGAAAAAGAAGATGAGAAATCATGTAAAATACAATATCAAATAGGAAATTAATGAGAAATCAAATAAGACATACTATAGAGGTCTCAAGGCCAAATGAAGTGGTCAAAAGTGTGAAAGCATCCAAATCTCTCATCTCCTCCTTTTTCATCAGTTAAACAAAAAATAAATCACATATTGTACATAAATATGAAGTTGTCAAATTTTTTAAATTTAAATTTTGATTTTAAATTAACAATGCTATGATGATGCCAATAGTGGCATGTCGTGATGGTTAAGTTGTTGCGTTGTTATCCTTGCCATCAAGGTTCAAATCTCATGGGGATGAGGTCCCCCATTTGTGGCCTCACTGGTTCATAGCTCCAGGTCAAAGCGTTTACCCCTCTTTAAAAAAAAATAATGCTATGATGAATAAAATGTATATACTTACCATAACAGAATGAGTCTATCTCTATGCCTGCCCCTCCTTGTCTCTTATGGGAATTGTGTGTCTCTACAACCATGTCTATTGTGTCATCATCCCCATCCTCAAATTGAAACTCAAAACCAGTAATGGGACCCAAACAAAGACTCTTGCACATAACAAAAGTATGTGACACATAGACATGTGAAGAACCACCAAATGTACTAGTGCCAACATCATCAACACAAGGAGGAAATAATGTCCTAGAGTATGGATAACTAGTAAACTACTCAAATGATGAATGGTTGTAATAGATGCCACACTAACCTCAACAATGACATCAAGATTTTGCGTTGGAGGAGGTTAGGCATATCAAAGGGGACAAATGTGGTGGATTTCTTCCACTTCTCCCTAGGTCTATCCTATAGAGCTTCACATCCTATGCCCATATTCAGACTCATGCCCCAATAATTAAATTTAAGCCCTTTGATAAACTCAATATATAATTTTCTCAAGAAATATATGGGCACCTCCGAATTGAAATGTGGTGGTTTGTCAAAAACCATCCACTAGTGATCCTAAAAATGAGTTCTAATGGCCTCATTAGTGCACCATTTTATTGACAATTCAAATTTTTAGGGTCAACTATTTTACCAATTTTGAGGTCAGAAAATAGGTCAATTAATTCATTTTTACTAATATTAGGGTCACAACCCCATCACCATCATCAAATTACTAGTACATCTCATCACACCAATAAAGAGTTGCATCATGTTGCTTGATAAGGGTCTAAATATTACCCACAATAGTATCAATGGTGGTCAGCATGGGAGATAAACTAGGGATAATGTTACATGTTTGTTGCACAAACCACAATTGACTTAAATTTTCTTTAATTAGGTCTTGAATTTAGCTAGAGTTTTGAGGGGGTAGTGGTGCTTTTGGATTGTTTTGAGAATCATCATTTTGTGAGGGATTGTTTGGAGGTTGGTTAGGTTTGGCATGCCTATCTATAATGCAAATAAACATAGAATTACAATTTGAATGTACAATTCATAAATCAAACTAAAAAACTTCCATTTCCATTACAAAAACCTAAATCTTAAAAAGAATCAATTGAAAAAAAATTAAATTGAACCTACTTGTAGTTGGATGCAAGGTGGAGTGATAAAATGGTAAGATATTTTTGTATACTAATTTTTGATCCTATACCTAATACCAGAGGTCATTATTGTTAAAGGAAAATGACAAATTAGCATTCAAATTTATGTTAAAACCTATCCGTAGGATTTGAGTATTCGATATATCGGATACCCCATATGCCTAGGTATCTTTTTTTTTGCATTGGTATTAAGATTGGGGGAAAAATGTCAAAGTGAATCTCAAATCTCTTTTTGACATTTTTGGACTAGATTTTTTCAAATTGCCAATTTTTGGCCCACTATGATCCTACATGTACCCTCCAACTCATCCAAGTACCCATTGAATACCATACATATCATCTCTTTCATCATCATACTTTTTTCAAATCGTCTTCATCAATCAAATCATCAAGTGCTCTACTAAATTGTCATAATGTCTAACCAAGGCTTGACATCAATGACAACATAACAACTTATATGAATCTTTTACATACAATAACAACATTATCAGTTGGGGCTAAAAGTTTTAATATATTAAAATTTGATTATAGTGCATTTCCACATAAATATTCCTTGATTTAGTATGTGCATAAATTTAGTATCCATATAGAACTATTGTGGAAGTTTTACAATAATATGTTTTATTTGTGCAAAATATGTATTCTTTGTGTTTTGTCCTACCCCTTCTATATTAGTGTACTTATATCTTCATTCTTTGTGCACAAATTATGGATGATGCTTGCATTTTATTGTTTGTAAATACATTGTGTGAGTACCTTTACAATTTATCTAAAACTTTACTAATTTCTATTTAAATTGCTAGGTATGTTCTAGCTCAAGCATATAATTTTCAAAATTTGATGTCAATTAGCAAATTATTTGGTAGTTCATGATTTTAATTGAGTAGTACTTAATAAATAATCCAAATAAAATATATTCTCCTTTACATTTTAATTGTTTGTTTTTAATAGTTATTTTTGTATTCTTTTGCAAGGTCTATACTTTTTTCAATTTAGTTGCTTTGGAGAAGAATCTAAATTTTGGATTTTCTTTAATTTGAGTTGTCTTTGTTTCATATTTTGCAAGTCTCTTATGAACATCGATTTTCATGGATATTGTCTTGCACAACTATTAAATTGTCATGTTCCAATTGTGATGCATATTAGGACATAATGTCTTGAAATAGAAAATGTGTGAACATCTCTTGATCGAATTCATTTTGTATTTGATATGAAATAATGAGGATTTGTTAAACAACATGAACTACATTGTATTTTACTTGTTCTTAAATTATATCTCTATTTCTTTAAGCCATCTCAAGCAAAGATTCGACATACATCACGTTTATATTTACTTTTAGTACGAAGGCCTTATAGAAAGAAAACAAGTCCATATAGATATTGACCTCATATACTTTCTCCTATTCCCCAACCTTAGGCAAGAACTCTAGCTATGTGCAACCTTGTTCTACTTATTATTAATAGTTTAATGATTAAAATTTACATAGAAAGAGACTTTGAATGATCAATAGTAGTGGTAATTTTCAATGATCATCACAATTTGATGAGGCTAAGTTAATGGGTTGAGTAATATTTAAGCAATTGAATGCATTCTAAAATGGTTCTCTCTCTCTCTCTCTCTCTCTCTCTCTCTCTCTCTCTCTCTCTCTCTCTCTCTCTCTCTCTATATATATATATATATATATATATATATATATATATATATATATATATATATATATATATATATATATATATATATATATATATATATATATATATATATATATATATATATATATATATATATATATATATATATATATATATATATATATCACAAGATTCTTGAGTGCACAACACACACACACATATAAATATACATATGCATATATTCTTGAGTGTAATCCTGAATGAATTTTGATATACTAATGCATATATATATATATATATATATATATATATATATATATATATATATATATATATATATATATATATATATATATATATATATATATATATATATATATATATATATATATATATATAGAGAGAGAGAGAGAGAGAGAGAGAGAGAATTAATCAAAAAAATTTAAAAACATCCTTGGGCCTGCATATTCAAACCCAATGCCTAAGAGTCTAGTGTTTATTGATATTGGTATTGGATATTTATTGGGGTTTGTATACTCTATCCAACAATGACATATAAGGGTTATTTTTTAGTTACTAAGTCATTTAAGACATTGGAATGATCACTACATTTGCAAAAGTTATATTTTATTCAATGAGCATGCCAACAAATGTTGTTCTACAAAGGATCAATAAATAATCAAATAAAGCACATTAAGATTTTACAAAGTTGTCGTATCTATAAGACATCAAGAGTACACAAACTTAATAAAAAGTTAAAATTGGACTAGTTAATTGGTGTGATGAAACCTAAATCAAGGATTGAATATAAACCAACATCCATCTATAGGTGGGGTGTCACACATACATAGCTATATATCTATATATACCCATATATTTATGTTGTTAAAGATAAATGAAGTGTGTGTACAATGAGAATGTGCAGTTAACTAAATATATTCTAATTATTATTGTCCAAACAAAGGTCTACACCTTTAGCTATCATAAGTACAACATGGAATTGACTAGTATTTTACTAGAAATGATGGTTAAGCCATTTACCATAGTGGATCCTTATCTAGTAGAGTTGGAGGTGCACTACACAAACACATTCTCGATTGTGTCAAGCACTAATATAGTAATATCCTAAATAATATTTACTGCCATTACTCTTTTTAGATTTTGGTAGAACTCCAAATTTTAAATAAAATTACATTCAAAATTAGTTAATTATATAACAAAAAAACTAGTCTAATATAATTACAAAATAAGTAGTTATTCAAAAATATTTATCTTGAAATTCCAAAGAAGTGATAATTTGATAAACATTTCTCCATCAAGATTTAAATTAAATTTTGTTGTTTTATTTTATTTATAAACAAATTTTAAAAATAAAATATTTAAATAAATAATAATAAACTTAACAATTATATTTTCCATATCTTTTTAAGTAAATTTATTTTTAATTTTATCTTACAACATATACTATTCCTACATTTATAGATGTTTATTTTTAGAAGCTTTTAGAATATTTTTGTTAACTAAAGTAGAGAAATGTGGGAGACAGGCAAGGAGCTTCAATATAGAGATTTAGAATTCATTCTCTAAAGTTCAAATTGCATGTATATCATCATGTAAAATATTCTAATATGATTTTTTTTCTTTAGTTTCTACCAAAAGAGAAACATCAACAATCAAATAAAATATTCAAAAATATTAACTGATCTAATGGTGACGAACATTTTCTCTTGAAAGAGTAGTAGAAGGTATTCAAGAACAATACAATATCACATGCATTCATAGTTTGGGGTTTTAAATAGGTAATTGTTTGCCTATATAAGAGATTTTTTGAAAATATGGGTTTAAAATGGGTAATGTATTGCCTATATAGGAGATTGTGTTGGAGGGCCCAATATTGATCATTTAGTAAGGTTGGGGACTAGCAGTGGGTAAATTTGTTCAAGAAGATGGTTTGAAGTCAAGCAAGATGAGAAAAGAAGTTAGGGTACAGATGGTGGAAATTTTGGTAGATGTTGTTATGTCATAATAGTTATGTTTGAATGTTTGTGAATGTTAATATGGATAAGGGTGTTGGGACTCTTAATAGTAGAAGGTAAGTATATATGCAATTGCCCTAGCTATGGATTTGATAGTAGGAAGCATGGAGTGTAGTTAGATGAATAGTCTTGATTTCTAACTTATTCATTAGATGTAAATTTTTATTTGATATCAATAAGGTTAAATCAATATTATCCATCAATTTTTTTAATAAAAAATTTAATAATAGAATAACTATTATATTTAGATATATCAATTTTAGATTATCTATATAATTTATATTATAAAGAGTACATGTCATAAATATATTATATAAATCTTAATTTAAGAATTAATATTATTTTTATACTATTTTGATATTCTAATTTGTTATATTTTATTCATTATATTATATAATATTTCTTACATCAAATTTAATAATTATTTGCATGGTATAAAATATATTTGTTATATTAGCTCATAAAATAATTATACATGTGTGTATGTGCGCATGCATTATAAATTTTATAATATAAATATATAATAATTTGTGTCTTCCTTCTTTTTGTATTTAGATTAGTTTTTGCTATATTTTCCTACTATTTATTTGTAATTTTATTTAAAAAGCTAAAATAAATAAAAATTTCAATTTAAAATATTAATATAAATGCACTAAGTGTAAAACCAAAATATAATATAATCTAGATATAAGAAAAATAATAGCTCTAGAATATACATAAGTAAAAAGTTTTGAAAACTTATAAAAAGAACAAATAAATGTAAAACATACATTATGGAAAACTTATTATTATTGACATGCATATTTTTGAAAGATTAAATAATATTATTATAAAAAGAATATGTAGTATTAAAATAAATAAAAAGTTATAAATTATTATTCAGATATTATACATATTATAAACTGCAATATAGAAATTAGTTCATTAATAGCTTTCAATGGATTAATCAGGTTCATAAAGAGTCAAAGTAGTGACTATGATACCATTTATAAAAGAGTGGATAAAAATCAATTTTAATAAGCCTAAAAAGTGTGTGGTGTATGACTAGTTGTATAATATTTTGATGATGGAGAGAAATCTCTGAATGAGATAAACAACAAGGGTAAGCTTTAACTACTTTTATAGAAATCAAAACAACAAAGGTCCTCAAAGTAACAAATCTCCTCTTGGAAGGGACACTTTAGTGATTATAAATGCCATTATAAAAGGGTAGTTAGGCGTTTGGTATTTGAGAAATCATGTTCAAAACATTAAAGTGATGTTGAGTAAATTTGAAGAATAAAAATCACTCATCTAAGATGAGAAGGGAATGAAGGGGTTGATGTAATTCTAACAGTAGGATCATAATTAAAGGAACAATGTTGGGTACAAGGGATAGAGGATTTCTAAAGTATGAATGGGAAGGAATTCAAATCTTGGGTTGAAATCAAAGATTTTCAAGTGTCAGTAGATGTTTGTAGGGGGGTGTTGTAACTATAGATAGAGATGGGAAACATTTTTCAGTCATTTTGTGGCCATGTAAATATTGGTTTTTAGATTCAAATTTAAATTTTTAGGTCTTCCTCTATTTCATGGTTGTTAGGGGTAGATGGTTAATTTAATATAGGTTTTATCAATCATGCAAAATAATGAATGAAGGGAATAAAAAGTACATAATGCCATAATTTTGTCCTATTGGCATTACTATTGTCCTTTCCAAGGGTGAAATGGGATGTAAATTGAGAGTATTAGAAATAGACAGCCTAGATAAAGGAATGGTGGCATGTGAATTATATATGGTTAAAATGTAAAGTTTTGCTAAGCACACATAATGAGCATAATTTTTAGATGGTTTGTTTTAAAAAAAACTTGATAAAGCAGAGGGATAGAGGCCAACTTCTCTTTGAAAATGGATGATCAACAACAAATATTTATAAAGGAATTGAGTTTGATGTAGATGAAGTAGATTTTTTTGATAAATGACCTCTGATTCTAATAGAATGTGGAATTTTTCTTACAAAAGAATTCATGGTTGGAGAGTACCATTACCATTCAAATATTGATATTGCATCTATAGTGTTTGTGTGGGATCTTCAACTTGAAACAAAGGAGAGACAATGAAATCTTGTGTGAAACCTCATGGGACTAGTGGACAATATCAATCCCTACCATGAATGAGCCAAAAGTGGCTTTTACAACACATGGAAACTAGCAATTAGTGGGAGAAAATTTGAATAGATAAAAGAGATTTTTTTAAATCCAGAGTGCTATGTCAATGTAAGAAAAATGTATCAAAGAAGAAAAGGATGGCTAGGAGATATTAAAGAAATTTTCATTACAAATGAAGGAAGATAAATGAAAAAGAGAAGGAAAAATGGGAAAATATTTGCAACCTCTAAAATTTTGAGATATAAGTATTGTTGGTGTAAATAAGTATTTACTTATTACACTTACTTAAGTTTACTTAGGTTAATGCATTATTTAATTATTTTGCATTATTTTATTATTTTTATTTTGAGACGCTTAGGAATTTGTGCACCTTTATGAGTTGTCATGTTGACAACACAGGAGTACACAAATCTATTTTAGCACATGGTGTCTACAATACTATTTTACGTGTCACACCCTTGTAGGCTTATCCTCTCATCACCGCACTTACTTCTGTGCTTAATGGAGGATAACCCATATCTGGTGGACATGTGCTTGGTTGTATGACATATCGTGTAGCTAATTACGAGGCATTCTAGATGTATCTCAAAGGCCTTTATATATAGGCACTCCTAGTGTACTTTTACATTACATTACATTGCACATTGCATTAATTATGGCATACTGAATACATTGTCATGCTGATCATACTCTCTCTCTCTCTTTGGTCTAATATGTGCTTGTGTTTGAGTTCTTAGTTATCTTAAGAAGATTGATGAATTAACCAACATCATGAAGAAACATAATGTTCCATTGCCTAATCCTTACAAGGATAAAGGGTCATCTTATGATTCGAAGGGCAACGGGCAAGCACTCATGGCTAATTCAAACTCTTCAAAAGAATGGATATTTGACTTAGGTGCCTCATATCACATGGGTTCTTCAAGGGAGGATTTTTCTTCATTGAATCACTCAAGGGTACCACACATCTTCATGGGGAATGATAGCAAAATGGAAGTTGAAGGAAAAGGAAACGTGGAGATGGAAAATGGAGAGTTTCAAGAGGTTCTCTATGTTCCAAACCTAAGTTCAAATCTTCTATCAATCTACCAAATCACTCACCTTGGAGATGGACATATAGTTGAGTTCCTTCCAAACTCAGTAAGGGTGCATAGTCTCAAAGAAAATTCCTTGGTTGTAGTGGGGAAAGTGAATGATCACAAGAGGTTGTATTCTTTCTCGCATTTTGTACGCAAGTCTTCTTCAAAGGCCTTGTTATCTCAATCCAATGCAAGCATGCAATTATGGCATGAGTGGTATGGTCATCTTGACTACCATTACCTTCAACAACTTTGCACATACCACATGGTGAAAGGTCTACCTCAAATCAACTTTTCTAAAGGTGAATGTTCAACAGATTCAGTGGATATGCATCTAGAGGGGAAGTTACAAAGAGGAAAGTCTTCAAGAGCAATAGATGTTCTACAGATGGTTCACATGGTATTAGCAGGTCCTTTTGCATTAAGACAGGATCACTACATACTCACCTTAATTGATGACTTTTCAAGGTTTACTTGGGTCTACTTTCTACATAGTAAGGGTGAAGTGTTGGAAAAATTTCTAGCCTTCAAGGCTCATGTAGAACAAAAATCTAGAAAGGCCATCAAAGTACTCTGAATGGACAATGGAAACATGGATGTGAACAGAAGACTTAAGGACTTTTTCAGATATGAGGGAATTGATCTTCATACTCCGCCAGCATTTAGTCTGCATAAGACAGATGTTGCAGCTTTGAAGATTCAAACTCTAAATTCTATGGCAAGTTGCATAATTCATGCCAAGTCTCTCGATCCATCATTAGAAGTCGAAGCAATCTCAAGTGCCACTCACATTCTTAGTCGTTCTCCTCATCCAGCCTTAGATGGAAAAACTCCTTTTGAGGCATGGTGTGGCAGAAAACCTATTGTGACACACTTCAGAGCCTTCGATTGTCCTGCATGGGCAAAGTGATCTTCCAAGGGATGCAAGGCACAGTCATCTTGGCCTTGTACTTTCATTGGTTATGAAGATAGTGTGAAGGCATATAGACTCCTAGATCCTGAGACACATCAGATCTTTGTGGAGAAGGATTTATATTTTGAGGAAAGTTCTCCTAGCTTGTCCTCTACTCCTCTTTGCACATCATACAGTGTGGATACTGATAGTGATTCCAGTGATAGTGCTTCAACAGATTCAAATGCATGGGGTTCTATTGATAGATATAATGAGACATCACTTCATCAGTTCATTCCACATGCATACATTGCCACAGTGATAGGTCCAGCACAGCAAGGTACATTCAGTCTTCCAGATATAGGTTCAGTGATAGATTTGGGGGATAGTATTCATGATTTGCCTCTTCTTCTTCATGGAGAATTACCTTCTTCAGTTGTCATGAGGGTTCCATCAGACTCTCTTGTTCATTCTCTACATGATCAATCCTCATAGGTTGAAGTGATTGTGGATACTTATGATCAGCAGTTGTAGCAGGATTCTTCATCAGTTGTAGAGACAGACAGTTCTTTGGAACAAGTTCTTCAGCCAATTGAGCAAGTTTCAGAGACAACACTTATCCATGGGATTCTTTCCACACATAGCGAAAGTGTCTCATTTGTACCCTTGGCATTGTTTCTTCCGAAGGGGAGGAACACCATTCTGCAGTCTTGGATTAGCTTCTTCATTGGAGCAGTCACTGTTTGACATTCTTCTTTGGGGGGGAAGTCTATCCTGACTCTCTTCCTCTTCTCATCATTCACTTATGTATATATTGGATGTATGTCATAATGGGGGGGTCTTGATTACTCCATCCATCCATGCATCCCTCTTTATCTCTCTTTTTGGGGGAGGGTTTTTCCCATGAGGTTTTCCCTCTTTCCCTGCTTTATGGGAGATTGCATATCATTATGTAAATGGGTACCTAACATGGCCTAGCAGCAAGGACCCATACTACATTTCATCCTAAATTTTGTAAGCTTAAGGGCATTCCCCTAAGTTGCACTTAAGGGGGGGTGTTGGTGTAAATAAGTATTTACTTATTACACTTACTTAAGTTTTACTTAGATTAATGCATTATTTAATTATTTTTTATTATTTTATTATTATGTTAGGTGAGACATTTAGGAGTTTGTGTACTCTCATTGAGTTACGCAAGTCTAATTATGCACATGGTGTCTACAACACACGAGTATGCATCATTCACTGAGTTGTCATGATGATAACACAGTTATCCACACTCCTTATTTAGCACATGTTGTCTACACCACTGATTTGTGTGCTACACCATTGTAGGCTTATCATCACATCATCGCACTTAATCCTGTGCTCAATGGAGGATAATCCATATCTAGTGGACATGTTCCTGGTTGTACGACATATCATGATGCTAACTTTTATGCATTCTAGAAGCTCTCCTAAGGCCTTTATTTTTAGGCACTCCTAGTGTACTCTCATCTAGTTATTGAATGAATATCATCATTCTAATCATACTCTGTCTATTCTGGTCTACTGTGTGCTTGTGTTGAGTTCTTTAGTTCTTGGGTGAATTCTGGCCTAAGCCAAATTCTTACATGGTATCACAACTTAGGATCTAAGGATACAAGCTCATCTTCAATTTTAAACACATCCTCTTCAAACACTTTACCATAAAGGCTTTTAAGGGTTTCCCAAGCTTCCTTGGATGTAGTACATTTCTTTATTTAATACATGCTTTTATCATCTACCCCCAAACATATATCACCTAGGGCTTTTCTATCCATTGCTACCCATGCTGAAATATCACTTGTTGATACATTATCATCTACTGGTTTAGGAAGAGTACCATCTACATATTGTGAAACTCCATTATGCATTAAGTGATACAACATTTTAATTGACCACGAAGCATAGTTATGAGGAGTTAATTTAGGAAACTTAAAGTTGCCCATTATGCAAAAAATGAAAGAAAAGTGCAGAAAAGAGAGAACACAACACCAAGAACACCCCCCCCCCCCCTTCACTAAATCAAGAAAACCCCCCAAAATAGATGCTTTGGGCACTTTATCAGTAGTGCAATTAAAATGGGCCACTCACCAATTTTGATCTTCATGAACTTTTGATTTTTCTTATTACAACCTCTTAATGGAGTACAAATCTGAAACTTTACAATGTGCTACAATTCTGAAGCATTACAAAGCAAAGAAAGGCTCTATTGCTGAAAGTGACACTTTTGTCCACACAACACCATAATCTGATACTAGATCTGAAAAGTAGACAAAAAAATATGCACTTTCAAAAAAAATAGAACCTGTTTTTTAATCCAGATGTGCCCGTACGGAGCGTTTGAAGTTGCAAAATGTAGGATTATCTAGGTACAGTCACCAAAAAATGCAATTTTTGAACAATAATTGAACCAAAACCAAAAAATAGCTACACCACTAAAAAATTTAGAAACTTTTACCCAATTTCAAAAAAAATTGGGGCTAATTTGGAGTTCGAATGTCCGAGTTATGGCCTCTTGAAGTCAGACTGCAAAATTGAACATCAATCTAGAGAGGGGTTGCATCAGTGAAATATGGGGTCAAATTTGATGGTCATATGGCCATTGGAGTAGTCATTAATTTCCCTAAAATGATGTCTAGATGGGTGTCAAATTTAGGCACATGAGATGATGATGTCAGCGACCTCCAACCGATCTGGCGATGTCAGCTTTGTACGTAATGGTACAGTCAAGTACATATCATTGATGTGTCCTTTGACATGTGCTGACTGGATCCTACTATGTAGGAATATGTGGTGGACAGCTAGGATGACTATATGTCACATGTACAAGCAAGATTGGGTGCTTGTCGCGACATAATGACTTGTTTAGATCATGGACAGGTGGCGGTCTGAGGGTGAAACCATCACCAGATTTCGTGCAGCAATCATCGATCACCTAGAATCAGAAACAACAGGTGCCAAAGTCCTCATATTTATCCCACATTCATGGGTGAGTTGGGTGTCGATGGGTTTAAATACCCATTGCTGCAACTTACAAAATAAAAAGTGATGGTGTAGCGTAGCCTCACTAGTTGTGTGCAAAATTTGTTGGGGTTTGCTCAATCTCAGCCAAAATTTGGCCACAAAAAATTATTTAGATGTAGCCAAAATTGATCAGGTACGAAGTTGGTGGGCTGCTCTGTTGAGCTCGATTTGATGCCAAAATTCGTAGGTGTACGACCGAAAAATTATTGAAGCCAAAAATTAAATAAAAATCCCTGCAAAATAAATTAATCCACCACCGAAATAGAGAGCCAAGCTAGGGTGTCACTGTCTGGTTTGGCCAAAAAAATTTCTCTGATTGTGCAATTAATTAATTCAAAAATTAAATTCGAAAAAAACCCAATATGGGAATAAATTACAAAGAATCAAATCCAAATAAAAACACTAATCAGATCAAATAAAATGATCATACCCAATTGCAAATCAGGGCCTCCGGGTTCTAATTTGCAAAAAAAATTTGCCTCGTGATCAACTTCCACCTAATATAGGCAAATTTATAGTCGATCTTCACTGAATCGATGCTCCAGACGCAACAGTGAAGTCAGATCTGGCTCTAGACACTTCCAATTTCTGTGAATCTTCCAAATTTGTGTCGAGGTGCTAATGCATGAAGAGTCTCAAATGGCTATGTGATGAAAATATCCCTTAGCTCTAATACCATGTAAGAATTTGGCATAGGCCAGAATTCACCTAAGAACTAAAGAACTCAATACAAGCACACAGTAGACCAAAATAGACAGAGTATGATATGTCATACAACCAGGCACATGTCCACCAGATATGGATTATCCTCCATTGAGCACGGGATTAAGTGTGCTAATGTGAGGATAAGCCTACAATGGTGTAGCACACAAATTAGTGGTGTAGACAACATGTACTAAATAAGGAGTGCAGATAATTGTGTTGTCATCATGACAACTCAGTAAATGATGCATACTCCTGTGTTGTAGACATAATGTGCATAATTAGAGTTGAGTAACTCAATGAGAGTACACAAACTCCTAAATGTCTCACCTAAAATAATAATAAAATAATGCAAAATAATTAAATAATGCATTAACCTAAGTAAAACTTAAGTAAGTGTAATAAATACAACACAATTTTTCGCACTCCTAGTTTTGCACATGTTGTCTACAACATCGATGTGCATGTTTCACCTTTGTAGGCTTATCCTCTCATCATCGCACTTACTCTCGTGCATAATGGAGGATAACCCATATCTAGTGGACATGTGCCTGGTTGTTGGACTTATCATGATGCTGATTTCAAGGCATTCTAGATGCATCTCAGAGACCTTTATATTGAGGCACTCCTAGTGTACTTGTACATAGAATTGAATACTATACAGTTATTCTGATCATACTCTAGTCTAATTTGTGCTTATGTTTTGAGTTCCTTGGTCTTGGGAAATTTTTTCCCTAAGGTAGATTCTTACATGGTATCAAAGCTGAGGAGGATTCTCATCATGTAGCCGTTCAAGACCATTCATGCTTCAGTACCTCAACACTAATCCAGAGTATCTGCATAAATTAGGAGCATCTAGAGCTAGATCTGACCTCATCGTTGCATCTGGAGCGTCGATTCAGTGAAGATAGACTATAAACTTGCCTATATTGGGTGAAAGTTGATAATGAGGCAAAAAATATTTTGCAAATCGGCACCCGAAGTTACCAATTTGCAATTGAGTATGATCATTTTATTTGATCTGATTGTTTGATTTTCAGATCTCAATATTTATTTTATCTCTGCAATTATTTTTTTATCTGAATAGTTTCAAAATTTAATAGGAAGTGGAGAAAGAAAAAAAATTTGAACCAGGCAATGACACCCTGACTCAGCTTTGTGATTTTGGGTGGAATTATTTATTTTTTGTAGAGTTTTTAAATCTGCGATCATCTTTGCAAAGTTCTAGGCGTACTTTGCAACAACTCTGTCAATCAAAATACAGCTTAATTCTTTGTGCATATAACCCAAGTCACAACTAATCCCACTAACCAGGGTTAACTCCACCAATTGGTGGCAAAGCCCTTAACACGTCTAGCTTTTAGTTTTGTTTGTGCAGCAGTTTGTATATAAAGCGCACATATCACACACATCCCCACCAATGTGGGATTAAAGTCCTGATAACTCGATGATAGAAAAAAGGATCTCTGGTAGCGCAGAGAAATACGAAAAAAAGAATCTTTGACAATCGCTGAATGAATATTCTAGAACCATTTTTTCTACCCATGCTGGACATGCAGTGATATCTCCACATCTAGCACGTAGACCAATTACTATCTGCCACACAGCTGTGAGCGAGTGGAGACACCTGTCTACTGCGAGTGGAGACATAATTTTTGCCATGGAGATGCAGTCTCCTTTGCCATGTCTTCCAACTCATCAAAATAGTCAGTAGATCCATATGCCAAGTTAGCAACATGTGTCAAGACATGTAATTAGGCTGTACTTGTTTGTACAAATGATGTCATCATGGCATCATCTCAGCCTTGGTGGATGCTGATGTCATCATTTAAATATCCTAAATTTGATGCCTATTTAGACATCATTCCGGGGTGAATTATAACTATTGCGATGGTTGTATGACCATCAAATTTAACCATGTGATTCACTGGTGCAACCCCTCTCCAAATCAATTTTGGTTTTTGCAGTCCGACTTCAAGAGGCCATAACTCACACATTCAGACTCCAATTTAGGTCCAATTTTTTTTGAAATTGAGTAGAATTTTCTAAATTTTTTAGTAGCATAGCTATTTTCTAGTTTTGGTGCATGATTTATTTAGAAATTACATTTTTGGGGATTGTACTTTGATAATCCTGCATTTTGCAACTTCAAATGCTCTGTACAGTCACATATGGAGTCAAAAACAAGTTCTATTTTTTTGAAAGTGCATTTTTTTCATCTACTTTCTAGATCTAGCATCAGATTATAGTGTTGTGTGGACAAAATTGTCACTTTCAGCAATAGGGTCTTTCTTTGCTTTGTAATGCTTCAAAATTGTAGCACATTGTAAAGTTTAAGATTTGTACTCCATTAAGAGGTTGTAATAGGAAAAATCAAAAGTCCATGAAGGCCAAAATTAGCAAGTGGCCCATTGTAATCACACTACTGATAAAGTGCCCAAAGCATCTATTTTGGGGGGGTTTCTTGATTTAGTGAAAAGGGGGGGTGTTCTTGGTGTTGTGTTCTCTCTTTTCTGCACTTTTCTTTCATTTTCTACATTATGGGCAACTTTAAGTTTCCTAAATTAACTCCTCATAACTATGCTTCACCGTCAATCAAAATGTTGTATCACTTAATACATAATGAAGTTTCACAATATGTAGATGGTACTCTTCCTAAACTAGCAGGTGATAATGTATCAACAAGTGAAATTTTAGATTGGGTAGCAATGGATAGAAAAGCCCTAGGTGATATATGTTTGGGGGTAGATGATAGGATCATGTATCAAATCAAGAAATGTACTACATCCAAAGAAGCTTGGGATACCCTCGAAAGCCTTTATGGTAAAGTGTCTGAAGAGGAGGTTTTTAAAATTGAAGATGAGCTTGTATCCTTAGATCCTAAGTTGTATGACTCCATACAAGACTTCATCATTAAGGTGAATGAATTAAGGACAAAGCTTACTAATTGTGGAAGTTCAATAAAAGATGACAGACTAATCTATCTCATACATAACAAGCTGCCATCTGAATATTCCACATGTGTATCTTCTTTTAACACCTCAAAGACTACCTTAAGGTCTGCTATAAGAAAGTCACTTTTGATGAATATGCTAAACTGTTGGATGATGAAGAAAAGAAGTTGAAGTCAATGGGGATTCTCAAAACACCTCATTCCAAAGCATTGGTGGCCAACAATGAGGGTTCTCAACATTCAGCTAGACAGTCTTCAAATAAGGGAAAGGGTAAGAAGAAGTGGAAGAAAGACAAATCTGAGGATGTAGAAAAGACAACACCTCAATCCAATCAACAAGGCAAGTCCTCAAATTCCAACAAGAAAGGGGAAAACAACAATAAGGAGAAGAAGAAGTGCGCTTATTGAAAGAAATTGGGTCATGAAGAGCCTGAGTGTTATCTCAAAAAGATTGATGAGTTAACGAACATCATGAAGAAACATAATGTTCCATTGCCTAATGCTTACAAGGATAAAGGGTCTTAATTAGATTCAAAGGGCAAAGGAAAAGTATTCATGGAAAATGCAAACTCTTCAAAGGAATGGATATTTGACTCAGGTGCCTCATATCACATGGATTTTTCAAAGAAGGATTTTTCTTCATTGAATCACTCAAAGGTACCACACATCTTCATGGGGAATGAAAGAAAAATGGAATTTGAAGGGAAAGGAAATGTGGAAATGGAAAATGGAGAGTTTCAAGAGGTTCTCTATGTTCCAAACCTCAGTTCAAATCTCCTTTCAATCTACCAAATCACTCACCTTGGAGATGGACATAGAGTTGAGTTCCTTCCAGACTCAGCTCAGGTGCACAGTCTTAAAGATGATTCCTTGGTTGCAGTGGGGAAAGTGAATGATCACAAGAGGTTGTGCTCTTTCTTGCATTTTGTGCCCAAATCTCCTTTGAAAGCCTTGTTATCACAATCAAATTCAAACATGCAATTATGGCATGAGTGGTATGGTCATCTTGACTACCGCTATCTTAAGCAACTTTGCACATACCAAATGGTTAAAAGTCTACCTCAAATCAACTTTTCTAAAGGTGAATGTTCAACAGATTTAGTGGATATGCATGTAGAAGGGAAGTTGCAAAGAGGGAAGTCTTCTAGAGCAATTGGTGTTCTAAAAATGGTTCACATGGTATTAACAAGTCCTTGTGCATTCAGCCAGGGTCACTACATACTCACCTTAGTTGATGACTTTTCAAGGTTCACTTGGGTCTATTTTCTGCATAGTAAGAATGAAGTTTTGGACAAGTTTCTACCCTTCAAGGCTCATGTAGAATAGAAATCTAGAAAGGCCATCAAAGTACTCCAAATGGATAATGGAAACATGGATGTGAACAGAAGACTTAAGGACTTTTGCAGACATGAGGCATTCATCTTCAAACTCTGCCAACATTCAGTCCACTTAAGACAGATGTTGCAACCTTAAGGATCAGAACTCTTAAGTCCATGGAAAGTTGCATGATTCATGCCAAGTCTCTAGATCCATCATTAGAAGTCGAAGCAATCTCTAGTGCCACTCACATTCTTAATTGTTCTCCTCATCTAGCCTTAGATGGCAAAACTCCTTTTGAGGCATGGTGCGGCAAAAACCTATTGTGAAACACTTCAGAGTCTTCAGTTGTCCTACATGGGCAAAGAGATCTTCCAGGGGATGCAAGGCACAACCATATTAGCCTTGTACTTTCATTGGTTATGAAGATGGTGTGAAGGAATACAAACTTCTAGATCCTAAGACACATCAAATATTTGTGGAGAAGGAAGTACACTTTGAGGAAAGTTCACCAAGCTTGTCCTCTACTCCTCTTCGCACATCATATAGTGTGGAAACTAATAGTGACACCAATGATAGTGTTTCAACAGCTTCAGATATGTGGGGTTCTATCAATAGATACAACGACCAAGTCATCATGAACCAATGTGCATGAATTGGCAACCAAGCCCTTCCACCAGCCTCTTTGTTAATAGTATCGTGGGCTTTGCATTTTAAACAGCGCATAGCCCTATCCCACACTACATGTGGGATTAAATATCCACACTTCGATCTGCAATAGCAACTTTCTAGCACCCCACAAATAATCTGGCCCCCATGTATTTAGTCCTCTAGTAACTGAATATTTTCTCACCCTTGTCAAGAGATTCCCTGGCACAGTCTACATTCATGTTCTTGGCAGCCCGTGCAGTGAAGGTTTTTCAGTGATGTGAATAGCATTCTCCAGCGTCACTACCTCTATTTTGACATGTGGCTCTAACCTCCAGCAAGATTATGAGCTATCGTGCAATAGATTTCCACTCCACCGGCCATTTGTTTTCAATGTGGGGTGACTATTATTTAAACAGCCCACAAACTACTAATCCCACCAATGTGGGACTAATGCCATAAAACCCAGCACACAGGCAACCAATGGCAATATAGTTTTGATAGTCTAAAAAATCCTGCCCACATTTTGTTTTGGAGATTCTAGCATTGGGTATTAAAAACTCTCGACAATGAAGACTTTCTGCCATGCGGTGGTTTTTTAATTGCTCTTCCCTGCACCAGAATCACCATGTGTATGCCCGCTAGCTGTCACCCTATGGGAATGACTACCCTTGCCACATGGAGCCAAGTCAGCAATAGCAGGGACTACCACATCACTTGTGGAACCCTCTTTGCCACATCATCATACAAAAATTTGACATGTGCACTTTTTTGTACAGTACAGGCATCTAGTCATTTTCCACGTTAGCCCATGCACTGATTTTTTGCTGACGTAACATTTTCACTATGTTAAAATTGATGGCAATTTAACTGTCATTTTCAAATTTTTTTATTGCAGTGACAGCCATTTGACCATCAAATTTAGACTCTCAATTTTTCTTCCAGACCCCTTTCTAGATTGCATTTCAGTTTGGCAACCTGACTTTGCGAGCCCATATCTCAAACATCCGAACTCTAATTCAGGTGTAATTTTTTTAAAATCAAGTAAAATTTCTTGAGTTTTCCAGTGGTGGTGTTGTTTTTTGGTTTTGGTGCACAAATTTTGTAGAAATTGCATTTCTTGGTGACTGTACCTACATAATCTTGCATTTCGCAACTTCAGAAGCTCCGTACGGGCACATATGGTCACTTTTTCAGGTTCTATTTTTTGTTTAAATATGTATTATTTTGTCTACTTTCCAAATCTGAAGTCAAATTCTAGGGTTGTGTGGACCAATTTCTCACTTTCAGAATTAGGCCTTTTTCGACATTGTAAAGCTTTGATTCTTTTTCAGAATTGTTGTAAAACTAAACTATAGTGCTTAAGTGATAGAATTGAGCCTTATAAGGAAGTTGAAAATTAAAATCAGAAAGTCCACTTTGTTCATTTTGACAAGTGGTCCATTGTAAATGCACTACTTACAAAGTGCCAAAGTATCTTTTTTGGGGGGTCTTTTGATTGAGTGAAAAGAGGGGTGGGGGGGGGGGGGGTGTACTATGTTTTTTTGTGTCTTTATTTTGTGTTTTTTTCATCTTCTGCATCATGGGTTTAAAATTTCCTCCTTTAACTTCACGGAACTATTCTACATGGAAAGATATTGCATGGAGTAGATTAATAGAAAAAGGATATAGTCTTTATGTTGATGGTACAATTACCAAACCTACTAATGCTAAAGAACTCATTGATTAGAAAAATCAAGACTGACAGGCTTTAGGTGTTATCAGGAGTTGTGTACATAGAGATCTTCTCTTCCACATTAAAAATTGTTCAAAATCTAAAGAAGCATGGGATAAACTTGAACAGTTTTATGGTAAAGTAGATAAAGAAAAGGGATTTTAGATTGAAGATGATCTACTTCTCTTGGATCCTAAGAATTATGACACAATTTATGATTATATCATCAAAGTCAATGAGTTTAGGGCACTTCTAAAAGATTGTGGAAATCCCATGAAGGATGACAGGTTGATTCATCATATCCTAAAGCAACTACCTTCTGAGTATGCTAACTTTGTTTCAAGTTTTAATACTCATAGGTTAACCATGGGATCTGCTTACCAGAAGCCTTCCTTTGATGGATTTGCAAACATGTTGATTGTTAAACAATCTCACTTGGTGGATTTTGGACTTCTCAAGTCATCTAAGACCAAAGCCTTGGTGGCTAGTGATGATTACAAATCAAGTCAAGAGGGAAAAAGCAACAACAACAACAAGCAGTGGAAGCAGAAAACACAATTTTAGACACAACATGACTCCTCTCAACAAGGCAGTTCTTCTTCAAACAAGAAAGGAAGTAATGAAAAGAAGGACAAACTCTTTTGTGCATATTGCAAAAAGTCAAATCATGACGAGAATCATTGCAAGACAAAAAGAATCAATGAGTTAGAAAATCTACTCAAGAAGAACAAGATTCAAGTGCTAGGTACTTCCAAGGATTCAACTCCAAACTCTTCAAAAGGTAAAGGTCAAGCACTTATGGCTAACACAAGTTCTTCTTCGGAATGGATACTTGACTCAGGTGCCTCTTACCATATGGGTTCTTCAAAGGAAGACTTTTCTTCATTGAAGCAGTCAAAGGCGCCACACATCTTCATGGGAGATGATGCAAAGATGGAAGTTGAAGGGAAAGGACATGTGGAAATGGAAGATGGGGAATTCAAAGATGTTCTCTACATTCCAAATTTAAGCTCCAATCTCCTATCAGTTTACCAAATCACTCACCTTGGAGATGGTCATAAAGTTGAGTTTCTTCTAGATTTAGTGATGGTGCGAAGTCTTAAAGATGATCAATTGGTAGGAGTGGGGAAATTCAATGATGACAAGAGGCTTTATTCCTTCTCCCACTTTGTGCCTAAAAGTCCTTCTCAAGCCTTTTTAACTCACTCTACTTCAACCATCAACTTATGGCATGAGCGGTTTGGTCACCTTGACTTTTGCTCTCTTTAGCAACTTGGCTCAAAACACATGGTCAAAGGTTTACCCAATATCAGCTTTTCTAAGGGAGAGTGTTCATCTTGTTCAGTAGATATGAATCTCAAGGAGAAGTATGATAAAGGGAAGTTTTCTCGAGCTCCAGTTGTTCTTCAACTAGTTCACATGGTATTAGTAGGACCCTTTGCAGTGACTTTAGTTAGCCAAGGCCACTACATACTCATATTTGTTGATGGCTTTTCAAGATTCACTTGGGTCTTCTTCCTTCATCATAAGAATGAATTGGTTCATAAGCTTCAAGATTTCAAGACTCATGTTGAAAACAAGTCAAGGAAAGCCATCAAGGTACTAAGGGTGGACAATGAGAACAAATATGTTGACAGAAAACTTAAGAACTTTTGCAAAATTGAGGAGATTGATCTTCAGAACTCACCAGCATTTAGTCTGCACAAGACAAATGTTTTAGCTATGAGGATTAGGACTCTCAAGATCATGGCAAGTCGCATGATAAAGGCTAAGTCTCTTGATCCTACACTTGAAGTTGAAGCCATTAGTAGTGCCACTCACATAATTAATAGGTCTCCTCATCTAGCCTTAGATGGAAAGACTCTTTTTGAGGCATGGTGCGGTAGAAAACTAGTTGTGAGTCACCTTAGAGTCTTCAATTGTCCAGAATGGGAAAACCTATCCTCCAGGAGTTGCAAGGCACTAGCACCTAGGCCTTGTACTTGCATCAATTATGAAGACAATGTGAAGGTTTAAAGACTTATGGATTGAGAGACTCATGAGATTTTTCGGAGAAGGATGTTCACTTTGAGGAAAGTTCTCCGAGCTTATCCTCTACTCCACTCCGCACATCATACATAGTAGAAACTGATAGTGACACCAGCGATGGTGCTTCAACAGGTTTAGACACGTGGGGTTCTATCGACAGTTGTAGTGAGAGGTCACATCAGTTTAGTCCACATGCTTATATTGCCATAGTGAAAGGTCCAACACAACATGGTACATCTCATCTTCCAGCTCTAGCTTCAATTGACTTGGGAGAAAGGCTTGAGGACTTACATCTTCTCATTGATGATGATTCTTCTACAGTTGTTGCAAGGGCTCACTCTGATCCTCATGTCCATTCTCTACATGATCAATTTGTATAGGTTGGAATGATTGTGGATCCTTATGAATATAAATTAGTGGAGGTCTCTTTGTCAATTGAGGAGATAGATGGTTCAGTGGAATAGGTTCAACAGACATCCTTGCCAAATCTGCATTCATTCTTTTGAGTGCAGTTGGAAGGGGTGAACTTCAGCATCAGTACAGAGATACCTGAGCAAGTTTCAGAGCCACCATACATCTTCAGGAGTGTACCTTTGCCTTTGTTTCTTCCTAAGGGGAGGAATGTCATTCTGCATTCTTGGACTAGCTTCTTCATCAGAGCATCTTTCACTTGTTAGCATTCTTCTTTTGGAGGGGGAGCCTATTATGTCTCTCTTCCTTCACTTATTCTCTTATGTATATACTGGATGTATGTTGTAATGGGGGGGTCTTGATTACTCCATCTATCGATGCATCCTTATTTATCTCTCTTTTTGGGGGAGGGTTTTTCCCATGAGGTTTTCCCTCTTTCCCTGCTTTATGAGAGATTTGCATCTTCATTATGTACATGGGTACCTAACATGGCCTAGTAGTCGAGAACCATTATGCATCTTCATCCTAGTTTGTAATCTTAAGGGCATTCCCCTAAGTTGCACTTAAGGGGGGGTGTTGGTGTAAATAAGTATTTACTTATTATAGTTACTTAAGTTTACTTTGGTTAATGCATTATTTAATTATTTTGCATTATTTTATTATTTTTATTTGTGAGACACTTAGGAGTTTGCATACCTTTATGAGTTGTCATGTTGACAACACAGGAGTACGCAACTCTATTTTAGCACATGGTGTCTACAACACTGTTTTGCGTGTCACACCCTTGTAGGCTTATCCTCTCATCACTACACTTACTTATGTCCTTAATGGAGGATAACCCATATATGGTGGACATGTGCTTGGTTGTATGACATATCATGTAGCTGATTACGAGGCATTCTAGATGTATCTCAGACGCCTTTATATACAGGCACTCCTAGTGTACTTTTACATTACATTACATTGCACATTGCATTAATTATGACATATTGAATACATTATCATTCTGATCATACTCTCTCTCTCTCTTTGGTCTACTGTGTGCTTGTGTTTGATTTCTTAGTTCCTGGGTGAATTTTGCCCTTAGGAAAATTCTCACAAGTATCAATCATGCAAATACTATTTCAAGTGGGCTCTCTCTCTAAAAAGAAATTTTAGATCTTCCTTACTGAATTTTTCAAAGCCTAACTAAACTCTTCATAGGAGCCAATGAGACTATAATTCTATGCTAAACAATCCATATAACCATAATTCATGTGCCCATAGCACAAAGTGCAAAGTGACATATTTGATAGCTTCATTTTCATATATGAAATTTGATGAAAGATATGTATCCAATATAAGAATCCAAGACACAAGAATTCAAATGTTTGAATTTTTAAAATTGGAATTTAATAATTCATCCTATCTCCTTTATAAATTATAATTAGGTGAACTCATGTCTCTTCAAGGCTAACCTCTCATGTCAAGTTTTCACAAAAGCCTCAAAAAGTCATGGAAACTAAAAACATCACCCACAAAATGATACTCATGGAAGTAGTCCACAAAATCCTCATATTTTATTGTTCATTATTTTTAAGGTTCCCATATACAAAACTAGGGATTAGAGGCCTAGATAACCCACTAGATACCCAAAAGTTGTTGTCAGCTAGAATGTGTGTATTAGTAATGTCCCTTTTAGGGTATATACATGTCAATACTTTTTGTCATTTATACTAAAAATCAAATTATATATTTTTTCCCTGTAGTCAAATCATTCAAAATTTTCTTAACATTATTACCTTCTAGAATGTCCCTCATTTCAACGATGTTGTATTCAACATGTAGCTCAACTAGAAAAACACTTGAACACCCTTCTAAATACCTAAAGAATTTAGAATTCTTGTCTCAAATAATGTTTGTGAACTCATTTACTTGGTTGCATATGAACTTTTTGATTGTGTAAAGTTGTTCAAACCCTCAAATATTAGTAGGGTTACATTGCTCTAGTATCACTATTATATTCCAAATTTCTCAATTCAAATTATAATTAGTTTGTGAAACAATTAGTAGATAGAAAATTATTTAACATTTTTTGAGCTAATTTTTATGACAACTATAATTTCTTACTTCAAACAATAAAGATATTTACAAATATGTATTCATATAATTTAAATATAGGAGCATTAAAATCATAATAGAATGCATTCTCATAATTAACATTTACATTTTCTAACCGATTGGAATTAACAATCTGGCAAAGACTTTATGTACACTGGTGTCAGTAAAAATGAATATCTTGATATCAAAAAACTAGGGAAAGGTGGATTAATTGGCCCTTCAGTTTATGTTATTTGCAATCCTAATCCACGTACAAGAAGCTCTAGAAACTTCTATGGTCCCTTTTAATGCGTAAAATACCCAAGTAAGAGGATGGTCACACAACTAAAAGTGGTTGATCTTTGTATTGAATCCAGTTCCCTTTTTGGCATTGTTAGTGCATGTTTTACAACAAATGTCAACAACCTAATAATTTGTTATTTCTTTTCCAATGATATCATCAACCTAGAGGTTCAATAGCATATTAATTTCTTAATGGCTAAAGAAAGCACTTAATATGGTTGGGAGAGTGTTCAAGATGGCATTTAGATATAAATCTCTCACTTGGAAACCAAATTTTATAATCAATACAAATACATTAAATCTCCCTTGGAAGTTGCAATCAACATGTTTATATCTAGAATTATGAAATAGTTCAACCACCTCTAATAAGTCCCTTCAGAAATTTATCTTTTCAATCAAAAAATTTAAAAAATGATAATATATAAGTTCTAAAGACCTGCAGAATATACTATTTTTTTATAACTATACTCTTCAAGTAATCTACATAAATGTGGACATTTGAATCAACTCGACATTGACTAAATGATTAAAGTTTTTTTCATATTTTATTTCTCATCAAGTTATTTTTCATGCCCAAAATATCAAAGCAAAACACACGGGAATTTTTTTTTCTAACAAAGGTAATTAAACCACTGAGTAAATACATGTCACCTAAAATGGTTATTAGAAGATTAGAAATGAATTCCTATTGAGATTCAACATGATGCAGAGTTGACATCTCAGTTAGAGAGTGATATCATAATTTGGACAAAGCATTAGGTTCCTTAGTTCTTGGGTCACAGCTGAATTGATATGCTTGACTAATTACCTAAGTCACATTAGGTTTTGACATGATTCAATATATTCATTCTACATAGGGTGTTGAAATGCATACATAGGTTTCCCTAGCAATACATTAACACTGTGTACTAGTTTATAACTAATTGTGTAGGATTAAATTATTACATTTAAATATTTTTTATTTAATCAATTTTGACATCTATTTGTATTACATTAAACTCTATACCACTACCACTTATAAAATGTGACCCTTCAATAAATTATTAATCTACCACTTCCATTTTTAAAAAAATAATTAAATATTTAAAAACAAAACAAATAGCAAACATTTACAACTTAATAATAAATTTAAATAACTAAAACAAAACAATAATAATTAAATATACAAACCTAATCTAATATTAAACATATCTAAAAATATTAATATAATTTAAACAAATCAAAATAACATTACTTTTTTTTTCTAAACACCTAACTACTAACCACTCCTTAACTATTGCTATCACCTCTAACTTACCTTTTAAAAAAAACATGAGATAAATATTTCATTGCTAAATCAAATTAAATTAAAACAATCTTAATTAAATTAATAAACTTACTTACTTTATGCCAAATCACTAATATTAATTAACACTTATAAAAACTAACTTAACTAACCTAACTAACTAACCACTTAACCCTTACCTAACTAACCCTACCCCCTAACTAACCTATCCATAACTCCCAAGTCAAGGGTGGATTCCTAAGAAGGTCTCCAGATGGGCACGTGATCCCAAGGTCTAAAATTTGAAGGTCCAAGTGCAGACTTTGTCCCCTCCAAGGTGGATACATAGGCATCTTGGATATGGTGATGTTTAAAGCTTAAAAGGAAACTTTCATTGTATTTGATTGGAGGAGAATTACAATGTTTGCAAAATATCATCACTCTCCTATTAGGTACATACCCAAATAGCACACTTACCTGGAAAGGTGTTGTGGCTTCCAAGGTAGGAGGACAAATATTTCTAACTCATGCATTGAAGAGGAGGAAAGTTAGTTATGTTTAAAAAATTTTATAGGTAAAGGTAGAGATAAGGTAAGTGTAGTAATGTTTATAGGATAAAGTTAAGTAGGTGAACTTAGGATAGGATAGATATAGATATATTTTAATTATTTATCTTTTTTTTTTAAATTTAATAATTATATATTCTTTATTTAATAAGAAGTCAAATAGATCTAAAAGGAATCTTGAAGAATATTCTTTGTCCAAGGGAGAATTAAAACTTTTGCAATACAAATTCTACAAAGCATTTTCTCTAAAAGATGAATTTTTTCCAAGGTTTATTTTATCACCAAAAACTAGCTTTTTTCTTATAGAATTTTAACATGGCATATATTACTAATGTTTGTTCATTTTCTAGGATGAATTATAGCATAGATTTTTTATGTTATATTATGCATTAGAATAGGAGTGAATTGAATAGTTTAACACCAAGCAATAAAAGGTACCATCTATTAGAATCAAATTTCCTCTATCACATAACCATAATCTAATTCCATAACTTCTTGTAACATCATTGTATCTAATTACCATTGATCACATACATATGAAATGAATTATCAAGAGTACACAGAATGTCATAAGAATTGAATTGCTCTCTTTTTTTTCCAACATACATGGGCTAACCACTTCATATATATTTTATTTTGAAAAACTTGATTTAAGGAATCAATCAGGAAAGAATCAGGGAAGAAAACTCGATATCATTGTTGTTACAAATATAAAGTTAACAATGAATTATAAATTAGGATCATTTTTGCAAGGATAAGTCTCCATAATGTTAGACTCAAGAATACCAAAACTCTGAATCTAGTTTTTCTCCCTATCAAGGTATCAATTAAGCAATCTGCAAATTTACATCAAGACAACCATGGAGAACCAAAACTAACTAGGTGACAATCATATTTAAACACATAGACACATTCGACCAACTAATCTCATTCCAAATTTGCACAACAAGTTCCATATCAAACCAAGACTAGGGAGAAAGTGGATTTTTTTAGGATAGGAGATGTCAGTCATAATACCAAAACATATGTCTCTTTTAAGGCTAATAATCACAAAGAACTTCCATTCTTTCACTCCTTATCTCCCCAAACACAAAAAAAATTGTATTGATAAGTAGGGACCTATAACACCCTACTTTTTCCCTCTCATCATGAAGAGAGACTCTGCACTAACCCAGAGTCCAACTAAGGCCCTCCTCCCATACATGGAAACTTCTGCCCTATGCAAGGGTGAGTAATGCCAACACAACCCTTACATTTTTCTCCATAAAAAAAAATGGAAAACATGATAGGAAAACAAATTAAAAAACCCACAATAACCCATCCCTCACATGTTTCATCACACACATGAAATACAAACACATGCAATGGGTCTACTTAAGAAAATAAAAGTAAAGCATGAAGAACAAGGCCATGATGGATCCAAACTTCACAAATGGTTATGGAAAATGGAGTTTTTGAGAAGAGCTAACCCTTATTCCTCTTCCAATCCTAGCTTTACTTTCTCTAAATGTAGAGATTGGGTGAACACCCTTCAACCCTCAAAATAGAACCTAAATAGGCTTCTAAACTCACTCACCTAAAATGGCAATAACTCCATACATGAATTAAGCCTTCTAGGGTCTTCCAACTTGTTTCTACCATTAAGACAACCTTTTTGGTCAAGTGTAAACTTGGTAAACTCAAAGAGATGTTCACTTTTCACACTAAAGGGAAAATGAGATATTTAGCAAGTCATAAAAGTCAATAGAAGGATCTAAAAGGGTGGAAAACATCCCCAACCCATACACATACCCTCTAAGCACTTTTTTTTCATTAATTTTGGTCTCTATGATCATTTTCAAGACCTATAAATTGGCTTAAAATATTTGGACTTTTAAAACCCTAAGAATGACACCTTTTCACTAAACTCTAATTAGGGTAATTAATTTAGGTTACTGACTAAATCTCCTTAGATTACTAACTTAGATTATCGGGTTACTCTACTAACCCTAAATAATATGCTAATACACATATATGAATTACAAGTGTCAAGTGACACCATAAGATTCATTGTTACATAACATTAAACAATTTATGATTATAGAATGCTACACACATTCAAATTCAAATTAAAATAAAATATGAAACAATGAGGTCTGCATCTCTTCATTAGACTCAAACTTGGTTTCACAAACTGAACATATGGTCAATTACCAATTCTCCATTAGATTCCATGGTTAATAATCCTACACACTCAATTCACACATCAGTAGTTTGATAATAGCATACTCATACATTTAATCTAAATTACATAATCACCTTGATCGAAACAGCAAAATTTCATCTAAATAACCTTTATCTCATTTATACACACATATTTAATCATTACAAATTTGCATAATTAAGGTATTTAACATATTCATAATCTTGAATTCATTTATTGTAATACACCATCATTATGCATGCTTATAAAACATCAAATAACATGATTAAGCATTTTAAAGTAAAGCATCACACAACATAGAATATTATATTAATGTCAAGTCCATCAGGTAATGTCTCAACATATCAAGTCATAATGTATCAAAATAAAAATGTATCAAATGTGCTATGATGGATTGGGGTGAGGCCTCACATAATTCTAGAAGTAGACAACTTCCAAAAAGAGAATGACAAGAATACTCATATAACAATGATGATTGTGTGGATCAACTAAATATGAAGTATCCAATGTCTTTTTTATAAAGATAATATATAATTTAATATCAAAAATGATGCAAACATCAAATGCCTAATGTAAATATTAAGTAGTCATGAAACAAAAAGTAAATGAGAGAAACATCACCACATTATACCTAACTTTTATAATGTCATCTAGGATCTATATTATCATGTGAATAGGTGTCCAGTAATTGTTAAAACATGTAACTTTGGTTAAAAAAATATCTCTGATCAATATGAGAACATATTCATGTATATATATGTACCAAAATAATTTGCATATTGATATGTATGTATGCACATATATAATCTACATTAATTATGATGATCACTATATATAAAACCAACTATACATATTTATTTGTTTATATCTAAGATTGGATCTCAGTAATGATCACATTATATTATGATCATTATCAATTTTATTTGCATCGAGCTTTATTAAAGTCTTTAAAATGATGGATTAGTTTTTGTTACAACTAACATCGAGTGTGATTAAATCACCGATCAAGTATATCAGTGAATGGTCATGTCTCCAATTGGAGACATGCTCATTCACCCATATACCTAACCTTTCTTATATATATTTTCATTTCTACTCGATAATGCAAGCATCAAAATAAATTAATGCAAGAATATCAAAGGTAATATAAGTATTGAAGTTTGAAGAAACATTATATCAATATCTTTCCATTGTCATCTCATATATTGTGGAGCATATTAGGTCCTTTACCAACAGAGATTGAACCTAAAAATAAAAACTATATATTTGTCAATACTGTCATAGAAATATGATATAAACTTTACATGGTATCAGAGCCTTGTTAGGGAGAGATCTCATTAAGTTTAAGAGATCATATTTCACATTAAATTATAGTCAATATTTTATCTAAAAGATGAGAAACACATTAATATTCAAACATCACCTTGAAAGTGTTGATAACTTTGAATACTAGAAACTTCATATAATGATGTTATTAAAAGAAAATGAATTGGAATCTTTTGTAAGAGAAGATAAGGAAGAACCTAAAGATGATCTAGAGAAAACACTATAGATCAAGAATAATGAGAAGTCCATGAATATAATCATGGATGGTGTTCAAGATCACATTGTGCCTATTATGGCAAAACATACAATGACATATCACATGTTTTGAGCTCTTGAAAATGCATTCATAATAAATAACACTAGCAGAAAACTTGCTCTCAAAAGAAAAATGAATAATAGCAACATGAACAAAGGAGAAACTATAAATGCCTTCTTCACGAGAATAACATATTTGAGAGATTAATTATCTGTAGTTAGTTATGAAATTGACAACCAAGAATTATCCCCAATAGTGTTAGGGGGACTTCCAAATTCTTGGAAATCTTTTGTACAAGGTATAAGTGTTGGATCTAAAATTCCAAAACTAGATTGACTAAGATTTGGTTATCTTCAATAAGAATAAAGATTAATGATTAAGGGAAAACAAAAAACCTTAGATGAAGACATTCAATTTCTTAACACAAACTTTCATAAGAAGGAAAAGAAGAAGAAGAACAAAAGGGAAAGAAACTTTCATGCAAAAGGAAAGTCTAAACAAAAGAAAGACTTGTCCAAAATTCAATGCTTTATATGTGATCTATATGGACATTATGTGATAAATTTTATTGATTGATCTAAACTTAAAGCATCATTTTCTAAATATGATAAATCAAACAAAGGACATGAATCTGAGAAATATGTCTTCTATTCAACATTGTCTAGTCAAATTTCAACCAAATCTAATAGATGGATAATTGATAGTGGATCTTCAAGGCATATCAAGATAACCTAGAAAGCATGCAAATAGAAACAAATGAAGTAGTTACAATTGGTGATGATTCTACACATTCTATAAAAGGAATTGAGACCTGCACCATCAAATTGAAATCTAGAAATTCTATTTAGCTTTATGGAATTCTTTATGTACCAAGTATTAAAAGGAATTTAATATCTATATCTACACTTGAAGATGATGGTTATGAAATTTTAGTCATGGAAGGTAAGGTACTAGCTTAGCCTAAGAATTTAACCATAAAGAAGGCACTAACAATAGGAGTACAAAAAGGACTATTATATGAGCTATGCACTAAGATGGACTTTGCACTTGTACGCGAGACTTCATATTCAAATGAAATATGACATATAAGATTAGGTTATGTCAACTTTTGTGCCCTAACATCCATGGAGAAGCTAGTAATGAGAATGCCCAAATTAAGCCATATTCACAATGAATCTTGTGAAGGTTGTGCCTTAGGGAAAAACACTAAAAATCCATTTCCTCATAATTTGAGAAAAACTAAATATGTGTTGGAACTAGTGCACTCAGATCTATGTGGACCCATGCCTTTACTATCTATAGAAGGGTTCTTGTACTATGTGATATTTGTTGATGATTTTTCAAGGAATACATGGATATACTTCCTTAAGTGCAAAGAATCCAAAGAGATTATTTCTAAGTCTAAATAATTCAAAATAATCATTAAGAACTCCTCTGGAAAGAACATTAAAGTTCTAAGACTAGATAATGGGAAAGCGTAAACTTTTAAAATATTTAAAGAGTTCTACAAACTTGCTAGGATTAAGAGGGAGTTCACAGTCCCCTACAATCCTCAACAAAATGGAGTTGTTCAAAGGAAAAATAGAACTATTGTAGAAGCTTCTATGACTATGATTTTTTTTTATCAAAACTTGAGTATGTCATTCTGGCCTAAAACATCTAATATAGTAGTATATATTTAGAATACATTTCCTCACTCATATTTGGACAATAAGAACCCTAAAGAAGCATTTTTCAAGAAAGAAACCTAACATCAATCACTTCAGGATATTTGGATGTCCTATGTATGTTCATGTACCTAAGGAGAAGAGGACAAAGTTAGAACCTTCTAGAAGAAAAGGTATCCTTATTGTTTTTAGTGAAACAATAAAAGGATATAGAGTTTACATACCTAGATAGAAACAAATAGAACTAAGAAGAGATGTCATTTTTGAAGAAGAAATTTCCTTCGGAAGAGCCAAAAATTTAGATGAACTAGATATAGTTGATGTATCCCAAGAAGAGGCTCTTTCTCTTCAGATTCAAAGGGAGTACCCTGAAGAGACTTCAAATGAAATTGAGATCCTTCCTGAGACTCAAGAAGATAGTCTTGATCATTCCAAAAGGCCACTCTAGGAAAGGAAGATTATACAGGAAGGAGATGGATTTGTAGTACCTTCAGGGACTTTCTAAGAAAGCAAGAGACTTAGAAAATTGAGATAAAATGCTTTCATGTGTGAGAGTCCAGTCCTTAAACCTTCAAGTACTTCAGAAGCACTAAACATCAAGCTTGGAAAGATGTAATGGTGGAAGAGTATCAATCTATACTAAAAAATGATGTTAGGGATATACTTCCTAGACCTAAGGGAAAATCCGTTGTGTCTTCAAAATGTCTTTTCAAAGTTAAGCATGTTGCAAATGGCAACATTGAAAAACATAAAGCTCATTTTGTGGCTAGAGGGTTTTCTCAAAAGAAAGGAATCAACTTTGAAAAAAAATTTGCACCAATCGCTAGGTACACCTTAGTTAGAGCTCTAATAGCCATTACAATAGCCAAAGGTTGGAAAATCCATCAAATGGAAGTAGAAACTACTTTTCTTAATGGAAAATTTGAGGAAGAAGTATGTTTGGAACAACTAGAAGGATTTGTGACTCATGATTCTACCTCTTATGTATGCAAATTGAAGAGGGTTCTATATGGACTCAAACAAGCTCCTCGAGCCTAGTATGAAAGGATTGACAAATACCTTTTGAGTCTTGGATTCACCAAGAATGTGATTGATCCAAATCTTTACTTTAAGGTAACTAAAGGTGATATGCTAATTCTAATTCTTTATATTGATGACCTTTTGATTATAGGGGAAGAACATTTCATTAATTAGTGTAAGAAAGATTTGGCTTCTAAATTTGAAATGAAGGACTTAGGATTTCTTCATTACTTTATTGGGTTGGAAGTGCATTAGAAGTCTGGGAATATCTTTCTACATCAAAAGAAGTATATTGTTGATATTTTGAAAAGATTTAGAATGTGGAACTATTGACCCATGTCTACACCTATGGAAACTAACTTACACAAGCTAAAGGAAGCAAATGTTGAATCTAGACTAGTTGATCCTACCTTATACAAACAAATAATTGGGCCTCTGATGTATCTTGTAAATATTCAACCTAATATCTACTATATTGTGAATGCATTAAGTCAATTCAGGTGTGAATCTTGTGGCATTCATCTTGTTTCTTTGAATCATATATTCATTTAAGATTTCCTTTGACATTATAGTTAATTATTTACAAATTAATTATATTTGTCATATTCTTTTACTTATTTAATTAAATAGGTTCACTTTCTTAATGTATTTAAATTTAATTTAAATACTTCTCCACTAATGTAGTAAAGTTATTTAATGCATAATGCTCCATAAATCCCCTTTTGAATAAATTCCATTTATTTAAATCTCTCCATTCCATTAAATTCTCTAACCCTATGATTAAATTAAATTCTATTTAATTTATTCTTAAACCTATCATAAAAATCTAATCTACATCCATCACTTTCATCTTTCTAAACCTACTCATTCGTTAAACCTACTTATTTATCCTACACACCTTGCTAAACCCCTTTTAGTTACTATGTGTGTGCTCACACATGTGTGAGGAACCCTTCACACTTCTCACACCTCTCACACCTTCCACACTTCTTACACCTTTGTCCCCCACTCCTTCCTTCAAGTTTTCTCACACATGTGTGAGAAAACTTTGAATGTTGACCTTTGCATGACGTGTCTCCATGTCTCCCTTGTGGCACCTATGTGGATGCCACATAGATGCCACCTCCCCAAGGCCTCTCTCAAGCCTATAAATAGAGCCTTTGTCTCAAGAATTATGCATCTCCCTCATTTGTATTATTATCATGCTAGTTTTTTGTTATAGCTCTCTAGTGATTTTGTGACTTACATATTTGCTACAAACCTTTTGGTAGTTTGTTTACTTCTTGCATTGTTTTCCAAACTCATGTTAGTATTTCATTATTAGATTTTCTTATTGCATCCATCTCCATTCTTCATTGAGTGCTCTCAAGAATGGTTGCTTCCATAGCCATCTCTTGAAGCATTATTCTTCATTTAGTTTAGTTGCATGGTCATTGTTATAATTCATTACATTGGGATTCAATGGTTGTGTTTCAGAGAGCACATCTACATCCTCACACTTGAGCACACCAACAAGGCCTCTTATGGGTGCCCTTGTTGAGCTACTTTGAGGTTATGTGAAGACTTTATTTGTTGGTTGCATAGTTGTAGTTAAACTCAAATAGACTTAGTGGTTTTATCAATCTTATTTGAAGCTTAAATGTGTATGCAACTAATGTTTGCTTGTTTACGCGTGCTCCCAACAGGTTAAGTTTTCATGTATACATCACCCTTCTCCCTTTTCATCACTACGACACCACTCCTAGGACTCATATCCTTTCTAGAGAAACTTATATTTTCTTTTCTTTGATATAATGTTGTCTTGACATCACATCAAAGAGGAGAAAAATGTAGACACTTAAAATTGTTCTAAACACTATATTAATTCATTTAATAATTTCTTTGACATTATAGTTAATTATTTATTAAATAATTATATCTGTCATATTCTTCTACTTATTTAATTAAATTTATTTAATTAAATAGGTTCACTTTCCTAATGTATTTAAATTTAATTTAAATACTTCCCCCACTAATGTAGTAAACTTATTTAATGCATAGTGCTCCATAAATCCCCTTTTAAATAAATCCTATTTATTTAAATCCCTCCATTCTATTAAATTCTCTAACCCTATGATTAAATTAAATCTTATTTAATTTAGTCTTAAACCTATCCTAAAATGTAGTCTACACCCATCACTTTCATCCTTGTAAGCCTACTCATTACTTAAACCTACTTATTTATCCTAAACACCTTGCTAAACCCCTTTTAGTTCCTAAGTGTGTACTCACACATGTGTGAGGAACCCTTCACACTTCTCACACCTCTCACACCTTCCACACTTCTTACACCTTTGTCCCACACTCCTTCCTTCAAGTTTGCTCACACATGTGTGAGCAAACTTTGAATGTTGACCTTTGCATAACTTGTCTCCATGTCTCCCTTGTGGCACCTATATGGATGCCACATAGATGCCACCTCCCCAAGGCCTCTCTCAAGCCTATAAAGAGAGCTCTTGTCTCAAGCATTATCCATCTCCCCCATTTGCATTATTATCATGCTAGTGTGATTCTAGAGCTTTTTAGAGATTTTATGCTTAAAACTAACCTTTAGTAGTTGTTTACATTACTTAGTTTTCTAGTTTGCATTAGCTTTCATGGTAGTATGATGTTCTAGGTTTCTTTCTTGCATTGCATTTCCATCTCATTCCTAGAATCCTTTGAGGATTGGCTCACTCATAACCAATTTCTTGAAGGTTTCTCCATTCATTTAGTCTTAGATTCATTCATCTCATATTGAATTTTTATCAAGGGATTCAATAGTTGTATTTTAGGAGAGCACACCAATAGGGCCTCTCATGGGTGCCTTTGTTGAGCTACTTTGAGGTTGCATAAGGACTTTGCTTTTTGGTTGCATTGAGTTGCAAAACTCAAGTATAGTGTTGGTTGTATTTTGTTTTGTTTTGAATATTTGATATTCATATGAAACTAATGTTTTCTTGTTTACGCATGCTCCTGACAGGTTAGGTTTTTTTGTATACATTTTGGCACACCCAGTGGGACCCATGTCTCTTTTTCATTTGAAAAATCAGTCAAAAAATGGTATCTTTGGTAAAAAATTGCGCACTCTCATCTCTGTTAGGATGTAGTGTCATCTGTGCAGATGATTTGTTGTCTCCACACATTGTCATCTCCGCCAGACTCAACATACCAAAATTGCTAAAAAAAATTTATTTTTTCTTCTGTGATCTCTGCATATTGTCGTCTTCGTAGTTTGGAATCTCTGCATATTGTCATCTTTGCCTATTTAAAGTTTTTTTTATAATTATATTCTATCATCTTCTTAGTTTTGTCATCTCTGAGTTGTAGTTTTTCATCTCTACAATTTCATTACTTTGTCATATGCATTGTGGGTGGCCAAAAACTAGTCATTTTGATCGACTATCATCTCCACAATTTTTATTCTCTATCATCTCTGTAGTTTGGCATCTCTAATATCTACTCTATCTTCTGTGATCTACATGTGTAACTATCAGGTATATCACACTTCTTTTTATTCTATCATCTCTGAATTTTGTCATCTCTACTGTCTGTCGTCTCTACCTACATTTTGTCATCTGTGATTTTTATTTTTGAAAAAAAAAATCCAATTTTGACTTTTGGTGGTTCCATAGGATTGGAGTCATTCTAAGCTTATTTATGTATAGAAAAAATAACAAAAAAAGTTAAAATAAATTTTCCCATAATAAAGCTTTCATTTTGGAGATTTTTTGTGAGGCTAATCAAGTTGTTTATTGCAGCATTACAAATGGGAGCATTTTAGAAACACCTAACCATGTTTTCTTGCAGATTTTTCTTAATATTTTATTGTTGTAGGGAATGAACTTGAATGCTTAATCATTTTTCTTTAAATGGATGTTGCACTTAATGGGATAAATTAAACACATTCTTGAATGGCTAAACATAAAACAAGCAAATCCAATCTTGAATGCATAATCAATTGAACACAACCTTTCATTTAGATGAATGTTGTTAAAACACAATCTTGAATGCCTCAAGGAAATTCACAAACATTTTTTTTTGGAATGAATGCTTGGAAGTCAAATACACTCTTGAATGCATAAAGGTCAAAGAACAATGCTATGATACACATTTCAATTTGGGTTTGAAATGAATCTCATCAAATCTTGAATGCTTAAGGATCAAAGAACATTTGGATTTGGTGCCTAAAATAAACACTCACTCAATCTTGAATGCATAAAGGAATTGACTCTTTTCTTATCAAATTTCTTATGTTTATGACGCTCGATTTTCTTATGTTGGTGAAATCTCAATTTCTATTCTGTTGATGACATTGTCAAGTTGGAAAGAACATTGTATGCTATATACACGAGTTTCTTCAAAAATAGCTTACAAAACCTAAAGCTTCATTGGAAAAGAATAAGTGTATTTTAAACCCAATACCATTTATGTATTCACTCCTCTTGCGACTTTGGGTGATCTTGAGTGCACAAGAAATAAGTAGTCTTGTTTTACACTTTTTAGGAGGCCTACAGGGGAATTTCATCACCCTTTGGGATGACCTCAACTCAAGAATTTTGGCGGAGTATAAATATCAAGAGGTGAATCAAAAGACACCTCTCTTGGAAGTATAATCTTGTCACTCTTGGCTAAGCCCCAAAGAACTTTATACTTTTGGAAAGTGAAGGTGGAGATTTGGGTTACCGTCTCCTCCCAACTATGTGGCACTATTTTATTTCATCTATAGAATTGGGCCTCATGTACCTTGTGTATATCGAGGACATGCTTAGCTGAGCTTGTATATCTTGGCCAAAACCTTATAGGATTCTTGGTTTATTCGATTTGCTAAGTGTTCAAAAACCTCCCCATTTGAAGGGGACAAACCCTCTATGATTTTCTTGTATATATTTTTTATTGTATGCTTTGCATGTTATGTTTCAAAAAATCCAAAAAAATCATAAAAGTTCAAAAATCAAAAAAATCAAAAAAATAACAAAACAAGTCTTGTTTTAAGTCCTCGTAGTCAAATTGTCCACATCAATTCCACATCACTTCTTCTATCCATAAAATTCATCACCATCATGCATCTCTTGTCATAATCATTCAAAAAATTCCTCAAATTTTCAATTATCTCTATTCATCCAAATCATTTCCTCATCTTCCTATTCATTCAATCAAATTCCTAATCTTCATTCTACTCATGATTCATAAGCCACATCAAGATCCAATTTTCTCAGCCAATCTCATCATTCATCCTTAATTACATCCTTCAAATCATCATCATTCCTGTTAGAGTAAATAATTAATTAATTCTTAATTATTTATTCTATTGCTTAAGCTTACTTAGGTTAATGCATGTAGTTGAGGTTAGTTGTTGACAACACAGGAGTTTGTTCCCTTTAGCATACTTATCTTTTCCACCTTTTGTGGATGTGTGTTGAGTTGTCAACCTTATCTTCTACCTCTTTCCAGCTTGTTCTACAAGCTTCCATGAGGCCTTTATAAGCGATCTCTCACTCATTGTAAATTCATTCCATTTTTTCATTTTCACATAGCAATTCTAATTTCCTATTGTGAAATATTCTTCTCGGTATTTTCTACAAGCTCTTTGCTCCCTAGGTTTCTCTTCAGAAAGCTATTTTCACTATAGGTGATCTTGCTGCATTATTGGAGTCAGATTCTCAACTCCTACATGGTATTAGAGCCTCCCTGCTGCTTCTTGTTCGAAGGATTTTTGAAGCCATAATTTGGAGTCACAAACTCTAGTTTGTTTGTGCAATTTTTTTTCAAATCAAGGATAGAGAAAATTTTTAGAGTATTTTCAGCCCATACAGACGTTGCCATTGGATCCAAAATGCCATTTACAGCTAAGATTCATATAAAAAAAAATCATTTTTGGCTTCAAGCATTTTTCTAGAAATTTTTTTGGCCTCCCAAGTAGCTATACAGATGAACAAAGCGAAAAAAAATTTTAAAAATAATATCAATTACGAGCACCACCGTAGCAGTGCCGAAGTGCCACCCAACAGCCACCCGCCAGCTGCTCAAACTCCACTTCATCAACGGCTGGCACCACAATGCCACCAAAGGCCACTGTAGCCAACGCGCTCCAGCGCTCTGCCATAGTTCTGTCAAGGAGCCACCTACACCAGCGGTACCAATGGGTTTTCCTCTCGGGCACCACTACCATCAGTGATCTTCACTCATGCATCACTCCAACCACATTCTACCACATGGACACCTACAAACAGTTGCTGATGTCACTTCCCGTCAGCTGACATCATATTCTGGTGCTAACATCATTTGTACCTATGACCTATGCTAACATCATTTCTCGACTGTTGATGTCACATTTTTAGCTGCTAACATCATCTTTCTGGCCACTAACATCATCATTCTGGTGCTGATGTCATCAATTCGGCAACAGTCCCATGACGGCCATACATGTGTCAAATTTAAGCCAGTGTCTATAATTTTCTAGCAAGTTGCATTTTTGGAGCAACAGTCAATTTTTTGGCTATAACTTGAGCATATGGAGGTCTTTTTCCAATCCAAAAGAAGTGTCAAAAAGTTGACTCAGAGACAGAGATATTCGTGCTGGTTTTGTAAGATTTTGAGTTTGTTTGAGCTTCCATTTTTAGCATCAAATTAGAGGCTTCTATTTCCTCCTATTCTACATCAATGAATCCAGGTTCTTTTCCAATTTTTTGCTTTCTATTGTTGTTTTTGTGCTATTTGGGAGATATTCTTATACATTTTTGGGGGAGGGTGTCTTGCTTTTCTGTAATTTACTTTAGTTAAGACCCTTCTACTTCCATCTTCTTCTTTCTGTCAATAGCAGATTCATCTATAACTCGTCTCACACCACACAACTACCACACCTGGAAGGCACAAATGACTAGGCTTCTCATGTCAAGAGGTCTATGGTCTTGTTTGGATGAGAATCAGCCTACTCTTATGTGACCTTTTGAGGTTCTACAGCACAAGAACAAGATGGATGAAGCCATGGGACTGATTGCACTCAACATTTCAGACAGTCTCCTATTTCACCTGGATGATTTGACTACTCCATGGGCTTATTGGCAAAAAATTTAGACTTTGTTTAGATAGGTGAATGAGTTCTGATCACTTCGGTTAGATTCAAAATTGACATCTTTGTCACCAAGCAACTTTCCCACCATCAAGGACTTTCTGATGAAGTTCAAATCCCTACGGTGCAGGTTTACATGGATGTGGGAAGAACAAAATGGATAATGAGTGCATATTTTTTATACTCTCAAAGCTAAAGAGGTAGTATAAAGTCTTTTCTTCTAGTTTCAACTCCACCATGGATGCCCTTGGAGATAGACATAGGATGCCTACATTTGAGACATTTTTTGATAGGTTGACTAGGGAACAGGCAAAGATCCAATAGGTGGATGGCTCTAGCTCTTCCAGCCAAGCATTGGTTGCTCAAAATTCTAAGGGGAAATCAAAGAAGAAAGGAAAATCGAAGAAAGACACATCAAAATCTAATCCTCTAGCTAATCCTCTAGCAAACCCTTCCAAGGGTAAAGATTCTACAAAGTCGAGTGAGTCTACCTCCAAGATCAAGAAGAAATAGAGTGAGAACTGTAGCATTTGTGGGAAAGATGGACATTCAGTTTCTAGGTGTTGGAAATGATTAGAGGCTTTAGAGGAAGCCATGAAGGAGCATCACATTTCAACTCCTCAGTCTGCATCTCCACCTGTAGGAAAAGGTCATGCTCTTTCTGCACGAGCTACGACTTCAACGCCTTTATGGATTCTTGATTTTGGGGCTTCTCACCACTTAACAAACACTCCTAAGTTGCTTACTTCACTTTCTCCTTGTGCCACCACACCGATTGTAGTTGGGAACTCTTCACAACTTTTAATTTTGGGTTTTGGCATTGTTGCTTTGGCCAAGAGCTCTCTTCAGGATGTACTTTATGTTCCTTATATTTTGATGAACCTTTTGTCTATCTATTAGATTTTCCACTCTAGCTCTGGGAAGAAAATCAAGTTCTCACTACATGATGTGGTTATTTGGGACTTGCATGATTCAGAGATGATCATGGTCAATAGGAGTGTTGACTCTGCATCATGCCTCTACAGATTTGATGGATTTGAGTCTTCTGATGACACAGTTCCATGTTTAGTTGCACATGCAGATTCAGTAAGCAGACTTTGACATGAACATTTTGGGCATGTCAATTACAAATATCTATAGCAGATGAGCACATAGGCACTTGTTCTTGGGCTTTGCCAGATTTCCTGTCCAGATGGTGTTTTCAGGGATGTGCACTTGGCAAGCAACATAGGGATTCTTTTCCACATGGATGAGCCACTCGTGCTTTAGCACCTTTGGAGTTGATTCATAGTGACCTCATGTCATTTCCTAATCCATCTTTTTTAGGTGCTAGCTACGTGCTTACATTCATTGATGACTTCTCCAGATGCACATGGGTGTACTTTCTTAAGTACAAGTCTGATGCCTTCAACTCATTTTGAGTTTTTAAGGCATTTATAAAGAAGCAGTCTGGACTTTCTATTCGGCAGATACTCATGAATAATGGGGGGGAGTATGTGAACTAGGCTTTCAAATATTTTTGTTCTGAGCATGATCTTCAGCATTAGCTTTCAGTTCCCTACACTCCTTAGCAGAATGGTGTGGCCAAGAGAAAGAATAGAACCCTTTGGGAGATGGAAAATTGCATGATTTAGTCTAGGTCCATGGATTCATGATTTTGGGCAGAGGCAGTCAATTGTGCCAACTACATTCAGAATCGGATGCCTCACAAGGTACTTCGACATATGACTCCTAAGGAGGCTTGGTCCCATGTCAAGCCTAATGTATCATCATTCAAAGTTTTTGGGAGTACAAAATATGCATTTGTACCTGATGCTCAGAGGAAAGTAATCAAACCGAAGAGTTGACCACTAATTTTTTTTGGCTATCATGAGGATGTAAAGGCTTATAGGTTATTTGATCATGATTCTAGAGAGGTCCTATTTTGACGCGATGTCCAGTTTGATGAGAGCCCTCTTGTAGTTCATTCCTCACCTCTAGCACCTCCTCCAGCTCCCACTACTCCCTCTTCATCGCTAGTTTGTTTCACAGATGATGAGGATGATGATCATGGTGATCCTGATATACCTCCACCATAGGATCCTCCCCAGATGCCTAAATGGGCTCAAGCTACTGTTGAGGCTACAAGATCTCTAGCTGGTGACCTATCCACATCTCTCACACCCATTCTCACACTGCAAGTTCTAGTCTACTCAGTCATGCTATTAGTACTAATCCTCAAACTTTTGCAAAGGTGATAAGACAATTAGAATGGGACAGTGCAATAGAGGAGGAATATTCTTCTTTGATGAAGAACCACACATGGGATCTTTGTTCTCTTCCTAAGGGGAGAAAACTATTGTGTTGTAAGTGGATTTATCATAAGGCTCATCTTGTTGCGAAGGGTTTTTCACAAGTCGAGGGTGTTGATTACTCTGAGAAATTTGCCCCTATCACCAAGATGAATTCTATTTGCCTTGTCTTATCCCTTGCAACTTCACATGGATGGTCAATTTATCAGATGGATGTGAAGAGTGCCTTCTTGCATAGTGATATTATAGAGGAGATTTATATGGAATAGCCTCCAGGTTTTGTACAAGATCCCACCTTGGTTTGTAGGCTTCAAGGTTTATTGTATGGTCTCAAACAAGCCCCTATGGCTTGGTATGAGAAGATGGACTCATTTATGCTGTCTACAGGCTTCGCTCGCTGCCATTTCGATCCCATAGTGTACATTCAACGTCTTGGTGATGAGATTCTGATTCTTGTTTTATATGTTGATGATCTTATCCTTATAGGTAGTTCATCATCCATGCTCTAGGATGTTAAGCATGCACTGATGGACCAATTTGAGATGACTGATCTTGGTTTGCTGCACTACTTTCTTGCTCTTCAAATTCATCAGTCTCCTATTGGCATTTTTTTGTATCAGCAGAAGTATGCTCTTGACATACTTCATCGCTTTCACATGCTTGATTGTAAGGCTTCTCCTACACCATTTTAGTTGGGTGTCACTTTCTCTACTTTGTGCTCTTCACCTACAACAGATGCTACTTTGTATCAATAGTTGGTTGGCAGCCTATTTTACCTGACACACACCCACCCTGATCTTTCTTTTGCGATTGGCCTAGTCTCTCGATTTTCTCAGGATCCTCATGAGAGTCATTAGCAAGTTGCCAGGCCTATTTTGCACTACATTCAGGGCACACTTATGTATGACATTTATTACACTATGGGGAATCCACACATTGTTGGCTACACTGACTCAAATTGCGCCGGTGATGTCGATGATCGAAAGTCTACTTTTGGCTTTGTCTTTTGCCTTGGTTCCAGTCCCATCACATGGTCATGCAAGAAGCAGCATGCTTGAGCACCTTCATCCACAGAGGCCGAGTACAGGGCCATAGTTCTTGCTAGCCAGGAGGCTTTATAGCTTTGTCAGTTGATGATTGAGTTTGGATTTCCTCCTAATTGTCCCACTATTTTATGGTGTGATAATCAGAGTGTCATACACATTTCATGCAACCTAGTGGAACATCAGCATACCAAGTACATTGAGTTGCATATGCATTTCATCTATCAGTTGATCCAAGATGGTGTTATTGCATTGGAGTACATTCCTACCATCAGTCAAGTTGCAGACATCTTCACTAAGCCTTTTTCATTGCCTCACTTTCTTTAGCTACGCTCAATGCTTGGGGTTACAGAAGTTGTCCTTGGGGGGGATTGGTTGAGGCCTTCCTTACTTCACTTCATGTTTTTTTTCAGCGTGTTATTTTTTACCTCTTTTTGGGGGAGAGTTTTTCCTAAGTGGTTTTCTCTCTTTCCCAGTTTTACAGAGGTTGCATTTAGTTGCATTGTACTTGGGTACCTAAAATGGTCTCATTGCCAGGACCCATTTTTTCATTTTTTCCTTGTTTTGTGAGCTTAAGGCATTCCCCTAAGTTGCACTTAAGGGGGGGTGTTAGAGTAAATAATTAATTAATTGTTAATTATTTATTCTATTGCTTAAGCTTACTTAGGTTAATGCATGTAGTTGAGGTTAGTTGTTGACAACATGGGAGTTTGTTCCCTTTAGCATACTTATCTTTTCCACCTTTTGTGGATGTGTGCTGAGTTGTCAACCTTATCTTCTACCTCTTTCTAGCTTGTTCTACAAGCTTCCATGAGGCCTTTATAAGTGGTCTCTCACTCATTGTAAATTCATTCCATTTTTCCATTTTCACATAGCAATTGTAATTTCCTATTGTGACATATTCTTGTGCGGTATTTTCTTCAAGCTCTTTGCTCCCTAGGTTTCTCCTTAGCAAGCTATTTGCACTGCAGATGATCTTGGCGCATTATTGGAGTCAGATTCTCAACTCCTACACTTCCAATCCAGTCCCTTGTCAAACTCATTCATTTATAGTCAACTCTTGATTCAATCCATTTACATCTTCATCCAAAATCAATATTTCTAATTTCATCCATTCAAATCTTCTTCTAATTCAAATTTCCTTAAAATATTCTACTTCGGACTTAGGAGCACCATCATAATCCTTGGACTTTAATCCTAGTTATCTTGAATGACCCAAATCTTATCAAGGTTATCTCAAACCTTAATCAATATCAAATCCAATCAATATCAAGTCAAATCCAATCCAAATCAAATTAAAACAAAGTCCAAAATTGCTCCTATTCTTAAGGTCATATTTCATCCATCATCAAATCTTTCATCACTCTTCATCTAAGTTCCATGGATACAAATTGGCTGAATCAAATGGTTGAAGATCTTCAAAGGGAATTTGGAGTTATACCTCCTATTCGACCTACATATCAAATCACTCCTCAAAACTTCATATCCAATTCTAATCCATGTCACATTTTCTATTCTTCCTCTATCTTTGACAAGGGAAATCCACCTCATTATCCTTCATCCACTTACAATTCCGTTCATAGCCCACAAAATTCCTCAAATAGAAATGTCATTGCCAAAGAAATTGAGGAACTAAAGAATTCCATCTTAAGCCTAGCAAATCAAAAGGAAAAGTCCACCTTCCATGACATATTTCCTCTTCCCCCATGTTTCAAAGACCATAATCCTCATGTCCCATCCAACCCAAATCCTTTATGTAATTCCCCATACTTTGAGCTTAATGTCCAAAAACATCATCCCAATCCCCTACCCATACCTCCACCTTCACACAATCTTAATCCTCCAAACTCAACATCATCCCCACCATGTAATAGGTTTATCTCACTAGAAACTTTGTCTAAATACAAAACTAAAAACAAAGTGATCCAATCACCTAATGTCATACACCCAAATCCATCTCAAAACCTTCCTCCAAAGCATGCCATTTTGGATTCCTTTTCTCCTATATATTAGAGCATTTCTCCATCCCATTATCCCCTTATCCCTCAAGATCCGTTTATCCCTCTAAGTTCATCTCATGCTTCCCTTGCTAATCAAGATCAAGATATTCCATGCACCACACACATTACTGATTCCATTCCATCTCAAGAGTTAGCACCCATAGATCATCCACTTCATGAAGATTCTCCTTCCACTCCATCCACTAATACTCCTCCATGTCAAGATCAAATCACTCCATCTCATGGTTCCATGCCATCCACTCCATTATATGATCCTATCCCACTAGATGATTCAATCATTCCTTCCATTCCACTACATGATCCTCTTTTAAGTCAAGATCAAAGTACCCCTTCATCTTTCTTTCATGATCCCACTCCATCTCAAGATCCTATTATCCCTCATAATCCCCCTTATGATCCTAATCCTCCACATGATCCTATCACACCTATCCAATCCACTCATGAACCCCATATACATGGACTCACATCTTGTATTGAAAATGATAAGTATCCCATTGAAGAAATAATGTTTCAAGATGTTGATACACCTTCCACTCCTTCCAAATCCAAAATTCCTCCTTCCAAACCTAAATATTCCCATCACCCATATTCCAAGTCTATTTTGGGCCCTTATAAACATATTCCCATTCCTTCCTCATTTCCATCCATTTTAGGTCCTTATGTTCCAAAGCCAAACCCTTCATTACTTCCATCCATTTTGGGTCCATACATGCACCCATCCACCATACCCATGTTTTCCATTCCATCCCCTCATGCTCCTAATCAAGATCAAAAAAGGCACACATCCTTGAATTCTTTACAATTTTCACCATCCATAAGCTCTCCATACCATTTATCCTCATCCTCTCATACCATGACCAATGGAAGAAAATTTGATGCCAAAGATAAAGTGAATCTAGCCAAATATCCACAAATATCCAATGATCAACATGTACCTCTAAAAGACATGTTCACAAAAAGAAAAATATGATCCAAAACAAAATTAGAAGGCCATAAAGGCTGAAAATAAAAATTCAAAAATCATGTGGATCCCAAAGCTACTTAATGAATCAATGAATCTCAAAGAAAAGTCCAACATGGCATCTGATTTCACTAATCCAAAGGCTTCCCTCATTCAAACTTTCTCTTACATCTCCTTCGAAATTTCCTCCTTTCCATCACCCTTCAAGGTGTGTGTCAATGTTGATCATTCCACCTCCTTCATCCACTCATTCACAAATCTTCCAACCTAGCATCCATCAACCATGTCTTCCTCCCAACCACTACACCCCATTAATCCAAACTTTTTCATAAGTCATTATCCTCCATTCACTATCCTACCAACATCTATGAGAAAATAGTAAAAAATCCTTCAAAATAACAAAGAAAAAAAAAGGAAAAGATATCAAGGGATCCCATCCATGTAACTAGATGCCTAAGTCCTCTCTTTTATTTCCTTATCATGTATCCATTATCTTCCAATTCCACTTATCCATCCATTCATTTTTTTCTCTTCCACTTGCACTCTACACTGGGAGAAAGCTTCAACCATACCACACTTCCATACTTCCATCTATCATTCATCATCCTTTTCCATCTTTGATCTTGACTATCATTTCTTTCATGTCCCACATTTCATCCATACTCTTCATATCATTATCCTTATTTCATACCCTACCTCCCATATCCCGTATTCATTCCACTTTCATGCCTATGCTCGTGATCCATACTAGAGGCGTAATAAAAAATTGTTCATCCATGCTTTGGACATCCACATGCCTTTCCTTCCTCCATAAAATATCCTTTACACCATCTTTCCATTTCCACACATCCTTTCCCACCATATTTTCTTCTATTTTTCTATCCTTGGTATGGGGCATTTGAACTCCTTTGAAACATGGTCCTTGGTTCCCCATTGTTTGATACCATATCCTTTCGTTCTCCATACTATTCCTCCATTTAGATATCTCCACCCTTCCCATCCATTTACCATTCCTTGGTTATCCCTTGTCATTGGTTCTAATCTATTACACCTTCCATCCATTTTTACTTCTTCCAATTCAATTCAATCCATTCATTTATCATCTAATCTAATCAAATCCCGTTCTTCCAATCATTTCCTACAAATCAATTTACATCTTATATAAGTCTCTTTTTTCTTCTAATCGCCATTATTCAACTCATTCAATCAAATTCATCCATCATCTTATCATATCTTATCCAAATTCTTCTAGTTCATCATCCAATCTCATGATACTGAGCTTCACCCCATCAAATTGAGCTTATCAAAATAGTGATTGCAAAAAAACTTACACAAATTCACACTAAGACTAAATGATTTGAGAACCTTGTTCCTTTCACATAATTTCCAGAAAATAATGACAAATATTTCAATAGAATCCAATCAAACTATCAATTTTAGCCTTACAAGATGAATCCTTCCTACACAAGCTTAAAAAATTTCACTATCAGAATAAAGTTTATGGCAAGAACTGTGGATTGAATGACTATTTGGTCATAAGGTCTTTTGTTTATTTTATCTTTGTGTATCAATGATAGTCTCCCCAAGTGTGCCTCAATCTTCAATATATTGGTGTCATTTGAATGACTTAACCTGATTACACTTGTCATTTTGTGATATAATCTATTTTCATGATTCTTTGACACATCTATGTCAATTTCAAGTTATGATTATGCATTACTCATTGGGGAAAATGGGTTAGCACACTTTCCACCAAGATCCCTAACAAGACTTTGGGTGTGCCCAAACCTCTCTAGTGTGTATATGTCATTTGTTCCATCATGACTCTAAAACCTACATCTATTGTGTTGAGAGTCTATTCCAGGCAAAGGAATCTTGTCACGTATATGCTACTATAGAAGTTGATGCATAACTCCTCTTGCAATATCAAACTAGGTGTGCTCTCCCATATGAACACAACTAAATCCCATGCATTCATTTAGTTCAATTACATTTAGATTAATCATTATCCAATCCACCCTGTTTCATTCCACTCTTACCAACAAGTCATGCAAGGTCATCTTTTGAGCCTTTTCTCTTTTTCTTTTCATTCCCATGTCTATTTTCAAGAAAATGGGGCAAAATATATTCCTTTTTCACCCCATTTTCTTGAGGGGGAACCCTCCTCCCCTGTCATCACTATGACACCACTCCTAGGACTCCTAACCTTTCTAGGGTAACCTATATTTTTTTCCTTCGATATAATGTTGTACTGACATTATATCAAAGAGGGGCAAAATGTAGACACTTAAAATTGTTCTAAACACTATATTAATTCATTTTATATTTCCTTTGGCATTATAGTTAATTATTTACTAATTAATTATATTTGTCATATTATTCTACTTATTTAATTAAATAGGTCCACTTTCCTAATGTATTTAAATTTAATTTAAATACTTCCTCCCCTAATGTATTAAACTTATTTAATGCATAGTGCTTCATAAATCCCCTTTTAAATAAATTCCATTAAATTTTCTAACCCTATGATTAAATAAAATCCTATTTAATTTAGTCTTAAACCTATCATAAAAATCTAGTCTACACCCATCACTTTCATCCTTCTAAGCCTACTCATTACTCAAACCCACTTATTTATCCTAAACACCTTTCTAAACCCCTTTCAGTTCCTAAGTGTGTGATCACACATGTGTGAGAAACCCTTTACACTTCTCACACCTCTCACACCTTCCACACTTCTTACAACTTGGTCCCCCACTCCTTCAAGTTTTCTCACACATGTGTGAGAAAACTCTGAATGTTGACCTTTGCATGACTTCTCCCCATGTCTCCCTTGTGGCATCTATGTGGATGCGACATAGATGCCACCTCCCGAAGGCCTCTCTCAAGCCTATAAATAGAGCCCTTGTCTCAAGCATTATCCATCTCCCTCATTTGCATTGTTATCATGCTAGTGTGATTCTAGAGCGTTTTAGAGATTTTATGCTTAGAACTAACCTTTGATAGTTGTTTGTGTTACTTATATTTCTAGTTTTCATTAGCTTTCATAGTAGTATGATGTTCTAGGTTGCTTTCTTGCATTGCATTTCCATCTCAGTCCTAGAATCCTTTGAGAATTGGATCACTCATAGCCATTTCTTGAAGGTTTCTCCACTAATTTAGTCTTAGATTCATTCATCTCATATTGCATTTTTATCAAGGGTTCAATAGTTGTGTTTTGGAAGAGCACACCCACATCCCTTCAATCCAAAGCACACCAATAGGGCCTCTCATGGGTGCCTTTGTTGAGTTGCTTTGAGGTCACATGAGGACTTTGCTTTTCAGTTGCATTGAGTTGCAAAACTCAAGCATAGTGTTGTTTGTATTTTGTTTTGTTTTGAATATTGATATATGTATGCAACTAATGTTTGTTTGTTTATGCATGCTCCCGATAGGTAGATTTTTTGTGTATATAGGTATCTCCAAGGTACTATTGGGTATGAACTTAAATATGAGAATACCAGCTCGAAGTTACATGGATATATTGATTTTGATTGGGTCAAAAGTGTAAAAGACTAGAAAAATACATCAAGATGTTGTTTCAACTTAGAATCAACTATGGGGTAAGTGCACCAAGTTGTGGTTCCAAAAAGGTGACACGTTGTTTTTTTTTTCAATTTTTAATAGCGCGTACATGTTATAGTGTGCACGCACTATGGCTTGGGTAACCCGAGCCATAGCACATATGCAATATAGTGCATAGGTGCTATAGTGTGTAGGCACTTTGTAAAAAGAAAAAATATTATAAATGGGTTGCATACCCGCAACCCATTCATTTTCACTCATTTTTGCTACTTCTCCTCATTGTAGTGCATACACAAATTGCAACAAAACAATTTTTTCACCACCCACCTTGCCAATATGCCTCCTCACTATTGAAGTTCAAGATCATGAGCACGTTGTATGTTCTCTAAATTTCTTTTTGCATTGTTTGATATGTTTTTTATATTGTTTCGTAGGTTTCTTACAATTTTTCTTTAAATTTGTTTATTTATTTAGATTTCAATTGATTTCTTATCAATAAATGTCAATAATGAATTGGAAAATCCCCAAGAAGGTCAAAACCCTCAACAAGATCAAAACAAAAACCCTTAAGAAAATCAAAACCAAAACCCTCCACAAGAAGAACAACAAATTTTGCAGCCTAAACCAATTGCAAGACCTCCTCCTGGCACACAAGAAAATATAATAAATGAAATAGAAAGAGGCAAAACTAAATTAGAAGTACTCATTGGTTAGTTGAAAAAATGTGGACAAACCAATCCAATGAGAGCTCAATTGGCATCATCCCTTGAATCCATTAAGACCCACATAGCTTCTGTTAGTGGTCAGTTAGATGTTTGGTGGGTTAAGAGGGAAGAACAAAAAAGATATTATGCAAATAAATTACCATATCAAGATGTTAAAAAAAAGATATACCAAAAGGTAGAATATATGCATTATTTAGAAATCTTGGTGAAAAAAATATTGTTAGAGAGGGTACTAAATGGTTCACAATTCTATTAGAAATAATTTTTGGGATAGATGGTGGATGGTTTTTAATGCCCCTCCTTTCAATAATCACGAGGTCCCCATCTATTTCTCAAGGAAATTGTATTTTGAGTTTGTTCTTGGGGAGATCCCCAATTATTTTGATAGATTAAACTCTCAGGGTAGAGGTGGGGGGTCATAATTTGAGAGGTCAGGGGCACGTCATGACCCTAATGTAGTTAGGGCACCTGTGGTCAAGCCATAGGGTGAGCATGTGACTATTCCTTTAGTTATGAAGGAACATGTAGAGGCCATTGCTATAGGGACTATTAGAGCTTTCATGTAGACCATCATTGATTACACGAGTCCATTAGTTGAGGAGTAGCCTTCTACACATCATGGTCACATGTGCACATCATGTGGATCCTTATGTACATTTGGTAGTCATGCTGAAGATGGTGCAGATGATGGGCTAGTGATTGATCAGTTCTTGAATGAGACATTTGGCATTGACACATAGGTAAATTACACTTATAGTAAACTAATTTGATCACATTTCATAGGTAAAGTGAATGACTAATTAATTAGCATGTATTTACATTATTCAAAATTGAGGGTCAGAGTGTTGGTGGGCCTAGTAGCGATCCCCCGGCCCCATTTTTTGTCCCCTCGATGAGTCTAGAGGTATGTATCGATTTAATCATTTAAATGAATACATATATTTATTAAGTAAACATATGAAAGATTGACAAAAAAATTTATGCATGTGCATCAGTTCTCTATAGGACCATCGACATTCACTACAAACTTCGAGACTAGACGCGACACGAGCTTCATAGAGGTATAGTTGTTTCATGTTAATTTAATTCATTTGATTATATTTGTTTCATGTTTAATGTTACATTAAATTTGTATTCTATGACATGTGGCTCTTGACATCGGAGACTCCTCCTCATCTTTAGCAGTTCATCAATCGTGGAGTGGCTATAGCTATGGCTAGTTCACAGCCATTGACTGATGTATGAAAGAATTTTCTTGGTTTTAGTTTTTGTTTATAATAGTTAGTATCAAAATTTATAATGTTATTTATAAGTGATTATATTGATTCAATTGTTGTATGGTCTTGTCACACCTAATCGTCTGTGAGCCTTTGAGATGGACTTGCAGAGCAACTATATGATGGCAATAAGAAAATAATTAATTTTGTGTGTACATATATTTGATTTCAATGTATAATAATTATTGATTCAGATCTACTTTTTTTGTATCAGCTCAAGTTAGAGAAGAGCCTCAATAAGAGGACAAGCTAGCATGTGAGGAGGACCCCATCATCACCACCGTCTCCCTCCACACAACAACTGAAGGCCTCTATAGATTTATTTACTTCCCCTCATAGGAAGGAGATGATATAGTTGATAGACATGTACATGTATAGACACTATTGGACATATATGTTGGATTTTATGTCAGTGGACATATTCGATATACATTTGATGTATACATGATATTTTATATTTGATGTATGACATTTATTTGATCCATGACATTATTAGACTTATGACATTATTGGTTAATATATGATATGTTTTTTCATGTACAACATTATTGGTTATCATAATATATTATGTGTTTGTTAATGTACATGACATTACTGGTTATCATTTTATATTATATGTTTGTTCATGTATGACATTAAATTCAATACCTAATCAGTTTAAAACTTTGATAGAATATTGATTAACAATAAACTTTATCACTATTTAAGCATAAGTTTATCATTTCCAATTATGTCATCATCATATGATTTATGATCTTGTTCATGTTTAAAGTTTTGCTTCTCTGTCATTTGTTTATCAAGCTTAATTCAATACCTAATTAGTTTGAATTTTTGATACAATATTGATCAGCAATAAAATTTATTAGTGTTAAAGCCAAAAATTTATCATTTGCAATTTATGTCATTATCATATTGATTTATGATCTTCTTGTTCATGTTTAAAGCCTACCTTCCATGTTATGCATCTAAACATTTATCATAAATTATTATTACAAACATATAAAAAATCTAAAATTGAAAATAATACATTATATTAATTCCAACGTTTAGTTACGAGGTAGAGCCTAATAGGATTATCAAGGTTTCATTAATTCCATATGTTAGATCTTCCATCATAGAATACCAATTGTAATGGGCACTCACATGTATTCCAGTGCATATATTTCCTTATATGCACAATTGGTCAATGTTGTACCTTATAGAAGATAGTATTTTATAGGTAGAATGATGTAGAGGTTAGGGTAAAATAAGAACAATGCTGATGTCAATCCAATAAGAGAGATTATACACCCAAACTTCTACACTTTGATGCAACAATAATACTAAGGGATCATCATTAATCCATACAAATTTACACTAGAAAACTTGGCTTCACACCCATGAATGGTGGATTCTCACAAATAAGGTTTATCAGCATGTGAATGGGTTAATCCCAACACTAAAACCAAGGAACCATGGCCAAACAGCAACCCAAACACAAATTTCATAACTTTGTCCTCATAATGCAACATCTAGGCTACTAGCCCTTCCAAAGAAAAATTAGGCAACAAGTACCATATCTCCCAAAAGATCTTAGGAACTAATTAGCATTCCAAGTACCCTTTATTGAGTTATTTATATCCCCAAAAGGGAAATGTGCTAAAGCCATTTACAAGCCTTCCAAAATTGGACTGTTATACAGGCGTAATCACCCCAATTAGGTCACCTTAACAAAGGAAGTACCAAAAATCTAGTGAGAAAGACCAAACCAATGCATCCAAATATTAGGTTAGGACAAGGGAAGGCAGATTTCAAAGTTTCACTTACTGGTTCAAACCCCGAGGCATGCAAATTAGAAAATTCCATAATGCAGTAGAGTTGTCACATGGTAATGCCAACTCATTTGTGCAAATTCTGTATAGTCACCATCTGCTCCAGCCTAGAAACCACCAAAATCTTAATGTACATTTGACAACCTCCCATTCCACCAAAAATTAGAATTTTCCAACAGTGGAAATGGGAGAAATCAGCATTCTTTTCGAAAACCCTAGGTGGTTAGGGTTTGAAAGCAACTTTTACAAAAAAACCTTATATCTCCAACCTCCCATCAAATCAAGGGCTTAGAGTAGGCTCATTGGAAAGATGACTCTATAGGCTTCAATAAAACCTAACTCTTTAGGCCCCTTGATCTGTACAGTCTGTACAATGCATGAAAAAATAGTCTTTTTCCATGAAAAATGATGGTTTCTTTATTAATTTCAAAGAAAAAGTACAATCTATGTCTTACACCTACCTGTAAGGGCTTATGAAGACCTTCCTCCAACTGGTCTAACTGATTTTCAAAGGTTGTGACCGTTGGAGGGAGCCATTACAAACAAAAATCCATATTATTGCATAAATGTTGCATTATTACCCTAGTTATGCAACTTATTTTGCTTTTTATGACTTTATAAAGACTTCTAAAGATCCTAAAACTTCCTATGACTTCTAACAAGACCCTAGGAGTATACTAGACCCATGTGACCTCATGAATCAACTGGTTTATAGAAATACCAAAGTTGTTCAAGGGTTCACACAATAGGGTCTAAATGCAAGAAAGTCTAAAAACAACCAAACATGCTAAAAACAAGTTTGAAAAGGCCTAGAAGACCTTAAAATTATTCATTTTGATGGGAGAAGACCTTATGACTCCTTGGTTTGATGGGGTGCTCACCATAGAATTACTCAATCTTGTACTACACTAGATAAGATGTTCTCTATTATGCATAATGTTTAGCTCTGGCATTGTTTATAAGAGTGTTTCAAGGTTGGAAACCACTTCAACATCCTTTGCATGGTTTAGAGGTAATTTCATTGTGGAAAAGGCTTATGCAAGGGAACGAGCCTCATGATTTTTGCATTTACATAGAAGCAAAACTTTCTTATTCAATTCCTTATACTCGACTCTTCAATGAAGTTAATCTTATAGTATTGAGAATAGCTGCTACAAATTCCTGGGAGCCAAAGGACCTTGAACCTATGCTACATTTTCTAGAGACATAGGAGAAGTTACTACATGCTTTAGTACTTCATAACATTCTAGATCATATAGTGATGCCCAAATTAATAACATCAGTAGATACTTGGGATCCTTATAGGGAGACTATACCAATACATGCATAGTTACATCCTTGGCTTCCATTTTTGGGCCAGCGTATGGAGCCTTTATATCCAAGCATTCGTTATAAGTTGGGGAATGTACATGTAGGTTTCTTATGCCCATTAAGTGCATCACTTCTTGAGATTTTACTTAAACCCAATATCATGTCATCTTTTCCATATTTTTCCAAATTTATGAGTTGGGGATGGGAGTGTCAATAATATCATAAAGTCCTCCAAAAGTATCCCCAACAAACTATTAACTAGCCTGGTCTCATTTAATGGCTATTGGTCAACAATTGGAAGCTTGACATGAATCCATTAACCAATCCAAATGAATTTGACCAACTAAATATGTATAAGTAACACTTTCTTATGATTATAAAATAATTAAAATTACACACAAGTATTTGTTTTAGTTTTATTCTATTTATTATTGATACTAACTTTTTGTACATTATTTCCAGTGAAACAAATAATAAAGCAATCAATTCAACAATATGTGATTTCTAAAATAACTTCTTAGGATGAAACATTAAAGAAAATAATTCCTTGTTGTTAACAAACTAATATGTAAAATTTATATGGCAGGTCTAGTTATCAATAGTTTTTCATCATTTTTTTAAGAATTATAAAGTATTTATATGTGTTGCTAAATGGTAAGAATTACCTTTGAAAAAGTTAACCACAATTCAAATGTGCTACAAAATCAATAGAAAAGAATGAAATCAATTTTGAACTACTTAAAGGCCAGACAGAGAAATTTAACTTCTAATTCCCTATCTAAATGCAAAGAGCTATTATCATTCATTCATTATGTTTGGGCATATCAAAATATTATCATAGAAACAACAATATGATCCATCCCATAGTAACTTGTGAACTCAGACTTGTTGCAATTAAGGAGGAGAAAAACTTTGAAGAGGAATACTTTTATGGCATCATGTTGAGACAATTATGATGCAACTAGTTCCTAGTTCTTTGAATCTAGACTATCTTGGCATTTCACCTATGCTAAATACAACCCACCTTTAGCCCTAATGTGAGTGTAAAAGATGACATCACATTTTTTTATGAGAATTGGACAAACATGCTCCCACAAAATTCCCCAACTTCCACCCCAAAATTGGATGAATATTTTTAATGCTACACTTATGTTGATCCTAGCACTTTCAAAAATAGTGTGTGCGTAATAGGATTCTCAAGATTTAATGAAACATTAATAAAGCAAAGATCTAACTACTACAAAGGTTTAAAAAGTTGTTAATCACACTCACTATTGTTTCCTTGAATATTTTCCTTTGATCTCATTCCTCTGCAATGCCCTTACCTTGTGCATTGATTATCATTAATGTTGTCTCTATAGTGATGAAAAATAGTGATGCATTGATTATTCCTTTGTAAACATTCATAATGATGCAAAATAGTGATCTCTATCATTCCTTTGATAGTTTTGACACAATCTTATAAACCTATGGCACATTAGAATATGTGCCATATTAAGCCTACCTCTAATAAACCCTTAAGATCATGAGTTATAATGAGGAGGAAAAGTTATGAGCCCTTTATAATCTTATCCTTCTACACATCACACCATGTTTTCTCCATAATATTTTCAATGTGGTGGAGATAAATAGAAACTTATGAACTCTTGTAAGCCCCTTAATGTGTCATTATCTTTGTTAGGGATGTTTCAATTTGGCATGCTCGAGAATGTTTGAGTGCTCAATGAAACATGAAGAGGTTGGGGCTAGTATTTATCTAGCCACCTAGAGCTAATGAAATAGACAGTTTGATCCCAAGAGGAAAGGTGAGAGAGATTTGGCAGTTGGAAACTTTGTACTAGCCAACACTACAAGTTTTAGCATCACTTGAGATGGCATTGCAAAATCAAAACAAAGTAAGATCTCCAAAAAGTGATATACATTATTGTAGGTCTCCACAACATGGTCCTATAGGAACTAGAATTGCATCCATACCTCGCATGAGTTCGAGATATGCCTAGCCAAATATCACTACCCTATGACATTTAGTGACCCTTATGGATGTTTTGGTTCGGCATGCTTGAGAATGTTCAAGAACTAAACGGGATGGAACAAGGTTGGTGATAGGTTTTACCTAGCCACATGGAGCTAACGAAGTAGACAGTTCGATCCCATGACGAAAGGTGAGAGGGATTTGGCAGTTGGCAACTTTGGACTGGCCAACACTACAAGTTTCAGCATCACCCGAGATGGCATCACAAAATTAAAATAGATTATGATCTCCAAAAAGTGAGAGAGGTTAGTGTAGGTCTCTGCAACATGGTCCTATAGGAACTAGAATCACATCTAGACCTCATACAAGCTCTGAGATATGCCCCATCAAAGATCGCCACTCTATGGCATTTAGTGACCCTTAGTAACGTTCCAATTTGGCATACCCAAGAATGTTTGAGTGCTGAACAGGATGGGAGGAGGTTTGGGATAGGTTTTACCTAGCCACCCGAAGCTAACAGAGTAGACAATTTCATCCCACGACGAAAGGTGAGAGAGATTTGGCAGTTGGCAACTTTGTATTGGCCAACACTACAAGTTTTAGCATCACCCGAGATGGCGTCACAAAATCAAAATAGAGTATACTATCTAATAAGTGAGAGAGGTTATTGTCGGTCTCTACAACATAGTCCTATAGGAACTAGAATTGCATCCATACCTTGTAGGAACTCCAAGATATACCCCGTCAAAGATCACAGCTCTATGACATTTAATGATCCTTACGGACGTTCTGGTTCGATGTGCCCAAGAATGTTCGAGCACTGAACGGGATGGGAAAAGGTTGGGGATAGGGTTTACCTGGCCACCCAAAGCTAATGGAGTAGACCATTCAATCGCACGACGAAAGGTGAGAGAGATTTGGTAGTTGGCTATTTTGTACTAGCCAAAACTACAAATTTCAGCATTACCTAAGATGGCATCGCAAAATCAAAATAGAGTGTGATCTCTAAAAATTGAGAAAGGTTATTGTAGGTCTCTACAACATGGTCTTATAGGAACTAGAATCACATCCATACCTCACACGAGCTTTGAGATATGCCCCTTCAAAGATCGACGCCCTATAGCATTTAGTGACCCTTTGGGACATTTCAGTTTGACATGCCCAAGAACATTCGAGAACTAAACGAGATAGGATAAGGTTGGAGATAGGGTTTACCCAACAAACCAGAGCTAACAGAGTAGATAGTTTGATCCCACGATGAAAGGTGAGAGAGATTTGGTAGTTGGCAACTTTGTACTGGCCAACACTACAAATTTCAGCATCACCTGAGATGGCATCGTAAAATCAAAATGGAATATGATCTCCAAAAAGAGAGAGAGGTTATTGTAGGTTTCCACAAAATGGTCCTATAAGAACTAGAATTGCATCTATATCTCACATGAGCTCTAAGATATGCCCCATCAAAGATTGCAGCCCTATGGCATTTAGTGACCCTTAGGAACATTCCGATTTAGCATGCTTGAGAACATTTGAGCACTAAACAGGATAGGACAAGGTTGGGGATAGGGTTTACCTAGCCATGTGGAGCTAATAGAATAGACAATTTTATCCCATGAACCTTTTTCTACGAAGTTACAAATTTGAGCAACTTTTACAACTTTCAACAATGCAACTTTGCACAAAAAGTGCAATTTTTACATTTTTCACTTGATTCCAATTCTATGACTTGGAAAAGGTTCAGAAATAGTAAAATAACTTATTTCCAAATTCTCATCCCTTCACCAATTCCCAAACTCCTACAAAGTTGTTAGCATTTTTGCAATTTTGCTTTGACAACTTTTGCAATTTTTTGCAGTTTTTGACATCTTAACTCTTAGACACCTAAAACTTAACCTAATGACCCTAAGGACCTTTATAACCTTATAAAAAATATAAAAATATCTTTTTCCTTTAAAAATCACCTATATTTCTCATTTTTATGCCTAAAAAGTGGCCCATAGTGTAATAGCAGAGACTTGGTCCAAAACAACCATACCTCATCTTTTGTTCACGTAGTAGTTTCATTTTATCTCTTTTAATTTCCAAATCTCTATCCCTATCTTCATTTGTTTGAGTTTTTTATTTCTTCCTTGGCATGATGATGATTTACACATGTCAAATTATTCAAACATCTGAATTACTTACAATGTATAAATTACAAATCATTCAAATACATATAAAAATTACAATTATTTGAATGAATACACAATATATATCAAACAACTTGTCAAATTTTCAACCATTTCAAAATAACATTTCATTCAAACATACAAATTTCAATGAATTCACTATATATTAAACAACATGTCAAATTATAATCAAATATGTATCTATATATCAACAAACAATATTTCAAAAGGATTGCACTAACCTTTTCTATACAAAGAATATTCAAAAAGTCTTCAAATCGTGTATCCAATGATTGAATATGGTGTTTGCTAGCTTCAAAAAGTCTTCAAATAGTGATTGCTATGTTGAAACCCATGTTTTATGTCAAAACAAAAGAATGCACAATAGACCAAAAGTAGAGAATGGATGAAATGGGATCCAGACTTGCTTTTTTACTTTTTTTGGGTGATTTGACATAGTGTGTATGCACTATAGCATGTATGCATCATAAAGCACATACGCACTATACTATGTAAAAACACATCTCTCCCTTTCCCACCATCCCCCATCCCCTACTCTCTCTCAGTCTCTCTCTCCTCTCCCATCCCCTACTTTCTCTCTCACTCTCCCTCTCTTGCTCCCTCTTCCATTGCCTACTCTCTCTCACTCTCCCTCTCCCATCGCCTACTCTCTCTCTCCCATCCCCTACTCTCTCACTCTCTATCATCTCCCATCCCCTACTCTCTCTCTCTCACTCCCATCCCTCCCTCTCTCTCTCTCTCTTGGGCTACTCTCTCTCCCATCCCCTACTGTCTCTTTCTATCTCTCTCTCTCCCTACTCTCTCTTCCCTCTCCCATCCCCTTCTCTCTCTCTCTCTCTCTCTCTCTCTCTCTCTCTCTCTCTCTCTCTCTCTCTCTCTCTCTCTCTCTCTCTCTCTCCCTCACCTACTCTCTCTCTCACTCTCCCTCTCCCACTACTTACTCTCTCTCTCTCCCTCTCCCATCGCTTACTCTCTCTCACCCTCTCTCCTCTCCCATCCCCTACTCTCCAGATCTCTCTCACACACACACACACTCCCATCCCCCCCTCTCTCTCCCACTACCTACTATCTCTCTCACTCTCACTCTCCCTCTCTACTCTCTCTCTCCCATCCCCTACTCTCACTCTCTCTCCCATACCCCTACTCTCTCTCACACTCTCTCCCATCCCCTAATCTCACTCTCTCTCTCCCATCCCATTCTCTCTCGCTGCCACCTCCTACTCTCTCTCACACTCTCTCCCATCCCCTAATCTCTCTCTTACAAACTCCCATCCCCCCTCTCTCTCCCACCACCTAGTCTCTCTCTCCTATTCACTACTCTCTCTCTCTCTTAGGCTACTCTTTCTCTCCCCTCTCCCACCAACTACTCTCACTCTCACTCTCTCTCTTTGTCAATCTCACTCTCTCCCTCTCTACTCTCTCTCTCTGCCACCCCCTACTCTTTCTCACATTTTCACACTCTCCCCCATCCCCTACTCTCTCTCTCTCATACACACATTTCCATCCCCCCTGTCTCTCCCTCCCCCACTCCCTCTCCCATTACCTACTCTCTCTCTCCCATCCCCTACTCTCTCTCGAGCTACTCTCTCTCTCCCCCCTCTCCCATTCCCTACTCTCTCTCTTTCACACACATGCACTCCCATCCTCCTCTCTCTCGCTCTCCCTCTCCCACTCTGTCTCCTACTACCTAATCTCTCTCTCCCCCATCCCCTACTCTCAATCTTTCTCCTATCCTATACTCTCTCTCTCCCCATCCCCTACTCTCAATATCTCTCTCCCACAATGTACTCTCTCTCTCTCTACCACCCCTACTCTCTCTCACACTTCCTCTCTCTCTTACAAACATTCCCATTCCCCCCTCTCTCTCCCTCTCTCACTCCCTCTCCCATTGCCTACTATGTCTCTCCCATCCCCTACTCTTTCTCTCTTACACACTCTCTCATTCCCCCTCTCTCTCTCTCCCTCCCACTCCATCTCCCACTACCTACTATCTCTCTTACACACTCTCTCATTCCCCCTCTCTCTCTCCCTCTCACTCACTCTCCCTCTCCCACTGCCTACTCTCTCTCACTCTCACTCTCTCTCTCTCTCTCTCACTCTCACTCTCTCCCTCTCTACTCTCTCTCTTTGCCACCCCCTACTCTCTCTCACATTTTCACACTCTCTCCCATCCCCTACTCTCTCTCTCTTACACACATTTCCATCTCCCCTCTCTCTCCCTCTCCCACTCCCTCTCCCACCACCTACTCTCTCTCTCCCATCCCCTACTCTCTCTCTCTCCCCTCTCCCATTCCCTGCTCTCTCTCTTTCACACACATGCACTTCCATCCTCCTCTCTCTTGCTCTCCCTCTCCCACTGCCTACTCTCTCTCTCCCCCATTCCCTACTCTCAATCTCTCTCTCCCATCCTATACTCTCTCTCTCTCCATCCCCTACTCTCAATCTCTCTCTCACACTTCCTCTCTCTCCCATCCCCTACTCTCTCTCTTACACACATTCCCATTCCCCCCCTCTCTCCCTCTCCCACTCCCTCTCCCACCACCTACTCTCTCTCCCCCATCCCCTACTCTCTCTCTCCCCTCTCCCATATCCTACTCCCTCTCTTTCACACACAGCACACACTCCCATCCCCCCTCTCTCTCTCTCTCCTCTCTCATCCCCTACTCTCTAGATCTCTCACACACACTCCCATCCCCCCCTTTCTCCCTCTCCCACTCCCTCTTCCACCACCTATTGTCTCTCTCTCTCACTCTCTCCCTCTCTACTCTCTCTCCCTTATCCCCTACTCTCTCTCTCCCCTCTCCCATCCCCTACTATCTCTCTTTACCACCCCTACTATCTCACACACACACACTCACATCCTCCTCTCTCTCTCCCTCTCTCACTCCCTCTCCCACTACCTAATCTCTCTTTGCCATCCCATACTCTCTCTACCACCCTACTCACTCTCTCACACTTCTTCTCTCTCCCATCCCCTACTCTCAATCTCTCTCCCCCATCTTGTACTCTCTCTTTGCCACCCCTACTCTCTCTCACACTTCCTCTCTCTCCCATCCTATACTCTCTCTGCCACCTGAGCTACTCTCTCTCACTTCCTCTCTCTCTCATCCCCTACTCTCTCTCTCCCCTCTCCCATCCCCTACTTTCTCTCTATCTCTCTCCCTCACACACACAGACATATCCATCCCCCCCCCCTTGCTCTTGCTCTTTCTTTGCATCTCTTCTTCCTTCTCTATGCACTATTTAGGTATCAATAGTGTGTGTGCACTATAGCATGCACATGCTATTGAGATCCAAATTCAAAAGCTAGCATGCACGCGTTATTGGGTGTATGCACTATTCAAATTTTTTCTTTAAAACCAAGCCTAAGGCTTGGTTTTGCCTTGGAGATCCAACCCAGAGGTTTGGAGTTTATAAACAAGTTTGAGATGTGTTTTTCTACAAACATACAAAAAATGATTAATTTTTCTTGTGTGCTCTCTTTCAAGATTCCTCATGGTTGGGCATCGATAAGATCAGGTTACATGACATTGTAGGTCTCTATGTTAGCTATATAACCATATAATTTATTTTTAATTTGAACTATTTCAAATCTTTCATCTATAATTTCTTTTGAATGTATGTCCATTTTTTTTCAAAAACCACCATGTACTAATTGGGCTGTAGATTTTAGCTTGCTCATCGAATTTTGCAACAACTTAGTTTTTTAGAAACTAGACTCCATTCTACACACTTTGAAAAAAAATGTTTTGATTTTAGATTAGTTTTCAATTATTTATAGGGGGAGCACATAGATATTTCATGTTTTAAGGATGTGTCTAGTTAAAAAATTCATTAAAAAAAATACACATTATAAAATTACCCAAAAAATCTAGGGTAAACTACATAGTGTTAAGTAACTTTTGACTAGAGCGATTAAAGAATTTTTTTTTAAAAGTTAAAATTTTAGGGGGGGCACACTTTGTACTGTGTTATGTTTTTTTAGAATAAACAGTATCACTTTCTGTGGCCCCCTTTTTTGAAGACCTAAAACTAAACCATTTTGAAAAAAAATTAGTAGTTTAGAAACTAGATTCAAAGGACTACGACTTTTATTTTTTTCATATCTTAAAATTTTGAGCGTAACTATCTTCAAATTCTTGTTGAAGTTCAGAAATTGCTGATTTTAGGAAAAAGGTGTCCACTTATACCCCCCTTTTGGCACCACAACTTGGTGCCCTTACCCTATGATCTCTTGGATCTACAAAAAGAAAGCTTCAATTGCTCAGAGTTCTACTAAGGTGGAGTATATTGTAGTAGAAATGGGAGCTAGAGAAGTAGTATGACTTTGAAAGTTGCTTTCTAAATTTTTTTGTGAGCCTATGAAGCCTACCACTATTCACTATGATAATCGAAGTTGTATCAAGTTATCTGTGTGGGGCCCATTTGTTGTTGCACCAAAAGCCATGACTTTTAGTGAACATGGAACACCACATAATTAACCACCTGTGGGTAGGGGAGTGTGTCGCATCACCCAACAATCTCCCCCTTGACGTGCATACCAGGTGCTTACGCGGGTCGGGAAGGCATCGGGGAGATTTGAACCCATGACCAGGCCAAAACTAGGCTCTAATACCAATTGTGGGGCCCATTTGCCGTTGCACCAAAAGCCATGACTTTTAGTGAACATGGAACACCACATAATTAACCACCTGTGGGCAGGGGAGTGCGTCACATCACCCAAAAATTTGTGAATCCAATATCTCATGATAGATCTAGGCATAAAGAAATTCCTTACCACTATGTAAGAGACATGGTGGAAAGAAGAGTTATTCAAATTGAATATATCAATACAGGTGATCAAATAGTTGACATTCTCATTAAGGCACTTCCTAAAGTGAAGGTTGATCATTTAAAAAAGAAACTTGGCTTGCACTAGTACATTAGACCTCATTTTTCAATGAATATTGGTCAAAATTTTGACCCAGGTTGGTCGAAATGTCAACCAACCAATTCATCAAAAATTTTCTCATCAAAATTTTGACCAACTCACTATTTAGTCAAAATGTTGACCAATCCATTGGCCAAAATCTGTCAAAAGCCCTAGCACAATTTCTACCAAGCATTGGTCAAAATTTTGACCAATGCCTATTAGTTTTCTACCAGGCATTAGTCAAAATTTTGACCAATGCCTAGTAGAAATTTTTTTTGAGACATTCTATCAATTCACATGCCTTGTCTATGATTTGACATTTTGCATGCATCTTGCACTCTCTCATCCTGATGATGGATTATAGAGAGTGATCTGAAATGATGATGCTAAAAAACACACACAATCAAATCCAAAACAAACTTGCATTACAAATGGATTGTGGAAATCTGATTTGTTAATTTTGCATGCATGTCTACCAAGACAATCACAACTCAAACATATATATAATAGATTTGATTAGATTATATATGCATGTCTATCCCTCTCAAGAGATCTGGATCTTTTCCTGACTTCCCCATAAGCCCTAACTCTATCTCACAAATTGGAGTACAGTTCCCTTGCTTCTCGAGACCTTGAACACTTTCTACCATAGCCCCTGTCCCTGTTCTTGTCATGGGAAATGGACCATTCCCTGTCTCTATTCCTGTCATGAGAAGTGGACCGACCCCTGTCTCTATTCCTCTAATGAGAAATGGACCGACCCCTCTCTCTATTCCTGTCATGAGAGATGGACCAAACCCTATCTCTAAAACTATCATGAGGAAGAGATGGCAGTCCCTCTCTATGCCTGTCATGAGAAGGAATCTATATGCAAGACAAACCATGTAATCTATTTCCAGGGTTAAATAACTTGTCTTTGACCGCTAGAGTCAACCATACTGTGGGTGAGATCAGAGCATTTGGCCTCCATTCTATTATTTATGAAAGTTATCAACTTGCATTTTTAAATGTTTCCCCACTTGATCTGTCAATAACAATTTGCAATTCCCTTTTCTTGTCTACAATTAGAGAGGTAATATTATGTAAATACACCTTCCTCAACATGTTGTTTTATATCTAACTGTAGTGGCCTACTATGAGATGACTAATAAAATTTTGTGAGAAGTTGAGAATCCTTTACTTGCCTCCAACTGAAAAGGCAGAATTGTGGAATATGTCTTTTTGCAACTTGTGTCCAACTTCATGCCTATCTTTTCATAGCCCTATCAGAACAAGATGGTTGAATAAGATATTTAGAGGATGTTCAGACCTTACTATTGGGAAATGCTTACACTAGCCATAAGAAGAAGAGATGAAGATAAAGTAGTGCAGTAGTGCACAAAAGATCTGGTCCATAATATCCAATGGAAAAATACACATACCTCTTTCGCATCAAGATCCTTGATTTTATTTGGTGGTAGTAAGTCCCAATCCTTATATAGACTCCCAGATTCTTTTTCAATATTGTCAATAAGAATGCTATATGTTGCATCAACTTTAAGAATAAAAGTATATATATGTGTTAGTTGATCAATTTCACATGCGACCTCCTTTTTAATAGGATTGCTCTTTCCTTTATAGGTTAGTATAGCAAGAACTTTCTTAGTACTGTAACCACAAATGTCAGGTCCAAACATGATGCTGCAATAAAAAAAAATTACAAGCAAATGCATCAATAGAGACTCCAAACTCCAAAAAAAGATATAACTAGAAATCCTAGCAGAACAATATTTCTAAACATGATTTATAGTGCACACTAAATACCTATAAGTTGTCTCTCCACTGAACATGTTCTAGTCTAATTCATCACTTATCAACTTTAGGTAGTCACCACCACAATCAAGTTTATGCTCATGTTTGACAAAAAACTAAAGAACAAGGGTCTTATCCTTGTTGTTGAATTCAGGGAATTTGGCTGAAGTTAAAGAAAAATAGAAAACTAGTTCATTCCAATTCTTTTTCAGTTCATTCCATGGAGAATAAGAAGAATAGAAAATAATCAATTTTTGTGTTCACAAGAGCACTTTAATAACCAAGTCCTAAATCTTTTTAAACATATTACAATTTTAGCCAAATCATTTTAGTATTCAAAGGTTATTAAAAAAAAAATAGCAAGATATAACTACACATCCTTCTCCTCTAGATCCCCATGCCATTTCCCTACTATTTGAACCCACTCTCTAGCTGTGCCTTCATCCTTTTTCCAATTAGACTACACCCAACAGCTCTCCCAGCCATCTATTTGAAACAAATTTAAAAAGTTAGCTATATAATCAATAATCAGTCAATGAAATTTACTCAAAATTAAATAAAAGTACACAACTATGAAAGAATAGCTCAAATTTCCAGTGCCATCAAAAACATATAGCTTAAATACGGTCATCAAATTTAATTACAAAATATGATACAATAGTAAAGACACCAAATAAAAAATTGTGTTGGGTTTCAAAAAAAAAATTCATTTAAGTCTATAGATTCTCAACCTATAAGTAGTCGGGTCTTTCAAACTGGTTAATGGAATGTCTAGAACTTTGACCATGCCTATGATTAGGCTCATACAAAAAGAAAGGTGTTGCCTTTAACTAGCCATCAACTAGAGTATAGCAATCAATTTAGTTTCTAGATAAAATGCAATATGAAAAGGATAACATAGTATTACACACAATAATTAAGGCATGAACTGTATATCCTTTCAGTGAAGCCTCATTAATCTTAGTGTTAATAGAATAGTCTTACATACACATAAATTTACTACATTAGTCCTAAATTATACCCATTAACAAAGTTCAAATAGCCTTCCTGCTAGTCTTACCAAACTTACACATTTATGAAGTTATGTTATGGAGAAACCTATATAGTCATAGCCCAAAAATCTATGTATTAGTAGCATATGAATCCATATGATTGCTACCACCCTTGACATCTACAAAATTTGAGAACACAATGCCAGCCAAATTAAACGAAATACCCTATAAAAATTGAAATAGCTAGTGCACATGAGCACGGTGATTTATCAAGAAGAGGGTATACATATAATTATGTCAAGGCAAGCCTATTAAGGTACCTAGGCTGACAAGCACTCCCAACCTAGCCACCCTTTCCATTCCCAAATCATTAAAAAGAGAATGACTTTATATTTACACAATGCCAAACATTGCCATGATAAAACTAGGATGACTTGACTTTGTTGTCATGCAAGCATTTGTTGCTGTGAATGATGGTGAACAATGTTAGCTGAAGAGTGAAAAGCTTTAAAAGTCAACAAAACTATATGAAATTGGTTTTCTTTTAGTGGAGGGGGTGTTATGTGCCAACTTGGTCTTTTGTTTATAGTTTTTTTGTAAGTTTTAGATATTCTACTAGTCTTGATTCCATCAATAACTTGCCTACTTCCATTAATAATTTTTGAATGAAGGGTCTGAAACATATTCCTATACTATAAGTATATAATTATATGGAGAAGATTATTTGTTCTTAGGAAGTGGAAAACAATACCCTGTACTTAAGTCTAAGCCATCATCTTCACCATAGGAAGAAAAGGAAATGAAATCCATTCTACAGACAAAAAATAGTATATTTAGTATCATATTATCAACAACTTAGTAAAAAATGCCTAGGATGATGCTTAAAGATAAATGTTTATAAGGCCAGCCAACAAAGGAGAAAAAATCAACAATACCTTTAGAAAGTCATCCAAAGCTCCCAACAATTTAACACAAATAGTGGGGTATTAAAGTCTCCCTCTACCATCCATTTACCCTTATAATTGGCCTAATTAGAGAACTAAAATTATCCAATAGAGATTACCTAGAAGGTCTTGTATTAGAAGCAAAAGCAATCATCATCATTAAATAACATCTATTCATGAGGTTGACATTGTGTACTAAGGAAAAGTTCTTTTGAGTGCAAAGGGTTGATGTTCTTAACGGATGAGGCCAAGATCATGCCCTAAGCAAATTGGGGAGAAGGGTAACCACCCTCAGACATTGGCTAAGCTTAAAGAAGTAATTATTCAAGCACCTAATACCTTGGTTGTAAAATAGTAAAATGCAGTAATGAAGATGTTTCTTATCCTCCAATAAATAAATAAAATCTCCCAATGTCTACAAATACAAAGCACTCATTTGTAAAATGTTAGGAATTAAAATAAGGATCCATGTAGGGAATTGTGATCTAGTCTTGAACCAGAATGGTCCAGCAAAAATGTTACTCATTTAGAGCCCGAAAAACAAAATTAAAAACTCCACAAAAATATAATAGCTGATGTTTAGGAAGAATGTTTTGAGCCACTGCAACAGGAGAGCCTAAACTATGTCAGAAGATCAAAAAAGTGCTCTATCGTAAAATGCTAAGGAATAAAAACCAGGTCACATGAAAGTGACTCACAATCTAAATTTATCTGTGAGTAGTCCTGCAACATGTTTTTTTTTTTTTTAATTAAAAACTTTTCTCCCTTAAAAGAACAGCTAATGTTTAGAACGAAAGTTTTCAAGAACTACTGAAATTAAACCCTGAAACTTTGAAGCACTCACTTAGTAGGAAAAATTTGTGTCAATGTGAGAACAAATTTAATTTGGGAAGAATAAAACTAACAGTAGCTAATACTCTTGTGATGTGTAGTGCTACTGATGTACAATCCATAGGGTTGTTTGACCATTGAAAGATACTGCATACACAGCTCCAATCGCTCCTTTCTATACCCAATAGGCAATCAAGTCCAACACTGCCCTTTCCCACTAGACAAAGATTTGTATGCAAGTCTCTTATGTGCAGTCATGAATCTACTAGGTAGTCTCAATTTAAAAACAAACAAAATATATGAAAGACTCCAAACAAACAAATAGCCACCAACATGCACATATGTAGTAATTCATTTGAAATTAGAAAATACAAGAAACTACAAATGAGAAATTCAACACTCTTTGAAGTGATCCACCCCATCTACTGGTCTGCCTAACTTATTTCCATAATAGAAATAGTTTATATCTAATAGAACATTTGCTATGGAAGTTGTATGCCATGTGTGATTTAAGAAATCTAAGATGGAAAGAGACTCTAAAGCCTCTAAATGGGAATGGCTTAGTCCATGGAAATGGAAACCCAAGTAACCAAATACCTTTAAATTACCAACTCTTGTGCAAACACAAAGAGCAATAACGTAGATCTCTTGAAAGCATCTATTCATTTCATCTCCTCTCTTTCTTACTTTCAAAATGAAAGAATGATAAACTTATAAATTGCTTGAGAGCTAGAGACTATCAAGCTGGAAAAGTTATGATTCCCTCCCTCCATGGGCTAGACTACTACCTTTGTATCTCTCATTCCCTTCATTAAAGACTAGACTATCATAAAAACCCTCAATAGACCAGGATTAAGTGATCATTTTTCTTAGACATCTCATACTGGTAGAAGAGAATCAACAGTGTAGTTGTTAACTTGCCATGTATCACTAGGCTTAATATTGAAAAAATGACACTATTCAGAATGGAAAATGCCATTTCAATCCTAATCTAAATACAAACATATTAAGCTGAATAATAAGTATCATAACCTTAACATATTGAGAATTTAATAAATAATAATAAAATAATGTAGGAAAAACATAGAATGGAAACTTTTCATTGATTATTCCATAACAACAATGGATTACAGGAATCAAATTTTTGAGAGAGAGTTGTCATTAGAAATTACAACTGACAAAGAATTAGCAGACTCTAATTTTCTCCCTTAATATTTTGAAGGACTTACAATAAACAACTGTAACCAGAAGATGTTTTTTTAAAATTGTAACCATTTGTCATTGCAACTCTAAAGATGACCATGCGGTGGTTCTCCTTTCATACCATCTAACAAGAGTCAAAAAATGTGCAGGCATATAAAACATGGCACTTGCACTTGATATAGCCTACCAAAAATGAGAAACATGAAACGCAATGACAATGGCAACGTGATGAGAAATGCAATATATGAAAAGTTGTGCATAAGAAATGTGTGTGTGTGTGTGTGTGTGTGTATACTTTATCTATATTTATATTAATTATAAATTTTTAGTATCTATATAAAATGTGACATGTAAGAAGTCTAATAAATTTACTAAATATTGAAATTGAAAATAAATTATTTAATCTTAATTCTATAATTAACTATTTTTTTTAAAAATCTATAAATTAAATTAATAGATAGTTAACTCATACTTAAATATTATAAATTAATATAATTAACTCATACTTAAAACATTCCAAAAAAAAATTTATAAATGAAATTGTTGTTAATTGATTCTAAACTGTAACAAATTAAAACTAAATGCTAAATAATTATAAATGAAACTATACTTAACTGATCATAAACTATAAGAATTTAAAACTATTACTTCCTACAGTCGATGTATTATTTATGTTTTTGTAGTAGTCAAAACTGAGGAAGATTTAATATTTTTTTAATTTGATTGAGATTATTAACACTGAAATTATCTCTTGAAATGTCGATTTCATGATGGGAAACTTGTTTTAGTCATCGCAACAGGAAACAGAGGTCTCCCGTCATGTTTCTGGTAACTATGGCATGGAGAAGAAACTTTCTAGTTTGCACTATGATTACATTTTTATAAACATAACAAAAAAGAACCATAATTGTAACATAGCCAAATTAGAGAGTAACTTCTCTCGAACAACAACATTGATCCAAAGTCATAAATGCAAAGAAAAGTTCATGTCTAACTACCATAGGGTACAGCGAAATTGAGAACTCTTAACCTTCTAAGGAAATTATCAAATCCTGCATATGGTTATCATTACCTATTTCTAGTAGCCAAAAATGGAAATCAACGGCGTTCTCAAATTTAACTCATACCACTTTAGAAAAGGTTAGTGCAGGTTAGTGCAAAACCAAGGGTTGAATAATGCAAAGCAAAATAATCCTTTTAGGAGAAGCCTTGTTGTCATCAAATCACAACCCACCTACTTGAATCCTCTATCTCAATTCCTAACCTCGGTTGCCTCCTTCATTCGCGATTCTCCCAAGGATAAAGGAGACATGTTTAGAGAAGAGTTTGGCCAAACATTCAATTGTCAACTCAAAGAGCATCGGATCGACTTATCTTTAAAACGAGCACTCGACCGCATGCCGGGGTTTCATTCTAGAGGGCTTGCCCTACTATTCTAATGGAGAGGCTATATTTTTTTCTATTAGTAATATCAACTCAAGGATTTGGATGCAAGAATGAATGTGCAGCCTATGGCAATGCCAATCCCAACTGATAATGACAAATCTACATCCATATAGTTGTGATTTCACACCATTTCACTAGTAAGCAGCCATTAGTTGTTTCACCACCACTTTCTAATGGGGTGTTTGGACATAGGTGTGAAATGACACAATAGAGAATTTAGTATTCTATTGTAGATGAACAACTCTGCAAAAACCATGCGAAAACACACAAAACCCAAATGAACCAATGCGCCCAAAATAAGAAATATTTCTTTTTTTAACATGTAAGCCCTATGTTGGTCAAAATTTTGACCAAGATGGGGCTTACATGTAAAAAAAAAAAAATTTACCTTAACATTCCAACCAACCTAAACTTATTTAGTTGATGGTAAAAAATTTTGGTAGAAAAATGAGGTTAAATGTAGTAGTGTTGGTTGAAATGTAAGTTTATGAGATTGAGTCTCAAACTTTGTAAATTTATATTATTTAATAAATATGTTTAAAGTGTAAACTCTTTTGTCATATGTGTAACTCTATGACTCATGGGCCTACCCTACGTTCAATATTAAAAGTGACAATCTTTTATATTGAAATGTTGACACTAATAATATAAGGTGACGACTTTATAATTATTAGATTACTATTATGATGAATATCATGTGACTTGATATTCATGGAAAATCATGATAGTTTAAAGAGAATGTTGATGGATATCATGTGACTTGATATCTATTGAAGATCAATGCGTTTAAACTCATGATGAATATTATATGACTTAATAGCTATGGATATGTCATGATCTTTTATGGTGGATATCATGAGACTTGATATCTATGTACGCACCATAACTGAAAGAATATCATGAGACTTTATTTTTTTAAAATATCTAGATGATAGTACTTCTCATAATGAGAAGAACTTATATGCACTTTGTCTTCCCTAGCTAAAATGGAGTGTTAAAATATGTAGCTTCGGTTATGACAATATCTCTTATCAATATGAGAATATATTCATGTATATATGCACATATATAATCTACATTAATTATACTGTATATAAAACTAACTCTGCATATATATTTGTTTATATCTAAGATCGGATCTCAGTATTGGTCGCATTATATTATGATCATTATCGATTTGATTTGCATCGAGTTTTATTAAAGTCTTTGAAATGATGGATTAGTTTTTTCTTACAACTAACATCTCTATAATGAGATAACTTGTCACAAAGAAGCATTGTAATTACTTTGTGGAGTAAATTCAAAGAACATCAATCTAAGCAACAAAGTATAAGATACATTTGAGCAAATAATCAAATAGAATAAGTCTGAACTAGAAAATACTCAAATTGTCACATCTCCAGCATTTGATAAAGCAACAATTAATTAAAAATTATCTAGATAAAGTATTATTTAATTAAAAATGATCTAGAATTGAAATAAAGTGTAACCATTCAAATGACACCTTTGTGTATGATAGTATAACTCATTAATAATTCAAATGACACCTTTGCATATGATAGTATAACCCATAAATGTTTCAAGGTACCCATGGGGTAGAAACTAATATATCATACAATTAGGGATAAAAATGGAAAAAAGGCATGTATGCCAAGGAAGAGCTCATCAATACCTTTCTATCGCTATAAGAATCACAAAAATTAAAGATTTTTTCAATAAGTTATGAGCTAAGAACCCAAAAGAAATATTTGACTTCGATAAAAAAAAATGGCACAAGTCATTGAGCTCTCAAACTTCAATGAAACGATGTGATGTGTGAATAGTGCACAATGTTTGGGTGTACAAGTCATTTCCCACTCGATAAATAAAAAAATAAAGCAATGCCAAAAAAGTTTATATTAAAATAATTGTGATTTAAATAATGTTTTATACCAACAAAGAGTATCACATATGAAAATGCACCACCAATATATTGTGCAATCACAAAAAAAAAGGAAGTGTGCAAGATATATAAGATGCAAAAGACCCCATATACACCAACATTTCATAACAAAGGGGAATATTTGATGATAAATTAACTCGCAGGTGAGTGGGGAAGGAAAATTTAACTTTGGCACATACAATCTATTGAAGTTGATGAAAGATCAACCCCACAACTCCCAAGAATCACCTGTTTGCAAACACTTGTTATAGAAGAGAGAAGCAAAAAATTATGGAGGCAAAAATTTCCAAATCCATAGATGAGACATTCTTGATGAGAAAAAAAGTAGATTACTATAATCAAAAGAAAAGAGTCTCAATTCTCCAATAAAATTTACAATGAGAGATCATCCTTATAAAGGAGATCAAAACCCTAAAAAGGTCTAACCTAGGTTGCATAATAATAAATAATAATAAAATTAATTATTATATGCCTAAAGTTTATCTTAAGAAAACTAAAGTTAATTAGGAAATATCTAATTACTCTAACACCCCCCCTTAAGATAAACTTAGGGAGTAGGTAAAAACCTAGAAACTACTACTAAGAGTAGATTTGGGTCTCGGCAAAAAAGGCCTGATGAGGTACCCAAGCATAACCAAATCTCTAAAAATAGGAGAAATGGAGAAAACCACATGAGAAAAACCCTACTCCAAAAAGAGATGGAAAATGTGCTAAAAGAAACTAGTGAAGGATTGAACAATCCTCTAAACTAGGAAATGTCCCAAAAGATAGGAACAAAAGATGATCATGTAGAACACCACTGAAGCATGTAGAAGTTGCAAAGCTTTATCAAAAGTAACTGTTGATCTAAAGAACCCCCATTGAAATACACCCTAGCTAGTTTGAGAAGACTGTAATCTACATCAAATTAGGAGGCACATAAAGGAAAATAATTGAACTCGAAGATGTAGATGGCATGAAACACCAAAGCCTAAAGAGTTGATCAATTGAACCAAGGAAGCATGAGAAACAATAGAAGAACCCCCCTAATGCAGACAAGGGTGAGGTGATAGGAAATTGGAAAAGTGGGCCAAAAGAACTTCATGTCAAGGAACCATGATCAAGATGCACAAAAGAGTACATGTGTGTACTGAGGTGATCAATTTCAGACATGTCATGAGGCTAATATCATGGAAGGGATGTTCACTGAACAAATGAAGATGGAAAACAAAGGCAAAACATCAAACCCCCATGGCACTTTATCATGAGTAGTGCATGTACAATAAGGCATAAGACATGGTGAATCCCAAGAAAAAAATAATCTATATGAATGTCCTTAGATGACACTGCTCAAATTAGAAGGCAAAACAAGGCAAACAATTGAAACAAAAATACATATTTAGTATGACACTTTATCTCAGTTTGTTTACAAGAATGCATACAAATGGTGTCCAAATAGACTAGAAGAGACATAAGACTGATATAAAAGATAATACAAGTCATGAGGAATCATTTGAAGCAATGAAATCAATCCCCAGACCTAAAATAACCAAGTTATCCACCAGAATGCAAAAATGTAGATGACTGAATAGAATATGCCTAGAGTAGAATCCAAAAAAACAACTAGCATTAGTGGAAAGAGCTCATAAAGACCTTTGCAACGATATAAAGAATTTCCAAAATAGATGTCTAATGCTCAAGATATGTCTTGCAGAGTGCAAAACTATACTCCTAACTTTGATAGAAAAAAGCCATCAAAACTAAAAACTAACTATACCACTATGACGAGTTTGGAACCATCTTTCTAGTGATATCTCATTTGTAAAAAATAGGGTCTGTATGCGTGAGATATGAGCAAAAATGAAAAAGTAGATCCAAATAGAGGTTGAGGAGGTGATAGGAAGTGGTGATACAATGCTGATGTAGTGCTGACATCAGCAAGTGACAAGCCCAAATTTTATGATCAAATGGTTGTTGAGGCAAAAAATGCCTTAAAATGACCCCTGTCAGAAAAAAAAAATCCAACCGCTAGACACAAACCAGGATGTCAAAAAATGTCACAATAGTCGGATCAAAGGGCCAGTGTTGATTAAAAACCAATGGCCAAGCTAAAGCACATGTCTAAAAATGTCCACAATCTACCAAAAAAAAGCATGTGATTGAAAAAAAAAGTCAAACCACATTGGGAATATCCAAGTCCTTAATAGCCAAGACAAGCAGGAGGTCGGTGCCAAAAAAAGTTACCTAATGGCCAAAATAATAAGCAAGTGCTTAAAAAAACACCAAATTCACCAAAAACAAGATGCCAAAAATAAAATGCCAAAAAAATGTGTCTCCTGCCATAAAACACGAGCTTGCATGGTTGATTCCTAACCAATTATGAGGTGAACTGAGCCATAAAAAAAGGCACCACTTGTGAAGGCCATGGGTATAAGGATGGGATTCAACATGGCTGTAGAGAGAAGCAAAAAAATATCAACCTCCCAAATCCATGTGGACCCAATACACCAAAGGCAGTCAAAAAACACACGGAAAATCTTCTATGAAACATGCCCAAAAAACCAAGGACTCATGCTCAACTCTCACACATAGCCACGGGTCACCAAAAAATGTGCATGCACCACCGTTGAACAAACTGCCTCCCCTCTTAATCCTCCTTTATAGCATAAAGCACCAAATAACTTTGCAAAATAGAACTTAGCACCGCATTTTCTGGAAATCCTCATTTAATGGAAACAACATTTCCATCTAAAATCATGCCAATGGAAAAATAATAATTCCAAAAAATTACAACCAATCAAGCCCATGAGGGAATAGAGAAGAGACATTGAGGGCAAAAATAGCCAATCAAGTCATTAGTCTACCTGGAATGCAACCAATGATGGTGATGCCCCACCAAAAAAATTTCTCCCTCAAGATTTCAAATCAGATATGATCGAATGTAGAGGCATGGAGTTTGGAGTCGAGTAGAGGAACCATGGGCCCACCGTGGCAAAGATGGAGCCAAAGCCAGCTAAATATTGTTTTCCATAGCCAAAACGTCACCTTCATAAGAAGACTGGGGACATTGGGTCTGATGCTAGGGTAGAGGCCATACTCAAAAACCCCCAAAAAAGTGCAATCTTGACCCACCTGATTTGGATCATCTTCCAATGCAGTCAAATTAGATTACCAAGTATATCCAATGCCCAGTAGATCTTACAACACATACCACCGTGATGCATTTAGAGGTGTCATGTCCTTCAAATAATGCCTTTTGTCTCTACATCTAACTTGCAACTTCACTCGTCCATATATATTTAAAAAATAGCCCATGTTGGAGAGCACAATGACAAAACCAAAGACTTGGGCTGAGTACAAATAGGGCCAAGAAAAAATACTGGTGCAAAAACTAAAGGTTGACCCTAATCAAAATCCACCAACAAAACACTTATGCTCCAAAATTAATGCCTCCAATCATCACCTCAATTTGTGTGTCCAAGTCAAAATGCCCTTGGTGCAAAAAACATTTTCCTTAGATTTCAATAGTGTCCAAACTGGATGTATTTTATATGGGAATGGGGGTTTTTGAGTGCTTTGAGCTCAATGGTGACGTCCATTTGGGCTCAAAGTGCTCCAAAAAATAGGTCCCCCTAGCTCCAATACAAAATACTTTTGAAAGCTTAGATCTAAAAATCGATGCCAAATCTCTCAAGAACATAACAGGGGCATGAAGATCTGGAGCTCTAATACCATGTTAAAGTTGATGAAAGATCAACCTCATAGATCCCAAGAATCACCTGCATGACAACACCTATTACAGGAGAGAGAAACAAAAAGCTATGGAGGCAAAAATTGCTAGATCCATAGACAAGACATTCTTGAAGAGAAAAAAAGTAGATTGCTATAATCAAAAGAAAAGAGTCTCAATTCTTAATTCAAAATTAACAATGAGAGATCATCATTATAAAGGGGATCAAAACCCTAAAAAGGTCTAATCTAGGTTGCATAATAATAATTAATAAAAGAATTAATTATTATATGCCTAAATTTTAGCTTAAGAAAACTAGAGTTAATTAGAAAATATCTAAGTACTCTAACACAATCCATATAGTGCATATATTTCCAAGTACAAATATGTAAACTAAAATGTCGAGCACATCCCAAGACAAATTCTAGTTCTATGACATACATAGGGAAAGAAGACACCAAATGAATGTTACTTGTTTTGATGTGTCTCATCTCTTTATTTGAAGGAGTTTTAACCCTTTCCAAGAATTGTCCATGTCAATGTGCCCAAACTCTGTGTTGGAAACTTGATCTAGATTATGTGATGAAACTTGAGACATATAGTTGCATAAGCTAACTCCTTTTCATGTTGGTACTTAATCTTTCCTTTGTATTTTGTGGATGCAGACATGTTTTGTGTTGCAACATGAAAATTCCAAGGGCTAAAAAATATTAGAAATATAAGAGGAGTAATTGAGAGGGGAGGGGTGAATCAATTACTACAAAAATAAATCCCAAAACCCTTAGATGTCAATACAAATCAAAACTGTGTTATGTTGTAACTCAGTAAATACACATGCACTCAGTTTACACTAGCAAATATTATAACTTTGAAATAACTAAATATACTGATATTAATGTCATTAACCTTAAGATTAACTTAGTTGCATACACATAAAAGAAATAGCATGAACACAAGTGACACAAATATTTAACATGGAAACCCAATTTGGAAAAAATCACCAATTGCAACTAGTTACTGATTTTCACTCTCCTAAAGTGAGCCATGTTAGGAACCAACCTTATTAAAGGTTACAAAACACACAGTTAGGTGTGACCCTATTAGAGGATTTAATCACCCTATTAGGAGTGGCCTTGTTAGAGGTCTTTAGACACTTCAATCTAAAAATGCCACCTTGTTAGAGGATTTACAAATAGTTGTTAAGCCAACTCTGTTAAGAGATTTAAATCACTGCTACAATTGTTAGAGAGTAACAATGAAATGACTTGATTTCTAATGCAACTAAATTACTGATTATAGATCTCAATTATGGCTTGGATACTTGATCCTTCTTGATCAAATTTATCTTTGTAGCTCAACAAGGATATTCTCCTTATCCTTCTAATTTTCTTCCTCTAAGCATCTTAAAATCTTTTTTTTTTGTTCCATGCATTCAATCCTCATCTTGACCTTATATTTATATCTTACACATTGTAAATTCGGCTTGAATACAACTTAGAATACTTAATATGCATCTCCTTAGTCAGCTACAACCAACAACTAAATCAATTGAACTCAATATGTCAAAACAAGAAAATCCTTTGTTAGTTGACCATACTGAGTAGACACTAACTTAGAAACTATTTTCCTATGTTAACCAAGTGAACTTAGTTAACACTACATATTCACAAAGTTCCTTTGGCAACCAATTGGGATTAGTTAACATTGGTTTCGTCCAACATTTTCTTCATTACCCAAGTGAGCTTAGTTAACACTCAACTTCTACAAACTTTCCTTTGATGACCAAGTGAATTCGGTAAACATACTCTTTTGAACTTGGAAAAATATGGAATGCTCAACAAACACAGGAAACTCTTCATCACCTAAGTGAGCTCAACATACATTGACTGGAAATGATATGACATTTTGTGTAACATCAAAGACAATACAAAACTAATCAATTATTTTCAACAATCTCCCTCTTTGTCAATGATGGCAACACAACATATCATAATACAATGAAATTTTTAGAGCAAGAATAAAGTAAGGAATATATCCCTAGTTTCATTCTAATTCTCATCCATGAGAACTCCCTCTATCAATGTGAACTCCCTCTGCCTTCATTTTCTCCCTCTGTCATAAAAACAATATCTTCAAAATCTTATTCTAATAGAAAACTTTCCTTCTTTTATATTAGACAAAGTTCTCCTTCTTTGACATCTTTGAAGTAATAAAATTTCTATGATATATGATAGAAAACTTCTCCCTCTTTGACATCTCATGCCAAAGACAATATTCAATGAATATTAATGTACCTTATGTATTGATTCATTTGCAATGTGCCTTGTCAATACTGCATCAACTATTTGATCTTCAACATGTTGTGGTTGATGCATCACTAAATTGTATTTAGTGAGCTTCAGATAGGGGAATGACCCCTAACTTACCTCCTAGATACAAAAATGTGTCCTTAGGTAATGGCTTAGTGAATATATCTGCAATTTTCACTTTAGTATTCACTTATTCCAATCTTACCTCTTTATCTTGTACCAATTCTCTCAAAAAATGATATTTTATAGCGATGTGCTTGGTTTTGGTATGCATCATAGGATTCTTGGATATATTAATTGCACTAGTATTGTCACAGAAGATAACCACTAGATCCTTGATCTCTATCTAACAGTTGCTTGAACTAAACAACATTGGAACAATTAGGTACTGCTACAAAATATTATGCTTTTGTTGCGAACTAAGAAATACAATTTTTCTTCTTGCTTGACCAAAATAATAGTCTTTTACCAAGAAAGAATGCTACACCACTTATGTTTTTTTTTTCATCAACACTTCCTGCCCAATCAGCATCTGTGAATTCTTTGAAATCCAAATTGCCTCCTTTTATGTACCATAATCCATAGTCTTTAGTACCTTTCAGATATCTCATGATTCTCTTTATTTCCATCATGTGATTTTCTTTGGGATTTGTTGAGAATCTTGCCACCATACCAACTACTAATGTAATATTAGGCCTTGTGTGCACTACATACTATAGTTTTTCAATCATTGATTTATATGTTGTTTGATCTACCTTTTTGGAACCATCATTTTTGGAAAGCTTATGTCCAGTAGATATAAGTGTTCCAACAGGTTTTGAATCTTCCATTCCAAACTTCTTTAGTATTTCCTTGATATATTTGGATTGAGTAATATAGATGTGTTGGTAAATAGATTTGTCACTATAGAATTTTCCCATCATCATCAAAAACTTGCCAATGTCGATCATTATCAGGCACACTGGGTCTATGAATCATCTCTACTATGTAAACATCTCTGTTGAACTCAGGGTGAGGAATAAGTAGAGATGCAGAGACTGCAAGACAATCTGCTTTAGAATTTTGTTCACGAGGGATAGCATATAAATAAAAGGCATCAAAATGCTCAATCTCATCCCACACTCTATTTCTATATGCTTTCAATTTGGCATTCTTTGTTTGATATAATCTCCACACCTGGTTGACAATTAATTCTATATCTCCAGATACCTTGAGCTGTTTGATTCCCTTTTCTTTTTCATACTCAAGACCAAGTAGAAGGGCTTTATATTCAATGATATTATTGGTGGCCTCAAAAGCCAACTTATAAGCTTTCATGAATTTCTCTCCTTTTGGTGATATTAACACCAGCACCTAAACCAGAAGAAGAAGAGCTTCCATCAAACTCCATTGACCATAATTCATTGGTTATATCAGGCATGAGAGGTTCAGTTACATCTTCTTTAGTGGACATTATCATATACGTTCCATGCCCAATATCAACATACAATATAGCAACTCTTGGATCATCTGATTTCAAGACCATATCTTTAGCTTTAGGTTCAGGATTAAGCTTAATCTTTTTATTTCCAATCGGGATAAGGGCATGAGACATGTCCATCTTGATTTCACCACCGAGGTCTTTACAAAAACTTTTTCTCAAAAGCATCCCATAACTGTTAGGAATATCAGCAACCAAGATGTTCAATTTTAACTTCTTCTCAGGATGTGCTGCAAGTGCTACTTGAGCATCTTTCAACTGGCCAACTAGCAGGACTTGTTTCACCTCCATTGAATATACCTTTCCTGATGGTTTGCTTAATGAAATACCTAGGGCATGGGCCACCTTTGAAGGCATAACATTATCGGATGCACCAAAATCAATGATACAATTACTTAACTTACATCCGGCTATATAAAGAGAAACATAGAAAGGCTCAGGTTTTTTTGACAAAGATGTTGCAACAAAAGATTCTTTCTCAGTCATGGGCCCTTCTATATTATCTTCCACTTCTAGAGAAACTCCTGATTCATGGTTGATAGTGATCTCAGGTGAACTTTTTCCTTTACCAACACATTGGATCAACCTTTCTAATTGATGAGGATTGGCTTTTAGGTAATCCAACTGAGAAATTTGTACTTTGGTCTTCTTAGATTGATCAATAAAATCAAAAGAGTCTTCAATGATAGGAGGATTTTTACCCTTATCTGTCTCCTTTTCTTGTGAAGGCTCTTCCGGAGTATGCTTATGAGATAGAATCCTCTTAGCAGTCTCATCAGAAGCTTTTTCCTTTTCTTGTTTACTCCACTTTTCTTCCAATCTTTGTCTCCAACTTGGTGGAGCCGCATTGCAAGAATGATTGTTAATATCTTCGGCTTTGTCATCATTAGATTCATATTCCAGAAATTTAATAGAAGAGGTCCCAATAGTAGGTTCTGTTACATCTTCAAGAGCTACATATTCTTCTATTTTCTCCGTTGTCAAATGCATTTGCATGAATCTAGCCATCTTGGGATAGTTTGCACCATCATGATCTATTTTTAGGTGAAAATCACACATAGCAGCTTGTTTACCAGATGATGAGGGATGTTCAATGGCTAACCTTGGTGTTGATTGGGGTAGCCATTTAGTTTGTCTATTCTATTGATATGGCATATAATTCCTCCTTGGAATATCTTGATACAAAGGTGGAGGATTATGAGGCAACTCCTTTTTGAGTTGTAACAAATCATTAGCCAATTTTTGATATAAAGGATTAGTGGTAGAGATAGGAGCTTGTTGACCTTTTCTCTTTTGTAGATCACGACTCCATTTTCCTGAACTAAGTAAGTCATCTTCTACCTCGATAGTCAAAGTTTGCACGGCCGCTAGATTAGCAGGTCTTGTCCTTCATATTTGAAAGCTTACATTAGAAGGTTGAGCACTAATGAAGAAATTCATTTGATTTTCTTCAGTGGGTTTTTTGTTGACAGGAATTTGATTCACCGTCTGATTAAAATGAACAATGAATTCTCGCATGGGCTCATGAATTTCCTTCTTCATCCGAGTCAACTGGGAAAGGAGAAAATGTTCATCTTCAATAGTCCTAAATCTCCTCTCGAAAGCTTGAATCAAAGTTACCCATGAAGTAATTGATCTAGCTGGTAGCTATCCAAACCATTCAGCTACGGCTTCAGTGAGTGTTTCAACAAAAAGACGAACAAAAACATCTTCATGTTGGATTGCAAGAACACCGCTTGTTGTAAAGAATGCACTTATATCCTGATCAGTAGTGACTATTTCGTCACCAAAAAACTTGGGAAGAATTTTTTGAGAACCAACAGGCATGTCATGTAATTGGTTCCCTAAATTTAGAGGACCAATAACAACTCCCCATGGGACCGGTGGCTGCGGTGCTTGATGTGCCATGGTCAAAAGAATGATATTCAAGGGCTGCAAATTTATAGTTAAAGGTACAAGAGTACCTGGAAAAATCAAAGCTTGAAAGGTCGTAGGAGAAACAGTAGCCTTAGTTGGTGAAGAAGACCTACTAACAGACTTGACCTTCTTCTTCTTCTTACGAGTAACTGACTTAAAATCTAACTTTCAAAGGGCTTCAAAATCTTTTTCTACCAAACCCTTTTGTCTATCAACTCACATGTATGGTTTATCAGCCAGCTTAGTGGTTATTATTTTTTTTCCCTTGAATATGACCAAGATTCTGTCTGTTTCTTCTTGGAATGACCACTATTCTTTCAATAACTACAATGTTCTAACCAATAGGGGCTCTTTGCAAGATTTCTTCAAACTCTTCTTCTTCTTCAAGAACTTGATTCACTTGATGATATTCCTGTGCACTTCGTCTACACCTCTAGGCTAGAGTGTTCAAGTCTGAGATGATATCTTCCTGGGTGTCTTGAAAGCTGAGGTTCAGTTGGAGAACAGGAAAAATGTTCTCATGCAGAAGCACCATTGTGCTTCATTACAGGAAATTGTTAGTCTTTTCTCATTCAATCTCCCCAACGGAGTCACCAAAAATTTGTTGGTAAATAGATTTTTCACTGTAGAATTTTCCCAATGGAGTGTGTGTGGCAAACCATTCACAACAGTTGGATAGGCCCTTGGTATGTGGCCTTCCTTTGCATTTAGAGGGGCAACTCCCTCGTATGATATAATTTTTAAAGGATTTTTAAACAAAGAATCTAAAAAAACTTTGAAGATTAGGAGAAAGTCATTCAGGACGAATGCACCATGCGTCATTACAACCTTCTTCGGTAAACAAGATTGATAACAAAAGTGATCAAGGACTACGCTTGAAAACAACCAGTATTACTAAGCACATTCATTAACATTTATAAACATTCACACAGTACCATGAGGATGTTTACTACAATAGATAACAAGTTTGATTTTAGAATAAGAAACCCAAAGCATATCTCATTCCATTTCCTTGCACCAAGAAGATAAAAGAGATTTTCAATTTCAGAGATAAAAAGTGTAGATACTTTCCAAAATTTATCTCTCAATCAAAATTTTAGCATAATGTTCCCTTATTTTTAAAACCAAAAAGTACCCCTTGCTTAGACATAGAGGTTAATAACTACCTCTTCATGGTTAATAACCACCTCCAAAATATGTAATTTTGGAAGGTTAATTAACCTCAAGAAAATTAACTTATACAAGGAAACTTGCAAAAACAAAACTTTAGCTAGAGTTCCTAAGGATGTTTACATATACAATCACTGATTCTTCTAGCTACCAACTCTATCTACCCAAACACAATTGATCTATCTTGAAAATCCTTGTAAGCATCTAGGATGATCATCATTGATTCATAGTTCAGAATGAACACATTTTCCATCCTGAGTTTGGTTGTGAAGTATCTATCTTGAATTTCTTCTGACTCTTGTCAATAGGCTGAAATGTTACAATCTCCCAGAGTGACTACAACTAGGCTAAGCTTCATCATAGTTTCAGCATCTGATACACAGTTCTCTATTTCTGAATGAATTTGAACACTGAAGGAATCAAGGAGAAACTGACAATCAACATGCTGAAGATCACTTACTGGCATCCCACCTGTGATAGTAGAGATTAATTCATCTGTACCTTTTGTTTTCAATTGCTCCAAATAATCTATTAGCTTTTTGAACTTAATGATCCCTTTGTTGATGTTTATCACCTTCCAACCAACACTTTTACTCAAGATATGTGTTTGGTTTTCATTTGGATCAGCAATAATTTTCTCAAGAAATAGGGTGCTTGTATCTAACTTGGCCATTTCTTTTAATCCATCAGCTACTTTTTTTCAGTTGGATTTATGTTCCTTGCTACTTTCCAACTCTTTAGAAATTTCCTGCATCTGTGCTATGGCTTTCCCATATATCTCTTTCACTCTTGTTATAAGTTTTGAAGCATCCTCTATCATCATGTTTATCTAAGCTTCGATCATCATACTATGTGACTTGTGTTTGTTGATTCTTTCAACAACAGTATGATCTAAAATACCAACAAGACCTGCTAAAACTAATGGAGTGACCATGGCTTGGGCATTAGAAGGATTGCTAATTGAATTAATATAAGCTACCATCATCTGAACTTGTTCCTTGAGTTGCTCCTTGGCTCTTTTCTCTTCCTTTTCCCTTTGCAACATCTAAGAAGCAATCACTTCAAAATTTTGAAACTCTCTTTCTACATTAGAAGGACTAAGATCAATCTTTTCTAGAATGAAATCTGATTTAGATGCTTCATCAACACTCTTTTCAATTATAGGCTTGGCTAATTCCACACACAAGTTGCCTGAAGTTTCATCAATAGCTAACCTGGACATCACCTTGGTCTTTTTCACCTTAGGAGGCTTCTGAAGAATACTAGAGATCACATCAAACAGAGGTGGGATCATTTGAACAAATTTCTTCCTCTTCTGAAGACTGTTTTGGAACCATGAATGTGTAATTTTTGAAGCTTGTACATCACTTGTTACATTTTCAGCAATCATCATTAAGTCTTCTAAATTAGATAACAGGTTATCTAATTGTGTGATGTCTATTAATGGCATATCAGGAGGAGAAAGACTCAAATGAGGAATCACTGCATCATGAGGGGATGTAACAGGGACATGTGATTCAGAAATTTGAGGAGTTCTTTGATCTTTTTCATTGGATTCATTCCCTTCTTGATTCATTCTACCTTTCATTCTTGTCCTTTTTCTTTTGACTGTAAACTTATTTGGTTGATTCAGATCTTCATCTTGATCTTGAGCAACTGTATCCAGTTGTTGCATCTTCTCACTAGAAGTTGCCTCTATCACCATCCAAGATGATTCCCCTTTATTATTTCTCCTCTCTTTACCTTGAAATTCACCAGTTTCTTTTTTAGCTCTGACTTTACTGATCCAGTCTCTTGTCCTTTTAAGAACAAAAGTAGTCCTTTCCTTCAAGCTTTTTAACTTTGGAATTGACCAATCAATAGGAGGGAGATCTAGCGATTCAATTTTCTCATAATAGTAAGGATCGACCAAAGAAACCTCATCATCATCTACACCTGTCACATCAATGTCCAACTTGAAGTCTATCACCTGCCGTACTGTAAGCCACATCCAATCTCTCTTCTTGACTTCGAAGTCATTTTCACAATCCTCCCAAAAGTCTTCTAGAGCCGGGAAGTGACCAAGACTGGGATTTAACTTTAATTCATTCACTGCATAGCCCTTACTATCATAAGGGAAACACATCATGTAAGGATGCAAATTTATTGTGGCAATAGATCTTTTAATGTTCCTGGCATTTGATGCAGTATCACAACTATAATATCTGATGCTGATAGGAAAAGCTATTTCATCTATCCTCCTATTCCTGCAAAGTTTATTGATTTGACTAATTTGCCTGCACATTTCAATTAAGACCAGTTTATCATCAACAAATCTAGGTAGCATCAGCAGACACCCATCATAGGCAGCTAACCTGATATAAGTAAACTTCAAGAATTGTATGAGAACACTTCCATATTTTTGTACTTTCATTACTGCTTTTGGTGAAATTTTGAGTCCAATGTTCCCTTGAATTTCCCTTACAGTTAGCATGGTGAATGCATCATTCACTCTTCTAAAATGGTGTAGGCTATTATCATACTAAATTTGAGGAAGATGATTATAAATGATGGTTGTGTCATCATAAACGCCCTGTCGGTTAAGTCCTGACCAACTTTTGTTACTTGCGATTGCATAGAAAAGATATGAAGTCATATAAAAGTAGTCATTTTCTTGAAGTTCCATGAGCTGTCTATGTAGCGAATCACTAATAATTTTAGCCCAATCAATATGTTTTTTTCCTTCACAGATCATGTTGATAAATAGAAACATCCAACCTTCAAACTCGTGTGAGTCTCGAAGACCAACGATCCTTCTTAGTAGGGTCACCATGTTTGCCACATCTTCTTTTAACAGCGACCTGTGAATGGATTTTCCAAATTGAGATTTCCCTTTTCTTGGTTGCAAGAACCATGACCTGGCAATGGTGTTTAGACATTGAGTCTAATTTGCAATAAAATAATCTTTGGCAGTTCTCAGATTGATGTTAGCATATTGCATCCGGGTAGGTAATCGAAAAACACTAGCAATAGAGGCAAGATCTAGATAGACAATTACTTTATTGTTTGATGAAATAACTTTTCTAGTATTCGGATGATAAGCTTTCATGCACTCCAATACCAAGTCTGGGCACTATGTTGAAATGGGGTGTATGCCTGCTCGAGCCAAGCCACCTTCTAATATCTTTTCAGCTAATGGAGTCCTTTCTTCATTCACAAGAGATGACCAGAAGTCTTGAAGGTAGACACTTACTAAAATGGTATCACCGATATCTGGAAGTGTACTTCTTAGAACAGGAGCATAATCTAAATTTTGATACTTGTACTTCATGATTGATTATCAATCTTTCTTTATCAAATTTGTGGATGTCTTCAACCTCGCACTGCACTCTTTGTTTCCAGCTAAATTTGAGTGATGTAATTAGTGAAGCTTTCAAGGCTACAGGTCAAGAATGGGCATTTCATTTTGTCAAGCATATTCCATGCTTTCCTGCCCTTTTTATTGAGACATTATGTCAAAAATGTTAAGTACAACTCAAGCATTACTTGCATTCTTCATTACATATCCACAGATTTGAAAATGGACCATTAAATTTCTTTTTTATTTAAGACTGTCATTGTCTTGCATCAATTAGATTTTCTTTATGTTTATTTTTGCATCCTTATCCCTCCAATCATTTGATCTAGTCATGTTTGATAGTCTTCAATAATGTTTGTAGATTTCCTCTACCTATAGCTTGTATTTTAATTGATTAAGGACATTTGCGAAGGCATTATGGTCCTGCTTTGAAGCTTTTACACCACCAGAACACCCCCCAATAGAGTTGGCAAGCAGTCAGTCGAGAAGAGACTAGATGGAACGATGCCCCATTTTGTTCCTTGTTTTGCCCCAGAATTTAATGGGATGGGAAAAGTGATCCAACCGGATTCTGTCATTTCATGTACACATAGCTTGCGATTGGTAGGAATTGTCTTGTTCCTAATGCATGCAAAGTGCCAATTAAGAGCGAGATTCGATCATTTCCCCTAGGCATTTGAGCCAAAGGCCTTTGAACCACCCTTCAGCTTCGCCTCCCTCGATTTCGACATGAAATTGGTACTGTGTCTGCATGTATTTCAATAGGGTGAGGAAGATGGCATGTCTAATGAATAAGCCATGAGTGCAATTGTTTCATTACAACATCCTTCCTTTTCTTGTGTGAACTAGAATTGACACTCCTCTGTACACGCCTATATAAATATGGTGATATTTCTTTTACTTTTAGCAAGTTGATATACATATCACTTTTTATCCACAAAACATGCTTGCGGTTTTATATCATCTAGCTTTTAAAATTTTTTCCATTGTGAAGGAGAAGCACAAGTTGACGATTAATCTGCTGGCAGTTGACAGTGTATGGATGAGGTGGCGTGAGTTTATTTGCAAAAGGATCCTTCTCTGCACTTTATTAAGGGAATGGTGAGCATTAATCGATTTTATTCCAGTTTACTTATGTACATGCCCGCACTATGATCATGGTGGTATCATATAACGTTGGCAAGTTTCCATATCTATCATTGTTTATCCACAGGTTGTCTATATGCATGCCCTTGGGTCAATCTTTAAACATTCTAACATTTAAACATTTAGCATTTGGGAATGAAAGCCACAGTTTGAAGATGATCCCAACAAGGCAGAATTGTGAGTTGACAACGTATTGAATATTGCTTCTGCAAAAACATTCTTACCCTTGACTTTGCGGAGAGAAATTTGCAGTTCTGTGACAGGATATAGGAGTTATGAGAAACCCTCTAGCATATTGTCCTTCTCCATTTTCTAATAGCAATGGGTTTGAATGATTGAATTTGTTAATAAAATAATACAGGATGTGTATGGAAATGGTAGAGGAAAACAAGAATTTATCTCCAGTTATCACCGAGATGTGGCATTATTAACCCTCAATACCATATTATGTAGCTAGGCTGATATCTAACAGGAAAACTTAACTTGAACCTTTAAGAAGCTTCCACAATGTTTAATCAAATTAAAACATCTCTTACTGCACATGATGAATTATCAAGGACTCCATCTGATTTACTTCCATTATTATTGCCAAATGTTACCATGTACATATCCAACTTCTTATGGAAGATTCTTAAACAAGTTAATAAATGCCTCATGGGGGTTAAGAAAAACGTGTTTTTTTTGGGGAGGTTAATTAACCTACTCCAAAATGTGCATTTTGGAAATTATCATTAACCTATTTGAGAGGTTAAGAAATATGCATTTTTGGAGAACTTAATTAACCTACTCCAAAATGTGCAATTGAAAATTTATCATTAACCTTTTTGAGAGGTTAATGGTTAATGATAAACTTGAAAATGCATATTTTGGGTCTCTCCATTAACCTGCAATAACCTGAGACTCAGAAGTCAGTTTTCAAAAATTTCAAGTGCTACACGGAGTTGGGAACAAGACGGAGACATGAAGATTCAAAAACTCACAAAGATTCAGAGATAAAATGACCAATTGAAAGCTTAAAATTTGGCAATTTTCAAAAATTAACCAAGGCTTATAAAATTGAAAGAATTTTATAACCGGGCAACAAGATGTCATCTTTCTTCTGCTAGATTTACAATCCAACAAAGAATTTTATCTCTCCAAACATGGACATCTCAAATTTTTTACTCATCTCTTCCAAAAATGTCTTGCATAAGTTATCATTTCTTGTAAATAAAGTGTTATCCACAAAGATTTCTGCCAACAAAAGCTTCTTGTTTGGTCCTTCCTTGATATACAAATTGTTGTTATCATTTGTTCTTTGAAAACCAACTTTTATCAAGTAGTTATAGAGTCTTTCATACCAAGATCTAGGAGCTTTCTTGAGACCATACGATGCTTTTTCTAATTTGTAGACAATATCTCTTTTACTAGGATCTACAACACCTTCAGGTTGTTCTATGTAGATTTTCTCATCAAGAATGTAGATTTTACATCCATTTGATAGACTTTAAATCCTTTATGTGTTTCATATGCTAGTAAAGTTCTAACACATCTAATCTTGCAATAGGAGCAAAATTTTCACCATAATCAATACCTTCTTCTTGTAACCTATACAAACTAACCTTGCTTTGTTTCTTGAAACATTTTCATCTTCATTTAACTTATTTATGAATACCCACTTTGTGCCAATTACATTTTTATCTTTGGGTCTAGGAACAAGAGTCCAAGTCTTATTCTTCTGTATTTTTTATATTTCTTCATTCATAGCTTTAGTCCAACTTTCATTATCCAAAGAATCTTCAACATTTCCAAGTTCAAATTCAGCAAGCAAAAATGTACCTTTCAATTTGTTTCTTGTCATTGTTCTATTTGACTTGTCTCAAATGATCTGATTAGGTGCATGGTGCCTTTTGAAATATCTTACTAACATAAGTACTTTAGATTTAGAATATGTTCCATTAATCTCTTCATGATCTTCCATATCAAGCTCAGGTCCCACTATCTGTGAGTTGAGTCCATCTAACTCAATTTGCTCTGGCAATAGTTTAGTAGCTTTTGACTATGACTTGGGTCTTTCAGATTGTGACTTGGGTTGCACTAGTTGTAGTTTGGTATATTTTGAAGATTTTTGGGACTCAAGAGGTATTGATGTTTTGAAATTTTACACTTCAAATTAGCCCATGAAAACATAATACATCTAGGCATAGCTACTTCCCATCTGCAACATATCCTTCTAGACACTGGGTCAACTATAAGGCTAGACCATTCTTCTACTTCAGGCTTTGCAAAACCTAGGTGGGTGGAACTATAGATTCTTCATATGGTACCAATATTCAAAGTATACACTGAATCTAAACAAAGCAGATAGAACCCTTATATCTTTTGTACTTATGCAAAGATTGTAGACATGAAATAGATAATAACATGACCTAAGAAATTGACAAGCTAAGTAAGGGCATCCTTTTAGCTCTTAAATGTAAATGGAAATGGATGATTATATTGATTTCAGCAAATCCTCAAATATGCAACAGTAAGAACAAGTTGATCCTATAGTTGATCAGTGTCTTATCTACTAGGCAGTTCCACAAATCACACACATACATCTGTGATACCAGTGACATGTTCCATACATCAAGATATCAGATCTATCTTATCACTTTGTGAATTAGACATCAATGTTCATAAAGACCTTATTCTCATGAAGTACCCTTCTCAAATAACTAGCAACCATGTCAAATACATCAAGTATCTACTTGGCTCTTTGTTCCAATAGAAAAACATACCAGACATACAACCTTAAGGGAATGCTAATGAATCTAAGTTCTTTGTCCTTAAACCACATAATATTGTAGATTACAGAAATAGGAGATGAGAATCAAAATGAAACTAAGAAGATTCTTGCTGATTATATTCATTTCTTTGAAACTATACATTCAAGATGCATGTAAACAACTCATGAAACCACTAAATAGAACTATCTATGTTCTTATTACTTTTTGTTCATTACAAGAGAAATGTTGAAGAATATGGTGGAATCATGGCTCTAGATCTAACAATGTGGTCTCACAAAAAAACTGGAACCAACCAACATGGTATCATAGTAATGAAGCTTATCAAAAACTAAAACCCTTACAATGAATGAGAAAGAAAAAGATATAGGAAAAGAATGAAATCCTAGATCTAATCTAGAAGTGACATGTGTCCATTTCAATCTTCATCCCTTACTATTGCAAAGAATCTCTCATCTTTCTATAACTGAAATCTGAATAGAATCTCATCATTATTTTGTAACCAACTGAAAATATCTCCTCTAACTAATCAGAAACCTTATTTTGAAAAGAATCATCAGATATGTATCTAAAATGCTAATAATATCTTATTTTAACTAACTTGGAGATGAGAAAATCCATTCCCAACTGGATCCCTACTGGCTTTGGTATTCACTCAGTTCATCATTTTGCCAAAAACCAATTTTGAACTGTCTTAACTAAATGAGATTGAAAAATGGATACTTGAGAGAAAACCTTACATAACTTGAATTAGTGGCTTTCTGTGTAGATTCAAACCACAATATGGAAAATTCACTCTCTCCCAATTTCAAAAATATGTAATAGTTAGACATCCGCTTATTGGAAATGCCTAGAATCTCCATTTGAAAATCATGCCCCTGGACTAGTTTTAAGGTCTGCATTTGCCTTGCAAAGATTTAACTTTATCCTAAAGTCAAATTAAATAATATAACATTTTTTATTTTTAAAATTCATGTGCATGCCCCTTTTGAAGGAAATATTAAAATATTTAAACTTTACTTTTGAAATTAATTTCCCTCTTGTTTCTTCCATCTAAGTCAAACCAAGTTTAGTCATCTGACATGTGGTAGCACGCTATTGGTTGGGGTCTACCACATCACCTACCACCCAAGCACCATGTGGCACCCTCTAATTGGTCCACTGGTCACCTAACACACTGCCATGTGGCAACTTCTCATTGGACCTCCTATTGCTCACTCACTATCATGTTATCTCTTGTCAAGAGCCTTCCACCTCACCACCATGTGGAACTTTTTAATTGGCAAGAAGTCTGCCCCTGACATGTCATTACTAACTAGGTCCCACTACCATGTGTTCGCTAGGTGCTTCCTCATATTGCTTAATAGTCAAGCAACTTCACAATGCAACGAAGTGCCAATCGTCAGATCTCGCCACATTGTTAGATCTGGATCTTCATATTCAAGCCCACCATGTAATCACCTCTCCTTGGAATGCATGACATGTGTCATGATGTGATTCATTGAGCTAAATTCCATATTACACCTCCTAGTTTTTCATTATTCCACTCATCATTCTATTATAGCTATCCATGTCAACACTTTCATTCAAAATTTTATTATTTTTTCACTCTGGTTGCCTAGCTACGGGGCCCACAGAAGAACTTTCTTTTCCTTCAAAAGGTGCTTTCCTTTTAAGACATTTATGTATTGTGCAATGGGATACTTAAACATAAAAATATCTTGTCACCTAGCGAATGTGGGATATTATGTTTTGAAAGATCTCACCATTCAAGGTCTTCATCAAGTTTCTTTGTGGATGAGATTTCTTCTTGTATTAAGGAGAGGTGCTTGGCTTTCCAACTTATCTCATTACCGCTCGCTCCTTGAAAAGTGGTAGCTCCATCTCCAAATTATCAACAACCACCTCCTACTCTATGAAAGTGTTGCTATGCATCAGCTTTAGATCAATCCTATTCATCTCCATTGCAATCATGAAAGGGAGCTTAAGAAGGCAATGTCGACATACAATAGAGATTACACTAAAAGAAACCACGTAATCCTCATCTATGGTAGTGCTTTTAAAGGTTAGTGCCTCACAATGACTAATGTCTGTTAACGCAAGATACAAGAATTCAACCTATCACCATTGTCATTTGGTGTCTCCCCTTTTAGTGGCTCTAGTTTATAAATGTTGAAAGAATTGATTAATTGTGTATTGTCTTTGATGTTACACAAAATGTTATGTCATTACCAATTAGTGCATGCTAAGCTCACTTGGGCATTGAAGACAGTTTTCTATGTCTACTGAGTGTTCTAAAGTTTGCTTAGTTCAAAAGATAGTATTTACCAAGTTCACTCAGGCGCTAAAGGAATGTGTGCAGAAGTTGAGTGTTAAATGAGCTTACTCTATTACTGAAGGAACTTTGTAAATATGTAGTGTTGACCGAGTTCACTTGGTTAAAGCAGGAAAATTGTTTCTGAGTTAGTGTCTATTGAGAAGGGTCACCTAACAAAGGATTTTCTTATTTTGGCATATTGAGTTTAATTGATTTATCTATTGACTAAGAAGATGAATATTAATTATTCTAGGTTGTATTCTAGCCGAATTGACAATATGAAAGATATAAATATAAGATCAAGTTGAAAGTTTGAAAGTGTGAATATATGGAAGAGAGTTGAAGATTCGATGATGCTAACAAAAAGAAAATCTGAAGGATAAGAAGAATATCCTTAAGCAGCTGAAAAAGATATATTCGATCAAGAAGGACCAAGTATACAAGCTAGAATTGAGATCTATAATCATCAATTCAATTGCATCCAAATTAGGTCATGTCTTTGTTACTCTCTAACCATTGTAGCAGTGATCTAAATCTCTTAATAAAGTTGGCTTAACAGCTATTTGTAAATCCTCTAACAAGGTGACATTTCTATTGAATTGTCCAATGACCTCTAACAAGGCCACTCCTAATAGGATGATTAAATACTCTAATAGGGTCACATGTAATAGTGCATTTTGTAACCTTTAACAAGGTTGGCTACAAAAATAGCTCAATTCAGAAGAGTGAAAATCTATAATTAGTTGCAATTGGTGGTTTTTTCCAAATTGGGTTTCCACATTAAATCTTGGTGTCAAATGTGTTCATGCTATTTCTCTTATGTGTTTGCAACTATGTTAAAGTAGTAATAATCACAAATAACATCTTAATATTTTCTTGTTAAGTATTTGCCAAGCATTTTTAGTGTTTACCGAGTTACAACATTTTTTTTGCGTATTTGTCAAGCATCAGCAGAGTTCAATTTTCAAAGTTTATGTTGTACTGATATCTAAGGGATCTGGGATTTATTTTTAGTAGTAACTGATTCACCCCTCCCCTCTCAGTTACTCCTCTTATATTTCCAACACATGAAGACTGTGTCTTTTGAAAACCTTACTCTAACCTATGGGAACTACTCCAAATGTGGGAGTCTTCATTTCCCTTCCTCACAATCTACGGCATCTGACATTCATCTTCTTCTTCTTTTATTATCTTTGGTTTTGTTAAACAACTCAATGCAATTAGCAAATTGAGATCGTTGTGTGCAAATTAGATGGGACTTTGGCTTTTCCTTTGTTAACAAGAAGCTTAGGAACACCATCTACATTGGCTATAGTATGCATACATTCGGGCATAAGGAGCTGGAGAAGAAAATTAATTAATTGTCCATTGAGAAGTAAGACCAGAAAAAATGCAAAAGTAGAATCAACTATCTAAGTTTGTGTAAAAAAACAAAGCTTGGCACCCTCTTTATCATTCTAGAAATGTTCTACCTTGGGTGGGGGTATAAAAAAATGATCCTTCATTGGCTCAAAGCTCAATCTCCACTCCCTTTTTATCAACTCTATTCTATGCACAGACCTTGGTGACAATCATGGAAAAATTGATGCTTGACTACACCATTTCATTTAGAACCTTCATTTTCATGTCTGAAACAAGAGTTCAAAAGTATTGGGCACACTGCCATTATAATCAAACCCAAAGGTGGGTTCGAAGGAAATTGACAATGGTTCATATCTCATTAGACCGGTAACTACTGAATCATTTATTATCTACCTTTCAAAAGAGTACCAATCATCTATAAATAATCTAATGTCACTGCTTCATTCACGTTGTTAACCGGCCACATTAGGATGTCATTCAATCCTATTTATGAGTTAGCCCCTTCGTACAACTTGATAGTATGATCAAGCTTGTGCCATATTATCTTATGAGGAACAGCTTTCAAACTACAATGTCAAAGAGGGCTATTTGTGAAATGATCCTAAAAGATAATTTCAAAACATCAAATCTAATTAATAAGCTCAACTCCCATCTTTATTGTCTATTTTGTGCATGCAACTCCACAAACCCTTTTGATCTCAATTGAAAGTATGTGATTTCTGAAGAAATTTAACCATCACAATCATTATAATCTTCTAAAAACATCTTTTATTACCTAGACATCTTCTCAATATCTTTACAAAAATCAGTCGAGCCCCAAAGTGGGTCTAGCTAAAACAAAATCAAACTGAAACACCTAATTCCTTAAACTAGCCTATTGAACATATGGCAGTGATTACAATCAAATTAGACCACTGAATAAGATTTTAAAACTCAATTCACCTCTTTCTACAACTTTTCAATTTCATGCCAAGGGGTCCTCCAACTGGCCTTAAAAACTAACTAAAACCGATAGCCAAGCCCTAAGATTTGACATATTGCTTCTTTGTTCAACAATCTCTTATCTTGTCACATCTTGTCTCATGATGACTTCGAGGTCAAAAGATATTGACAATCAAAGTTTCTTTCGTAGAACTACCTACAAGCAAACATGTCAAAAAATAATAAAATGTATTTGGTTTTGGCTTCGAAAGCAAGGAAAATAGACACTTAGGGGCATGAAAACTAGGGTGTTAGTTCACTATCATGAGTAGAGTATAAATATGGGATTTGGGCTCACAAAGAATTACTAGGAAAATTTGGCAAGTGGTCAAAGTGGGCTACTTGGATTTGCAGAACCAGGAACACTAACAAAAAAGTGATTTTTGCAAACGGAATGGCCTTGGGAAAGTGTGTAAACGAATTCATCAGAACTTGCAAACTAGCACACCTCAATAATTTTTAGAGTAGAACACAATGGTACAATCCATTTGGTTCAAGAAATCATAGGCTTAGATTTATGACATCCCAAATAGGGGTCCTAATCAATTTGCACCTTATGACACCAGAAAAACTTTAGAAATTGCATTTGAAATCACATTCAAAGACTGATCAAATGGATTCATCATAAGCTCAAATCTAAAACATAACAAGTCTCTTACCTCTAGAATGCAATACAAAAGGAATTTTCTCATTTTAGTCAATTGGGTCAAAGTTACAACTTGTCAAATAAGGCCTTCCAAAATTTTGAACAATTAGCATCAGCATGACAACAATAAATAATTGACTTTGAGGGATTCAAAACCTAGTCAAAACACATCAAAATGACATGAAATCTAAAACATAAGCTATCTGATATACATACTAAACATTTCCAAAGTAGTGATTCATGAAAGATAATCGGGTGCAATATACTCAATTGCAAACAAGGCTTTCTTTCACTATTTGACACTTGGCAAAAAATGCAGATTTGGACATTGCTCAAAATGAGACTTTGAGAAATGACTCAAAATGGTATTTTATCTTCATGGGATGCATGGATATATTGAATAAAAGGTGTTAGAAACATTAAACACCTCTTAGGCCTCAAAAGGACAATCGGGTACACATGCATAAAAATGCACTTATAGGGCTCAAAAGCTTGAAATGGTACTCAAATCAAGAAGGCAATTTTGAGTCCCAAAAATGGCTCTATATGGGGATGCATGTCCCTTACAAGCATGGAAAGGATTCAGAATCACTGGAAGAATCAAACTACACACTTGACAACAAAAAATTTCCCTCGAACAACTTATTAAAAGCAAGGAAATCTACTCCTAAACTATACAGAAGATGGCCACGGGCCACCGAACTTCAATAAAAAAATTTACTCTATCATAGATCTGATTTTTGTCTACACTTTCATGAGGTAAGCTGGAAACATCTCTTCTATTAGTTTCACCAATCAGATTAGTATTCATAATCAACTCACTTTGCAAAACTAGATTTACATCTTCATTCTCATAGTGTATGTACAAATCAACTTTAACTTCTACATCATGCTCACTATGAGGAAATAAATCAGCTTGCTCATGTAAATAAGAATCAATTTGAAAATCATCATCTACATACGACTATTGCATGCTATCAACTGAAAACACGAAGGATTCATATTCTACTTTGTTCAAAAAGTTGCATGTGTCAAAATTTTGCAACTCACCTTGTGTAACTAGATGTGAGGAGTACATGAAATCTAATTTCTCTACTTCATTTGTAGTCCTGACAATCATCAAATCAGATTTTGCATTTGCTAAAACTCCTTCACATTCAAACAATGGATTAGTTACCAAGTCTAAAAACTTATCATTGAAGTGCTCACACAAAACTTGTTGGTTACTATCATTGTTTCTTTCCAAAAACTTGTTACAATGAACTTCAAATCTTTCAAACTCATCATCACTAGACTCATCAACCAAAAATGGAAACTCAAAATAAGAATTGCAACCTCTATTATTCTCCCTTTTGTTACATGAAACATCAAAACTCATTACAGCATTATCAACATCAAGAGAACTATAATCAACATTAAATCTTCCCTTAACAATACTCTCTACATTAGACAATTCATCATGTGTATTGACATATGAACTATGGTCACACACACCTCCAAGGCTTGACACATAATTTTTTGAATTTTTGTCACTTTCAACATCAAATTTTGGGGAAAGGACTTCATCTTGAGAAGAAACATAACAAGGGAAAACTAGAACATTCATAGAAACATTTGCATACCTTTCACAATCATGAGCCAGTAGTTCTAAAATTTCATCCACATTCAACAAGACTTCATCACAAGTCTATTCTCCTAAGCTCTGATCATAAGCCTGCTGATCCAAAATACTTACAACAATGGTAACATCAGTAAAATAATCTAAAAAACTAGAATCCTTTTCATGAATTATTTCTTCTTCATTGCAAGATACCTCATCACTAGGTGCATCCTTATAATAATTTTCATTGCAAGAAGAACCATCACTACTTCTGCTAGCATGTTCTTCACATTAAAAAATGTCATCACATGATTCATTTTTAGTTATGTATATGCTTTCCTCATGCTAACTACAATCATCTAATTCACTAACATTTGAATCCTTCTCTACACATTCAGAAGACAAATTATCTTTCTCTAAGGATTCATTAAATTCATTCTAATTTTCAACACATTCACCAACATCATTAGAAGTCTCAACATGAATTCTATTCTCATAGAAAACACTTTCAATCTTCTTGACGTATTCTTCAATTTTCAAAAGATTTTGTAATCTCAAATGTGTTGGCCAGTCAACTAAATCATGAATAAAGACATCTAGGAAAACAATAGGCCAAGAAGATTCCTTAGGTCTTAAATCAAAATGAAACTACATGAGTTTTGATTTGAATTTTATATAAATCTGATAATCTCCTAGACCTTGAACACTTCCTATCATATTTCTTATGAAACTAATAATCTGATTTTGGAGTTCTTTTCATATCTCTACAATATCTTCAAGCACATCTCCATGATTTGGTAAACTAATTTTAGATCTGAGATCTAATTCCATCTTGAAATAAACCTTCTACCTCTTTATCCTAGTGCTAAAAATCACTAAATAGAGGCAACTATTTTAACACTTGACTTCCATGAAAGAGAAACATGAAAATAAAAATACCTCAAGTGTTGATGCTAAAATTTGACCTACTGATTCAGCACGGGTGCATACTAAAAATCCTTCACACCACTGATCAAAACCATGTAGAGCTACCACCTCCTTGAAGAGGAAAGAGAAATGAATGCCATGATTTACTTTTTAACATCTTTACTTTCTTATAACAATAGATTGCAAACAACACTTTAAACTTATCAAGAACTTAAAACTTTTTTTTCAAGAAACTATCAAAAGCTTCATATTTGCCTATACAACTTGAAAGTCCTTCAAAATATTACAATTAAATCAACTATGAATAAATATTCAGATTTAGAGTCAACACTCACACATGTGAGAAATGAAACATAATTTGCAACTTGACAAATCTGAACTAGACCTTCAGATGTAGGAGAAATGAAAATCATCAAACCACTCTCATAGATTTACAAACTTGAAAAAGAGAACACAACCTTGTTCATTCTTGACTCTAATTTTACAAAACTTTGAAAAAAAAAATCTGCCAAAATTGATTGAAGATGAACACTAGTAACAATACAATTTGCACTCAACCTCAATGCTACTACTATAAATGGATAAAACATTACTAGGAGACATGAATCTTTAGCAAAGAAATGGATAAACTTCATGACCTTGTTGTTGTAGAAAATTCTTCTTGTTGTATTGAATCTTTTTCAAATTCTCAAGGTTTTTCTATCATAGATATTCTAAAAATGCAATTTACACCAGAGATTCTAGTACTTTTAACAATGAATTTCTTCATAGACTCCCTAGAAAAGTCACCATTTTGTTGGTGTTTTGAAACATTAGACTTCAAATTACCTCAATGAGAATAGAATATATCTAGGGGTAGCTACTTCCCATCTACAACATATCCACTATAAGGCTAGACCCTTCTACTTTAGGTTCTCCAAAACCTCGATGGCTGGACCTTTAGATTCTTCATATGGTACCAGTATTCAAAGCATACACTGAATCTAAACAAAGCAGATAGAACCCTTATATCTTCTATACTTATGCAAAGATAATAGACATGAAATAGCTAATAACATGACATAATAAATTGATAAGTTAAGTGAGGGCATCCTTTCAACTCTTAAACATAAAGGGAAATGGATGATTGTAATTTTGATTTCAGCAAATCCTCAAATATGCAATAGTAAGAACAAGTTGATCCTATAGCTTATCAGTGCCTTATCTATTGGGAGGTTCCACAAATCACACACATACATCTATGATACCAGTGACATATTCCATACATCAAGATATTAGATCTATCTTATCACTTTGTGAATCAAACATCGGTTTTCATAAAGACCTCATTCTCATGAAGTATCGTTCTTAAATAACCAACAACCATGTCAAATACATCAAGCATCTACTTGGCTCTTTGTTCCAACAAAAAAAAATACCAGACATACAACCTTAAGGGGATTCAAATGGGTGTAAGTTCTTTGTCCCTAAATAACATAATATTGTAGATTACAGAGATAGGAGGTGAGAATCAAATGCAACTAAGAAGATTCTTGCTCACTGTATTCATTTCTTTGAAACTATACATTCAAGATGCATGTAAATAACTCATAAAACCACTAAATAGATTAGAACTATCTATGTTCTTTTTACTTATTGTTGATTACAAGACAAATGTTGAAGAATATGGTGGAATCATAGTTCTAGATCCAAAAATGTGGTCTCACGGACAAATTGGAACCAACCAACATGTAATGAAACATATCAAAAATAGGAACCCTTATAATGAATGAGAAAGAGAAAGATATAGGAAAAGAATGAAATCTTAGATCTAATCTAGAAGTGACATGTGTCCACTTGAATATTCATTCCCTACTGTTGCAAAGTATCTCTCATCTTTCTATAACTAAAATCTAAACAAAATCTCATCATTGTTCTGTAACCAACTGAAAATATCTCCTCTAATTAATTAGAAACCCTATTCTTAAAAGAACCATCAGATGTACATCTGAAATACTGATAATATCTTCATTTAACTAACTTGGAGGTGTGCAAATTCATTCCCAACTGGATCCCTACTACCTCTAGTATTCACCCAATTCATCATTTTTCCAAAAACCAATTTTGAACTACCTCAACTAAATAAGACTGAAAATGGATACCTGATACAAAACCTTGCATAACTTGAATCAGTGGCTTCATGTGCATAAACAAACCACAAATATGGAAAATTTTCTCTATCCTAGTTCTAACAATATATAATAATCATATATCCAATTACCAAAAATGCCAAGAATCTTCATTTGAAAATCATGCCCCTAGACCGGTTTTAAGTTATACGTTTGCCTTGCAAAGATTTAACTTTATCCTAAAGTTAAAACTATATAATATAACATTTCTAATTTAAAACAATCATGTACGTGCCCCTTTTGAAGGAAATATTAAAATATTTAAAATTTACTTTTTAAATTATTTTCCCTCTTGTTTCTTCCATCTGGGTCAACCCAAGTTTGACCATCTGACACATGGTAGCATGCCATTGGTCAAGGTCTATCACATCACCTACCACTCAAGTGCCATGTGGCAGCTTCTCATTGGACCTCCTATCAGTCAATCACTGCCACATCATCTCCTATCAAGAGCTTGTCACATCACCACCATGTGGAACTTTGTCATTGACAACAATTCTGCCCCCGCCATGTCATCATCGACCAAGGCCCACTACCATGTGTTGACTAATTGCTTATCTACATTGTTTAATATTCAAACAACTTCACAATGTGGGGAAGCACTGACCGTCAGATCTCGCCATGTGGTGAGATCTGGATCATTAGATTCAGTCTCATCATGTAATCACCTCTCCTTGAAATGCATGCCATGTATCATTCTATGATTTGTTGAGCTTGATGCTACATGTCACCTCTTGGTTGGTTGGAATTCCATGTCATCATGACATGTCAACTATCCATGTCAGTACTTTCATTCAAAATTTTATTATGTTTTCCCTCTAACTACCTAGCCATAGGGCCCACGAAAGCACTTACTCTACCTTCAAAAGGTGCTTTCCTTTTAAGACATTTATGTATTGTACAATGGGATACTTAAACATCCAAATACTTTGTCACACAACAAATGTGGGATATTATGTTTTGAAAGATCTCACCATTCGGGGTCTTCATCAAGCTTCTTTGTGGATGAGATTTTTGCTTGTATTAAGGACAGGTTCTTGACTTTCCAACTTATCTTATTACCCCTCATTCCTTAACAAGTGGTAGCTCCATCTACAAACCATCAACATCCACCTCCTGCTCTGTGAAACTGCTGCTATGCAACAACTTCAAATCAATCCTATTCGTCCCCTTTATAATCATGAAATGGAGTTTAAGAAGGAAGCATCAACATAAAATAGAGATTTCACTAAAAGAAACCACATAATGCTACTCTATGGTGGTGTTTTCAAATGTCAATGCCTCACAATAACCTACATCCATTAATGCAAGGTGCAAGAATTCAACCGATCACCACTTTCATTTAGTGTCTCCCCTTTAAGCGGCTCTAGTTTGTGAAGACTACATATTTTGGATGCTTCATAAAACCTTACTCTAACCTATGAGAACTAGTCTAAACATGGGAGTCTTCATTTCCCCTCCTCATAATTTGCGGCATCTGGCATTTATCTCCTTCTTTTATTAACTTTGATTTTGTTAAATAGCTCAACGCAATTAGAAAATTGAGATAGTTGTGTGAAAATTAGATGGGGCTTTGGCTTTTTATTTGTTAAAAAGAAGCTTGGGAATGCCCTCTACATTGGCTACAATATGCATACATTCGAGCGTAAGGAGCTAGAGAAGAAAATTAAATAATTGCCCATAGAGAAGTAAGACTAGATTAGATGCAGAAGTGGAATCAGCTATCTAAGTTTATGTAAAAAAACAAAGCTTGGTGCACTCTTTATCATTCTAGAAATGTTTTACCCTGGGAGGGAGTAAATAAAATAAAATTTTCCTTCACTATCTCAAAGCTCAATCTCCATTCCCTTTTTATCAACTCTATTCTATGTACAGACTTTAGTGAAAATCATGGAAAAATTGATGCTTGACAGCACCATTTCATTTAGTACCTTCATCTTCATGCCAAGAACAAGCATTCAAAAGTATTGGGCACATTTCCATTATAATCAAACACAAAGGTGGGTTCAAAGTAAATTGACTATTGTTCATATCTCATTGGATTGAAAACTGCTCAATCATTTATTATCTGCCTTTCAAAAGTGTACCAAACCTCTATAAACAATCTAATGTCATTGCTTCACTCACGTTACTAATTGGCCCCATTGGGATGTCATTCAATCCTATTTATGATTTAGCCCCTTCATACAAATTGATAGTATGATCAAGCTTGTGCCATATTATCTTATGAGGAATAGCTTTCAAACCTCAATGTCAAAGAGGGTTACTTCTGAATTGATCCTAAAAGATGATTTCAAAACATCAAATCTCATTGATAAGCTCAGCTCCCATCTTTATTGTCTATTTATACATATAACTCCACAAACCCTTTTGATCTCAAATGAAATTATGTAATTGCTGAAGAAATTTGATGATCACAATCATTATAATTAGTCAGGACCCAAAGTGGGTCTGAGTAAAAAAAAAAAATCAAATTGAAACACATGATTCCTTAAACTGGCCTACTAAACATATGGCACTGATTAGAATCAAATTATACCACTAAATAATATTTTAAAACTCAATTCACCTCTTTCTACGACTTGTAAATTTCATGCCAAGGGGTTCTTTGACTAGCCTTAAAAACTGACTGAAACTAACAGTTGGGCCCTAAGATTTGACATACTACTTCTCTGTTCAAGAATCTCTTACCCTGTTAGATCTTGTGTCATGATGAATTTGGGGTCAAAAGATATTAACTATCAAAGTTTCCTTCTTATAACTATCTTCAAGCAAACATGTCAAAAAATAATAAATGTGCTTGGTTTTGGCTTTGAAAATAGGGCAAACAAACACTTGGGGGCATGAAAATTGGGGTGTTAGTTCATTGTCATGAGTAGAGTATAAATCTGGGATTTGGGTTGATGAGAAATAATTCGATGATTTTGGTGAGCGATCAAAGTAGGCTACTTGGATTTGCAGAATTGGGAACACAGGCGAAAAAGTGATTTTCACAAATAGAATGGACCTAGAAAAGTGTGTAGACAAATTCATCAAGACATGAAAATTGGCACACTTAAAGAATTTTAAAAGTAGAACACAATGGTATAATCCATTTGGTTCAGGCCATCATGGGTTTAGAGTTATGACATCCCAAATAGGGGTCCTAATTAATTTGCACCTTAGGACACTAGTAAAACTTTAGAAATTGCATTTGGAATCACGTTCAAAGACTGATCAAACGGATTTGTCATAAGCTCAAATCTGAAACATAATGAGTCTCTAACCTCTAGAATGCAATGCAAAATAGATTTTCTCATTTTGGTCAACTGGATCAAAGTTACAACTATTCAAATAGGGCCTTCTAGAATTCTAAACAATTAGCATTAGCATGACAACAATAAATGACTGACTTTGAAGGATTCAAAACCTAGTCAAGACATCAAAATGACTTGAAATCTGAAACATAAGTTCCATGATATGCGTACTCAACACTCCCAAAGCAGTGAGTCATGAAACATAACTGGGTGCAAGATATTCAATTGCAAACAAGGCTTCCTGTCATTGTTTTACATTTGGCAAAAAATGCAGATTTAGACATTGCTCAAAATGAGACTTCATGGAATGACACAAAATGGTAGTTTATCTTCATGGGACACATGGATATGTTGAATTAAAGGTGTTAGAAACATTAAACACCTCTTAGGACTCAAAAGGACAGTCGAGTACACATGCATAAAAATGTGTTCATAGGGCTCAAAAGCTTGGAATGGCACTCAAATTGGGAAAGCAATTTTGAGTACGAATCCCAGAGAAATGCAAATAAGTTGAAAAAGTTTCATACTGTTACCTGCATTTTGTGGTGAAAAAATATAGGACAACAAATAGAAGTCTCAAAAAGGCATGACAACTAAACACATCACCCTCAGAATGATACTCATGGAAGTAGTCCACAAAATCCTCTTTATATTTTATTGGTCATTATTTTTAAGGTGCCCATATTTGAAACTAGTCATTAGAGGCCTAGATGACCCACTAGCTACCCAAAAGTTGTTGTTAACTAGAATGTTTGTATTCGTAGTGTCCCTATCAAGGTATATTTATGTCCATACTTTGTGTCATTTATGCCAATTATCAGATTATATATTTTTTCCCTATATTCAAATAATTCAAAATTCGATTCATGTTATTACCTTCTAAAACATCCCTCATTTCAATGATGATGTTTTCAACATGTCCCTCAACTAGAAAATCACTTGAACACTCTTCTAAATACCTAGAGAATTTAGAAGTCTTGACTTAAATAATATTTGCACACTCATTTACTTGGTTTCATGTGAAATCTTTGACTCTCTAAATTTATTCAAACCCTTGAAGATTAGTAGGGATATACTTCTCTATTACCACTATAATATTCCAAAATTCTCAATTCAAATCACAATTAGTTTGTGAAACAATTAGTAGACATAAAATTATATAACATTTTTTGAGCTAATGTTGACAACAACTATAATTTCTTGTTTCAAACAATAAAGATATTTACAAATATGTATTTATACACTTTTAATATAGGAGCATTCAAATCATAATAAAATGTGTTATCATAATTAACCTTTATATTTTCTAATTAATTGGAATGAACATTGTGCCAAAGCATAATATGTACATTGGTGTCAATAAAAATGAAGATTCGGATATCAAACAACTAGGGGAAGGTGAATTAATTGGCACTTCAATTGATGTTATTTGTAGTCCTAATCCACCTTCAATAAGCTCTAGAAACTTCAGTAGTCCCTTGGCATGTGTAAAATACCCAAGGAAGAGGATGGCCGCACAACTTAAAGTGGTTGATCTCTTTAATGAATCTACTTCCCTTTTTGGCATTGTCAATGCAAACTTATACAAAAAATTACAACAACCTAATAATTAGTTGTTCCTTTTCCATTGATAGTGTCAATCTAGAAGTTCAATAGAATATAAATTTCCTAATGGCTAAAGAAAGCACTCTATATGTTTGGGAGAGTGTTTAAGATGGCATTGGGATATAAATCTCCTACTTGGCAACCAAATTTTGTAATCACTACAAATACATTTAATATCCCTTGGAAGTTACAATCAATTTTTATATCTAGAATTATGAAATAGTTCAACCACCTCCAATAACTCCCTTCACAAATTTATTTTTGCAATCAAAACTTCAATAAATTTTATAATATATGAGTTCTACAAACCTGGAGAATATACTGATTTGGCATAATTATACTTTTCAAGTAATCTACATAAATGTGAACATTTGAATCCACTCGACATTGACTCACTAGTAAATTTGCACCTATTTTTTGATGAGGTTTGGTCAATTTTTTGACCACCAATGGTCAAAACATTATGTTGCTATAATTTTGTTGAAATTTTGGCGATAGCAAGGGCTATCCATTTATCAACAAATAACTTCGTTGAAAATGAGTCCAATCTTTATTAGGAGGCAATGTTAGACCATAACTAGAAAATGATGAGACTTCGACAATTAGGGGTGATTATTGATGAGCTTTCCATGCCATTGACGATAGGCCTTGTCGAAACATCAACAAAATACCATCGAAGTCCTATGGGATTCCAACAATGTTGCCATGTCATTGACGACAACTAGTGTCGATAGATCAATGAATAGTCGTCAAAACTTTGACAATAACCTTGGCTTTTTCATTACATCAAGAGGCATTCTATACAATGCTAGCACGAATGCCCAGCACGAGAATATGCCAAAAAAGATTCTCCATCAATAAAAAAGAAATGTGAGCAGTTACAACAAAAAATCATATAATTAAAATAATCCACAAAATAATAGATGGAAAAAACAAATTGGATGCCAGAAGGGCTAAAATAATAGTGCCAAAATAATAGGGGTTGGGCTGAAATAATAGGACCCCAAGTAAATTAATAAAAATAAAAATAAATTTTAAAAATCATTATAAAAATTAAATAGAAATTTAAAACACTACAATAAGAGGGAAAAAAAATTTACATATTCTCTTATCAGCATGTAAAAAGTGTCACTTGTCCAAAATAAAATTTATTAATTTTTAATCCAAAACACGCGATGTGGAAATTTTAGTAATTATCTGAATTTCATTGATTTAATAAATTATAACTGAACGGTAGAGGAAATGCACAACACAATACACATAGTATGGGAAGCTCATATCACGGTTGATTAGAATGACATCTTGTTTATTTTGAGTGTTGATAGAAATCGATCTCTCTCTTTTGAAAATATTGCAGTTAGCAATGTTTTTTATTAAAAATAAAACTGAATGAATATTACACTACTCTGTAAGGTTCCAACTTGAATTTGATTACATGTCCACCTTTGGTAAAGTTTATCACCTCTGTGCTATGGATTGCATTATTTATTTCTACCTTGGCATCTTAAGCACTCGATATTTTAGTGATTCATTTTAGATCTTCAACATTGGTATTTTATTTCTTAATGTTGCTTAGGCACCTTTACAAGATACAATGGCAAGATGGGACAGAGATCCCTATTTTTATTTATTTGTTTCTTTTTCTAGCAAATCAAATTCATTAAAAAAATAGAAAATTGACAAAAAAAAAAAAAAAAAAAACATTTAGTGCAAAGTAATTCCTATGGAGTCATTTCACAAAATAAAAATGTATATGTAATTCTTGATTTCTTAAGTAATCAATCTTTAAGATAGCTAAAATAGATTTATTTTGAAATAATCAAAATATAAAAAGAAAAATGAAAATAGAAACTTTTCTTTTTTAAATAAATAATCAAAAGATCAAAAAGAAGGTACAATATCAAAAGCAAGGGGGAGGCGAGCCTCAACCACCTAGTTCAACTAAAAACCATAATCAGTCAACTTAGCACAACATGTAACAGTTTTAACGAGATTAAAAAAGGGGAAAACATATTAGCTATTCAAGAATATCATCATGGTCATCAAACCAAGTTGTCCATCCCCGCTCTCCTTCCATCCAAACGACTCTCTTCCGCTGAAGAATTTGAGCAAAGAAATCAAGTCTATTAGAAAAGGGGTCTCTAGTATCCTACATCTCTTTGAGTAGCTCCTTAAGAGCTTCCTCAAAAGCAGCCTAGTTGTCAATAATGTTGGCCCATTCTAGCCCATGCTTCATCTCATATATGAACATTGTAGTGAGCCCATCATGGAGAAACCTTTTCAGCTTGTCTTTCTCAAGTTTCATAATGTAGCACACTTGCGAGACATTCTTAAAATGTATAAGTTTCAAATGAAACAAAGTGAGGGATCTACTAACATCTTGGAATTTTTCCTCATTTCTACATTTCCAAATAAACCAAAAATATGAGAAGAGAGAATATTCTAGAAAAGTTAGCATCCTTCTTAAGACTAGATATGTTTCCAAGAATAGTATCTAGAACAAAGACATGATCAGCTATAGAGATTCCAAAAAACTTCCATATAATCCTAGAAAATTGACAAGTAAATAATATATGCCTTAAACTTTTAGGAGACCTACAAATAGAACAAGAGTCGGTATCACCAATTTTATTTTTAACAAGAAGCCTATCAAGAAGAAGCTACCATTTAAAATGCAAGATTTTGGGAGGAATATGAGACTTCAAAAATCTGTCAAGAATTTTCTTCCATTCAAGAGAATCCAAATTCACATACCAAATGGTATTTAGGTGTGATATAATAGAGTGTTCTTTATTAAGCACCTTATATATATCTTTAGCTTTGATTTTATGTAGGAGGGATCCATCATCCCAATGGAAAGATAGAAATCTATGAGATTCCACATCACATCTACAAGGAAGATTGAGAGTGTGACATGCATTGGCAATCATATTATAGGTACGCTTGTGAGAGTCAGGAAGATTGAACTTAATCCTGATATCCTGCCAACTGGCAAGGTTATCGTTTTCCAAGATATCAATAAAGCTCTTGATACCATGGCTATTCCAAAGTTTCACAGAACATCCTTGAGTCATGGCAAGAGGCTTACCATTATGTTGTAGATTCCACCATATAGAGCGCTCACTGTGAATAGAGTTATTGTTAGCAAAGTTAGAATTATAAATAAAACCCCTCACAAGTTCCCAAGCCTTCCAGATAGATTTAAAAACCAAGGAACCTTGGACAGAGACAAGGAATGTTCTAGCAACAAGGTCAGTAAATGGAAGATTCTTTTAATGTCTAGCTTGCTTATGATAACCAGATTGAATGCTATTTCTAAGGAGAATCTTCCACGGCTCTTGACTAACAAGAGCCTAAAAAATCCACTTAGTAGCAAGAGAAATTCCTTGGATCCTAAGGTCTTTAAGGCCTAAACCACCTGATTTATTATCAATATGACACCAACTCCATCTAACAGCATGTTTCTTCCTGTTACCTTGGCCATCAAACCATAGGAATCTCATGATGGCCTTCTGAATTTCAAACAATTGGTAATTACTGAACATCCAAACAAAACAATAGTATATACTATAGGATGACAAGATTTTCTAGCACACCTACACTTTACCAGCAAGTGAAAGCACCCTATTATCCAACTTGTAAAGCTTATTGATAATTCTATCCTTAACCCAAATCCACATGTTTTTGAGTGAAGGGGAGATGGAAAAAAGAACCCCCAGATATCTAACAATTTTATTAGGTCCGCCCCAAGAGCATCCGAACTAGGGAAACCAATCTGAAGGTTCCTCTCTCCATCAAAGCATGATAGATTTGGATTTAGAAATGCGAGCACCTGAGATGGTTTCAAACAAATCAAGTTTCAAAATGAGATGTTGAATATTAAGACAAGATAATTCAAGGAAGAGCAAGGTATCATCTGGAAATTGGATATTGAGAAGCTCAAAATTATCAGGGAGAGAAATCCCATTAACTTTGGGAGAGATAGTATTGTCTTTGAGGATATAATACAAGGCATCAAAAGCTATGACAAAAAGAGTAGGAGCAAGGGGACATCCTTGTTGAATGGACCGGGATAGGGGAATAGGATTAGATAAAAAACCATTGATTTCAATTCTAGCAGAGGAATCCTTAAGCAAGACTTGAACGTACCTTAAAAATTAGAAACATTTGGAAAAAATTAGAAAGATTTTATGTTTCTAAAAAATAAAGAATTCTATATACATCTAGAGTTTTTGATTGGAATAATTAGAATGTAGAAACAAAATATAAAATAGAAATGTTACATCTAATTTTGTTCTTATTGAAATACTTAGAATGTAAAGAAAGTAGAAAATAGAAATATTAGTTATATGTATTTAGAAAAATATTCCAAAGACTTTATGTATCTAAAAATTAAAAAGAATAAGAATATATATATATATATATATATATATATATATATATATATATATATATATATATATATATATATATATATATATATATATATATATATATATATATATATATATATATATATATATATATATATATATATATATATATATATATATATATATATATATATATATATATATATATATATATATATATATATATATATATATATATATATATATATATATAAAATTTAAACTAATTGTTGATGGATATGATTTTTTTCTTAAATATCTATGTAGTTTAAAGTTTATGATTTTAATAAATTTGTATGCAAATAAGCAATAGAATAAAATATTGTTTATACATGTAGACTAATTTCTATCTCTAAATTTTACCAGTAAATGAATACTTTGTTCATATAAAGTAAATGAGTTTTTAGAAATGAGAGTAATTTATTTTTATTTTACAAATATATTAATCATATTACTCATTTATTATTTCTTATCTAATATAATTACTCTCAAATCCAAGACATTAAAAACAATATTTTATTAACTTTGAAATAGGGCATTGTTATGCAAAATGGACAGATTACAAAATTGCCAAAATTATACTTAGTCTTTGATCAAATTAGAGTCAATATTTCATATTAAATCTCTGATATCATAGATCACTCTTAACCATTATCCTTAGTATAACCTAATAATGACCATAAACCTACACATCTCTCTAACCATGAAGTGAATTATAAAAATCACACTAACCCTAACACCAACCCCTACCTTAACTCTAGCCCTAACAATGATGTAAATTATAATTATAATCCAAACTTAAACTATAATTATAGCCCTAAAATATAACCCTATCAATAGTCTAAACTCTAACCATAACCAAAATCTTAGTCTAGACTGTAATCTAAACTAAAAACTGAAACACTAATATTGGTTCTAGTCCTAACCCTAAAATCTAACCCTTAACCATAATGTAAACACAAACTCTAGAATAATGATCAAAATCCTAAACATAACTATAGAGATAACCATGATATTAAACCATAACCTTGATAAGGTATATCATCTTAAGGTCCTAACCATGGTATAAACCTTAGACATAACCAAAATCTAAGAAATAATCCTAAGCCCTAATCATAATCTCTAGACTTAAGAAATAATCTCTAGACTTAAGAAATAATCCTAAGCCCTAATTTTACCCTAATGTTAATCATAAAATTAATCCTATCTTAGACCCTAATCCCATCCTAAACCATAATCATGACCAAATATAAATCTTTACCTTAGCCCTAATCATAATTTCAATGTTAACCCTAATAATAATTCTAACCCTACCATGATATGAACCCTAATATAGACTTTACCTTGATCTTCACCCTAATCTTAAGTCCAACACAACCCTAATATTAACCCTAACTAAAACATAATCTAAACAATAAATCTAACCATAATCCTACTCCTAATCATCATGCAACTGAAGGCTAACCCTCATGTACATTTAATCCCTAATCCTAACCTAAATATTATATAAACCCTAGCATTGACCTTGATTCTAACCATAGCCCTAAAATCAAAACCCTAACCATAATCCTAACTTTAATCTTGGCCATAGGCTATACCATAACTCTAATTGTAACTATTTGTCTAACTAGACTATGACCATAAACTTAACTATATCATTAACCTAAAGTTAACCCTAAACCTAACCATAATATGAACCTTAACTATAAATTTTCATTGATTCTCACTTCCTAACCATAACAAAACCCTAATATGAAACCTAACTAAAATCTAATCTAAACACTAAACCTAAGTGTAATCCTATCTTTAACCCTTGTGTAAGCCCTAACCCTAACCATAATCCTAACTCTCAGTCTAACAATAACTATAACCATAACATAAACCTTGATTCTAACATTAAACCCTAACCTAATCATATTAACTTACTCAACATATAATACTAAATCTTAAACCTAATAATAATTCTAGACCCCTAACCATAACATAAGTAGCATATTGGTATTAAACCCTAATGATGGTTGTAAACCTAATTATGACAATAAACCCTAACTCTAATTATATAAGCTTAGTCAGCATAGAACACTATATGTGAACACCACTTCTAATCCTAACCATGTAACTCTTTTCCTAACCCTAATGCGAACCCTATCCTGGACCCTAACCCTAACCTAGCCCTAAGCATAATGCTAAGCCTATCCCTGACCCTGACCCTAACTCTAACCTAGGTCATAAACCTAATGCTAAACCTATCCCTGACCCTAACCCTAACCTTAAATATAACCATAAGTCACTCAATATTATAGTTCCTAACCCTTACTCTAACCCTGACCCTAGCTAACCCTAACCCTAGCCATAATTCTAACGCTAATTTTAACCTTAACTATAACCCTAACCCCAAATATAAGCCTAACTCTAAATCTAATCTTAACCTTAACTCTGACCCTAACGTTAACCTTAGATCTAACTCTTATCCAAACCCTAACCTTAACTCTAATGCTAACCATAACTCTACTCCTAACTGTAACATTATACATAACATTATCAGTTAAATATAATATTTTAAAAAAAAATTAAATTTAACAACATATATAGAATTTAAAAATTATATGTTCAAGAATAATTTTATAGTAACTTTATACAAATAAAATTAAAAAATTATTAATAATTTAATATGAACCTTGTCAAATTAGAAAAAATAAAAAAATGATTTTCTTGTTGTGTCACCAATGCCACTAGCTTTTATATATATGTATATGTATGTATGTATGTATGTATGTATGTATGTATATGTGTATATATATATGTATATATATATGTATGTGTATATATATGTATATGTATATGTATATGTATATATATATATATATATATGTATATATATATATATATAGATAATTAAAAAATTATTAATAATTTGATATGGACCTTGTCAAATTAGAAAAAATAAAAAAATAATTTTCCTATTGTGTCACCAATGCCACTAACTTGTGTGTGTGTGTGTGTGTGTGTGTGTGTGTGTGTGTGTGTGTGTGTGTGTGTGTGTGTGTGTGTGTGTGTGTGTGTGTGTGTGTACAGAGATTGTCCAAGTAGCATAGTAATAAGGTAATTTTACTTGAGAAATTATATTTGACAACTTGGATGTATATAAAGGGTGTGGACAGAACCATAAAAGAATGCCAAGGGTGTCTCAATGCATTATGGGTGAGGAGACACAAAGATAGATAGTTTAAGTGATTATCTTACAAGTATAATTGGTGATTGTCATGTTGGAAGCATTAGGAGTTTAAGAAATCCTATTTTTTTGGTGATTCAAGGTAAGACAATTGTTGTTATATGGGGAGTAAGTGTTTCTATTGATTTAAGAGTGGGGTAATATATTTTCTAGTTTGATAGGTGAGTGTTCCACATGTTTTGTTGACTGTCATAAGTTTGACAAAGTTAAGGATGCTATTGGGGGTTTAGTATCAAATATTAGTTCAAGGGTATGTCACAAGTAACATCACTAGGCCTAAAGAGAGTTAAGGACTGAAGGGTCAAGGGTTGATCCAAGGACTAGATAAATGAAAACATGTAATGTGGGTTGGTTGGGAGAGAGGGAAAGTTACATTTTATTGTCTAGATTTTGATAGAGATTGTAGTTGTCAATGGGCATTAAGGATAGAAAATAGTGTGTTTTTATAGCCCAAGGGTGTGGAAATAGGGAAGGACAAGATATCTTGTGATGAGAGTGTAATAAAAAGATGTGATTGAGATCAGAAGTTGGACCTTGCAATATGATCAATAGTTGATGGACTGATCAAAGTTTGAGTGCTTGATGTTTAAGGAGTTGATTTTTGAAGAGTGACATTGGTAAGGATAGTTGATGTGAGAAGTTGTATCTTACAAATAGTTGAGAAATTATCCTTATTTAAACATTGTGTGCAATGCCCACTTATACTCTACATCAATTTACCACTACTAAAAAGATTGCATTCTCTCAATTCTACTACCTTTTTGAAGAACCTAACAAGTGCAATTAGTTTGAAGTGAAAATATTCCACAAACCAAACAAACCCTAAAGGAATGACCTATGAAAAATGTTCCTTCTAATTTGTAAAATGACTCTCCCTAAGATATGCCAGCTAAGTTTTTGTATTTTTCTAGGCTAAAATGATGACTATGAAAAGAAAATAAAGGTTATAAATGCAAGATACCAATTACCTATGTATGCTAACCACTAGAGAGGTACAAGTTCTAAAAAGAGAATGGTTGGGATATGGTTTATAAATATAGAAATAATTTACAAAAATAGAAATTCATGAGCAAGAGAGGTATAGGTACATAATGCTCCTCATTCAACACCAAACATGTAACAAAATAACATTACACAAGAATCTCAAATAAACATTGTCATCGATACTTTCCTTCTAGATTCAAACCATGAATAGATTCAGTTCTTACTTAGAATTACCCTCAAATGATGGAGAGATTCTTTCTTTACCCTAAAACCTCAATTTCTCATTCAATTCTACTACTCAGTACCCCACAACCAAATACAACAAATCATGATCAATTATATTTACAAAAGATGTTGAAAAGTTTCAAGATATGTTCTAATTTTGTTTCATTGGTGAGTGTATTATATACATGTTAGGATTTATAGTGTTATAACAACAACTTTAAGAAGACTAAGATCATCATGTTACCAATATGGTTACAATTAATAGAGATCAATTTTAGTGAATGAAGGCATGACACATTTCAACAATGGAAACAAAACATTACTTTTAATAACATCAAAATGTAGAATGTACCAATCATCAAAATAAGGAACTTGGCGATAGAACTACTAGGATTTATAGTGTTATAACAATAACTTTAAGAAGAATAAGATCATCATGTTACCAATATGGTTACAATTAATAGAGATCAATTTTAGTGAATGAAGGCATGACACATTTCAACAAAGGAAACAAAACATTACTTGTAATCACATCAAAATGTAGAATGTACCAATCATCAAAATAAGGAACTTAGCAATAGAACTACAATGTAAATAGTGAAGAATCATTATCTGTAGCCACTAAAGAATCCATATGTCTTTGGTTTCTCTCCCTCCCATCTAAAAAAAGATTCAACCTTTTTGAATGGAGAATGCACGTGCAACAATGTTCCATATGCATGGACAGTAGGTGGAGCTGAAAAAATGCACCACGTTTACATTAATGACTTGTATAAAAAAATGAAAACATATTGCATTTTTCATCTCCACCTTATGTTCTATGCATATGAATTGAGATTGCATATTGAACTAGGGCCTCCTTTTTCATTGCCTAAAACCAAGAGATCGACATAGTTAACATTTAATACTATCTGCATTAATTTGATCCACTCAAGCATAGTATTTTAATTTTTCTTTGAAACATAAATAGTAGAGGATATCCAACATATTAATTGCCAATTCCTTTTGAATATGTTCACTAACAGGATCAACTCACAAATAGAAAACAAAGTGTCTAATGCAAATGCAATGAAGAATTGAAGTATTTCTTTAATTACTTTAGATACCTAAAAAATAGAAATAGAAACAAATTATCAATATATAAAGAAGAATTTGAGAGCATTACCAAGTGTTTAATGTTTTCATATGTCCTTATTTCATTCTTAAAATATATACAAGGGAGTTTCCCCTCCTAAATGTAGAGGAATATCACACTATGAAGTGGTTTATAATATAGTTGTATTTAGTTTTTCACACTTCCATTGGGCACATTGTCAAGAGTTTCAAAGTGACAAATCTATTTATTGATAGATAATATTTATCACAATTGTTACTAACTATGGTGAAGTTCTCCAACCACTCGATGATGAGACCATATATTGGTGATTAGTTTTGATAGGTTTAGTTTGAGCTTCACTTGGTTTCAAAAATCCTTTCATATTCTCTACTTAACAAAGCCAACCACATGAAGGTGGAAGCTCATTTGGCCTCTTCCCCACCCCCCCACCTATAATCAATCTAAATTCTCCATTAACATATAAGTAAATATTGCATTCATTCATTCATTTAAGAATTAGATCATTAAATCATTATATTCACATAACATTCATTAATAGAACATACAATTCATTAATAGTATAAACATTCATCAATAATTCATGAACACATCAATCATTATAATCACATAGCATTCATTAATGTGACATATAATTCATTAATACGTATAAACATTCATCAATAATTCATGAACACATCAATTATTATAATCACATAAAAATGTTCAATAACATGATATAAAATTCATTAATAAACAACATTCATAAAAAAATCATCAACACATTCATCATCAAACAAGGTTTTTAACATTCATTTTTTTTCTTTGATGTTTATCGAAGATAAAGGCTAATAGGCATGCATTGTGACTATCTTCAGCATTCTCCTTCAGTTCTTGTGGTTCTGATCTTATGACATGATACTTCCTCTTCTTTTTTCAAGCACAAGGCTAATGTGACCCTACAATAAGAAATAAATGGGTTTAATTCTAAACATTTTCTTTAATGGTATAAGTATTTCATTAATCTAAAGGATAGGAATTTTTATTTACCTCATCTTAGGATTAACCTCAAATAGAAATCAAAATTACATGAAAATATAACCAATATCAAAAAATAATAGAATGCACAAAAGAGAAAACAAGACACCAAGATTTAACGTGGTTCACCCAATCCTTGGGTTATGTCCACCAATAGCAAGTCCAATATTATTATTATCCAGTGATTACAATATGCAATCCCTTACAGCTCAATACCACCACAAAAAGCTACAATATCACTATTACATTATGAAATCCCTAACCCTAACCCTTTTTATACAAGCTTTTTACTACCTACAAAATTAGGGCTACAATAAGTCGTCCAATAGAAAAATAGTAGCTAACACCTTTTACAATATAAGGGCATTTTTGGCTTTGGGAGCGCTACCCCAAAAACCCCTACCCCTTCACCCTAGCTTGTACTGTGACAAGGAGCACACCTGGGGTACTGCTCCTTGACCTTGTCTTGGGCGCGCTGTCCCCTAACCCTCATAGAAATAATATGGGGAGAAAATCATGCTAAATAGACCTTTGAGTCTGATTAGGCTCCACATCACAACACCTCATAGTGCCATATCATCTATTGTCACATTTTATTCAGCCTCAACCTCAACATGCTCAACACTAACATCATGCTTGACTCCAACACCATGACATTCTGCATACTCAAAAATTATCACATAAAGGTTACACCAATTGAAATTTAGGTTGTTTAATTTTATTAATAATTACATAATTAATTTTCAATAAAAATTGAATATGTACCTTTATCACCATGATGCACATCATGGCCTTTGTCATGTGTAGGATGTGTGCCTTTGTCATCATGAGTAGGATTTGTGTCGAAAGTAGAAGGTTGCACTTAAATGTCATGTGCATTGTTATCATTGTTGAAAATTAACATCAAATAGATTATTTCTCATGAAGTTCTCAAATTTAGTTATTATTCATTAGGCCTATTTACCTATGTGTGAACCAATGCACCAAAATCTTCTACATCTCTTTGGCCACTAGAATCTATGTGGTGGCATGCAACTACTACTTTATAGCCTTTCTTGAAGCCAATTTGTTTAACTCTTTTGTGGCGCTATATTAAATTCGATGCCCTACATTTTTTGCATAATATCATCAATATTGAATGTATTGCTTAATTGTAATTTTATATTAAAAAATTTATATGAAATTTCATTTACTGCAACTTACAAGTCATGAATGAATTTTCATATATCCATCAAAGCCAAGATGGTGTTGACCAACCTTATCTTTTCTAGCTTGTGCAGCCTTTGATGTGTCCTATAGCCTATATATGTAATCTTAGAAATATGTTAAATTATATAAATATAAAGATCACTAATTTGTGCATAATTACATTAATGCTACTACATAACTATTTTTATCAAGTGGTGGTTTAATTCCTTTATCTTTTAGTCTTATCACTTTTACATCTTCAATGATTTCATTCCACTCTAGTTGTGGAACCATAGCAGGATGCTCGTACATTAGGTTGACCTTTAAAGCCCTTCTATATTGGTCTCTCATAGTCTTTAGATGTTTGCAATCTTTTTTAATAATTTTGGCTTTGTTAAAAATATTTTGACCAAAGATATCCTCTAGAGATTTTTTGAGCTAATCTTTTAATTCAGGGCCTTGGGAATTCCACCTTTCAACAAAAAATAAAATTGTTAGATAAAAAATTTAGTTTAAGCTATGTATCTTGAATATATTACAATGATAAACAAAAAAATATTCTACCAATTATATGAAGCTATGTACCTTTTATGTAATGTGGGCTAAAATATCTTCAATGTTAAATCATAAAAAGTTTCATAAAAAATATCATTTCCTGCAAAATCATCATGGGATCATTAGTTAAAAATGGATTATGAATAAGTAAACTAAATTTACACTCTAAATACAATTTTAAAGTACCTAGAAGCTTAGGCAATTTTAAGGGAATCATAGCTTTCTCGACCATCAAAAATGATGCCTCCAACTATCTAGTAGAAGCAATAAGGGTTGCTCTAGGAAAGGATGGTAAATTATCACCAATACTAGTATTTTTTCTATCATCATGAGAAGGTGTACCTGTCACTGCACAAAGTTAATCAATGTCATACTATAATCAAATAAACAAGAAACTACAAATCAAATCATTTGTAACACAAAAAAATGTAGAAAAACAAGGATTTACCAACTCTAGTTGCAGTAGGCATGGATGTTTGCATGCTCCTTGTTGTCAACCTTGTAGTCAACAATCTTGGAGTGTTGGTTGGCCTCATTGAAGAAGGCATATAAATGTCATTAGGACCTAAAAAATTATCATATATACAATGTATTATCATTTTAAAATATAGATTGCACAAACATGACAACAGTAATATAAAACTATCAATAATAATCATGAAAAAAATAGTGGTGCAGTTTTGACTATTAATGGACTGCAATAGAGAAATATTGGTGATTTTGATGATATCACTTCTGATAGTTGAAAATTGAAACCATATACCTATAGAATTTGCATAAGTACCCTCGTTAGGTGGAACAACTCAGTGAGGTCTCAAAAAATGTTGTAACAACAAATACATATTTTGGTTCATGATCCATAAATTAGTATAAAACATAAAGTTTTATTGAACTATTGTCCTAGCTAAAGATTTATTGTTGCTGACTTCCAAACAATGTGCTCTCTGACACAATTTATTTCTCATCGCCTCTTTCTCTTCAGTTGGATTTAGATCCATCACAAGTGCAAGAATTTATAGATTGATGCTTTTGAGGCTCTTTTTACAAATGCTTATAGGGTCATTGGTATATGTGATGTCATCATCTCATAATATTGTGTTTGCCATATCAACAATTAATTGGTCTTGTGTAATTGGTTCTTTTCCCTTTCCTTAAGCATCAAATTGTGACAAAAACATCAATAAAACAATCAAAACAACTTGAAAACCTCAAGGAAAATAACATAATAATATGACATTTTAAAAAATTGCAATTACATTTTTTTATATACAAAAGGTTTACCTATGCTGAAGAAGGGGTGGGAGAAACATCCCTACCTCTATCATCTGATGGATTGACCATGTCACCTTGTGACAAAGAATATATAAAAACATCAACATAATGAAAGGAATAGTCGACTTAGCAAAAAAACTTATCAGTAAAATTGTATATTGTATATTGGAGTTATTAGTTGGAAATAATTAGTTTAAATACTACATATATAGTACTTGCAAGTCCCATGATGGTAACTTTCTTTATATCTATGTGATCCAAATTGTGATCTATTAACAGCTCTTCCCCTGTCCCTATTGATTTTATCACACATACAAAAATATGGTTTCCCTCATGTGCCTCAAAAATGCAATTGGGTTGCTTATTAGTTGACCTAGGACGCGTACTATTTATAAAACTTGCAATGTTCCTTGTTGTTTTTGGCTTCCATCAATGTATAGAATAAATCTTTTACTTTGATCATTTTCTTTCCATTGTGGATAATTCATTAATAGTGTATACCTATGCATACTTTTTTTATATTGAACTATCTGCATCCAATTATTGTAATTGTAACAAGGTCCTACATTCTCCATCAATTCAACAACTTGTTTATGACTAACATTTATGTCATCCATTTAAAATATGCCCAAACCATGTAATGATGGTGGAGCTATGTGAGATATTCTCTTTTTAACACAAAAATTAGTGTTAATTGGAGGTAATTCCTTGAGTACCCATTCTTTTTGAAGATGAGTGTACCTCATGGGAACCTTGATGTGACCCTTGTCTCATCATCATAAGAACATTACCCCCCTTGAGCAAGGAAAAATTGCATGTGTTTATTGAATTTACTTCTAATCTCTTGACCTCTAGTTTGTCTCTCTTTTGTAGACCTACTACATGTCTCACTATCCTCTTCCATTCCCGCATTTCCCTCACTTGAGGAAGACAAATCTGACAGATACCTATTTGGTGGTACTTTTAGCCCATCAAATCAAAGATATAGTTGAAGAAGTGAAATATCTTGCTATAAAATGAGGCTAATATTGAGGAAGTTGGCCTAAAGTTAATCTTGAAGGTAAAGAGAAAGCAAGTATGCAATAAACTTATACCTCTCTATCCATGTCACTATGTATGATCCTCATCAAAGGGGTATAGTTTCCTACATATGTAAATCATTTTCCTTAAGTTAGTTACAAACTACATGATTCTTATGCTATAAATTACATTGAACATAACATGAACAATATGCATACATCATAATCATTATATACTTTTTAATTTGCTGCCTCTACAAAAAATATATTATAAGTAATCTACACCAAGAATTAAGCATTGTAATAAATATTTGCACGTAATTAGCACCTAATACATTTCCATTGATCATTTCATTGATCATCTTCTTCATCCATTTCATCATCATTATCACCATCACATCCAAATCGTCATAATGACCATCACCATCATCATGATCATCACAATGACCATCATCGTCATCATCATTGTCATTATAACCATTGTCATCATTGTTATGTTTGGCATCATCATCACCATCACCACCATCATCATCATTGCCACCACCACCATCATCATCACCATCATTACCATCACCATCATCACCATCACCACCATCATCAATGCCATCACCATCATCATGAACATCTTCGCCATCATAATCATCATCTCTATTTTCATCTTTGCCATCATCGTCATGTACTTCATCTTCCACTTCTTTGGTATCTTCTTTTTCAATAATATTATACTTTACCAATCTTCCTCTTGGATTGTGTCTAACAACAAATGACCAACCCAGTGTATGTGGAATGCCAAATTAAAACACCTTCTCACATTGACTTGGAAGAACATAGGGCTCATTTCTAACTTGCTCAAATGACCTTGTATTAATCATTATAAATTCATTGTCATGCTCAATAATAGTTCTATTAGGATCATTTAGATTTAGTCATATCCTATACCTTTTGACAATGAATAGAAATAGTATGAAGGAATTAAAGTCGCACTCAATTACATCATCCAAAACACCATAGTATTTATTTTCATATTATTGAGGATGCATGTTGTTTCGAAAGGAAATATTAGTGACCTCAAAGATTGTAGTTATCACATAATTACAAGTTCTCTTAGTGTCTTCCACCCTTTTTTAACAAAATTTACAGCCATTGTAGTACATAGCTTTGTGGTATTTAACCTATTATTTTTCAATCATGTCAAAATTATGCATCCATCCATGAGTTGATATTAAACAAATAGGTCATGATAGATTAACTTATACATACCTCTCCACCTCTTAAACCATTTGTCAGATCAATTACCATTGGTGTAACATTGGAATATCTATTACGATGAGCTTCTTTAACCAATGAAGCAACACTTTCCCATGTTAATGAGTGACCATTTTGTTGTCATCATTCAATCCATACCATCATCCAATCAAGATGTTTGCAATATGCAAATGATGTGCATCCTACTCACAAGAAATTATATAAAATAAATAGACCAGTTAGAAACAACTTATATTGATGATGGATAAGAATTAATTAACTACAATAACATCTTATAATTACCTCTCACTTTCCTCAATCTACCTTTCCCCGTCAAGTACTCCCCTTTAAATCTATTAATGGAGTTGAGATCTCAAATACAATCTACATGGATCTTTCATGCAAATTTGGAAAGATATTCACTAATGTACACCATGGTCTAGTATATCATATATCCCTCCACCATGGAACCCTCAAGACGTGCTCTTTGTCAAACTAAGCCCTTCAAAAAATTTCAAGTGCTTCTCAAATATCCACATTGACCTAGTTGGTACAAGTTCACACAATTCAATCTCCCCAACTAGATGTATGAGCTAGTGCTCTTGTGCATTAAAAAAAGTTGAAAGTAGACACATTTGCATCTCACACAAAAGCTGATAATTTTTCTCTTCCAATGCTTTGTCTTTTTTATCAATTTATTTAAATGAAAACCACCTAGAAGACATTCATCATGAAAAAATATATTAGCAAGAATCTACCAAAAATTATATAACAAATTACAAAAAAAGAAGAGCCACACAAAAATAATATCTATACAACAAATCTAGCAAATAACACTTCTAACCTTATATATTTTTCAAGATCATATATAACTTGTTCGACTCTCGTGTTGTCAAAGTTGTGTGGTAGAGATAGATGTAGAATGTACTACAATAATAATAAAATGATCTTTTCAATATATTATAAAAGAAAATAATGAAAAGTGGATGATGTTTTACAAATTTATTAAAAATAGAGAACATGCCTTACCTTGATGAAGGTATGTCAATCATGTGTTTTCAACACTGACACAAAATCACCTTTCTTTGATATGAGATTGCTTATGTTTGTAGCCAATCTTGTGCAAAATTAGTTTCTTTATGGCTTTGAATATGGCATCAGTTTGTTGTTGAGTTAATAACCAAGGAATGACACTCGTATTAATCTAGTTTTCATTGCTATTTGATTCAAGGAATAACTTCAATACATGATGTGATTCATCAACATCATTACAAATTTTGACCATTTTTTCTTTGTCACGCCTTCCATCCAATATTTTGCATAGTGTCTATGTTACATTCTTTACAATATGCATAGCATCAAACACATGCATAGTTGGGAGGTGCTCGTAGTACAGAAACCTACTAAAGTGTCTATGATGGATTTTAAGTCTTTTTGGAAGTTGTTCATTAATGCCTTGACGACCTTCATGAACATCATTACTGAACAAAAGACAACATCAAAATTTTATATTTATTCAAAAAACTACATTAGATGGAATGACATCACATTGACAATTTATTCTATTGTATTCCAACTTCCATATGTGAGGTGTCATTCTTCGTGGCTTTGATGTTGTCTCTTCTTTCCCATTGAAAAGATATTTTTCAGTAATTTAATACTTATGATTTTTGTGGAGAAAGTTTCTATACTCATCAAACACCTACTTTCTTAAACTTTTTGAATATGACATTTCATCTTTGGACCACAAATTGGACATGCAAATCTTCCCTTTGTCTAAAGACCTACAAGATTATGTATAATTGGATGACATGCGTACTAGAAGATTCATATTTATTATTATCACATGCAACTTAAACATACAATGAAAATGTGTTAGCACTATCACATACCAAAAATATGTGTTAGTAGTTTTGCAAGCCAAAAAAATGTGTTAGGCCAAGGGCATCATGTATTGTCCATACAAGCATTGTACAGAATTAAAATTGTCTTTCACCAATTGGTCTAGAGATGTCATACATAATGACCCCATTCCATAACTCCAACAACTCATCAATCAAGGGTTCAATATATACATTCATATCTTTCACTTGGTACTTACCTAGTTGAATGAATATAAACAAAACATAATTATTATGGTCATTTTGATATGGTGTTTATAAATTAATTTTGATGACTATTAAATGAAAAAATATTTGGTACAATCATTGCCAACATTATGTGCTCCCTCTTTACGCACATCCAATGAGGAATGTTATTGTTAATAACAAAAACAAGCTAGATCGAGTAAATAGATCTCATCTCTCCAAATGGTTTGACACCATATGGTGCCAATGAAAGCTTTAGATTACGAGGTTCTTCTTTAAATATTGGGCACATATCTTCTATGTCTTTAAATGTAGAACCATCCACAGGCATTCACATAATGTCATATTGACTTCTATTGCATGCATGGTAATCCATAAATTGTGCCAAGCTAGTGCACCTAAATAATGATTGCAAATATGGAATAATGGGAATGTATCAAGGACCCTTGTGAGGCACCTTTTGGGTTATTTGATCTGATCGATATCTACTAATGTGACAATCAAGGCATTGTATTGCAAATTTATGTTGTTTATGATATATAATATGATCATTGGGACATACATATATTGTTTGATACTACATTCTAATATCTTTCATAATGGTCGATAATTCTTAGTAAGAGCGAGGTAGAATGTTTAATGGTGGAAACAAACACTCACCTATCAACCTAGGGAAAAAAATGCTAATATGAAGAACATTAATGGTATGCTATCATAGAAGATGACAAAAATGACAATATAACTTAGCATACATCAAATTGTTACATTGGATATACCATTCATAACCTTGAAGTTTACCAACAACAATACATTCGAGAGAACTGTTGTTTGGGAGCTTTGCTACAGGGGCTTGTATGCATTTTCAATTACAGGTATATCAAGATTCTCATCATCATCATCATTAAATGTGCTACGATCATCGTCTTCATCATCTTCATTAATTGCACCAATAACATCTTCTTCACTCATTTTCTCTAGCACATTATCAACTGCACCAATACCAACATCTTCAATTGTGTTCTTTGCCTCAAGGTCATCTTCTTCCATGGGAGCATTACCTTCTGCTTTGAAATTCACACCTCCATGTTCCACCTATTCAAAATCCACATTTACCAAAGGACAAAACCCTTACCACTTCAATGTGATCATGTTGCCTACAATGTCTCTGAGTTGTTGTGATTAGAATTCTTTTTTCCTTTAAGCCCTTACATTTTTTGCAAGGACAATAACATTTTCCATCACCTTTTCTTTTGAACTAAGACCACAATCTAGCAATTGTCACCTTATTTTGTTATGGGTTCATATTGTTGGGTGTGGACTTTCTTCATAGGCACTTTCTTCTCAAATGTAGCAGGCACTTGTTCAAGGTACAAACTAAGTAGAGTTGCACATTGATCATCTAAAAAAATTAATCCTCATGTGGATTTATATACCCTTCAAAATGCAAGGATGAAAAAATTGCAAGACATGGTCAAAATCGAACTAGGTAGTGGAACTCAAATTCCAACACTAAGTCATAATCCAACCTGGTGTTGGAATTCCATTTCCAATTCATGCTCAAAATCTATACAAAATCTTTATCTTTTGGAAACATCACTGATAAAGAAACATTTAATTAAAATGTATCAAGGAGTATCAATAAGAAAATCAATGAATAATACGTAAAATAAAATATCTATCAGAAGTTAAATTTCTTCCATTGCAAAATAGTGTAGAACCCGATAGAAAATGCAAAGAGCTATCTACCAAATACTTTTTAGAGTCTCATTATTTGGTATTTTCTATGTTTTACTAATTAACATTTTCAAAGAACTTTGGGGTTGGAAGTGTTGTCAATCACTTAAATCAATAGTAGAAGGCATAGTTTTATAATACTGAAATTAGCTCTCTTTAATACCTTTCTAACAATGTCAGCAGTTTCAAATTTTGGGCACCAAATAGAAACTTATGACTCCACCGAGTTGGGGTATCCAATTTCATAACTTTCTGGAATTTTGTAATTTTGCAGTTTGTTTTTTTCTCCAAGAAACTCTTCACTTTGAATTGGTTGGAATCCTAAGAGAGTTGGCATTATAGATATATTTATAGAACTCATTTTGTGTAAGTTACTAGGGACTTTTGATGCATACAACTCTCATTACAAGTTTTACTAATGCCCATTTTGCTCAATATACTTCCAATTTCCACATACCTATTTACTACAACTAAATTCACCATTGAATTAAGATCATTGAAGACAGAGAATAATGAAGAGATAGAAAAAGTTAGACAGCTCAATTGAAGCAAGAGTTTGTTGATTTGGATTTGGCAAAATAAGGAATGAAGTTTGTAATCAAATTTGTAGGTGCCTATTGTGTTATAGTTTCTTTTGAAGGTGGTTTTGATGTCAAGTTCAAAATTGAAGGTGTTTTGTGAAGCCTGCGGACTTAGAGATGCAAACTGTTTGCCAGTTATCTTTCAAATTTAAAGCTTATGTGAGGTTGTGATGGATAAGTTTTACATCAATTTGTGACGATTTTATCAACCCCTATGGATGTCATATCAATGTTATTTCAGCTTTCTTTGTTGACATATCAATTCAATTGTTTTGGTATGAGCAATTTCCAATGAAGTCTGCAGATTTTTTACAATTGTTTGAAGCATTTTTGCATTGCAATGTATGTCTAAGAGAAGTTGTTGATTTATATAAGTGTGGTAATGGGGTGTTGTTTGAGAGCTCATTAAAGTATCTCCATGAGTGGAATTTGTGGCAATTATTTTGTGGTATGTACAAAGAGTCCCCTACATCAAAAAGAATACTATAATGCTTTCATGCATTTTGAATATCATGGTTGTTTTAAGTTTTCAAATTTAAGTCAAGTCAATTGAATGGCTTTTTCAAGGGGTGGGTGTGTGTGTGTTTGTCTGTCTTTCTGTGTTTGTGTCTGTGTGCGCGTGTGTGCATGTGTGTGTGTGTGTGCATGCGCGTGTGCGTGTGTGTGCGTGTGTGCGCATGTGTCTGTGTGTGTGTGATTAACATTTACATATAAATTCTTAAGTATTTTTCACATCAAATATGTATTAAAATCTTCATTCATATTATGAGTATTATGGACAACCTATAACTTGAAATGATATTTGGGTTCCTAAGGCCACAAAATTAGATTTGATACTATAATCAATTGTATAGATATGAGGAAAATCTAATTAATACATCTTTTGTAGCACTCTTAGAGCGAGGAAGAAAGAAACGACCTTCTAGTCATTCAATATCACCCTAGTAAGTTGGAGCTTTGGAATTTTAAGATAGAATTTCCTTTTTTTAACTCGTATGTATCGTAGGAAACACATCATGAATATTTAATATTGATTTAATAAAAATTAATAAAATAAAATATTTATTTCGATTTAAGAATTGGGTTGGATAATATGATTTTAATTTCAAATTTTCAAATGTTTGAAACAACTTTTGTCAAAAAGAAAAAATCTTAATTATTACAATTTTTTCTCTACTCTATACACTAGGGATTACTATTTAAAAATAAACATAAATATTTTATTTAAAAATAGTACACATAGTATAAATTTTCTTCGTAATTTGATTAAAAGAAATTTATTTTTTATATAAGTTTAACTTACATTATTATTTAATAAACTTTATCTTTAGTAAATTTATATTTATTATTCTAATTTCTATTTTTACCATTTAATAAATTACAATAAATTTTAATTTAATGTATCTATCTACATTGTATTGACTTTAAATTTTGGTTAATACAAGAAACCATAATATATAGTACACAAGTAGATTGCAAATTTAGGCATTAAATTAAATTAATTTCAAACTTTGTGTTAGGCAGTACTCAAGCTCTCCAAGAGCTCTTGCTATTTTATTCAAAAGTGAAGGAAACTTTAATTTTGGCACGTACAATCCATATAGTACAAGGAAAAAAATCTAATGACTCTAATTTCAATGTTTGATGGTTAATCATAAATTATTGGGCCTTCTAGACACAATGGCAATGTCAAGAATGGTTCAAAGTGTCCCGAAGCTCAACTATAATCCCTGGATCTAACAACTAAAATCTTCCTTGAAACTCTTGTAAATCAAACAAACCATAACAAAATTTGACACGATAGAAGGCAAAACATTCTCAAACAACCTAGATTCAATAGCAAAATCATACACCCATCAAATTCTTCAAGACCTATAATAACTCTTGAAATTGGGAGACTACATATTCTTTAATACAAGAGTAGATAGGTGATTCTTCAACATCCCCCAAGAGGGGATAGCAGGAATAACTTGCACAATAAAATGATTGATTATATAAGTTAAATATAAAGTACACAATAAAATGTTTTTCTTAAAAAGATGATATATGATATTGTATCAATAAACATGGCACAAACAATAAATGTCTAAGAAACTAAAAGTAAATAAAGTGAATATGGCCGATTATAATGAACTTTTAAAATACTACCTAATACGTAACCCATGAAGAGTTCTCGACCCACAACAAATTAGATATATAATGAAAGAACAAAGAAAAAGTGTAGTGTTTAACCTTATTCACAATGACAATAACTCTCTTTAATTTATGTTCACAATACTAATAACAACTTTAAACTTCAATGATCACTTTTACTAACAAAATTAAATTATAACAAAAGTTATCTGTAAAATAAGAATTTGATACAATTAAACTTAATTAACTTATTCGTTCGTGAAATCCCCAGACTGGCCTATAAAAATAAAATAGACAAATTAGTTTTCTCCAAACACTTGTGTCAAAGGAAGAGACAATACATAAGAGCAAAAATTCTTCGTATGAGCTGCAATTTATTTCAAAGGGATTATTGCTCTGAAAGAGGGTTGGATGGGCCATCTTGGACAAATTGGATCAAGACTTGGCCCACGGTTTTGGAAACTCAATGAGGTTTCTAGGATCTTGGAGTGAAGATTGGATTGATTTTAGGTTTGTGTTATCCAATAAACGAGTTGGTTCTCAACTGATACCCACAAATATTATACTTCTCTATGGAAGGATTTTTAAATATATTAATACATTTGAATATGCTGTTCTCGAGTATATGTTGCAATAGTTGTCCCAAAATAGTGTCGTATATGCGATTTAAAATTAACTGGCAATAAAAAAAAATTATTTATTTATTTTGGCATATTAAGTGTGGGATTGCATCACATGCCTCGTTTATATTTGTATAAACAATCAAATTAAAAATTAACATTTCAGTAGACCAGAAAACCCTGCAAGTCGAGAGACAGACCAGCTACCAAATACAAGGAATCTAAAGTTAAACAGAGATTTTGAACCAGACCTTGGAAAGCTAAAACTAGAAAACAAGCCATTGCTCTCAAGTTAATCTTTTTATCATCTATCAATTCCATTGAACCATAAACCATTCCCACATGCACATTGTATGTTGTGACTAAACATTGTATATTTTCAGTTTTCCAGCTAGTAGAGTTTTTTACAACAAATTCAGGAAACATTGAATCCCCTTATATTAGAAAATTACTGTCACCAAAATGAAGAAGTTGAGCCAACCTGAAGCTCATTAAAAGAGCACTAGCTCTCCTATGTGAGCTTTAAGGATGCACCAAAAATAAAATTTCCATTTCAGACATCATATAATGCAGTCAACTCCAGAAGCACCACCTAAATTTAGTTTAAACCTGTGACTCTGAGAGTTCATTTTCTTTACTCCATAGACAGATTGTTAAACTCATTAAGCATTGAAGTAGAGCAAGTTGTCTTTCAAACTAGTGGAAAGGAAAACAAGCCGTGTAAGGCCTGCTCTACAAAGCCCATTGGTAGACTTCATCTGGCAGTGCATCATTCTCACGGTTAACTAAAAAGATGGTACAAATGCTTGAAAAGTAACTCAGCGAGATCCACCTAAAGGGGTGAAGTTATTCAATCCTTTCCTCGGTACTAGTATTTTTGAGAACCTGCCGCCATTACAAAAATAGAAGTTGAAATGGAATGACATTCATATAATTATGTATTTTCATACAGTATATCAATCAGACACCAAGTGTAGAAATAAGATATCAGGCTATGAGATCGTAGGTTTTCAGTCCATAAAAAATTCAGTGTCCTGCAAGGAGGCTGAACTTTACTAGAATCCACCACTTGCATAACATCTGTGATTTGCATAATGCAAGACAAGGGATAGTAATGATTTTATCTCAGCTGAATTCATGAAATCGGAAGGTATTACCAAACACTGAACAAGCCAAAATATTTCTAAAAATTACAGATTTTGACAACATGGAAATTGACACAAAGTGTAAATTAGCACATTTGTGGCTCTTTACAAGAATAGGAAAGGAACAGCAATTTCCTTGAAATATATAATTGAGATCTCATTCTAATCCAACCCCTTGAATTCATTACTTTGTTAACACATTATTGTACAAGATTTGCTTTATCAAATGTTTACATTTTACAGTGTACAATTGGTACAGGAGGTAGCACTTTAGTGGCCAAGATGGAAAGAATCCGAAAGCTTTTCGAAGTTTGAAGCAGCAGATGAATGCATCCAAGGTTGGCAAAGGCTCACAAAGGAACTGGAAGCATCCACCCCCTTGCCTCCGTTAATGGCGGAGTTGAGGACATTGTAATGCATGACAACTGAATTGTATATAGCTTTTGAGAAAACTTCCTTTACCTGAAACAAGAAATGCAAAAAACTTCAGTGTCACTAAGGTTTTCAGTTAATATTTTGTAGCTTTGGTCTGATAAACTGTAGTGTATATATATATATATTACTATTATTTATATATTAGAGAGAGATAATTTATAATGATTAATATTATGAATAGATATGTCTCTGAAGAGACATGTCTATTCATAACTCATTCTCCATATAAATATATTGATAGCTGCATTTGAAAAATATATACCATAAAAAAGCTATGCAACTACATTTGCAGCAATCCATAGAATTAACATGGTATCAGAGCTGGACTGCAGATGTAGAAACATAGAAAGATGTATGAAGAGAAAAGACAACAGAGATTCACCAAACACATATGGAATGGAACATCTAGGAATCAATTTGACAAAGCAAATCAAGGAGAAGAGGAATACATACATGACAGTTCCATCTGATGGTTTTTCAAAAAAATTGAACTGCTAATGCGACAAATTGAGCACAATATAGATATATACAGTTAACGCATGATTAGAGGATGAAAAGGAAAATCATAATTTCCTCTTGCTGTCGATGGCCAAGACCAGTAAGGTGGAATGCAAGTTCTATTCTTGTTTCCAAATGAAATCGATTCCTCATGTTTGGCATTTCATGGTATCGAATGGTGATCTAATGTGCATCCAAATCAATGAATAGGCAAGACAGTTAATGCCTTACTGGTAACGGTGTGTAGTTATAAGTATAGTCTTGCCATGATATTATTGGCTTTCTAGCTATCGGTAGCAATTTAAAGTGCTGTTTTAATATTGTTGAAAGATGTCAATCATCGATTTCTTGGGCACATTAAACCGATTAAAGCGGTATGCTTTGTATTACGTGTGTGAACAAATTCCGAAGTAATCCAAGTTTGGTATGGGTTGGTGGCATAATCTAACATTAGTTCTCATCATTATTTATTTTCATTGGTTACAAAAGATCCCAGTTTCTAGTTTACGGTATCAAAGTGTTGTCAGGCTTCATATTTTGATCAAATTAAACAACTCACATATTGGAATATAGTATTGGTTCTACTGGCTGTGATTGAAAATTGAAAAAAAAAAAGACCGATTTCAGTTAAATTAATGGATTCTGGTCATTTGATGTGTACAAAGGGTGTTTGATAGAAGGCGTGGCTTGACTCAAACATTTCATACCGGTGGTTATGAGAAAAATGTCTTTGGAGCAGGAGGTGGAAGTATAGTGGGATCTAATAAAGGTGCCAAGTGTACAAACATTGAAAGGGCTAAGTTATAAAAGGACCAAAAGAAATACATTTCATCTTGGAACAAAATCTACATGTAAGGTGAATGAAAAGAATGTAAGGTGATCGGTGCCAACCCATTAAGGTAAAGTATATGTGTATTTTTAACTTTTATATATTATTTAATTTTCTTAAATTACTAATATATTTGTAGATATATGTTAATTTATTTTTTATTTATTTAGAACATAGAAACATATATATTAGTATAAAGAGATAATTATATGTTATATGGAAAGTAATAGAATAATGAGATGAGTATTTTTATTATATTACTTTTGTGGTCAACCTCTTATTTGTATGTCTATATGTACTATAAGAATTATGTACCTTGATCTTTTTCTTTGAAAATGTCATTTTATTATAGGCAACCTTGAAAGAGAGGGAGCAAATAAAGGATATGGCTTTGCCAACCTTCAGTGATCTTGAACATATTGATTAAGAGGGAATAGACCATGTTGAAGATGGATTCTCCAGTAATCAATAAATCATGGCAGTCAAGGGGATTGTGATTCCTGAATATTTTTCAAAACTATATGGGCCTACCTATGTATATCATGAGGTAGTGACAACTTCTAAATGATTATCACTTGTATTTGTAGAAGTTATTGAAAAGTGATGATCTTACAATAACTTAATCTGTTATGATGGATATCTTACAATGTCTATACAGATCATGATAGATTAACTTTGCATCATGAATGTTTTATGGTACACATTATGAGAATGAGAGTGCACATACCTTATAAACACTTTTGAGTACATGGTGAATGGTAGCAAATTGATGTTCAACAGGCCATTATACAGAGTACTTGGTGAATGTCAAAAGAGTTGAAATTCAAGAGGCCATTACTCACGATACTTGGTGAATATCTTGCAACTTAACATTCGGGAGGCCATTACTCAAAGGCGCCTAGTGAATGTCAAGTGAGTTGACATACAAATGTTGAATGAGTCAACATTCAAGAAACCAAAATGTCAAATGAGTTGATATTCAAACGTCAAATGAGTTGACACCATAATGTCAAATGAGTTGACATTCGATTTTTCTTATATTACATTAAGGTATTATATGGTCATGTGTTTATCCTTCCTAGCTAAGAGGGAGTGTTAATATTTTGTAGCTTTGGTCTGATAAACTCTAGTGAAGATGTGTGTGTGTGTGTGTGTGTGTGTGTGTGTATATAAGAGATGTACATATATATTATTATTATTATTTATATATTAGAGAAAGAGATGATTTATAATGATTAATATTATTATGAATAGAAGGGACATGTCTATTCATAACCCATTCTCCATATAAATATATATTGATAGCTACATTTGAAAAATATATACCACAAAAAGGCAATGCAGCTACATTTGCAGCAATCCATAGAATTAACATTTTCTAATACCTACGAAATAAAGTTTTAAACATAAATTGTGCATAAAATATCAAAACAATATTTGATGCTTGAAATAAGTTATTTTGCACATTTCTCTTTACATCATAAATTAGTAGACAATTTTCTTGCAACAATGTATGCGTGATTAGTTCTAAACTCTACAAAAATGTAAAACATCTTAATATGTTTCACAAAATGTCTTCAATTATTTTTTATTTTTTAAATGAATATCTCATGCCGTTGTCGTCTGTGAAATCACTGAGAACAAATTGAGAAGGGATGATAAAACTAACAAAAAGGGGTGACTTTGTAAGAAGTTGACAAATAACAAAAGGTTGAAGCAGTGCATGGATAAGCAGTACTACTTGTTTTTGGTGCACTACATTCCCAGACTTGTACACACTAAAATGTTTCTCAATTTATCATTCCTCATTTACTTGGTTTGCATCTTCTTGATGGAACAAGCAAATACACCTTGCAAACTAGGGATCAGAAGCCTCTCTAGAAATCTGATAACTTTGCCAATGTGGAATGACTAGTCCAAGAATGAAGTAAATTCTTCAACAATGATCTGAAGCGAGAGATTGATAAATGGCTACAGATGAAGTCATACAATCACAAGAGGAAAATGAAGAGTAGCATTAGGATTAGTAAGAATATCTCATTGTGCCTACAAGTGTAAAGCACCTGAAACTTCAAGATGATGAAAATGGTGGAAATGCCTGCACAAATGTCACAAACCAATAGTCATCGATCAACTTGATGAAAATTCTCTACCAACAATTGTGCAACTTCATGGAGATGCTATTGATGATTCCCTGTAGGAGCAACCACAGTTGCTTGAATATAAAGTTTATCCTTCAGTTGTGCCTAAGTCGTGCATGATCGCAATTTTTCCATGTGAAGGGCTTCCTCATAGGATCTACATGAGCTATGAGGTTCCTGAGGATACTAGTGAATTACATGAAGACTGTGGATTTGGACATTGATGTAGTCTAAGATTGGCTTCTTTAGGATCCTGGTGACTTTGGACATGACAATATAGCACAACAGAAATTTGACAAGGATGTTTCTATTAGAATGGAGCAACAGAAGCTAGAGTCACTCTTCACCAATATGATGGTAGTGCTGACAAATATGGATACAGTGGCAATGGTGGAGTGCGATGCGCTTGGATTCGTGTTAATGCAAGACCATCGTCATGGAAGTTGCAAGATTCACATGACTAATGAGAATCTAGAGAAGGTTGGTATGCGTGATCCCATGAAGGTTTTGGATTGGAGTCCCCATGTGTCTTAAGATTGGCTTCTACGGTATCCTTGTGGTTAGCATTGTTTATATCAGAGTTGCACAGTGGAGGCTTGGTGGTGGTCTACTCATCTCAATTGAATTCAATTATGCTCATGTGATTCTGAAGAAGCATGGAGTTTCCAACAGATATAGTTATCAGCGTCCACACATGGTTTGGGATCTTGGAGTTTGTGGATCGCTTGACAACAAGGCAATCTTTGGGCGGTGAGGATTTGTAATGTCCCCCAAATTTAAAAAATACTTGAAATAATTAATGGTCCCAAAATTTAAATAATATTATTTGGACCTTTAATTATTTAATAAAGGGGCCCAATTTTTTTTAATTATCTTTTGCTATTTGTTGTGTCAACATTCTTTGTAAACCCTCAAGAGTTTTCTCTGAAGGGGTTTTTATGTAGGGCATGTAGGAAGTTGTTAGTATGTGATTTTGTATTATTTCTCTGTACTGCAAATTCCAATTGGAATTATGTATTGTTCATCATTTTGGAAGTGGAAGATCTTCCCTACTTGGCTATTCCAATTTTCGTGTGATTCAACCAGAGTAACGAGAATCACCATAAAATCACCTGAATTGGTGATTCGGCGATTAGATTCAGCAATGGCGATTTTTTTGGAGTCGAAAATCGCCATTGCCGATTTCTTCAAGTGACTCGCCGATTCAAGCGATTCAGGCAAAAAATCGCATGAGCCGCTTGGAAAAATCGGCAAGAATCGGCCGCGAGATTCGCCCGCGGCCAATAAAGTATAGAGTTGTAAAATTTTAAAAAATTGCTTGTTTTTTTTACTTTGTTTTTGACCTATTCTCTTTGTTATAACCCTAAAGGGCCTTCTATTTGTTTAACATGAGTAGAAGAGAGGAAAAGTGAGAGAGAAGAAGAGAAAAGAAAAGCCATAGGTTTCTAACCGGCAAGAAGAAAGAGCACAAAAGAGATCAGCAATCCATTTGGGGAGGCCATCAATTGCATTGGGAGCATTAGGGAGCCAATCTCAACACTCCTCAACTCATTTGCAAGAGGTAAGTGCTCTTTTTTTTTTTGCATGTTAGTGTATTATGCATTTTTTGTTAAATTTTTATAGTTTTCAAGATTTTTAGTTTAAATCTTGAATGTTTTTTATTTTTACTAAGTTGCAAACTAGGGTTTGTTGTTTTGTAGCTTTTATTAGCTTCAAACTTTGATATTTTACATATAAATTTTTATTGCAGCAGCCTTTGCTTTCATTTTTTGCAAATTCGCAATGGGTAGAAAAGATGAATGTTGGAAATATAATGAAGAGTTTCCTGGAAGAACCAAATATCAAACAAAATGTATTTTTTGTAAAGAAAAAATAACTTCTGGGGGTATTTATAGATTGAAATACCACATTGCTGCTATACCTGGACACGATGTTACAATTTGCACTCACCAAACTCCTGAGGCAAAACGCACTTGCTTAATGGCATTAGAAAAAATTGAAAAAGACAAAGCCAATAGGAAAATGCAACTTGAAGGGTTAAGGGGTATTGGCTCCCATGTTCCCGCATCCGCATCTGCAGCCGCATCCACATCTGCATCTGCATCAGCTTCTGCATCTGTAGGTTGTGTTGGAGAGGGTTCTTCTAGGCCTCCTTTTTATCCTAGTTCTTCTGCTCGTGCTAGTGCTAGTCGGTCACATACTGAGACAAAGTCCCACACCAACCTATTGCAGCCTAGAGTGCGGAAAAACAGAATGGATAGTTACTTTGTGCCCCGCACTACTCCTAGTTCCCAACCCACGCTTGAGGGCATGGGTTTGAACAAGGAAATTCATGATGCTGCCAGAAAGGAGATATGCAAATTTTGGTACTTTTGCAACATTCCATTTATTGCAGCCAGGTAATTGATTCTTTTTTCGTTGTTTTCTTTAAAGTTAAAATTAAAAGTAAAAGTAAAACTTTAATTATATTTACTTGTTTTATAATTTGAGTCTTTGATATCTAAATTTTTATTTGTGATAGGGCTCCTTATTGGCAGAACATGATAGACGCGGTTGCTATTTGTGGTCCGGGGTTTAAAGCCCCAACTGAGGCTGAGTTGAGCGGATACCTCTTGGATGAGATGGTAGAGGACATGAGGGCTGAGCTCGAGGAGAACCAAAAGGAGTGGATTGCAAAGGGTTGCACCATCATGACTGATGGTTGGACAGATAGGAGGAATAGAACACTCCTCAATTTTCTTGTATCCTGTGGAGGTAATTGATCATTCTACTTTCCTACATACATAATTGTAAATTTTGATTTGTTGAATGCTAATTTGTTGATGATCCATTTAATTTTAATATTCTAATTCGTTGTTTTGTTACTTGTAGGATATAGCATGTTCATCAAATCCATTGATGCTTCCGCACATGTAAAAAATGCCACATACTTATGTGAGGCTATTGAGGAAATCATAGCAGAGGTGGGAGAACAAAATGTGATCCAGGTGGTGACGGATAATGCAGCAAGTTATGTTGCTGCAGGTAAACTTTTAACTTTTCAAGTTTTGAAAATAAATTTATTTGAATTTTGAAATTTGAATTTCTAATTGACTTAAAATTGTTGTAGGTAAACTTTTGATGGAGAGGCACCCCACCATATTTTAGTCCCCTTGTGCGGCACATTGCATTGACCTCATGTTGGAGGAAATTGGCAAACTTGAGTTTGTCAAGTCATGTGTGGAAAGGGCAAAAAACATATGCAAATGCATTTATAATCATTCATTTGTCCTTAGCACAATGAGGAAGTACACAGAAGGCAAAGAGTTAGCTCGCCCAGGTATCACGAGGTTTGCCTCGAATTTCATCACTTTGCAGTCCTTGTTGACATCAAGGGATGAATTGAGGAGCATGTTTGTTGGGCGGGAGTGGATTTCCTCTTCCTATGCTACGACCACTGTAGGGATAGATGTGGCAGATTGCATATTTGATGAGGATTGTTTTTGGAAACCCGCTAGAGAAATCCTGCAGGTAAATTTATTGCAATTTAACATTTAGTATTTTACTTTTACTTTAAGTTATATTATTTTATATTTAAGTTTTGACTCAAGTTTTTTGTTTTACTTTATATGTAGGTCACTGAGCCCCTTGTAGCTTTGCTACGAACTGCTGATGGGGAGAAGCCTTCTATGGGCTACATTTATGAGGGCATGGATAGGGCCAAGGAGGCCATCAGAGCCCAATATGCAGGAGTGCAGGAGAGGTATGGCCCTATTTGGGACATCATCGATAGGAGATGGCAGAATCAGCTCCATCGACCCATCCATGCAGCAGCTTACTTTCTGAATCCAGCATATCGTTTCCGTCCTGAGTTCAAGGCAGATGCGGAGGTTCTCACTGGCTTATACACAGTGATTCAGAGGTTGAGTAGCGATGAAGATAGCGCTGCTGCGATTGTTGAGCTAGACCAGTTCAACAATAAAGAGGGGCCACTTTTCTCTAGCAGGATGGCCATAAATGCTCAGACAACACTACAGCCAGGTAAAAATTAAATAATATATTCAATGTTCATGAATCTAGATTCTAATCTTAAAGTTGATTATGTAATTTTAGAGTTAACTTGTAATTTGTAAATGAGACTAATTGTTTCTATTTTCAATTTTTCCCTTATTGCAGATAGATGGTGGCAAATGTTTGGGGCCACAACCCCAAAACTTCAAAAAATTGTCATTCGTATTCTGAGTCAGCCAAGCAGCGCTTCTGGATGTGAGCGCAGTTGGTCCATGTTCGAGCACATCCATTCGAAGAGGAGAAACAGGTTGACAGTGCAGAAGTTGAATGATATTGTCTTTGTTCATTACAACCTCCGTCTTAGGATCAGACAGATTTTGGGCACTAACTCCTCTCCGATCATTCTGGAGGAGATTGATCCAGAATCAGAGTGGCTCACAGAGGTTGTGGATCCAGTCTTCACTGAGGAAGACCATGTGTGGGTTGACCAGGTGGATATAGAGGCTGAGGCAGCTAGAGCACGTTCTTCAGGCATTGGTAGATGCACACGTGCACGCACAGGCACAAGCCCTAGCGACGTTCATGAACCCATCTTACATGCGGGAGATATGGCTCGGCAGTCCTCTAGGACCTACATTAGACGCCTTGCTACTAGGCAGACTGGATACTCAGAGGCTGAGGCTGAGGCTGCAGCCGAGCTTCTGGATGATGTTGAGGATGATGATGATGACTATGAGTCTGAGGCTTGAGCTGGAGCCTTGTTTTTATATTTTGTTTACAGATATTGATACTGAATCATTGATAGACATATGTTTCAAACTTTCATGGATCTTCATCTTAGATTCTTACATACATTTATGATTTGATGTCTTATGGATCATCTTACCTACATTCTATGATTTAAATCATTGTGATCATTTGATTTCTATTTACTTCAGCTAGCCTACAATTTACATTTTAGATAACATAGTTACATATGTGATGGATTTTATGTTCCATGTTTATGTATGTTAAGTTTTAACTTCTATTTGATGACGTTATAGTGTGTTTAAGTTATATTCAATAAAGGGTGCATGAAATAAGTTTTAAATTGTTAAAATCTTTAAATTTAAAGGGTTTTTTCAAATTTGCCGATTCATCGCCGATTCATTGCCAATTCATTGCCGATTCACGATTCGATTCGGCCTTGCCGATTCCGATTCTTGTTACTTTGGATTCAACCCTCACCCTATTCTATCTTGTATTACTTTGCTTTGGATCTGGCACATCTGGAGCGCCATCTTTATTTTGCAAATATAATATTTTGAGTTTTGGCAAAAAATTGTTATATCTTTGTGTCTGACTTTATTTGATTTATCCAATGGATTATGTCTTCCCCTCAGCAAATCCAACTCACTCCCTTCAACACATTCCTCAAACAACATCATGGCATCAGAACTTTCCCTTGGGCACATTCTCTCAGGTGTTTCCCTCGAATACTTCCCCTTGGGACTTTCCATCAAGTACTCTCTCTAGGGTGCTTTCGCTCAAATACTTTCCTTCAAGTACTTTCTCCTAGGAACTTCCTGTGAGTGTGTCTCCTCGAAAAAACTCATGTTTGTCGTTGGGAACATTACAATTTCTAGATTTACTTCTTGATCTTCATCAAAAACCTCTTTCTTCCTTCTCTCTATTTGCATCATTCCCGACCATCCCATGAAGATCTTTTATTCTCTATCATTGTTTCAACTTTCTTCATTGCTTACCTTTGATAAGTTATTGTTGTTTCTTAAATAAGGACTCTTTTGCATTTGCAAGGATCCTACTTTTTATAAACTTGCCTATGGATCTTCTTTTGATGATAATTTATTCCTTTCTTCAGGTATCGATCCTCTTCACTTGCCGCTTTCATTCTTATTTTGCAAACACCTAAAAGAAAATGTCATATTCAACTATAGTTAGAGCATTTAAATATTTACTTACCTTGATATTTCTTGGATCCTTTCTTTAGCTCTCTCATGAAGTGAGCTTCTTCCTTATTTGTTTCATGGCTTGAACTCTCACTTGGTTCAAGGTTGCCTCCTTAATGCTTTCAAGGCTGCCTTCCTTAATGCTTTCAAGGCTGCCTCCCTTTTTTATGGCAATGAATCATACTTCATTATTTCATAGACAATAAAAGCACAATGCAACTCATCCTTTTTTAATTTCTCTAGATCTATGTTTTTTTTCAATCGCCAAAAATTTGGAGTCAAATCTTAGAGGTGAATGCCTTAGTACCTTTTGAGGAATCATGACTTCAACTTTTACTCCAAGGCATAGACAATAAAAGCGCAATGCAACTCATCCTTTTTTAATTTCTCTAGATCTATGTTTTTTTTCAATCGCCAAAACTTTGGAATCAAATCTTAGAGGTGAATGCCCTAGTACCTTTTGAGAAATCATGACTTCTTCAACTTTTACTCCAAGGCCCTTATTCTGCTTACTATCCCATCAAAACAAAGCAAATAATTTACCCTAAATGCTTTAATGCCTACCTCCTATTTTATAGCATTGAATCATACTTTATTATTTCATAGACAATAAAAGTGCAACACAATTCATCATTTGTTAATTTCTCAGATCTATGATTTCTTTAATCGCAAAAACTTTGGAGTCAAATCTTACAAGTAAATACCTTAGTACCTTTTGAAAGATCACAATTTCTTCAAATTTTATACCAAGGCCCTTACTATGCTTACTATCTCATTAAGACGAAGCAAATAAGACAGTATCTTATATTCTTTCATCTCGAGGCTTTTGGATTGGCTTCAACAGGTCGAAAGCTTTGCCTTCTTTACTTTATATGCTTCATAGGTACCCTTCAAGTCATCTCACTTGTCCTCAAAACCGATCTCCAATGCATAACCTTCACAACTCTAATTTAAATAATCCACACAAAATTACATGTTTGGGTTTTGCATTGTTCTAATTTTCTTTCTTCCCAATCTCATATGTTTGGGTAGTTGAAAGGCCTATGTAGCCACTTTCAACCAAGTAAATATCATACCCTATGGCATTCAAATAGGCCTTCATCCTTATGCTCCAAAAAGCATAATTTGTTCCATCAAACCATAGTGGCTCATTTCATAAGAATCCATATCCTTCTTTCCCATCCATTAGTGCTCTCTTATAGTATATCACAATCAGTATAGTAACATATTTTTACATTTCAAAACTTGATTAATCACAATAGCAATCTTCAAAAACTTAATCATACACGACTGTAATACATGCCAGGTCTAGCAATTAGAGACACAATTCACATGGAAAAGCTTTGCCTTCTTTACTTTATCATATGCTTCATAGGTAACCTTCAAGTTATCCCACTTGTTCTCAACTGATTTCCAATGCATAACCTTGTCGACTCTAATTTAAATAATCCACTCAAAACTACATGTTTGGGTTTTGCATTGTTCTCATTTTTTTCTTCTCAATCTCATATGTTGGGGTAGTTGAAGGGACTAAGTAACCATATTCAATTAAGTACCAAATATCATAGGGGGCATTGAAATAGGCCTCCAACCTTATGCTCCAAAGAGCGTAATTTGTTCCATCAAACAATAGTGGTTCATTTCATAAGAATCCATATCCTTCTTTCCCATCCATAAGTGCTCTCTTCGATATTTCTTCAAGAGATTAGGATATATCCCAAGCAATCTGCTATGATACCAATTGAACAGCACTCAATTAAATTTGGCGAGGGAGTTGGTGGGGGGTGCAAATCAGTATAGAGACATTTTTTTACTTTTTGAAATTTGATTAATCACGATAGCAGTACTTCAAATACTTAATAATACACAATTATAATACATGTAGGGTCTACCAATTAGAGACACAATTCATGTGGAAAACCTTATGAGAGAAAACCACAGCAAAATATTTTTTTATATTAGAAAAATTTTACAATCTTTGTTGAAATTAACCAATCAGAGATACCAATCCACTTTAGGTGATTCACAGCCACCAACCAACTAGAAACACCAATGCCCTCAATTGAGCACCAACCCAGCAAAACATATCAATCTCTTTTGATGAGAAGCACCAATCTCCAAGAAAAATTTGATCTTTAAAATTTGCCTTGAATCTACTTTAGGTCCACCTTAAATGGTTCCTCCAAACATCTCCAAGATCTGCTCTGCTAAAATATATCTAAAAATCTGCAATAATTCACCTTATCATCTGCTGAAAAACTTGGATTAGATCTGTTCCGAAATATCAACATTTTCTTCTTCAAATCTTCTCTGAGAATGGGAATGATTTTCAATAAGTTTCTTTATAAATGAACCCCAAATGATCTTCCTTTTATACATTCAAAGTGCACCCCTTACCAATGGTTACATTCGTCCATCCTAGGTCAGCTAAGGCACTGCAAAAAATCATTTTATTTTATTTTGTTTCATTGGCATCTCTCCAAACTAGTTCAGTCAAGGCACACAAAAGTTTATTTATTTTATTTTGAACCCCAAGGTAGGGCACACCACTCAAGAGGGTCCGCCCACGAAGGATATTGTCCCATTTTGTCTTTAATTTATTTTTCAAATTTAAAACACCAAAATACACAGCCACAATGAGTGAGGTCAGCCTCTGATAAAACCATTTATTTGCAATTTACTTTTCGATTGTGCCATTTATTTGTGTGCCGAGATAGCTTATTTGGCCCTTTGACATCAATGACAATAGCACTTTAACTAGCTTAATGTACACACAAGAACCTTTCTAGAAATCTCTAGATGTAGTGATCTTATCACTTTATGTCACATATCATAATGTCAAGACACTTGTCATAACCTTATGTCGTACCTTGGATATACTAAGGGTTTCTCAGACATTGTCATTTATTTTGTTTGAATTCTTAGATAGGAATACAATTTATTCTTGTCCTGTTGATCTTCTCATTTCATTAGGATCTAGAGCTTGGGTGGTTATCTTCAAAGCCAAATCTTACATGGTACAAACACAAGACAAAATAAATGATACAGGTAGTGATGAAGTATCAAAACTGAATTCAATCATATGAAAGGAATTGTGGTTAAAATTAATTTATGGCAAAATTATGAAAGGGTATAGCAGAGCTTTTGACATGACTGACCTTGGCTTCATACACATTTTTTCTAGGAAAGGATCTACGAAAGAAGACAAGTGTATTTTCATGCCCAAAAGAAACTATTTGTTAGAATCGCTGAAGAATTGGATATAAGAAAGTCATTGTCGATGAAACCTATGAAAACTAGACTCATATTGACAGTGGATGAAAAACAAAATGACAAAAGACCATACAAGCAATCAGTTGGTACACTCATTTATTTAATAACAAGTTGACCAGATCTCAGTTTTTCTAAAATCATTCTTTTGAGATACATGATTCCACAAAGGGTTGAGAATTAAGTAGCAGAAAAAGGGATGCTATGCAGGTAACATTATATTTAATTTGAAGTTTGAACAGATCATTGATTCATTTGTTTGGTTAAGGCAGAAAGGGATCATAATCTTGAAAGCACGGGACAGATTAAAAAACTGATTAAGATCATTTATTATTGGAGTTTGTAGAATAACACGAATAAGCATTGCATATATTCAGAAAAAAGTAGATCAAAATAATGATACAGTTAAAGAATAGAATAGAGAAGTTATAGAAAATATGGTGCACTTATAACCTTTTCTTGTTTTTCAAGACCAGCTGAAAAGTCAGTGAACTTTGTCTCGGGAGCCACAGATATCCCAACTCCATGAAACCCAATCCTTCTCTTTTCACCTATTTCCTTTTCCACCTGCCAAACAGAGAAGATTAACAGCATTCATCAGACAAAATAATTTTAGAACAAAAAATATTGTACTTTCACAACTATATTTCAACTTATTTTATTTACACAAACCTCAAGTGGGGGTGGCATGATGTCATAGGAAAGCAATGCTAAAGGATATAAGTGTCCAGGAACACCAGAATGGTCTAAAAGCCTTCTCATATTATCCACAGATGAATCATCAAAGGGAGCCTGCAAACATTCAAATCAAACGAGAGGAAGACAAAGAAAAGGGGACGAATGAGTAATATGTACTAAAGAGAAACAATTCAATTGTGTAAATTAATGATCAGTAAAAAGTATGAAAAGACAAAAAGAAACGTTTTGAAGCATATTTGGGTCTCGGGCCTTTATAAGTACACTGCAACAGCAAGCCAAACTCGACACCATGTCATATATCATGTATTTTAAAACATAATGATAATGGTAAGCTCAATCAGAAACTGTATTACAAGGTTGCAGGCCTTGAAAGGTGTTGTCCTACATGCATAAAACTTTTTCAACTTAGTTTCACATTTCTCTAAGTTCGTTATTTAATTGGAAAACATTGATCAACCAATCGACTCCAATTGTTATAATGGATCATTTTACTAAAGGCTTTTGTCAAGTCCTTTTAGTTTTTGTTTGTTGAGCCTATGCTTGATTTTTTAAGCCTTCATTGTCCTTTTCTTCGTTTTTTAGTGTGTGTTTGTTAGCATTTGGTCTTTCGGTTTTGCTCAAATCATTGCTTTCAGTTTTCCCTTCGATTCGGTTTATCTTAGGCTTAATTGGAGTTGGCAATCACAAGATATGATCATTGTAGTGCCCAAAAGGTGGACTCTCCAGGTGCAACTACACAATTTAAAATATCATGCTATATTTTAAAGTGGACATTCACTTTTTGAAAAAATATAACATAAATCCACTTTATGTTATGTTTTTAAATTACTTAATCACTGACTATGAGCATCCTCCCTAAGTTGATGCCAAAGAAAATCATTACTTAGACCTCTTGCATTCACAAACTTTATGAACTAATGTAATCAAATCTTACATATCATCATTAGGAAAGAGTCTTTCAATTAATATGATTGAATAATATGACACAGAGCTATGCCCTAAGAATATATAGGCACTTCAAAATCTCTATACAATGTTAACCTTCCTAAAATATCAAGATATTGGGTGCTACAATATTTTGGTGTCAATGCATAGGCAAGCAAATTAGGAGTCATCTTGTTCTATTGATCTACAACAATTCCTTGCAATTGTTTGAAGGTGATCTCCTTGGGATCTTGCTCTTTTTGTTTTAAAATTTGCTTCATCTTTTCAAGCATTGAGTCCATGCCATCATACACCTCCCCAAGGAAATGTCTATCCATGTCAATGTAGCGAAGCAAGCTCAAAATGTGCTTAGTGAACTTAAGAAGATACTCCACACATTCCCACCATGAGTCATCAAATATGCTTTGTGCTCACTTTCACTTTCACAAATCATCTCAATAAAGTTTGATGCAAAACAAGTCTCAACAACCTGTAATAGCTATTAGAGCAAAAAATACAACTACTACAGCCATTACACACTCAAATTATGAAAATTAGAAAATGTAAAATACTAATGTTATTATTTTTAAATTAAATTACTACTTCAAGTTGAAGACCACTTACCTTTAGTAGCCTCAGAGTCCAAATGTGAGAATAATCTAAAAATTCCTTGAGTACTATGGTGGTTTATGACGAACATCTAGATGTCCTTATCCTCTGCATACACCTCTTTGATCCACCCAATTGTATTCCCAATCTTTTGTAGCATAAGATTGAGTGGATAGAGCACACAAGATGTTCAAAAATATTAATATCACTCTTCAACCAACAAACCAGCAACTCTCTATTTTTTTCTGTTGTTTGTTCTGACATGAACAACGTTTATAGTTCCCACTTGTTCAATGGCAGTGATGAGAATATTAGCAATATATATGTCATCTTTTACTTGGTGTTCAAAAGAGGTGTTGATATCACTCTTCAAACAACAAACCACCAACTAACCACCAACTCTCAAAAAAATTGTGTCATCTGTTATGACTAGACTAAAAGGAAGCTCATTTGCATATAAGCATCTTGCTACATCAATGTCAGCAATGTCCTATTTTGAAATGGAATTTCCAATAGTCACTTTGTTTTGCATGCAATGGGTATTTGAGTTTCACTTTCAGGTTAAATTGTGATAGTATACAAGGGGTGGTCTTCTATCACAATAGAGGGAGTTTGCATTCCCTTTGATTTTTTACTACAAGTGGTTGTATTTTGCCTAGGTGCTTCTTTCTCTACTATTGTTTCATGCTACACACTATATTTTAAAATTGTTTCACTTGGCATAGGTGCATTTTTTTTTTCAAGTCATTCCATGGCTCCTCTTTCAAAGAATCCACACAAATGGACTACCACCCATTAATACGAACTACTCTTTTCTTATCACAACCCTAACATTTTCATCAGGATGCACAACCTCATGGAAGAGGTCTCATAATATCAACATACTTCCACAGAGGAGAATTAGAATTTAGTTCTATTATTTATTCAGTTTTGCCTATGGAGGAAGTGGTAGATGTCATTGTAGTTCATATGGAAAGAAATTGTTGGTTTGGATTATGGTATAAATGCAAGTTCAAGATTTGGGTTCAAAACTTGCTCGAAATTTTTTGGGGTTGGATTCATGTTCGTTTCGGATTCATCTGTGCAAGGAATTTTTTAAAGATAAAAAATTATATGTATGTAAAATATGTTTTATGCTTATATTAAAGCAACTTAGTAAAATAAACCGCCACATATATCAACTATTTAGTTCAAACAATGTTCTTCTATCAAAGTATTCACATTTGAATATTTTAATAAATGTGGTCAAATACTGTAATATCGTTGAGAACATCTCTAAGGCTGGTTTTCTCAATTGTTCCACTAGTTGTTCACAATATGCCATGGAAAATATATGCTTCTTTGTAATATGATTGAATAATATGACACAGAGCTATACAAAAATAGAATATGTAGAAGCAATGTAAAATGAGAATACTAGACAATGGCTATCGTGGATGGCCATTTGACCACATTTATTGAAATATTCAAATGTGAATACTTCGATAGCTTTGTTCAAGTGTCTCATTTCCTTTAAGTCTAGAGTCTACAAAAAGCATGGTAACGAAACAATATTAAAATGACTCGGACAAAGAAAAAATGCGTCATCTTGACATGTGCTAGGGTTGTATTCTTGCATGGCCTGAAAACACAGGAAGAATGCTTGTGTGTCCCCAAACATAGTTAAAGAAACCATAAAAATCACCGGCCAAAACTTTATAAAATTTAACAAATATATATCAAAAAGTCAACTTGACCCGACAATTCAGGAAATTTGCTCCAAAACCATTACCATTTGCTTTGGATTTGAATTGGAATTTTAAAATTCGGTTTTAGTCATTAAAAAATGGAGCAAGGTCTCATTGACCAATTTGGCAGCAAATTACACACAGAAAAAGTGAACTTGTAACGAATCTGAACAACAAACGAATTTTGAGCAAATCGACTACTAATTTTCAAGTTCAACATATAAATGTGGTAACTTAGGAAAAAAAAATTTTAAAAACTAATAGGTAGATCTTTTGGACAATGAAAGAGATGAAAAAATTTAAAACTTAAACAAAAAAAATCAAATGAAAAAAACTAATCTCTTCCAATCATTGAAAGCTTGCAAAGGTGTAGGAATGAGGCACAAACACTTGATTAAGATCCACAAATCAATCTTCCAACTCCCTGCACAACCAAACTCTTGCTCAACTATTTATTTGCTCCACCTCAAGAGAAAAAAAATCTATATGCACAACAAATGAAAGATAAAGGCCCACATAAGTCATTTAGAATCCACTTTTTAGGGTTGTATATGTGAAAAAATAATTTAAGTTATAAAATAAGTTAACAAGGCATTAAAAATGACCACAAAGCCCATAGTAGTTCAACCATGTTCCATCCAAGTTTAGCCTAGTCTACTCAAGTTTGGCATGGTCTGCCTGAGTTTGAATTGTGTTGTGGTTGTTTCAAACCACCAGCACTTGGGCTAGACCCTATTAAGACCAAAAGTCTGACCATCACTGAACAATGGACTAGTTTAAACAAGTCCAAGTTTATGGGCCTAGGGGGCAAACCTAGTAAGATAGATAATTAGTTATGCGTATATTTTTTTAAATGGTAGCAAGAATGAGAATATTGAGAATATACTTAGTTATCGGATTCATGCCTAGAAGGTCGGATTCGGATTCAAATCCAATCCGGATCCGAATTCGTTCCAGGATTCATTCGGATTTCAAGTAGGATCCTTGTTTTGAACTATGGATACATTTGGACCCACAGACCGCGAATCCAAACGAATCCACAATCCAAAACAAGGATCCTGCATGAATCCATCATGAATCCCCGAAGGACCCACAGCCCAAACTTAGAATAAATATATAATGTATATCTATGTCTATACACACACACACACACACACACACACACACTCACGAATCCTAATGGGAAAAATAAAAAATCATGAATCCGATTCATGTGCCCGAATTAAATTTGTATCCCAAATCAGTAACTAAGAGAATATATAATAACAGCGATGTGTGTGTGTGTGTGTGTGTGTGTGTGTGTGTTATTTCTAAGTATTTTCAAGTGCCTTGCCATTACTATCAAAAACGGCTGGCTTACTCTCTTTATTATTTCTGAAAGCAGTTATGAGGTTCGATGCTCCTTTGAAAGAATCAATTGATTTGCTTGATGGTTGAATGATACTTGGAATGGTGTTTTTCTTCTTCTTAAATATGCCTTTATCTTACTGAAGGGTTGTGTCTCTTAGGTGGTTACCTTTCTCTTCAAAGAATGTGTCTCTTCCATGTGCCACTTAACAATTTTAATTTATGTTCTTAATCAAATCTTAACTTTTCAGGATCATGGCCTTTAGCTCAATTGTTTTTCTTTATAAATTATTAACCCTCCATAATCACTACCTCATGATTGCTGCTTTAGCTTAATTTATTTCATTGCATAATCACTGTCCTTGAATATAGTTGCTTTTCTTAAGTATGCAGATCGCTGTCTCAAATATGGAATCAATGCCTTATATTGATTGCAAAGTTGTGATCTCTAATGGATAAGAAAATTTTCTATTAATTGAGGGAAGTTGACATAATTGCTTATGCAGGAGTATTATAGAATTTTCCAAGGCTGATGTCTGGCATTAACAGTTCATGGGTGTTCATTGCAAAAACTCAAATTTCTGGTGCAAAATAAAGACCAACCTTGTGATGTGGTCAAGTTCATACATCAGATTTAAACTATTGAAAGGAGGTTAGAAATAAGTCTATTTATCTCTGTATTTTAAAACATCAAACTGTTAAAAGAATCCTTGATATTTAATCTTAAGCATGTTGAATTGTCTTTGATGTAATTCTTGTGCCATGAAGGAATAAAATGCTATGCAATGCAATTCATTCCACACCATTTCAAATATAGCAATAATAAATTTCACTGAGAAACACTTAACATGAAATTCCAAGACACTGTTTAACAAATTGTTGGTTCATTAAACACTGGGGGAAGCGGATTATTTTACAAAAACACTGACAAGTGTCTTTGCAGAATGAGATTAATGGCTAAATTGAACTAAATCCAATTTATTTATGATGCAGTCAGGATCAAGAAGGCCCTTCTAAACACATACTGTTGGTAAATTGCGCTTCAAAATTATCAACATGGTTTCCAATATATTTGTCTTGTCAGGAAAGCACCCTTGGCTAGTTGCTCGATTTCATTCATTTCATTTAAAAAGTTTTGCAATACTATTCATTTCTTCTCCAGTAGGTTTAAAATTCTACAAAGTATCCTCTACATAGTGAGATATTTAGCAACTTTTCCCAATTTTGACCCATTCCTGTTGTAATAAGAAATGTGATTATTCCCTCCCACATTCAATTTTAACCAATCATCACAAAACATGAGATATGCAGACATTACATAAAGATCGAAGACTTCATTTTTTCCCTATTTTGGCCAATTCCTGTCATAATAAGAAACTCCCACATTCAATTTTAACCAATCATCACAAAACAAGTGATATGCAGACATTACAAAAAGACCAAAGACTTCATTTAGAAGGTACATTACTAGGAAATTCAATTTTGTTGCACTGTAACTTTCTCTAAAACACTCTTCTGTGTGCAAATAGTAATGTATAGTGTTATTTGACACCATGTTTGATACCATTGGTGCCAATTTAGCTTAGCATATGTGTACCAATTTAGCTTAGCATATGTGTACTAGAGCAACAAGATCGTGTCCATCACACTTCTTCCTCCACCAATTACTTGCCATCATGGCCTCCATCCATCCTAGAAAGCAACAAAGTTCCACATTGACCAAACCATTACGCTGAAGCCAATATCTATGACTTTCTATATGTGATTTATTCTCTTTCATTTGTGTGAACTTTCAATGTTCCTCTGCTAAATGTAAAGACTCCCATGTGTGTAAGATAAGACCTATACTAGAAGGTTCAAGCAGTTGGTACACAAACTTGGCCTTGATACAAGTGATAAAATGATCTTCAAAGACTTGAATGTCTTCTCTAAACTGAAAGAGGCCTCCTCCAGCTGTTGTATCAAAGGATCCACACAATCATGTCAAACTCAAAGAATTATCAAGTGAAGAATGAGAAGGGTCTGAATGATCCCTCACAACAACTGAGAAGGATCATCCTCAATAAAGAGAAGATAAATATCGTCAATGATGTCTCCCAAATCCTCAATATAGGACTCCATAAACAAACCTGCAATGTCTGTCAAGAAGTCATCCCAAGGAGTTGTAATTGGAAGACAACAAATGTCTTGCTGCACTAAATCAATTGAATCCATAGTTGTGTGAATGCAAGTATCATCAGGAACAACAATAGATTTGATTGCAACTAGAGTAGGAGATGCAACTTTTGGCTTTCGATCATCACGACGCTCATATGCTGCAAGTTCTGTGACGAACTCAAATGTGTCATCATCATAGGGAATATTATCTGCATCATCCAACTGGATCAGCCGGTACTGGAGGAATCTCTAGATCTCCAAAATGTTCCCAAATAAGATTCCATTCTGCGAGAGGGGAAACACTAAGATTATTATCATCCATGGCCATACGATAGACTTTATGATATCTAAAGGAATGGAGAATTGTTCCAATGACACCTCTAATATGCTCACTGTTAAAATCGCACGCATATCTCTTCCAATATGTTCTTGGCTCAAATATGAGGCCATAAAGATGAGGCAACATTTTAAGCCATCTACAATGTGTGAAGATGCCTTTTGCCCATGATACATAATTATCCCTAGTTAACTGTATGACTGCAAGATGTTCCATGATTACATCAATAATCTGCCCCCAAAATACAATGAATGAATGAACCCCACTTCCCCACCCCTAGATAGATAATTTACTATCTTAGGATAGTAAATCTAGTAAATCTGAATTGCTCTCTATAAAGTATGCACTTTTGAAAATAAACGGCACTTGAAAATGTCTATGTGATGCAGAGTGCGCAACAAGAAATGTGGTGAATGCAACTTTTATCACCAACTCCACCAAAGAGAGCTTTAGGCCATTTCCCTTTGCAAACTAGTTTTTGGGGTTTCAAGGATCTTTTCCTTCAAATTGGGCAACTCAAGGAAATCACCCTTACCCCTTACACAAACTCCTCCTAATGACTTAGATGGTATATTTGATGAATAAACATGCAGAATCAATCATTTGTCGGGTTCCCACAAACCCACAACACCAAAACCTCAACTAGGGCTAGTAGACCAATTAGGTCTTGTCAACACGGATTTCCCAAATATTGTTCACATGGTCAAGGATTAATAAGGTTGATGAATGTTTTAATAGTTGGATAACTGATTCACACCCCCACTCTTAGTTATCTTGGTGGACATTAAACTTTCTAACAATTGGTATCAGGGCATCAAGTCCTTGAAGAAAAAGATTAACTACTTAAGGAGATCAATTGGCGTCTCACTTTTCCATCCACGTGAGTCGTCATATGCTTCCAACTCCCAATATCCTTTATCCTTCCCCTAATATTTGTCAATTATCTAAGTATGATGAATGGTAAGATATATGTCACTTTGTGAATCCTTTTGGTGGCACGATGATCCACCATTATATGCTCAGCACTCTTCATTGTTTCAACTTCCCAAATGACCCACCAAACAAGTTTCAATTTCAGATACCCCTTTGGATGTTATACATGACTCCAAAAGATCAAGGTTGCATTCCACTCTTGCTAAGTCACAAGATTCGAATTTGAGTTCAAGTTCGACAATCATGAAGTTCGGATGAAGTTCGGCAAGTCAAAAAATTTGAAAAAAAAATCGGCATCAAATTCAGCTATATAATTTTTAAAGAAAAATAAGTATATGATAACTTATCCAAATAGTTTAACATTAGAAACTAGATTTGAAATCATAACAGAAAGATATTATATTTCTAAGATGTTAACCATAAGGAACATGTGAAAGGATGGTTATAGAGATGTTTTTGATTACATATTTTTTACTTTAGAATTTGATCTTTTGACAACCATTCAGTTACCACTTGTATGATCTAAAAGAATACTAAATAATTCAATATTTTAAAAAAAAAAATTAAAATAAAATATATGATCCATGTATTTTGAACTCTAAAATACAAAATAAAAAATAAATACTATATACTACTTTAATTGACATAAAAATTACATAAAATATAAAATTCTATCACAAACTTAAAAATTAAATTAAAATAAAACTAGTTTCTATTTCAAAATATCAAATTTTCAATACAAACTAATAAAATATAACAATTAAACTATATTGTTAAAGCATAGCGATAAAAATATATTAATTTTTTATTCTAACTTTCCAAAACTACTTATTTATAGATTAATGGATAAATTATATTAATAAAAAATAAAATGCACTAAACATTAAATATTCGAATAAAAAAATATTCATATTTATTATTTACTTTTAAATAATAAATAAACTTAAAATTTTAAAACAATTTATTATTAATATGTAAACAAAGTAAAACTAACTTAAATTTATACGTGAAAGTCCAAATGCACCAAAATTAAAGTAAAAAATAAATACAAACAAAACAAAATAAAACAAAAACCTAAAATAAAAAGTAAATCGATGCATAATGTTTAAACTCCAAAACATCACCTGTGCAACCTTTCGGTGAACAAATGCCACCCGAGATTTCCCTGGACAAACGCAGCCAAGGAAATACAAGGTTTTTGCAATGCCAAAAGCCACAAATGACAAAGATTTCCAGTGATGCCGGTAGACACAAGCCACTACCAAAGATGCGAACAATGCAAATTTCTACATATGCGCAGAGGTGCAGTGTTGACGATTTCCTAGCAGTCGAATTTGCCAACAATATGAAACACTATGAAAATATTTGCCCTAGGCGTCAAACCACTGATGTGATTTCCTCTAAAAAATGCATTATTATAATATAGTTTTAGAAGGCGGCCGAGTTACTTCTCACCGTACGAATTTGACAAACTTTTCCAAACTTCATTATTTTTTCATAGATTCGCCAAATTCCAAACCTCATGACGAAAATTCAGTGAACCTTGTGACACAGCACTCTTGCATTCCCAAAAATCTACCTTGCTCACAAACCTAATAGACCTAATTAGGGTTGGTATACAAAGCATGTGAAAATGGGTACATAAAACTGACTTAACCCCTTGGATGTGTTCCCCTACTCCAAATTATACCAAGTACCTGATTCCATCGGTCACTGATATCATTTAGGCACCTATATGCAAGTTCCCTACAATTCAAGGGTCAAATACATAGAGATATTTGACCTAGGGCTGACCATTAAAAATAGTAAACCGTAAGATCTCATCTTCAGCCTTTGAAATCCTATAGTACATCTCCCTAGCTTGTTTTCCCCAAGTGGTCGTTTAATTGCACTAGTGAAAACCCAAGTTAGGGCTACATCTTTGAAAAACCCTTGCTATGATGAGGGTTTCAGATTAGTCTACACAAATACTTGAATAACTTTCATAAAACAACTCAATTGGACACCAAACCTAGTGCAAAGGAAAGTTAATTCACTCCTCTATCCAACCAAATCAATTGATCCATACTCCCAATCAGTACAGAGCTGTGCACTTATTGGAAATAGCAATTTAGAAGGCAAAACTTCAGAATTTTATTGAGTTCAACTAAATCATACATCCCACTTCGTGTCTTTGACCTTGGGAGATTTGAATCATGTTTAAATATCATTCTCCCAACGCTCACAAGTGTTCAGAAAGAGGGTACAACTTATTTTGCAAAATGTTGTTGTTACCAAACAAAATGTAACTTTTGCAATTTCATGTTTCTAAACAACTCATGACCTTGGAATGGTCAAGACACATATAGAACCTTCTAAAAAGCCTTAAGAACACCTATTCTACCAGATATGCATTGAAATCCTTAAAAATCTCAATTTGACGCAAGACAATCCATGGTTTATAATGCACCATTGGATTACTTGGTCTTACAAATTTGGGTTTACAATCAAAGTTTCTTGTTTCTACTTATTTCCTATATATCTATGCCATAGACCTTAATGAAATGCCTAGGTTGCTCTGCACCAGTACAAGCCTGAATGAAGTTTCTGAAGTTGCAAAATGCAAGAATGCTCTGCTACAATCACCAACAAGTAGAATTTCTACAAAATTTGTGCTCTAATCAGGCAATTTTAGCCAAAAGAAAAACAAATTGCACCCGATTTGGAGCCCAGATAACCAAGTTATGACCTCTTGAAAATGGACTACCAAAATCCAAAATGAATATGGTGACGGGTCTCAAATTTTGAACACAGATGACATCAGTAAACTGCTTGGCTTAATTTGGCAGTCCTCTAGCTATCATAGGAAAACAAATCTGCTTAGATTTGACGCCTAGATGGTTGTCAAATTGAATCACATAAAATGTTGATGCAAGCTCTAAGATAAAATTGACGATTTTGAAGTTGTCAAGGCAAAACAATAAATGTGCCTGATGATGTCCAAATGGGCGTCAAATTTAATGTTGTGCAAACTATGTAAAAAGCAAAAAAAAAAAAAAAAAAAATTTAAAGTTTACTGATTTGACTTGGTCGTCCATGCTACTAGACTGATTTTGCCACCATTCTGAGCTGGTAACCTTGGCAGGGAATGTCTGGTGGTGTGAGATTTATGTTTGCAAATCCGATCGAAAGTGAGGACGAGCTCAGGCCTGTTCAATATCGAGCTCAGGCTCATTGACCAAGCTTAGATCAATGCCGATGCGCAAAGGACAAAATCTATCTGATGATCGTTGTCGGATCGTAATTGAATCAGTGTCTAAGTTGAGAATGAAATCTCCAATTTATAGGATGTCACGCAATGGGATGTTAGATTTCAACTCGTATGTTGTCAAGCTCAGTGGTCAAGGAAGCATGAGCTTGAATCTATTCACCGTATGCATGAATTTGAGTTGTGTGTCATTGATAGAGGGGTCGTGCTTGAAGTGTGAAGATCAAATCGAGTGGTGCAATAGCCTGAAATCTCTATTGGCAAATGGTGTAGACTTTGTGAGAGACCGCATGCATGTCGAACAAGTCAAGGCTTCAACGATGTGAAGGCAAGACTTGATACAGTGCAATGGAAGGGTGGGCAAGTGCCCTTTTGTCAGACCAGGTGGGTTACAAATGTGCCTGCGTGCGAGTTTGGGGTGGACCTTTAGTCCCACATGCCCTAATCAAACTCTCTTCGACTTCACAAATATGAAAGCCCATAATCAGATTGTAAAATTAAGACTCCCACTGCATGATGTTGGAAAAGATTTTTTCCACAAATGTACCTTCCAATAGAAGTAAAGTGGCTAATTCAGCCCTACAAATTTTGCCCCAAAAATGCAAATAAATTGTAGAATTAAAATGACGGAAAATAAGCAGAGATCTGGACAAAAAAAAATTGCAATATTATTTTTGAATAAAAGAAACTCAGATCCGTACTATCAATGTGCAGATCAGACCTTAGGGTTCTGATTTGCAAAATAAAATTGCCTCAAATTTGATTTTTTCCTAACATAAGCAAGTTTATGGTCAAAATTCAATGGAATGACCACCCAGACGCAATGGTGAGGTGCAAATTTGTTCTAGATGCTCCCAAAAAAATGTTGATCCCGAATCCTAATTGTGGCCCTCCAAAAGATAAAGCAAAATGTTCTCCAATAGCTATGAATCGAACGCTCCTATGACTCTGATACCATGTAAGAATCTATCCCAAGCGCTTGTATCATGTAAGAATTTGCCTAAGGCAAGAATCAATGCCAAGATCTAGAAGTTCATGAGATAGCACAAGAGAAATAGACAAAATGATGATCAATTGATTCTAGTAAATAATGATCAACAATACAATGTAGAATGCCCAATGTTCAAATTCAAATATAATGCATGTAGAAGTGCCTGAATATATAGGCAATGCATGATAACTAGGAATTATGCAAGTGACAACTAAGCACATGTCCACCAAAGGTCGATTATCCTCCATTGTGCATGTAAGTATGTGGTACAATGAGAGGATAAGAATACAAAGGTGCACCACACAAAGAGAGGTGTTAGACAACATGTACTCAAATAAAGTACAACTCCTATGTTTCTACATGACAACTAATATGAAAATGCATTATCCTAAGTAAACTTAAGTAAAGTGTGTAAGAATTTGGCTTACGGAAAATTTCACCCAAGACCAAAGAGCTCAAACACAAGCACAACAGTAGACCAAAGAGAGAGTATGATCAGAGTGATGATATATTCATTCAATATGCCATATGAAAGTACACTAGGAGTGCCTGTATATAAAGGCCTCTAGAGAGCTTCTAGAGTGCGTAAAAGTCAGCAACATGATAAGTCATACAACTAGGCACATGTCCACCAAATATGGTTTATCCTCCATTAAGCACAGAAGTAAATGCGATGATGAGAGGATAAGCCTACAATGTTGTATCACACAAATCTCAACATGACAACTCAGTGAATGATGCAAACTCCAGTCTTGTAGACACCATGTGCTAAAATAGAGTTGCATACTTCTGTGTTGTCAACATGACAACTCATGAGAGTACACAAACTCCTAAGTGTCTCACCTAAATAAATAATCAAATAATGCAAAATAATAAAATAATGCATTAACTTAAGTAAACTTAAGTAAAGTGTAAATAATAAGAACTTATTTACACCAACACCCCCCCTTAAATGCAACTTAGGGGAATGCCCTTAAGCTTAGGAAATCTAGGATGAAATGCATGATGGGTCCCGGCTACTAGGCCATGTTAGGTACCCATGTACATAATGCAAATGCAATCTCTCATAAAGTGGAGAAATAGGGAAAACCTCATGGGAAAAAACCCTCCCCCAAAAAAAGAGATGAAAAACACATACGATGTATGGATGGAAGGAGTAATCAAGACCCCCCCATTATGACATGCATCTAGCATATATATAAGAGAATGATGAGAAGAGGAAGAAAGATAGGATAGGCTCCCTCCCCCAAAGAAGAATGCCTGCCAATGACTGCTCCAATGAAGAAGCTGATCCAAGACTACGGAATGGTGTTCCTCCCCTTAGGAAGAAACAAAGCCAAGGGTACAAATGAGACGCTTCCGCTGTGCATGGAAAGAATCCCATGGATAAGTGATGTCTCCAAAACCTGCTCAACTGGCTGAAGAACCTGTCTCAAAGAACTATCTGTCTGCTCAACTGATGAAGAACCCTTTTGCAACTGCTGAGCATAAGTACCCACAATCACTTCAACCTGTAACGATCGATCATGCAGAGAATGAACAAGAGGGTCGAATGGGGCCCTCGTGACAACTGAAGAAGGTGTTGTTGCATCAAGAAGAAGAGACAGATCATCAATACTATCCCCCAAATCTGTCACGGATGCTGAACCTGGAAGACTGGATGTACCCTGTTGTGTTGGACCTATCACTGTGTCGATATATGCATGTGGACTGAACTGATGTAGTGACCTCTCGCTGCAACTGTCGATAGAACCCCACGTGTTTGAATCTGTTGAAGCACTATCGCTAGTGTCACTATCAGTTTCCACACTATATGATGTGCGGAGAGGATCAGAGGACAAGCTTGGTGAACTTTCCTAGAAGTGTACATCCTTCTCCACAAAAATTTGTTGTGTCTCTGGATCCAATAGTTTGTATGCCTTCACACCATCTTCATAACCAATGAAAGTACAAGTTCGAGGTGACTGTGCCTTGCAACCCCTGGAAGATCTATTTGCCCATGCAAGACAACCGAAGACTCTAAAGTGTGTCACAATAGGTTTTCTACTACACCATGCCTCAAAAGGAGTCTTGCCATCTAAGACTGGATGAGGAGACCTGTTAAGAATGTCAGTGGCACTACTAATTGCTTCGACTTCTAATGATGGATCTAGAGACTTGGCCTGTATCATGCAACTTGCAATAGACTTAAGAGTTCGGATCTCAATGCTACAACATCTGTCTTATGCGGACTGAATGCTTGTGGATTCTGAAGATCAATTCCCTCAAGTCTACAAAAGTCTTTAAGTCTTATGTTCATAAAGCTACTTCCATTGTCCATTCGAATAACTTTGATGGCTTTCCTCGACTTCTGTTCAACATCAGTCTTGAAGACTAGAAATTTGTCCAACACTTCATTCTTATGATGGAGAAAATAGACCCAAGTGTATCTTGAAAAGTCATCAACGAAAGTAAGTATGTAGCGACCCTAGCTGACTGCAAAAGGACCTGCTAATACCATGTGAACCATCTGTAGAACAACTGGTGCTCTTGAAGACTTCCCTTTCTGTAACTTCCCCTCTAGATGCATATCCACTGAATTTGATGAACATTCACCATAAGAAAAGTTGATTTGGGTAGACCTTTGACCATTTTGTTTGTGCAAAGTTGTTGAAGGTAGCAGAAGGAAAGATGTCCATACCGCTCATGCCATAATTGCATGTTTGAATTGGATTGAGATAACAAGGCCTTTGAAAGAGACTTGGGCACAAAATGGGAGAAAGAGTACAACCTTTTGTTATGATTCACTTTCCCCACTGCAACCAATGAGTCATCTTTAAGACTATGCACCTATACTGAGTCAAGAAGGAACTCAACTCTATGTCCATCTTCAAGATGAGTGATTTGGTAGATTGATAGGAGATTTGAACTTAGGTTTGGAACATAGAGAACATCTTGAAACTCTCCATTTTCCATCTCCACGTTTCCTTTCCCTTCAACTTCCATTTTGGTATCATCTCCCACAAAGATATGCAATACCTTTGACTGCTTCATTGAAGAAAAATCTTCCTTTGAAGAACCCATGTGATAAGAGGCATGTAAGTCAAGGATCCATTCCTTTGAAGAGTTTGAATTTTCCATGAGTGCTTGCCCTTTGCCCTTTGAATCTGAAGAAGACCCTTTATCCTTATAAGCATTAGGCAATGGAACATTATGTTTCTTCATGATGTTGGTCAACTGATCAATCTTCTTAAGATAACACTCATGTTCTTCATGACCCAACTTCTTGCAATAGGCACACTTTTTCTTATCCTTATTGTTGTCCACCTGCTTGTTTGAATTTGAGGAAGACTTGCCTTGTTGATTGGATTGTGGTGTTGTCTTTTTTGCATCCTCTGATTTGTTCTTCCACTTCTTTTTCTTACCCTTTCCTTTATTTGAAGATTGTCCAGCTGAATTTTGAGAACCCTCATTGTTGGCCACCAATGCTTTAGACTTAGGTGATCTGAGAATCCCCATTGATTTCAACTTCTTTTCTTAAGTATCCAACAGATCAGCATATTCATCAAAGGAGACTTTCTTATAGGCAGACCCTAATCTAGTCTTCGAGGTGTTAAAAGAAGATACAAATGTGGAATACTCTGATGGTAGCTTGTTATGTATGAGATAGATCAATCTGTCATCTTTGATAGAATTCCCACAATCAGTAAGCTTTGTCCTTAGTTCATTTACCTTAATGATGAAATCCTGTATTGAATCAAATGACTTAGGATCTAAGGAGATAAGCTCATCTTCAATTTTGAAAACATCCTCTTCAGACACTTTACCATATAGGTTTTCAAAGGCATCCCAAGCTTTCTTGGATGTAGAACACTTCTTGATTTGATACATGATCTTGTCATCAACCCCCAAACGTATATCACGTAGAGCTTTCCTATCCATTGCTACCCAAGCTGAAATATCACTTGTTGATACATTATCACTTGCTGGTTTAGGAAGAGTACCATCTACATATTGAGAAACGCCATTGTGCATTAAATGATACCACATTTTGATGGACCATGTGGCATAGTTATGTGGAATTAATTTTGGAAGATTAAAATTTCCCATAATGCAGAAAATGAAAGAAAAGTGCAGAAAAGAGAGAACACAACACCAAGAACACCCCCCCTTTTCACTAAATCAAGAAACCCCCCCAAAATAGATGCTTTTTGGCACTTTATAAGTAGTGCGATTACAATGGCCACTTGCCAATTTTTGGCCTTCGTGAACTTCTGATTTTGCTTGTTACAAATCTGGAACTTTACAATGTGCTGCAATTCTGAAGCAATACAAAGCAAAGAAAGGCTTTATTTCTAAAAGTGACTTTTGTCCACACAACCCTACAATCTGATTGCGGATCTGGAAAGTAGACGAAAAATAACACACTTTCAAAACAAACAGAACCTATTTTCGAGTCCAGATGTGCCCGTACAGAGCATTTCAAGTTGCAAAATGCAGAAATATGCAGGTACAATCGCCAAAAAACACAATTTCTAACAAATCTGTGCACCAAAACTAGAAAAGAGTTGCACCACTCAAAAGCTTAGGAATTTCTATCCAATTTCAAAAAAAATCGCACCTAATTTGGAGTCTGGATGACTGAGATATGGCCTCCCAAAATCATACTGCAAAATCAAAAATCAATCTAGAGAAGGGTTGCATCAGCAAAAGACGGGGTTAAATTTGATGGTCATACGACCGTCGCAACAATTCAACTTTGGCCTAGAATGACGGTCTGACGGCCGTCAAATTTAGGCTAATGGATTTGATGACATCAACAAAAATGGGCCCCCTTGATGACGTCGACGTGACATCAACACATTACGGAAATGTACTGCCTGCCACGTGTTGTGTACGGACTGGTACAAGGGATGACATGGCAAAGTACGGCACTATGTCGGATGCACTAAAGTGGCATCCACATGTTGCTTGCGTGGCATACAGCGAACTACTAAGTTGGCAAAGTGGTCTGCGTAGAGATTGTTGACTGGATGTACAGTTGGCGCCATGTTAGCTAATGTGACAAACGTGTTGGCACTGAGGTGGAACCCTTGCTCGAGTGTCCACGTGTCCTACGATTGACTACCGCGTCACTGCGCAGAGGTGGAGTGACAGAGCCGAAAATTTCCTTCGTCGCCAGAAGATTACACTGTGAATGCCTCGCCACCGGGAGACTGTAAACTTTGTGAGCGCCGGTTTTAACTCACGCCAATGCCGGATCTTAAATAGACTTCGACGTGTATTAGTTTGCCGTTGCCGGAGCTCAACTTTAGCGGGTGCCAAGATTATAAATACGTCGCTGGATTTTTTTAATAATCCCACATTCATGGGTTTGAAACCATGCGTAGTGTTTAAAACACCAAATGCGCACACAACAAACAAAGAAGCCCGTTGTGGTTTGTTTGAGTGCCAGTGAGGGATATTGACCGGGGCATGTCAACGCTGTCCGGATTATGCAGAGGTACACTCTGAATTTGTAAGATGCCTATCGATTTCTATGATATGGCCCGCTAATTGGAATATAATACCCTACAATTAATTAATAGCAAAATATTCCTCACAAATAAATTGCAGAGCCAGGGTGTGATTGCTCGGTTCTACAAAAACAACATTTCTCTGACTAGGGAAAATAATCCCGAAAATTTCCCAAAATTTAAATTCGAAAAAATGAATTGCAAAGATGAAATTAATTCAAATCTAAAAAACAAACAATCAAATCGATTAAACAATCATACCTGGATTGCAAATCGGTGCCTTCGGGTGCCGGTTTGCAAAAAAAATTTGCCTCACGATCAACTTTAGCCTAGCATAAGAAAATTTATAGTCGATTTTCATCGTTTCGACGTTTCAGATGCAATGGCGAGATCAGATATGGCTCTAGACACTCCCAATTTCTGCAGATACTCCGGATTCGAGTCGAAGTGTTGAAGTATGAACGGTCTCGAACGGCTATGTGTAGAGAATCTCCTCGAGCTCTGATACCATGTAAGAATTTGGCTTAGAGCAAAATTCACCCAAGACCAAGGAGCTTAAACACAAGCACAATGGTAGACGGAAGAGAGTATGATCAGAATGAGGATATATTCATTCAATATGCCATATGAAAGTACACTAGGAGTGCCTGTATAGAAAGGCCTCTGGAGAGCTTCTAGAATGCATAGAAGTCAACAACATGATAAGTCATACAACCAGGCACATGTCCACTAGATACGGGTCATCCTCCATTAAGCACAGAAGTAAGTGCGATGATGAGAGGATAAGCCTACAATGGTGTATCATGCAAATCAATGATGTAGACAACATGTGCTAAAAAGAGAGTGCAAATAACTGTGTTGTCAACATGACAACCCAATGAATGATGCAAACTCCAGTGTTGTAGACACCATGTGCTGAAATAGAGCTGCGTACTTCTATGTTGTCAACATGACAACTCATGAGAGTACACAAACTCCTAAGTGTCTCACCTAAATAAATAATAAAATAATGCATTAAAAGAAATATGAAAAGAACCTCTATTACACAAATGTAAAAAACACATATAACAGCATATAGGAAGCGATCAAATTGAAATTTAAAGAATGCTGTAAGACATTGATATTCTTATTCCAGCTGCTAGTGGAGTCAAATATTTAACTGAAAATGCATTCAGGTATAGAGTGATTGTTAAGTCTTTCCTATCCTAATAATCCCCAATTGCAAGATGCAAAAATGATAAGACATAGGAAATAATAAACTCATATAACATCTCACACATCAGCGTGTGCATCATAATAAAATAATGTTCCAGTCACACTGACAAACAAGAACTGGGCATTATAATGTTTCACTTACTGGAATCCACTCCTTCGTAACTGGATCAGGACGGTCTCTACCACCACTTGGAGCTATCCAGATCAGTTGGCCACCCTTCCTGCATGCTCCCAATTTGAATCCCATCAAAAAATGCCAATCAAACATATTCTAATATGAAACCAAGCATTAAACACATAATTTAAATTATTACATTTTAGAATGATACTCAAATCATTCTGTTTCAACTGAATATTTCAGAGTATTCAAATAGTGACTTGAGGTAACAGAATGTCTCATAGAGTTCAATAAAGATGTGAAATCAGCACAAGTTAAAGAAAACAGACATTTGAGTAAATCTTAGTATGAAAACTACAGAGGATGTTGCCCAAGAAAAGTAAATTCATCCCTTCCTCTATTGCTCTTGCCACCATGTATTCACTTTTAAAAGTGCAAAGATGAAATATTACCAAATCTTACGATGGATGCATACAGTAGATGTAAGTGTCTTTACATGAGTACTATGTCGGGACCCAGAAAACATAATATAAGAGCATTGAATCGTTTCTGAAATATATAATTTAAAAGGAGTAACAGTAGAACATTCATATGACTGATTGTAGTCGTAGCTGTTATGTAATGTCATATAGTCTTACATCGCAAGTTGTGTAATAAAAAACAAATGGGGAAATCATTAGGTAGAAGTTCACATAGCCAACTCATGTTATATCTTTAAAAAGTTTTTTTTTTAAAATCTCTTACTCCATTATTTCAAGCAACTTACAACAATTGGTATCAGAAATCAATGTTAGAGTCTGCAAAGATGAATAACTGGAAAAAGATTTAGTGAAAACTAATAGAAATAAAACTAAGAATGTAACATAGAGTTAAGCCTCCAATGGAGAACAGCAAATGCTAAACAAAGTAAAATAGCATTAAAAGAATCCAAGAGAGAAATCTGCAGAATACAATTACAATAAAATAGAATGAAATAAGACTAGGTAGGAATGACTATACATCGGAAAAGAGGATGGGTAGAGGTGGCAAATATGCCCAATAGGAACAGAGCACCACAATAGCCTAAAAAGGCAAGTACAACTACCATTGAAGATGTTGACACCTTGCACCCAGTCATACTACTCACTTTATTATCCTAAGCAAGCATAACTAAAAGTGTAGGAAAAAACTAGGAATAGGAAAATAAATAGCCAATTAGGAAATATAAACCTATACTATCACCCCACTTAGTGCAGCTTAGGTGGGTAATCTGATGATAGGTCCCAGCAAAAGAGGCCATATCAGATACCCGTGCACAAAAAGTTACCCTCAAAATAGAATAAGCTCCCCCAAGTCAAAAGAGAAGCCCCTCATAAATAGAGAGATAAAACCAGAGAGAGAGAGAGAGAGCTGAGAAGCACCTTCCAAAGGTTGCAAATGAAGGAACTTTCTTTTAGTGAAGGGTTTGGTGAAGATATCTGTAATCTAATCTGTGATGTCGAACGGTACTTGAGATCAGTGATCTACTCAAGAATCAACTCACAAATGTATTGCATATTAATTTCAATACATTTGGTCATCTGATGATGGACCAGATTGTGAGATATTTGTATGGCACTGTTTGTCACAAAAGATGACTATAAGCTTTTGAAAGTCAGTGACAAACTCCATGAGAATGTTCCGAGCCAAATAGCTTCAGTAGCAGCATTAACTGATCCTTGATACTAAGCCTCTAATGATGAAAGAGCAATCGCAGACTCCTTGATCAATCAAAAAACTAGACCAGAACCAAGACACAAGCAACATTCTCTAGTATACTTGCAACCTGAGAGTCTCATACCCAATCTGAAACTGTGCACCCCAGTAAGTAAAAATCCATGCCTGCTACGTAGTGGATCCAAAATTGTGAGTACATTCAATATAGGGAATAATCCTTTTAGTTGCCTTCTTGTGCATCCCAAAGTGCTCCTATTGAAATCTGAGTGACCATGCCTACAACCATTGAAATGCCAGGTCTCGTCCGAGTCAAGTATATGAACCACAAAAAGTTGTCGATACGAAGTGTCATCCACTAAAGCTGAAGAGCACCTAGCCTCAAGTTTGTCCTTAAACAAAAACAAAGTCACTGTAGGCTTTTAGTCAGCCATTCAGTATCAGGGAGTATAGCAAGAGCATATTTAGGTTGTGCAAGAAATATCCCTAACGAAGATGGAGTGATCTCAATCCCCGAGAAGTAGACAAAACGCTTAAAGTCTAGCATTAAAGTTTGAATGGTTGATGAGTAACTCCCAATAATCAATTAGTCATCAACATAGACAACCAAAAAGCTAATAGTATCATCCTGGTGCAAAATGTAGACATTTAGATTAGAATGGCAATGAGTATACCTTGTCAAAAGGAAGGAGTCCACCTTAGCATACCAAACCCAAGGGATTTGTTTGAGGCCATAGAGAGACTTTCAAAGATGACATGCCAGTGAAGGATCTTGAATAAACCCATGTGGTTGCTCCATGCATATGTCAACCTAAAGGTCACCATGAAGAAATGTGCTCTTCACATCCATCTAATTAACTTCCCATATATGAGCTATCACAATACCAAGGTCAAGTCACATAGAACTCGTTTTGACAACTAGTGCAAAAGTCTTATAATAGTGAATCCTAGGAATATGGGAGAATGCATTAGCAATCAAACAAACCTTATGCTTATCAATCAACACATCTATAGAAAATTTTGTTCCATAGATATACTTACATCGAACAAGTTTTCCTCCCTTGGGAAGAAGGACAAGATCCCAAGTGTAGCTCCTCTCCATGGAATTGAACTCTTCCCACCTAACTACATATCACTTGGGTATACTTGAAGCTTCTCAAAAAAATAGCTTCAATGTGCAACTCATAAATAGCTACTGAATCAAGAGAGACCTCAACCCGTTTGCCTGAACCTATGTGAGTGATCTGATATGCTGATAGGAGATCAGTTTATAATGAAAGCACACAAAGAACATCATAGAATGTATCATACCCCACATCAACAAACCCTCTCCCACACACCTCAACATGAGTTTCACCACCCAAAACAATATAAGGCATAGGTGGGCAGGCACCGAACTCGTCTCGCTGGAGATGACTGATCTTAGGGGTTTGGTGCAGGCAATGAAATGAGTAGGACTCTGAACGCCATCGCAGGCAGGCACAGACTTCTTTTTCTGTCTGACTCTTCAATTTTGATAGCTCGGAGCTATAACAGATGTTTCATTGCAGTGAGACCTGCTGATCGCTAAGGTATAAGTGCTATCTATTCCCACTCTAAGGTCCATCGGGCTTCGATACATTCATAGTGATGATGTTGCATTCTGGAATCACCAACTATATACCAACTATCGAGTGGTTGCCCACCAACTATAGTTGCCGGGTTGGGTGGGGATCGATATGCATGCCCCCCAACAAGATTATTGTGGGATAAGCCCCCCTGCCCCCTGTATAGTAAAGGGTCCCCTGCACCATCATAGTTAAGTTGTTGTAGGGCATATTGGCTGGGGGGGTAAAGTGGGAAAAGACACTCAGTGGCTCCAAGGTTACAAATTCATCCTTTCATAAAGCGATCTGGTGCGAGCACCCAAATCAAGACCCTAAGTGGATGTATGTGAAGCAAAATTTTCAAGAGACTTGCCCTATCCTTTCCCCTTGCTTATTTCTTTATCCTTGTTAGACACCTTGTTGAATTTTATTTTATTAATTCAAGAACACTGATATTATTCTTTTCAAGAATGTGTGTCAAGTGATTAATTTGTTTCTTCAAACATTTATGCTCATCTTAACCTAGTCTTTTATAATAAGCACATTTGACCTTATCTTTCTTATGATTGGCCACCATTACAAGAGTGGGTCTCATTAGCTACTTTTTGGGGAGGCTTTTTTATGGTCCTTCTCATTGCTATTCTTTTGTTTCTGCTCTTTGTTGTTACTACTTTGTCCTTTACATTTTTTTGTGCTGTAGTTGACAACCAAGGCATGTGACTAAAAGGATTTTAGAGTGCCCATCTAGATAAGTTTATCTTGCTCACGTGTAAGAGAAAAAGAAAAACCATCCAAGGATGGGACTGTAAATTGAGTCCCAAGTGCACCCTTGGTACCATAGAAGGTAGCAACAAATACTGAATATTCAAAACTTACTTTAGTAAGAATAATAAGAATTAGTTGTAAATCTTTCTTTTCATTTCCACATTCCTTTAGTTGCATCCTTACAGATTTTAGTTTTGTGAAGAAATACTATATTATCATAAAATAGCCTCAACTTAGACTTATGATTCCATTTTCCAACATATGAACCCTAATTGTTCTTGAGTTCAAATAAACCTCTAACATTGTCTGGATTTCATTACTCAAAGGTCCAATACGAAAGAGTAAATTAGGAAAAACAGATAAACACAAAGCTCCATATGCCTCATTAGATCTATTAAACCACAGGCTTATTTGTATCTACAATAAATTCAATTTCTAATCCCACTGCTATCCCATGTGAGCCAGATTTCCTAGCAATTCGTGACTTCCACTCAAAAAGAAGTTAGAATGGGTATTATTGTTGTTGGAGGTGAAGTAGTTGTGATAGAGCTCCTTCATATCTATAATAGTCTATTGCGTGATTCATCTTGTATGTTCGTACTTCTCTTCATGATACTCCAGCATGCTGCGTGGTTTCAGACCTTGTGAGACAATTCTGTTGGCATCATATATCTTGGTTCTTTCTTAGTATTTATTATCATGGTTCTTTTATTGGCATCATGATTATCTTTGGTGTCATCTTCCAGCTCCCTACTGTCTTTGTATTGTTCCTACCCTATTCATATGTTCAGATGAATTTTGGGATGACTTGACTCAACCTCTGTTGATATTGGATATGCTCATGTATCTTTCCCGTCAGTTTTCCAGGCATCATACAGGTGTAATGTATAATTTCCGCCTGGCAGAGTATATTGTCAATTTATTAAAATGGAAGTGCTCACCATTTATATTATACAGCCATCTGTTCATTCATTGATAATGTTAGTTCATTGATATCATTGGTTCTCATATTAAAGATGTTGCTGTTATTCCATAGCTGTCGACGATTGCTCTTCAATATAGGACTCTTCAATCTTATGGAGAAGATATATATCTTTGTTCAGTTCATATATAGAGAAATTCATTCACAGGTTCTGTAGTTGTTGTTCAGAAAGAGAGGAGTATTTCTGGGAATATTTCTAGGTATCTTCCTTGCTATTAACATGTATGTATATGTACGTGTGTGTGTGTTGACTATTCCTAACCAAATATTCTGTTAACTTTGTTCTTCCATATGTATTCTTCTTTTCCATCTGCATATATTCCTCTTTTTATCTTCACATGCTTAAATCATATCTATATATCAATTGTCCTCTTCATACAAGGCTGCTGGTTTACATATGATATACTTTATTAATCGCCAAGCATGATTCTTCTTCATGGTTCATAGCCACATCTTATATCACAGTGTTATCACAAAACGATGCAACTCCTAGGAAATGGGCAACCCTTTGAATAGTTATGTTCATTGACAAAGACTGAAAATACTAATTGCTTCTTTTGAACACATTATTCATCCTCAAATTTTCCACAGAACTGCTGGTGTCTATATGATATTATTCCACACTTGCACTTCTCTCTATTTTAGTCTCAAATATTAATTTACATATCCTTAGGCCTTTTTGTGAAGAAAGACATCTCTTTGACTAGAGATGACCTTTTCAAAAGGCATCAACTTTTGCTAACAATTTCTATATTTATATTGCGTTTTGAAAAATGCTTTTTTTTCTTCAAATCAATCTGGTTTTATACCTTCTTACATTCAAATAATCTTCGTTGTCCAACTGACTTCTTTCATTTCCAATACGGTAAAGGCAGGACTAATGGACCTCTTTGGCTGCCTTCCACTCAGCCTTTTCTCCAAAGCAGTGCATACAAAGGACGAGCAATGCAGACCATATACAACAAAAAAATTGATATTTGTCTGTCATTGTTGCATTTTGTCATCAATGGTGCAGTGCAAAACAATTGCAAATCTTCCAACATCCGTCATCCATGTGCATTTTGGTTTCCCTCATCTCTCAATCTTGTTTACTCTTTTCATATTTTCCATTCCACTTTATTTGTTCTCATATCAAAATTTTAAGAATGTAAAAAATCAAAGGTGATGTAGAAAAGTGCAGGAGGTTAAGCTGGTTCAGCAGTAGTTGAGAAACTCGAACTCAAAAATAAATCGGCATGCACAAAATTTTTTTAAACTGGAACTCAGCAACAACTTCACAAATTTATTGAACATATTAAAATATATAGTTTTTAAAATTTCTTCTTTTTCACTATGTAATGCTCGACTAAGGTTGCAGTAATAATTAATATCAACAAGATTTACAGAGATGCAATAGTTCAGCAACATTCAACCAGATTGATTTAAGGATGGCAAACCCAAAGCACACCCCCTCCCTCCAACGTAGAACCTACAAACTTATAAGCCCAAGTCAAGTTAGAACAACATGTTTTGCAAGCAGCCGTAGAATAAAGACTGAAAACATTACATTATTAAAGAAAAAAATCTCTACAGACACCAACCCGCCATTGATATTGTCATTCTAGAGTCCCTACATAAGTTTTCTTCTCAATGGAGAAGATAGACAAAATTAATCACAAAGAAGCAAATACATCAAGCGCAATAATAGAAATCCTCAAAGAAAACAATTTTGGCAAAGGTTTCCATTAAAGCAAAGTTGGCTTTGGTGGCAATGCCCACCATTTGGAGCTACATCCCAACCATGCTAATTGTCAATGATGCTCCAACCCACTTACCTCCAAATTGTGAATAAATGGTTGTATCGCCACTTCAACATCTAGCCAAAACAATTTGGGAATGCAATGGACCAACACATTCTAATGCCATGTACCATAAGAACCACAATTTCTATATCATTTACAAAGATGTTTTGAAAATCTCCCTCAACAAAATCAACTACTACACATTCAGCTCTGTCAAATTCAACAACGAAGCAAGAAACCTCAAAAAGATGACCATATCCATCCAGTGTCTATTTGTCAAGGACAAGAAGTCTACCCAAAGCCATCTTAATAGCAAGATACCTAGAATCTCTGGTTCGTGATGAAATACAAGAAAGACATTTGTCTTTTGTCACTCTTGAGACAAATGGGAGTCTCAATCTCTTACTGCTTCTAAGAATTGTTCTTCCATTTTATTGGAATCACCGCTATCGTTACACCAAAAGCTCGAGCTGTCAATAACATCACAACAAACAAAGACGGGATACACGAGAGGCAGTTAAGCACACATCACAAATCCATCGGTCTATGCTAAACAGTACCTTCACGTAGAGGGGGCAGAGGCACCAACCTCCAATCCGCCCCTCAGCTTGACCCGAGGAATTTTAACCCGTAACCCAATGCTTTGATACCACTTGTTGGAACCATTGCTGGCATTACACCAAAAGCTAGAGCTTCAATGAATGCAACAACAGCCGGAGACAATGAACCACGAGACATGGTCAAGCACATGTCACAAATCCATTGGCCTTTGCTGAAGAGTACCTTCACCTAGAGGGGACAGAGGCACTAAACTCCTCACACGTTTTTCTTAGCTTTATTCTTATAAACAAGGTCTCTCCATTCCCAAGGCACCACCATTTAATGCTTGCCCACGACATTCCATTTGGGGAAATATTAATACACAAGCCTTCTTAAAGCGATGTAGTGCCACATTGCATTTAACTAATGTCCTATCAAGGTTTCTCTCTACCCCTTTACTATCTAGTTTGTGAAAGGCCAAAAAGATGCATTGGATCCAGAAATCTCAATTTCCTTGAAGCTCGATCACTTAACAAACATTCCCTTTATAAATATGATGGCACTAATACATCTAACATCACCCATTACTAATGTCACCATGGATCGTTTTCTAAAGCCAGTTGCTCCCATATCCAAACAATTCATGTAAATGTAGATTAAATTTCTGTCAGATTTAGAATAATGGATATCTTTTATATTTCAGGATTGAATTTAATAATCTCTTATTTGATATGAGCAGGTTTAAATCAGAAAATGAGGACCTCGATCTTATGCCAAATTGTAGGAGAAATGCAATTTTAGTATTTACAAATACTGAATACTACAAGTCTGATATAATTCTGATTATGCTCGATCTGCTCTAGATAACAATTATAATTTTTGATGTTTCTAGGCAGATCAATTCAAGGTTATATATATTATTTCAATGGACATGTCTCTACACAGTGGAGACACGTCTATTCACAACATGTCTTCCAATATGCAACGATTCAATACAAAGATGAAACCCAATCATAATAGGGATTAGTTACGACTGCATTCTTAACTAAAATAATATATAAATATGAGATCACCAAACATTGGATATTAATCAGACTTAATCTGATTCAACATCATTTGCAATCAATGAAGATAGTACATGAAATATTCATAGATGATCTGTATGAACAGATTTGCCAATACTTGGATTTATAACTATGATCTGGTATATGTATGATGAACAATTTTCCAATCTCTCTCTCTCTCTCTCTCTCTCTCTCTCTCTCTCTCTCTCTCTCTCTCTCTCTCTCTCTCTCTCTCTATATATATATATATATATATGTATGTATGCACAAATATCATTCATTTTTCTGACCATAGCTATCATATTTTTTAAACTCCCTCTTAGCTGGGGAAGATAAAGATCTAAACAAGTATATATATCACAATAGGCTCATCTATTGTGAAAAGAGATATCACCTAACTTGTGATATCTGAGGATATAATATGCTCAAGAATATCAAGTCACGTGACATTTGCTCAAGAATATCAAATCGCGTGACATTCTTCTTATATGTGTATGCGTGTGTGTGTGTGTGTGTGTGTGTGTGTTATGGTGTGTACACTGACATCACATTTCATGATGTCTACCATGACATATCTGACAAAGAATATAATGATCTATAACTGATATCAAGTCTTGTGATATCTTTCAAATTGTTCAAGAGAAACTATCATGACATGTCCACAAATATCAAGTCACGTGATAGAGAACTAATAATTGTAAAGTCGTTACCTTAAAATATTAGATACAAGTGTATATTATTTGAAAGATTGTCACCTTTCAATAATGTACACAAGTGGGGCCAATAAAGTCATAGAGTCACACATATGACAGAGTTTACACATTAGAAATCTTTTATATATGAGTACAAATAAACACTTTTGAGGTTTAATCTCAATAACTTACACTTCAACCACGCAAGGTTCTCCTTAAGTGTTCCACTTTAACTCTGGAGAGAAGCTTAGTGAGAATGTTTATTGTTAGATTGCTCTCACTAATATACTCCAACTAGATCAAATTCCTTTCTCCCATATCTCTCACATAGTGGTAAGGAATCCCTATATGCTTCAATTGATCATGGAATGTTGGATTCAGTGAAAGCTTAATACAACTCTGATTATCACAATGGATAGTAGGTTTCAAGGGTTCACCAAATAGTCACACAATCAATTTTCGAAGCCATACAGCTTCTCTTGCTCCCATAGAAGCTACAATATATTCGGTTTATGTTGAGCTTTGTGCCACTAAAAATTGTCTCCTACTTATCCAAGAAATCATAACTGATACCAAACTGAAGCAACATCCTAATATGCTTTTCTGATCAGTTATACTTGCAGCCCAATCTGAATCAAAGTATCCATGTAGATCTAGGTCAACATTTCCAAATTTAAGACCATATCCAATAGTACCTTGAAGGTACCTCAAAATATGTTTTGCAGCATCAAGGTGTATCTCTCGTGGTTTGCAAATAAACCGGTGTAAGGCATTCACTGCATAACAAATATACAGTCTAGTGTTAACTTGGTACATCAAAGATCCAATTATTTGTCTATAAAGAGTAGGATCTACAAATCTAGATTCTATTGCTGCTTCTTTCGACTTATGTAAATTGGTTTCCATGGGTGTAGACATCAGCGTACAATTTAATATTCCAAATCTCTTCAGAAGATCAATAGTATATGTTCCTTGATTTAAAAGAATACCATCAAATTTTTGCTAGACTTCCAATCCAAAGAAGTAAAGTAAAATGCTCAAGTCCTTCGTGTTCAATTCTAGCCAGGTCCTTCTTACACTAGACAATAAGGTGAACTTCCTCTGTAATTAGCAAGTCATCAACATACAAGATTAGTATTAACATTTTTCCTTTGATAACTTTAACATAGAGCTTTTGGTCTACATCATTCTTTGTAAACCCTAGTCCCATAAGATAGTCGTTGATTCATTCATACTAGGCTCGGGGAGCCCGTTTAAGTTTGTATGGAGCTTTCTTCAATTTGCATACATGTGAGGTTGCACTATGAATCGTAAAATCTTTAGGTTGTTCTAGATAGACTTCTCAATAGTCCCATTCAAGAATGCAGTTTTCACATCCATTTGGTGGATTTTCCAACCTTTAGTTGGTGCAATAGCTATGACTGCTCTAATGAAAGTATAACGGGCAACAAGTGCAAATGTCTCTTCACAATCAATACCTTCCTTTTGTGAGAACCCTCTAGCAATAAATCATGTTTTATGTTTCTTTGTATGCCATCTGTAGCATGTTTGATTTTGAAGAGCCATTTGGAAGAGACAACTGATTTCTCTTTAGGTCTAGGTACTATATCCTATACATCATTTTTCAAAATGGATTGATACTCCTCTGTCATGGCATCTTTCCATACTTGATGCTTGAGAGCTTCTATTACACTAGTAGGTTCTTGGTTAATTATTTTGCTCATTAAGGATCTGTTGGGCCACTTACATTCTGTGAAAGTTCCTTTGGGTGCTGCAAACACAATCTCAAGTAGAAAACAAATCTCTCATAATCATATTCTATATTAATTTTGCCAACCTTAGCAAAGGATGCTTGTTTCTTTGCTCCGTCAAGACATTTGACTGCATATTGTCCATATTGATCACATCTAATACATTAATCTTGGGAAACATCTTTCCTCTGCTTGGATGAACCCTTTCCATGAAAATTCATTTTTCTTTTGAAATTCTTCTTCTTATCTTTCTTATGAGACTTAGTGTTTAAAACATAAATATCCCCTTCTATAGATTTTTTATTGTTTCCTTTTGTCATTTTTCTAGCTTCCTCTTGTAGACGCCCATGAATTTGGTAGGCCACCTAAAGCTATTCGTGTTAACTCTTTGCTATCATTTCATATCCAAAAGTTGACAGTTGATCCCTTAGCTCAGTGGTTCTCTTGAAATATGCATGGATGGATTCTCCTTTGTTCATGCTTATGTGATTAATTTGTCTCTTTACTGCAAGGTTTTTGCGAGTATTATTTATTTCAAATGTGCTTTCAAGGGATTTGAAAATAAGGTATCCAGTCTCCTATTTTGCCAATATAGGTACCATGTGATCCCTAACTGCATCTGCTATTAATTTCATAGCTTTTTCATTATTCTCCATCAATTGACATTTCTCTAGTTCATTCTTAGGTTTTGTCTTCTTATCTTTCACAAATGAATCTGACTCATTCTCTTTTAGTATTGTCACAATTTTTAACTTCCATGATGTGAAGTTGTTTGGACCTTCAAGACGATCCTCGAGTCTGGTCACACTTGACAATTATGAAGAATGACATGTGACTGCAATAACAAGAGTGTAATCTGATATCTCAAATTTAATCGGATTTTCCTTAGCAAGGCTCTGATACCATGTAAATGTAGATTTGATTTCTATCAGATTTAGAGCAATGGATATCTTTTATATTTCAAGATTGAATTTACTAATCTCTGATTTGATATGTGCAGGTTTAAATCAGAAAAAGAGGATCTCAGTCATATGCCAAAATGTAGGAGAAATGCAATTTTGGTATTTACAAATAATTAATACTACGAGTATCCTCTAGATAATATTTATGAGTTTCAATGTTTCTAGGCAGATCAATTCAAGGATATATATATTATTTCAATGGACATGTCTTCCAATATGCAGCGGTTCATTACAAAGAAGAAACCCGATCATAATCAGGATTAGTTAAAACTGCATTCTTAGCTAAAATAATATATAAATATGAGAACACCGAACATGGAATATTAATCAGACTTAATCTGATTCAATATCATCTGCACTCAATGAAGATAGTACATAAAATATTCATAGATAATCTGTACAAACAGATTTGCCAATATACTTGGATTTACAACTATGATCTGGTATATGGATGATGAACAGTTTTCCAATCTATGTGCGTGTGTGTGTGTGTGTGGATGATGAACAGTTTTCCAATCTATGTATGTGTGTGTGTGTGTGCGCACGCCTGCACATAAATATCATTCATGTATTTGACCATAGCTATCATACTTCAACAATTCGTTGTCAAATTAGCAAATGAATCAACATCTGAGTTTGTCTTCCTACATACACGGTTGACAGTATAGGATACGAAGAATCCTAAAATATCCATTATTATTGTCATAAAGCATGATCTTACTGTATTCACAACAAGGGTTGCATTACCTTAAATCTTCAACTTAGTAATATGGAGACCTTGCAAAATAACAACTTGTGAGTGGGGGCTTACAGCTCTACAATGTTATTGGTGTCCTCCACTGATTAAGTTACCAGTTTTCCAACTACCTCTCTACCCGAAACTCAAATGATGCGGTGTCAGGTTCCCACAAGAAGCTCTCACCAAAGGCCGGCTTAAAGTACCTTGCCTGGGGTGGTTTCCATACTATATCAGCCCCGATTTCTCTACCTAGGTGCCCTCACTGCCTAGAAAGGGAGGGATCTTCAAACCACTCTGTTTTAAACTTATTCTCCTGTCCCAATAAATGAGTTTGTCAATTAAAAGAATAGAGAGTTGTCCAGGTATTTACCACTTTTACGATTGCTTTCACTTTATTCAATAAGGAATACAGTGTCATTTCTTTCTCTGCATTGATTTGGTTCCTTCTGTACCTCCCAAGTTAGCAAAGAGGGACTCATAATCCACAAGCATCCAAGAAGACCCATTCCAACTTTAGTCAACCACCCCTTGAAGAGACTCATTTTATCATTAGGTAGAGCAATGACTTAGCAAGCTTGGCATAAAGCCATTGCCAGCACAATTGTACAAAGGGGCACCCCAATAGAAGATGATCCATGAACTCTTCTCCATTTCTACACAATACACATCTAGATAGGTCCATGAATCCCTTCATATGTTTGAATTTTCTTTTTGATGGCCACCCGCACAAAAACTCCAACCTTTGGCATAAAGTACATGCTCCAACAAAACTGCATCAGTATCTACATTTTAATTTGTTGTTCTAGACTTGCCACCATTTTGTAGCCATCTTTACAATTGAAGGAACCATTCTTTCAACCAGCCAAATATAATTTGTCTTGACCTTTCTGTAACACTACCAATCTGCTAGCTGGAGCATTTAATACTCTATTGACTTCAATTATAGGTAAGGGGGAGCAGAAAGTGTTCCACTTCCACCCCAGTAGACAAAAACTAGAGTCTTTCACAACACATCCCCTGATCTATTTTAGGAAGGCCGTGGTAATCTCAACAACAAGAATGCCATCCAGACTTGGATAACCTCCCAATGAATCTTCCCAAAATAAAGTTGACCTCCCATCATAGATATCCCAAGATAAGGACTCTATGATCACTGATCCTAAGATTGAGTACAAAAATCCAACTCCAGAACCTCTTGGTGAATTTGTTGTCTTGAAGATTCTGATGGGAATATTGTTGTTGAAATACATTGGTTGAAGAATTTTGTCCCACTTCAAATGAGGTTCTTTATCCATTCACCAAACTAATTTAGCCCCAAGAGCATTGTTCTACCAAATCTAATCCATAAGCCCAACACCCTTTGCCATGTTTCTTTGAACAAAATGTCATATCCCGTGAGATAAGAACCACTTTGCTAAAAGAATATTCTCATAAAATGAATCAACTACCGATTCCCCCCTACAGTAAAAGCCGAGCAAGACAACAAATACATGAGAATAGAAGAAATCCTTGCTTGGGCATTACTATCCTCCTAGGCCATGATAACTATCATCCCTATCAAGAAGATATTCACTTATCTGTCTTATCTTCAAGGAGATCCCATAGTTTGATTGCCCTTAAAACCCTTTTCAACAAAATGGAGTTTGTCCTGACAAAAATAGCAATTGATAGAATTTTGACCAATCTAAAAGAAACATGTAGTTTCCTCGTCATGTTGCTACTATCCTTAAAAACTTGAATTCCCCACCTTATTTATATAGATCTCATGTCTTCCAAGAGGCAATCTGGATTCATCTAAAGCTTTGTCACGCAAAATTAAATTGCAATGGAGCATTTTATGTCAACATAAGCAAATGAGCACTTGAGTGTGTAATTTCGAATGAGATTAACATGTTGGTAGCAGCAAGGGTTGTCTGATAAAATCAACAATGAAGTGGAAGCTCAAGCAATTATGTTTGGACTTAAACTTGAATTATGTTTGGACTTAAACTGGAACATCTCTAGAATATTAAAAGAATTGAAATTGAGGTCTTTCACATGTAATAATTCATCATCTTAAATTAAATATTTCTCCAAATTGTTAATTACAGAACATTTCAATGTCAGAGTAGGATTTGCTTGAAGAGCTAGTAGTCTTCTTTATTAGTAACATATGTAGCAAAGCCAATAAGCCTATAGACCACCTGGCAAATAATGACCTCGGGAATGCAAAATAACTACAATGATAGAATCAAGCATTAGTTTAATTGCTACGAAGTCTGGTTCACCTAGCTGGGAACCTGGTATCAGTATAGTTCACCAATGGAGATGGACACGACCCTTCCAAGCAGGCTGGTTCATTCAAGCCAATCTTAGGTTGAACCAAGGTAGACACAACCAGAACAAGCGTGAACTGTGTACATTTTCACTAAGAAACATTCCATAGTTCAATCCAGTAAACAATTATTATAAAATTTGAATAAAGATCTTCAATATTACAAAACAAAATTTGTTCAAGTTCAGATATTTATTACATCAAATTAAACTAGCCTTCAAGATTTCTTCCTGTGAAATTTTTATATCCAGTTGCTCATAATGATCATTGTCCAACTCTGGTTATAAATTATATTTTAAACAATAGACAATATCTTCAATAGATGAAACATCAGGCATCTTTGACTTTCAAGGACCACGACTTTTGGAATAGGAGACATCAGATAGAACACCAGTGGGCAAGTTGGAGGGGACAGGAACTGGATAAGATAGATACCAACGCAGCAAAACCCATTTGGAGTCTACTCAAAAATCAGAAGTGAATCATTAAGATAGAAGATAATAAGAAAAGATATAGAGGGCATTGAAGAAAATAATCAGGGTAGGGAACATTGCAGACATAAGAGAATAAAACAAAAAGAACAATAAAATAAATATCAATGAGCAAATCCCGTCAGAAAATAAGATATAACAATTGCAGCAGAGCATTGAATTGAGGGAATGGTAAAGACAATACAGAGACTGTGATACCTAACAACAGACAAACGGTGAGAACAGCATGGCCACACATAAAGTGGACAAGGGAAGAATAAGACAAGAGTATCCTTGCTAGCAACAGCAAAGCAAAAGATGAAAGTTGATAAGTCTATGAAAGCAGGAGTTTATAGTAATGCAAAGATACAATCAACAGCGATAAGGAAAAAGAACAAAGCGATTGGAGGAGAGTAAGACACCTAGGTGGAAGACTTCGCATTTAACACCATACAGCATAGCCAAACAATAACTATTACTGATTGCATACTAAAGAAGAGTTGCTACCTGCCATGATTGTTCAAAGGGAATTATAGGAAGACCACAAACGTACAAGATAGTGCTCTTATCGAGTTAAGAACCATAAACAAACGTGCAATCTCCAACTGATAACTCTAAGACAGAGAAATAGAGGAAATGAAATTGCAGAACTAACACACATTTAAGGTATTAGAGAATACATAACAACAGATTTTAAAGAACAAGTCAAGGTTCTAAGCTCATTATCCAATCCAAGAAGAGGGGACATTACATATTTTAACATTTTGATGATAATATAATGCTATGATTAAAATTTTATGGTGTTTTTGTTGTTACTGTGATTTTAGGTGCATTCTGATTTTAATTCATGCTTCTAGGCTCTGTGTGTGTGTGTGTGAGTGTGAGTGATGACTACTCATATCCATACCCCTGGGATGCCAAGTGCACGTACCCAAGTACCAAATACTCATAGGAGAGCATCATAGCTAAGGACCTCGAATAAGATTTCTGACTTTTGTTTCAGGTTTTTCTTTGTGTATCAGCTTGCCATTTATTAAGCTTATTTCAATATGTAATCACTAATCAGTTTGAAACTTTGTTACCATAGATGCACATATCACTAATTTATGGGAAGTAAGCGTATTTATTGCGCTAGAATCTGACTGGTGATGAATTGCCACATTTTAGTGCAGATTTTTATCGCCAATAAGTTCACAACTTATCACTGATAAAAACGTTATAAGTCATTTATATATCAGTCGCAGTGTGCTAATATGAGCTGATGGCAAAACAAAAGGGTACTCTCCATTTCTTGAGTTGTATGTTATTGTTTGGGGGAACAAAGCTTCCAAAATTTGCAGAGATCTAGAGCAATTTTCAGTGAATATGAAGCGGATTTGAAAAGGTTTTTGAAGCAAAATCAAATTCACGGGTAAGTTTTCAGCCGCAATGCACTAATAGAGATTGAAAGCAAAACAAAAGTGCATTCTTCATTTCTTGAGTTGTATGATGTTGTATGGATGGAAATAATGCATCCAAGGTACTGAAAGGTTATTTGCGGGAACCTAGAACAGTTTTGAGAAGATTGGAAGCGGATTTGAAAAGATTTTTGAAGCAAGATTAGGTTCACAAGTATGTTTTCAAGTTTATTTTTCTTTCTTTATCATTTTGTCTTTACTTTATGGCATCTAGGTTTATAAAAACCCTATAATAGCATTTGCTAAATATTCTAAATTGCTTCAGAGCGTAATGAAAAAGATTTAACACCGAATTTTAACAATGATTCTACATTTTTTCATAGTCTTCTCAAGAATATCATATTTTCTTAGAAATTTCAAACACGTCGCACTTTTTTTCAACTATGTTTAAAATTATTTAAACTATTTCAGTTTGCTATTTTTTAAATTAAAATATAATATATTAATTTGTGGTTTCAATTTATATGTGTGGGTTCAAATTTAATTAAAATGGCAAATAGATATTCATCCACAAGTGGGTCAGTTGCAGGATCTATCTGTGCATCAATGGACACATATCTATCTGGATATGTAGGCAGTGGGCACACATCCTAAAGGGGCTAGCCATAAGGCTTGGAAGTATGTCTTTGAAGGATTCAAAATTAATAGCATAATTTTCTTTAGTGTGAAGTACCAGCATTTTCTAAGTACTTTAAATTGCTATAGAGCATAATGAACAAGATTTAACCCCAATCTTTAACAATGCTTTTAGAATTTTTCATAGTATTCTCAAGAATATCATAGTTTCCTAGAAAAGTCAAACCCTAACACTTCTTTTCCAAATTTCAACTATGTTTAAAATTTCTTAAACTATTTTAGTTTGTTTGCTAAAATTTCTTTATTAAAATATTATATATTTATTTGAGATTTCAATTTGTATGTGTAGGTTGAAATTTGATTAAAATTGAAAATAAAGATTCATCCACAACTAGGTCAATTGCAGGGTATGGTAGTGCCTCAATAAACGCATGCCAATGTAGATATATATACATGTGTCCTAAAGGGGCTAGGCATAAGGCTTGGAAATATGTTTTTGAAGGACCCGAAATTATTAATGTAATTTACATGTGTGAAAAATAAATTGGTGGACGCATATACCATCTAATATCACGAGTCTTGGTCTCCTAGAATATCGACATTCAATATCCACCAAATACTTCAAAAAAAATTATATCACATCTGATATCATGAGTATTGGTCTCCCAAAATACATGATATCCACCAATTACTCTTAAATGTTTGATATCACATATAATATCACGAGTATTGGCCTCCCAAAATATCAATGATATTCACCAAATACACTTTGAGTAATAGCCTTCCAGTATGTTGAGATGCAAGACATTCACCAAATACTATGAGTAAAGGCCTTCCAAAACATCAAGTCGCGTAATATTCACCAAGTACTCTATGAGTAATGGCCTTCCAGAACATCAAGACACGTGATATTCACCAAGTACTCTATGCATAACATTCCCCATGTACTCACAAAAAAAATTTATAAGGTATGTGCACATGCATTCTCATAATGCTTACCATATAAACATCCACTATTCAAAGTATAATCTATCATGATCTGCATAGACATTGTAATATATCCATCATAATAGAAAATTAAGTTATTGTAAGATCGTCACCTTTCAATAACTTCTACAAATACAAGTGACATCGTTTGGAAGTCGTCACTTCCTTATGATGTACACAAGGGGTAGGCCCATTAAAGTCACAGTCATGAGGTATATTCATAAGCCACAGTCCTCTTGACTGCTACAATTTATTGATCACTGGAGAGTCCATCTCAACATGGTTTACTCCCTCTAAATCAATATGACTAAGATCACCGAAGGTTGACTGAATCATATCCTCCATCTACTCCTTCAGACAAATGTGTCAGACTCTGTCTGAACATCAATCTTCTGAGCTCCTTTACCTTTGAAGAAGTGTCAGACTCCCTCTAAATATGATACCAATCTCCTTTATCTTGTAAAAACATTCTCAAAGAAAAGATCAAGGCAAATAGCTCTTATAGTGCATATAGAAATACAAATAAGAGAGGTTTACTATATTAGGAATACAATACTTGAAAATTTTGTAGTAGAAAAGAATATTTATCTCATGTAGTCAAAGGATAATGCTAGGATGGTGAATCCCCTTAGGTTTTGGGACTGATTTTCTTTTAAGCTCAAGCGTAAAAGAATTCCTCATCATCAAGACTTTACCTCACATGCCGGATTACGAAACTATAAATAGATCTGCTTGATATAGGTTCATCTTCTATCATATAACTCTAAAGGTTTCAAAATTTAATCCCTCTATCCTCTTATAGATTCCTTATAACCTTTCCCTCAATTTTGATTTGATCCATTCTTGTATAGTCCTCCTATATATGTAGCTTGACGGATTATCAATAATTTTGTTTGCGAATCCCATGCTAGAGGTCACAATGGTAAGGGGGATTGGAATTCCCAAGATAGTAGAGAATTATCAAGATCTCCCATCAGTTTGCTAACAGCTCCAGAAGCTTCGCATGTATGTAATGAAATAGCATGAAGTGTCAATCTAATCTCAGGGTCAATTTCTACTAAATCCAGGCATTGAATGAAACTAGGACCATCATATTGAAGAGGTTTCAACCCCTTGCATATTCCAATACTAACATTCCATTTTTATGTTTGGCAAATGTTGACTGTCCCAGACGTTTAGTTTGACCCAAACAATATAAACTTCCAAACTAATAATCAGTTCAAATATTTGATCAATCATCATGTAACTGCATTCTATAGCATCAAAGTCTAAACAAAAATTATGTTCTTAACTTCATTGTATAAGCACCATCTTCAAACGTTTATTTAGTGCCTTCTTTAAATATTTCATTCTCTCACAGCTTAAGAATTTTATACTCTACTAAAGCAATACCGATGTTCTCTCCACACAAACCCAATAGCAAATAAATGTAATAAATAAAACATCATGCACATATATTATATACACAATTCCTGTGGACAATATATATCTTCAGCTATCATGTTTTATATAGATATACAATTCATCTTTCAATTACTGTCCTTTGGAGATTTGGCATAAAATATCTTTACATATTCATGTTAACACAGAAAACACCTAGCCGAAGTCGTAAGGCACTCAAGGAAAGGCTAGGAAGAAAACAACCGCACAACAGGCAAGTACAGAGTAATGCCGGTTTCAAGAAACAACAGTTGTGAAGAGAGAAACACCTGCAGACAACAAAGAAAATGAATACACGCAGCAGACAACAGTCACAACAACATGAAAGACACGGAAAAACCGAGAGGTGCAAACACTGGAAGCCCAACCCAATGCGAGGCGAATTTATAAGTGGTGGCCAAGGGATAGTGGATTTGTGGATACGTGAGCTACGAAGAGAGCTTACTATGCCCTCAAGTGCTGCTTCTTCAACTCCAATTGTGTGATACTTTGAGTTTCAGAAATGGCATAAAATATACAAAATTATATCTAATATCTATGTATATTACCATTGTGTAAATATTCTATTTAATTCATACATTTGAAATATAGGATATATATATATGCAAAGAAATGCGAGGGATATACAAAATTATATTTAAATTTTTAATATCTAAGTATATTACCATTGTGTAAATATTATAGTTAAATCATACATTTGAAATATACGGTGACATTAATAAAATGTATATTATAATATATAAAATAATTAAATTTAAATATAAATATCAAGATACAAATTATAATAATTCATACCAATAATAATTATCATATTAAATAAATAAATAAATATTAAACACTAAATAATTAAATTAAAAACCTTGGTAGTCAGCAGTGGAAGGTTGCTATGGAATATGTCCCATTAGAATATACATGCTGCAAGGAATAAAATGTGGCATCTAACAGTGAAGATTGTAACAGACGTGAAATTTTAGTTTTATTACAAACACGCATACCAACATTAGCACTACACATACCATGGAAATGAACATTACAGAGGAGAAATAATGCTTCCAGGAGGCATCCGCTTCTGAATCTGCAGCAAACCCAGGCACATCGGTATCTGACCTATTTAGTTTCAACTGCTTTTAATTTTAATAGCTGCCATCCCAATGTTCCCAGAGCAGTGTAAGTTTTTGTGGTCACCGAACCCTAGCCCTCAAAGAAAATGAGGAACCCATACCAATAATATTTGATGAAGTTTAGGCAAGAGCCTACGACCCAATGGTAAATTGTGAGCCTGTTATCTGGAAGATCTTGGGTTCGAGTCTACTAGAGCTATATATATAATAATAATAATAAATCACAACACAACAATAATAAATAATCATGGCTTCGGTCTCTTATCGATCAAAAATATATGTTTGAAGTTCTAAATTTACTTGATACTTTTTCTAAATGTATTCATTGCAGCTACCTATTGTTGAGACCATTCTCTACATTATGTTAATTGTTGAGATTATCTCTGTATTTATAGGTGTTCTACACAGATGGTAGTTGTGATATTATTCTCCATAGCATGTTGGCTACTAGTGTCCTCCATATTTCCAGTTTCCAGGGTAATGTCCACAGAATTGTTGTGAATCATAGTCAATTATAACGGAGTTGGCCAATGTCCCAAATCACTTCAACTGTGTCTTAACTGTGCAGATGGCCAGGAGGGAGGGGGGCAGGTGGAGTGGGACCGGTTTATTTTCATACATAATCTACATAGTTGCTTGCAAATTTTGTAGACGTCAACAATTCCCAAATTCAACCGATGTCTGGATATTATTGTGCAAATGATTCTCCATTTCCTCCACTATGTAGATGTATTATTGATATACAAATACACGGGGATGGCTTAGGAGGAAAATCCATAGAATCGCCACTGGGTTGTGAGGACACTGCAAGGATCATTGAGGATTTCATTTCAAAGATGAAGCTAAATTTCTCTTTACTTGTGCTATGGTGCTGCTGTTGAGCTGCAAGTATTTGTAAACAATTTATTATTTATATTCTGAACAGAATGATCTGGATAAATTATGACCAGTAACACAAGACGTCCTTGTGTCATCAGTCTCTTATCTAATAAGTGAATAAAGTGCAAACAATGCTTTTAATATATATGTAGTCATTACTCAAATAATATTTATGGAAGAAAAGAAATTTATTAAGGTATACAGAGTGCGTACTTGTTTTAGTCTGTTTTGCATAAAGCGTGGTATCTTTTAGTTCACCAAACACTAAAGGTTACTATTGATGATTCATAGCCATGCATAAATATCCAAATTTGTGAATCCATTTTTTATCAGAATATGAAATCACACAACCTTAGCAGCAAAGCCATCTCCTTTAATGTCCGTGCATTTGCTTTTCTTTTCATTTCTGCCAGCTCCGGTATATCATTTATGTGTTTTTTCGAGTACACACACAGAAGATTCCTGAAAGCGCATTTGAAAACCTCTGATCAAGTTTTTCCTGGAATATAACCCTAACGCTACTCAGCAGTTAACTTTAGCTGTAAAAGGTTTCTATCGGAAAAAAAAATTGAATCAGGTTGGAAGATGGAAATATACCTTCCCATACTGAAAGGCTTACAAACTGGATCCAGTACCACCCTATCTCCTGCTACATATGTCTAGCAAACGGAGCACCCAAGAGGATGACTGTTAGATAATAGGAGGTTATTCTCTCATGAAGCATAAATTGGAAAAGACCATATCATTGACAATCAAATTCTCAGTACCATGTAGCTAATCCTGTATCTTAAAAAAAAACTATTTTAACTTACTATCCTCTCTGCAATCAATGGATTTGTTGTTTCCAGCATTAGTGCAATAACGGCAGGATCTGCTTCAGATTGATGATTTGAAATCAATACAATATTATGACCCTGCACGATTAGATGAAATTGTAGTATAGTAAAAAACATCATGGTAAACATTTTAATTGTAGACAGGATATAAATGGAATCATGCAGTTCAAAAAATTCAGCCTCTGGACATTTTCTTCTATTGCACCTTTCTGTGAAAGCATATTTTTAGACCTAGTAAGAAAAAACATACTTCAGAATCTCTCAAATGGTCTTTTCCCAAAGGCTCAATTTGGGTTGCATATAGAATCATTGCAAATATCTTTACACTTGTGAAATAGAAGAAAACCCCATAACTGATTACCTGTATTAGGAGTTTTTCCATCTCATTGAAAACTGATAAATTTCCAACATATGAGTTCCTAAAACAAATAAAAACCAAATAACAGATCAAATATTAGTAACTATAATATATCTTTATAACAATAATACATCTGTATAATTTGCCAATGAATCTATAACAGCACATTGCAATCATGCAATCTTAAAAAAATCCATCTACCTGAAATTCGCTACTCAGGCATATATTTAACAATATATCCATGCAGCACATATTCCTACATCCAGATTCACTCAGTTCCGTAGAACATAGTAATTCCACTATTACCCAAGAGTTCCTAACAGAATTATAATGCATTATTCAACATTGGAATGTGGTGTACCATAAAATGGTTTCTAGATACCATGCTAGGTTGCCAATTCGAGTATAGGTACAGGTACATGGGTAAGCAAAAAAGTTTTCCTTGGATATAGGCACAGGTACCTCCATGTATTGATGTGCGTACATATGTACTTATGTCCATGTATGTATGTATGTATGTACACATGTATGCATGTATGGATGCATGTGTGTATGTATTATAATTTTATATATACATGTTCAAGCACCAAAGTTACAAATGTAAGAAGAGTGATACTCATAAATTCATAACTGCCAAACAAATTATAAATATAACACCTCATATATTATGTTCATAATTTGCAAAATAAGATAATTTTCAAGTCTCAAAATGTCATTACAAATGAAAATTTAAATTACATGCCCTATTTAATTTCCAATGTCATATTCATCTTCATCAAAGGCCTCAAGGTCAACATCTAGTTCAACCTCATTTGAATCACAATCCATTAAAGTGTCACTAGCACTACCTACATCTATATCAAGTGCAAGAGCTGAAATTCTAAATAACTGATATGATTTTATTACCAATACACCGAATCTATAGAGTTTACCCACGCTATAAAAAGCATTAACATAAAAGTAAAATCATCTAAATAAAGACAAGTTTAACAAGAAATGTAAAAATCGTCTAAATAAAGACAATAACAAAATATAACCGATTACGACAATTCAAAAATAGAGCCTAAATGACTATTAAACTAAGATTCTAAATACTGAGCTAAAAAAAGCAAGAATCCAGGATACTATAATTATTCTATACCCTGCCTCTACGGGCATTCTATCAACTACCTGACATAACAAAAACTGGTTATCAAAAAGAAAAGTAGGTTGACTCCTCTTTAGAACGCTTTTCGATAGGAGCCTGTCGCTGAGACACTCCCTAGTTGGCCTTTTGATCAGCTAACAGCTTCCCATAAAACTTCTCGATATAACCAAGCCTCCCACAATAGTGACATGTGATTTTCTTCTTCGAACCTTCCTCAAATGTGTTGTCTTTTTTGTTGAGCGTATATGTCTTTGCCTTTATCTATGGTAGTAATTGTTTGTCCTGTACTGAGAATTTATTATGTAACTCATCAAATTTCAAATCAACCTTAAGAGTCTCAATAAAGTGTCGGAAGGAGCGTGCCAAGCTCTTCAGCATAATCACCATAATGTCCTGTTCTTCCATCTTGCAATTAATGGCCTCCAATTGATCATGTACACCCTTGATCTTCATAAGATGCTCTTTTAGAATTTTCTAATCCATCATAAGGGAAAACAATATGTTATTCAAAATGAACCCTGAACTCTTGTTAGATGTCTCATGAAGACCCCTCAAGTGATTCTGAATCTCTTTAGTTGTTTTACCTGATGGCACTTCTGGAATCATTTCATCCGTGACTAATAATTTTAATAACATAACTACATCTTGGTAATATAACTGCCTCTTGGTGATCACATCTAAACATTGACACCAGTGTACCCCCAAGATGCTTCCCATCTGAAATCTCAAGCATTAACAAAACAGGGATGTATTGGGGGTGTGGGGACAGCATTTTGGCATCCCCAACATCACACACATCTTTCCACCATCTGTTGGAAACCTTACAGAAGAAAGAAAAATGCATATTAAAAAAAGACATTCTAAATTATTTGTTGGGGTTCTATTCTATTGCTAAGGGTATGTGGGGCCAATCTCTTGTGTTATATTCCTTCAAAACACTATCAAGCTTCATTTCTATTCAGTTTTTCCTTTCTATGTGTTTGTAACAGCAACAAGCAGAAGAGTGAAGAGCTGAAAAAAGGGTGACCGTAAGAGTTAAAAGTGTGATTGCAAGTCATAGATTACTAAGAAGGAGCAAGAAGAAGAAGAGGAGAAAGACTATTCACCTAGTTGAAGGGATTTTTCAAGCAAAAGGAAGGGTTTCTAACTAATTTTTTATTGTATTTTTTTATTTTCAAATGAACGTCATTGTTTTTAGTTTTAAATCTCTTGTTGTTTCATTTTGTTATAGTTATTTCATTTCTAGATTCTCATTATTTCATTTCTAAATTCTTGTTATTTCATTTCCTATATTCTTATTTAACTTAAATATTTGAAGTAGAGCATAAGTTGATGCAATGTCAAAATGAGCTCCGACAATCATCAAACAAGTGATGTTGAGATGGAAACCCATTCTCATAGTGGCAGCGAATCAGATCATGAACCTGAGCAGCATTATGAGAATAGTGACGAGGGTGAGCAAGGGCCAAATCAGCGAGGGGCAACTAGTTCCGTAGGTATTGCACCATCTGATCCACCATCTACTAATTGCCCCTCCACACTTTAGGCAGAGCGGTCTAGGGGAACTTGTGATCCTAAATCTCCTCTCAAACAGTTTGCAACAAAGGATAACATATCCAACACCATCAAGTGGTGGTATGAGTAAATGGAAACGCAACATTTATTGTATAGAATGGTTCAGTAGCATCACTAGAATGAAAGCACACTTCCTCTTTTGGCCAGAAAAAGGTGTTGGAGCATGTGAGTTCTTCAAGAAGCCTAAAAATCTGCATTACGGAATTGAGTTCAACAAGTTTTAAGGTGTTACAAATAACTTGGGAATTGCAATGCCTACTACCTTGTCTGGTAAGTGACAAATTCAGCAGTTGCATAAGCAACATATACAGGGGCAGCCGCGTATTTCTACTTCTAGATCGTAGCAGAGAGCAGCAACATTGTCAGGGGCAACCTCAGCACCTTCATCCACTTATAGTGCTATGGCTGAAACATCCAAGCAAGGGGAAATGCAATCTACAAACTGAAAGTAACCCCATAGAAGATTTGTTTGATGTGCACATGAAAGAGAAGATAGAAGAATCCATTTGCAGATTTTTATTTCCAATGGCATACCACTTCATGTAGCTTGATCTCCTTATCATTAGAAGATGCAAATGGTGGAGAAAGGGGGAGGACCATTATTTCTACTGCCAAGTGAGCAAAAATTTGGACCACAATCTTGGATAAAGAGTATGCCAAGATAACTTCAGCAATAGAGACCATAATGGCATGCTGAGAGGAGTCTGGATGCAACATTATCATAGACGGGTGGACGGACATTAGGCATTGTCTAATTGTCAATATCATAGTTACATGCTCAGAGTAGCCATTATTTCTCAAGGCAATTGAGTGATCAAGGCATGAAAAGGATGTTAATTTTCAATTTTACATCTTCAGTTAGTTATTGAAGAGACTGGGCCAAACAACGTGATTTCCAAGTAGTGACAGATGTAGCACATGTATACAAAGCTGCAATGACGCTTATCGACACAACTTATAGACATATTTGGTGGAGTCCATGTTGTGTTTATGCCATGAACAATGCACTCAAGGACAGGGGAAGATTGAATAAGTTGAGGGAGTGGTCAGCAATGCTAGAAATGTGCAGATGTATATCTATGACCACTACACTTCACATGCACTCATCACGAGCTTCACGAAGGAGTTCTTGAAACTAGTTGAGACCAGATATGTATCATATTTCATTCATTCGGAGAGAATGCTTAAGTTGTCAAAGCCATTATAACTCATGAATATGATGAATGAGTGGACAAAGCAGGGAAGGAGCTTGAAGGAGATAGTGAAGAGTGATGTATTCTAAAGATGTATTATACAATCTCCATCATTAGTCCATCTTTCCAAGTCATCAGATATAGGGATGCACCTAGCCTTGGAGAGGTGTACTACTAAATCGATTCTATGCTTGGCCAAATGAGGGCAATTGTGCAATAGAGGGACCCAACTTTGGCATTCTACAATGAGCACAGTTGGCCTATTATTCAGTACAAATAGGACAAATTAAATGGTTGCTTATGTTTTGTGTCTGAAGTGGTGAGTGCCTAGGCCTGGTAGAGTTATACCGATTCAAGATGATAAGGTGAAGGAAGGGTTCTCCAGCTACATTGATAGGATGTATGACTTTGAGACTGTTGGGAAGGTTCACAATGAGTGGACCAATTTGCTACTATTAGAGGTTATTGGGTTCAGCAAAGGCGGACATAATCACTATGGCATAGGACGATTTGAGTTTGTCATGGACTTGTCATAGGCCAAAATCAACAACTACCACACTGGTCATTCATTTGCTGTCTCAGGGTTCTAGTTCTTCGGCTTCTCAAAGGAATTCATCTACATATAACTTCATCCACTGTCTCAAGACAAACAAACTTACCTCTAAGAGAGAAGAGAAGCTAGTAGTTATACATAGTGGATTGTGTATCACTGATCATAGGACACATGCATACAAGGAGAGCCCAACAACACAATGGGATGTACAGCCAAAGGAGCCATCACAAATTGATGACGATGAGAATATTTCAGATGCAAGTATGTTCGGTGTTCCTTAGAGAAGCTAATAGTTCTAGCGATAACGAGTTTGCCAACCTCTTGAAGGATGATCTAAGGCCTCCTTCACTATATTTTGGCACTATGAATTTGTAGTTTGTACTTGTTTTGATATCATGCTACTCCATATAATCATCGTTATGATAAGATACCCATACTTTTGATATCTATTATATACTATTTAGTATCATCAAAATGATATTTTCTCCAAATTTCTCAAAACGTATCACAGAAATTTAAATAATAGATTTGCATACAGATGGTTCCAATTTATCCAACCAAAAAACAAAATACAAGCAGAAATATGGTTTTCAAAAATAATATTGCATTTAAATCTTCAACAAAACAATAACCAAAATTCAATTGTAAACACAGAAATTAGAACCAAAATGCATGCTAAGAAATAAAGATTTTAACCACATGTGAGATACCTGAGTGATATTTCTAGCCAACAATGGGTGGATGCCCTCAAACTTGCTAAAAGCTAAAGCTTTGTAAAACTCTCCAAGAGAGCAATGTAATCAAAAACACATATCCAAGCATGACGAGAATCAGCCTTCGAAAGTTCTTTTATAACACAACCATGTGACTCTTTGTTTCCTCCAACTTGTATGTCCATCTTTATTTCTATGGTTTTAATTAATCCTTTTAATAGTAAAGTAAAATATTAATATGCATTTAATTTTAACAATCACTTTATCAATAAACTATTTAATCTTCTTGCATTAAAATAAATAATGAATCAAACACGAAAAATGATGTGTGATAGCTCATTCAAAAGGTCTCAACGAGATGTTCCATGTCCAATACTGTAATGCCAAAAACAAAAATTGAACCCTCTTGACTTACTATAAATAGTAAGAATTTGAAAACCCTATTGAATCAATTGCAATTGGCTTAAAATTGGAGTTGCCTGGCCAAATCTCACTGTGTTCCATGCAAAGTCTCGATTAGCCTACGGGACAAAGGCAAAGAGGGTTATAAAGGAGAAAATGGTGGTCAACTTTGCCATTACGTTGGGGGATTACGAGGAGGAATCTTAGCCCACAAAGTTGATACAGCAAGAGCCACCAAAGAGAAAGGGCAAAAATAGGCGACCTCAACCATGCAAGTTAGAAGACCTCTTTGTGTTGATCGTAAGTGTATGATAAGTATGATGAAATGTGTGTGAATCTAGTCTAGGAAAAGGAAATGCAAGAAGTAGAGATAGTTATGTGTGTACCATAGAGATCAAAGTGGGAAGGCCAAATAGTTGATCTAATGCTAATTGGAAGCCCGTATTGACCTGATTTATGTTCTAAAGCCCTCAAAAACTATACAATCTCAACTTGGTTGGACTTTGTTTCTGTACTACATGGGGACAAGATCAACCTTGATCCATGGTCAGGGATGCCCACGACTTGGACCTAGACCAAAAACTAATGTCAAAATTCCAAGATCTACACTTTGGACTGTCGAATATGAAACTGAAGTCACTCAAACTACAAGGTCGTGGATGACCTCGTCTTTAACCCCAGAATGTCAGAACTTGAAATAAAATAAGGATTTGGAAAGTGCTCCAAAAATAGTCTATGGATTTATGTTTAAAAAATACTCTGAATGTGCACTTGCATATAATAGAGAAAGGAAAATTGTTTGGTGGAGAGAGCAATCAACTTTGAATTGAGATAGAGATAAATAAAGGAATGCTAACATCTACTAGAAGCAAATATAACAATGTAGTCGTAGAAATGTTGATGCAATTATCTTTAACATGTGATCAAGTATGTTAACATCATAACCATGACTCTAACATAAAAACCAAAAAGGGAAATCATGTAAGACAAAAACTTATGTATGAATATGTTTGCAGCATGCCTCAATGATGAATGCTTGTGTGGAAGTAAATCTCCTCTTTGATGGCTGAACTCCACTATGAAGCTAGACATAGAAGAGAATATGCATAATGAAGGATGAAGATCTTGAATGCTTGAAGGAAAATTCCTTTGCTTGCTTTTTTGCTCGAGAACTCCTTGAATGCACCTTGAGAGCTTGGGCGTGGATAGCTTGCATGTGTAATGGATAGCTTATATAAAGAATGGATTTGGTGGATGCCAAAATAAAGAGAGAAGGCCTTTTTTTATAGCGATTTCAAAACAAAACCTGAGAAGGGCCAACTCAACAAGCAAGAAATAGCAATATTTGATGTAGGGTCCATGATTTATTTGGTAAAATCACCTAGGTAAGGGACAACCTTGTCCCTTACAACCCAAGTTAAGGTAGGGACAACCTTGTCCTTGACCCGAAGGTGAAATGGCCCAAAAATGGGCTTTGAATCTAAGAAATATTGCAAGTTTGAAGAAAAATGATGACATAAGCAGGGAAATGATCGAAAATGCACTTAAAGCATGATTTATGTGGTTAGGGGAATGAATAGAAGCCCAAGCATAGCAATTGGAGCCAAAATAGAATTTTGAGCAAGATTGGAAGAAGAAAAGAACATAATTTATGTAATTAAATGCAAAGGTCCTAATGTACAAAAACCATAATAAAGAGGGTTAAAAGGTCATATAAAAAAGTGCTTTCATTTTACGACATAGCATGAATTAATGGACTAGAAAAGGGGACATGCAATTTTTGCTTCCCAAAGATTACTTTCCTTCAAGCAATTTGCACCTACATGCTGAAATGAAATGCTTGGATCTCATAGAATGTTGCTCTACCAATATATTGCTCTACTCTAGTATAAATAATATGTTTGGAATTAAGAAGCCACTGATCAAACTCCCATTGAAAAAGCGTAAAAAGCAAGTCAATACCAAGATCCCAAACTACCAGGTTGTCACACCTGTTAGATATGAAGAGATAGTAGTATCCAAAGAAGCTATTATCACTAAACAACTCTCCAACTACAAGTGATCTCCCATGAAGTGCATAACACCCAATATAGGCATAAAATAAAATATAAGCTCGACATAAGTTGTTGTAATGCATAACAACTATCATAGGTCTGAAAAACTCTAAGAGCACTAAGATCAAAACCATGATATATATTTTGCCAAGGTAATTCAAGAGAGACCAACTCATAAGACATCTTATCAATCACAATCCAAGTATTGCTCTTGTAGTCAACTACTGTAAACCTATCATCAACAGTTTGCCTCCAAATGCTAGTGTAGGGAAAACAAGCATTCCAACAAACCCAACTCACTGCAATCGCAAAAACTAATGCTATGAAGTGACCATAATGACTAAAATCATCTCGTATAGACATGAAGAATAATTGAGTCGTGCCCAAGAAATGCCACATAACTAGTTTCACTGAAGTCTACAACTACTCTGAAGTCAACACCCACACTAAGAAGGATCTAGCACAACAATAAATAATCTGAAATGCCATGGGACACATAGAAATCATGCGTAAGGAAGCAACTGAAAACTCTAAGAGCACTAAGATCAAAACCATGACACATATTTTGCCAAGGTAACTTGAGAGAGACCAACACAAGACATCTTATCAATCATGATCCAAGTACCACTCTTGTAGTCAACTATTGTAAACCTATCATCAGCAATTTGCCTCCAAATGTTAGTGTACGGAAAACGAGCATTCCAACAAACCCAACTCACAATAAGCGCACAAGCTAATGCTATGAAGTGACCATAATGACTAAAACTATCCCATTTAGGCATGAAGAATAATTGATTCATGGCCAAGAAATGTCTCGTAACTAGTTGCACTGAAGAGTACGACTACTCTAAAGTCAACACCTACACTAGGAAGGAACTAGCACAACAGTAAACAATCTGAAATGTCATGGAATACAAAGAAATCACGCATAAGGAAGCAACTGAAAAATCATTTTCTCTAATCAAAACATATCAACCATCCATCCTCAACCTAAACCCACTCATTTGTTGAGCCAAAGAATCCATCATGCTCACCTGTAAATCCAAATCTGAACTCATGTGTAGACTGATGGGAATGTGGGTAGCAATAATAACACTAGAAACTAATCCACTACTTCAATCCTATGACCATCTCTCATTACTAGGAATTGTAGTTGGGTTCCAAATCATGCAGCCAATTTAATCCTCATTGTTGGAATCGGAAAAACTTCCCCATCGAACTCAAAGAGTGGAATATCAAATGTTCAATCAGCATCCACCTCAAACAAGGAATTGTCAAAAAAATTTGTTACTTCAACTTTTCAGACAACTATCCAAGTCATAAGTTTGTTGTATGCAATCAAGTTCCTTAATCACTTCTTGAAAAACTCAAAACTTCTTATCTCCTCTTGTTCCCTGTATTGTATTGATTGGTGGCAACAATATGAATTTTTTCTTTTTGAAGAACAAATTGTGTATTCTCTAATATTTCCCGTATATCATTAAGGTCCTTGATGAGGTCACCAACCTCACCCACCTTTCCTTTCAAGTTATCATTATGTACTTCAGCAACCTTTAAAATATCATCTCTATCTGAAAGCAAACATATGTAACATGATTTCATATATTCAATGGTTGTTGGGCTGCTTTGACCACCTGTGAAATTTTTTTTAGTAGAGAGATAAAAACAAGATGCATGGATGGATGGAGTACTCAAGACCCCCCAAAAATTGCATACATCATATATATACAAAGAATGATCCCCCCAAAGGAAGGAAATAAGGAGACATGATATCCCCCCTATAATAAAGAAACTCCAATGTAGATGAAGAGTACCTGCAAGAAAAATATAATCCAATGCCTACAAGAAACATTTCTCTCCTTAGGAAGAGATAAATACATCAAAAGATGAAGAAGCCACTCCATGTAAAAAGTAAGGAAGTTGGAAGAAGTTCTCCATGTATGCATCTTTGAAGACTGAATAGGTGTCTCCAAGCTCAAAGATTCTATCACACCATCAAGCTGACCTATGAGATGTGAAAAATCAAGAGAACATGAAGAGTTGGAAAATTCAATCTCCAAAGAAGGTGAATAAGTATCTCAAAGAGAAACCTCCTTAGATGTATTAACCAAATCTGCATTATGAGACTCATCTGAAAGAGCATCCAGGAATTCATCCCACACTGCAAGATCTAAAACATAAAGATCATCCTGCTGAAGAAGCAGGAGGTGGACTAGGAAGTTCAACACTTGTCTCAAGAACAAAATGATTCAAGTGTCCAATGTTCTCCTCACATGAATTATTCACCCTTGATAAGGGTTAGGTACATCATGAATATCATCATCATTATCAACAAAATGTGCAGAAGAATACAAGCGTGATCTTTGATCAACAACTCCCATAGCTATGACATCTCTAGTCTCCATGTTCCTAATATAGATATAATCAAGAGTGAACTCAACAATTTTACCTTGTGCCCCATGAGTAATTTGGTAAATGGAAAGAAGATTACTGGTCAAGGATGGTACACAAAGAACATCATTAAATGCACCGTCTCCCATAGGAATAGAACCTTTCCCACAAACCTTCATGTATGTATTATTACCCATCAATATAGATGGAGAAGTACAAGGCTCAATAGAAGAAAACATATCCATAGAAGATGCCATATGATGTGATGCACCTGAATCAAGAAACCATTTACCTTGCTCAGGATGTGTGGAAGCAATGAGTGCTTGTCTTTTGCCTTTGGATGATGATGTAGATGTAGTAGTTGCCTGATATTGAGAAGAAGGAGAAGACACTGATGAGGGCAACTGGATATTGTTCTTTTGAAGAATGTGAGTGAGCTATCTTCTTATGGAAACATTTATGCTCATCATGTCCTAACTTTTTGCAATAAGCACATTTATCTCTCTTTCTTCTACATGTTTCCTCTCTTGAAGAGGACTTGGATTCAATATTATGTTGTGAAGGAGAGTCATCACCTTTGTCATGTTGCTTAGGATCCCCTTTTCTTTGGGAGCCTTTGGAGAGGAGTCATTTGCAACCAGCGCTTGATGCTTTGAAGGCTTCAATTGACCCATGTGTGCTAACTTTGCTTGTTCCCTTGTGAGCTAAGCTGCAAATTCATCAAGAGAAGGCATTTTGTATGCACTACCAAGAGCATCCATAGTAGTATAGAATGTGGAAACAAAGATTGAATATTCAGGACCTAGCTTGGAACAAATAGATAATATCAATTGCTCATCATCTTTAGTAATGCCACAATTAGAAAGCTACAATGTAATGGAATTGAACTTAGAGAAAAAGTCTTGAATATTGTCAAAATCACATGGACTTAGACCTAAGCTCATTCTCCAATTTGAATTTTCTTATTCTATTAGGTTTACCAAAGATTCCTTCCAACGTTGTCCAGACATCATGAGGATGTGTGCAAGATGCAATATGATATAGCAAATCACGAGAGATGGTAGATCTAAGAGAGCAAAGTGCTTTATCCCTTCTATCAAACCATTTCCTTCCTTCTGCAACACATGTAGCTAGTTCTAGATTCTGTCCAATAATCATTCTAAGAAATCCAATACTCATCAACTAATTGGAAACTGCTTGTTTCCATTCATGATAATTATATGGAGTGAGTAATGGAACTTTTGAAAAATCCATAATGAAATCAAATGATGATTGAAATCAATTGATAACTCCTTCAAATTATTGATTCAATTAAGAAAATTGACATCCAAGTATTCACCAAGTGCAAATATAGCCAAAAAAGAACTATTTTTGAAAGTGATATGCCCACTCCAAATAACTGAAATCTGATTACAGACCTGGAAAGTAGAGGAAAAATCATGCACTTTCAAAAAAAATTGCACCTAAAAATGTTACCAAATGTGCCCAAATAGAGCCTTGAAAGTTGTGGAAAACGAGATTTGCGATTTTCAGAAAAATTCAGAGACTGAGATCCAAAATCACCTGCACCACTGTATAGATTGTGAAATTCTACCCCAAAAGAAAAAAAAATTGCTCGAAAAAAGGAGTCCTTATGAGGAAGATATCGCTGTTTGAAAATAGCCTCTGAAATTATTTTTTCTGAATCGCCTCCGCCGCACCTTCAAAAATCAAATGGCTCAAATGTTCAATTTGGATGAAACAAAATTCGATTTAGGGGTTTTTGGACCTCCTGTATATCATGCCTGTTACATCCCAAATTTTACCCTAATTTTTTATTTGATCAGATTCATAACTATTGGTTTAACGACTTATTTCTTTTCCTAATCGTGTGAAATGAGTTAGTTATTTATATATGTTGTATCAATTGTTAACAAATTATTTCTCTTCTTGATCATGTGAAACGAGTTAGTTATTTATATACGTTGTACCAACTAATAACGAATTATTTATTTTCATAAGCATGTGAAATGAGTTAGTTATTATAGACATTGATGAAATAACCAATAACCTATAACTGTTATTAGATGATTAGCAGTTGTTTGATTTGAGTTAACGATCAATATTTTTTTTGAATTATTATGTTGGCGAGAATGTTTTGCTCGGGTGATTGCAAGAGAAGACTGAAGAGAGGGGAAGCATTGCTAAACGGGATCATCGGAATGGGATGGTCGTTTGGTTCAGTCATCAAGATCGACAGGTATGACCTAAGACTCTCTTGGAGAGGATACAAAGACTTGACCACAAGTCACATTATGGGACCACATGATCTATTAGGAAAAACAATATAATTAAAAAAACACAAAATAATCTAAATTAAAATATAATTCATACCTTTAGAGATTTAATATTAAATCTTCTTATTTTATCATTATAATAAACACTTAAATACGAACACATAAATATAAAAATGAAATGGCACCAATAAGTTATAATAATATAATCTAATGACGTCAACTCGTCAATATACATTCATGAACATATATAAGAACATATAATACTAAAATAAAATTTGAACTCTTCAATTCCTCCTTATTTCTTTTCCCTCTTCAATTCTCTTCAAATCGAATTCATGTTGTATCCGAATAGGCATCTTTGAAACCAATAGAAGCCAAGGAGTCTCGGCTAAGTCCTCAAGAAGCCATGATCGAATTAGACAAATCATGCCTCCTTCCATTTTTCTATTCTCTCCTATCTCCATACTGCTACGTTTTCATATTGAGCCAAATTGGGAAGGTCATAGCAAAATACTTTCCTCATTGTACACCCTGAATCCCTATTTTTCTTTTAAAATGGTCGGCAACTGAAGTCTAGAATTAGTCTTAAAGTTAGCGAGTGGAAAAGAGACCCGGCTAGAGCAAGGGAGTCCCAATCCAAATACAGGTTACGATTTCTGATTGCCTTTTTATTTTGTATTCAAGATGAGCCGACTGAAAAACGGATCTTCCTATTTTCAAAGTTGAATACCATAGATACAATGTATATCATGATTCGATTTTTACTGAGATTAACATCTATCTTCAGCCAATGCATAACAATAGGGTTGAGAATAAATTAAAATACATTTTTCAAATCCTTTTCCCTCTGATTTGAGTATCCATCCACAGTCGGCCAGGCATGTTAATTAGAGATCAATTTATAATACTAGTTGTACTCTGAAGTGTATATGAGACCATCCATCAAGTATCCATGAGTATATATCATTTATGAATTCATTTGGTAGTTATATCAAACTTGATTAATTATATAGATCCACATCAATGCACATGTTTTTTTTTTAAATTAATTTTCTAAACATATTTAGAATATTTTGACACCAAGGAATTCACCCGGCAAGGAAGCCATAGAATTGGTGAAGAGGTATAAAACAATATCAGAATGCTCATAATCATACGGACACCGAGGAATTCACCTGGCAAGGAAGCCATAGAATGATGAAGAGGTGGAAATAAACCTACAGAAACAAATAATACAATCAAATTGGAATAATAGATAATTAATAGCTAATGCATGTCCCAAAAATGGAATCTGTTGTCAAGTCGAGTGGTGGTGATCGAGTTCACGAACCCAATTTGAAATCCTTGGCCAAGGTAGTTATAGGCATATGTGCCAATCTTGAGATCACTTGTTTGTCCGTAGATGTCAGTTATATAGGTATAAATGATGGGGCACTCAAACCACCAGGTAGCTCAAACGGCTGGACTAAAGAACATCCCAAGCCCGATCTCGAGGTAGGGAGGGCCATTCTAATAAGTTATGATGTGCAAGGATAAGTATGGTGTGAGGTTGGGAGGTTAAGCCTATGTCAATGCTTCTCTCACCAATGTCGAGGCTTGAACAACAAGATAAAGGGATTCTTCTGTAATTTCTATATGTTTCTTTTACACTTTTACCTTTAAGCCTTAGAAGAATAATTAGATAGTTTAGTTTTCTATCAGCATAATTTGAATGAATATATTAGTTGATATAAAAGTTAGTCATTGCTTAATTTTCAGCTAAATATGCTATTAGTTAGAAATGGTTAAGATGTTAGCAATGTATTTATTTGTTTATCTCGTTTTGTCAGCTAAACGTGAAATACAATTGGAATAGAAACAGTTACTTTACCATAGTTATAATTAGTCATTGTCATGTGAAATGGAATCAGTTACTTATTAAATCAAATTATTAGGTGTTTTAAATTGGTTATGAAAATTCGTTTGTTACAATGCCAACCTCTGATTTGCACCAGGAAGCTCCAATTTTCACTTGCAATAGAAGGTCACAAAATATGAATCTTGAAATCTCCTCCAAATTGTGATGTCCAAATTGCCCAATGCTGCACCAACAATAAGTCAAGCCAAGATTGCACTTCTTGAGAAGAGGTCTTCACACCATGAGAGCTTTGATACTATGTTAGAGTTTTAGGTGACTCTACAACACCACCAAGATCAATTGAAAGACCAAGATAACTTCCACAAGAGATTGGCAAGACAATTGCATGAAGATGCAAGAATGCTATTATTGATAATGGATTTGATTGACATCCAATGGATTGATTTGAAATGAACATAATAGGCCTCCTTATATAGGAGAGGCAATAAGAGACAATGATAAGAAGAATATACGCTATCACCCACACAAGGTGGAATCATATGTCCACCAAAGGTGGATCATCCTCCATTATGCAATGAAGTATGTGCAATGATGAGGATGATAATGTGATAAGTACACTAAAGGTGGAATGAGATAATAACTATGACCACCTAGAGTGGAATTCTCCTACACCATGTGTTTAATTGAGGTGCAAACTCCTAAGTGTCTCAATCACAAACTACTATGCAATGTATTATCCTAAGTAAGCTTAAGTAAGTGTAATTAGTGAATGAATATTTAATTACACCAACAGACCCAAAATAGAACTGATTAAGACAATTCAAAAATAGAGCCTAAATGACCCATTAAATTGATATTCTAAATAGCAAGCTAAAAATAGAAAGAACTAAAGAACCAAAAAATATTCTAATAAGATCTGCCTTATGTTCATCTATAGACTTGGGTAAGTTCTTCACCTATGCATCAAAATCAGTAGACTAAGGAGCTAGATCCCAATTCTTTGTCACACCCTAATCATATTCAAGTTGCTAATGTGACAATAGACGAAGATTGGAGTGTACGTACACCAATCCTCTACTTTTTTTGCACCCAAACAAGTGCACTTGATCAGGTAGATTAAGTATGCACCCCACTTCCCCTCAGTTGAAGAACTTGCAAAACAAATAATAAGTAATTGAGAGTATTTTAATTACAAGAGACTGCAAGAAAATAGGGCCTTGACCATGTACATACCACTACTCATCAACACTCATCCTATATTTTGCATTAAGAGCGTGAACATCTTGGTTCTTTGAAGATACAAGCTGGCCAAACTCGTTCATGACAATATTCGAGTTTTATCATCTAAATATGGTTCCACCCTCCCTGGCATTGCAAGTATCTCTTTGATATAATACCTTGGTAAAAAAGCAAATGCTAAGACATGAACGAGGATGATCATCTTGTTCAAAGAGTCAACAACAATTTCTTGCACAATTGTAAAAATGTATCCACTAAATCATTTTACATGGCCTCTATTGTTCTTTCTTTCTCGATCATGACATCCATGTCATCATAAGCTTCACCAAAGCATGGGTAATCCTTATAAACTTACCTAATCATGCTCATGATGGGCTTGATGAAACTCAACTTATTTTGCATGATCCCACGAATAATCAACAACTATCCCTACTCTTACTTTTTAGGCTCTTTTTATGTTTGATTGCATCCATACACTCGACAAGGTATTAATGACCATAGCACTCAAGGTCTCTTTCGCCTTCACAAATCATCTTAAGACAATTGTGTGAGATGGAAATTATGTTTTGGTAACCTAACATGGCATAGATAATACACATCATATATCAACTATGAAAAATTAGCTGATAAAGTTTGAATTACTTTCACCAACTACAACTTGGAGAAGGTCTTGCCAATGGCTTGTAACATGTGGTGATCAATCACAAACATTTGAATCTCTCACTCTTCTGTGTAAACTTGTTTGACCCATTAAATCAATGCGTCAATCTTTTGCATGATTAAATTGAGTAGACTACGCATGGTGTCCAAAAAAATTAATTAAATGTGGCATCCACTATAGACACAACTTCCCTACAATTGTGAGCATTGTTCATTATGATGTGGACAACATTAGGAGACCCGGCCATTTTATTGGATATATAAGGATATTGAAAATGAAACTTGCATTTATGACTTGCCTCTGACAATCTACTATCTTAAAGAACATTCCCACTTTAGGGGACACTACTATAATATTGATCAATGACCTATTTTTGTAATCTTTCCATCCCTCAAATATGGACACACTTATTTCTGACCATTTTCTTTAATTACTCTCAATGATTTCTCTACTAAAGCTTTCTCCTTCACTACTAAGGTGGTTTGCCCTTTTTCAGACCTAAGACTGACATAATTAGGTGTATTGCAAAGAGTATTCAGCATCTACTACTAATAATGTTGAAGGGAAGCCCATTGCCATAAATTCAACAAGCAATACTCGATTCTCTAATTTCATTTTTGAGGGCTTATCCAAAACTATGGAGAGAGTTGTCAGCAATTGTGGGTGTTAATTGATTATTGTCATCGCTGATATGGTTATCAAAATGTAGAGAGATTATTGAATGTTGGATGTGATAATGTTTTAGTGAGATTTCATAGGATTAAGAAGCTAGTGGATATAGTTGAGAGCTGATGGTATTCTATGTTGTGGATGCCCGCCTACATGGTATTGTGATTCATTAGTGAATTGGCAAAGATGGAGATTGTTGTACTATGTCGAAGATTACTGTTGATGTCTACAACTGATTTCGTCTAATAATAGTAATTGATTCCTTGAACAGATTTTGTGCTGATGTGATAAATGAGTTGCCAACATTACTGTTATTATATGTGCAGACATAATATTCTTTAGTTAAAAAGATGGTGGCACTGGCACGATAGGTTGTGGCTTAACTGATTTTGTCAAGCCACTCAATGACATCTTTGAGCTTGTCTTGGAAATAGGAGAATCAATCTTTGATTTGTTTCATTTCATGTCAGCTTCCTCTTGTTCTCCAATATATTCCATTATCAGTCCATTGGAAGCCCTTCCTTATCTAGTCCCTAACAAGCTTTTATTCCATGTCCAAGAATAGCACATAAGGGGCCTTTCACTTGATAGCATGAGCTAGTAACTCCATGTTGCAATGGTTGCACTGCCAAAGAAAACTCCCACCATTGGACATTTACTTAATCATTGTTGTATAAAGCCAAAGTAGTGACCCTTCGTCAATTTTAAAAGGCCTTTCTTCATTTCGACCAAAGCCAACTGAACTAGAACTTCTACTTCCAGCTATTGTGAATGAATAATGAACCTAAAATGGAAAACCCAAAACATTTTTGAGTAGATTGAAAAAACAAATTGGCATTATAACCCCTTGTATGCAAAGAAAGTTTTACAAAATAATTGAAACTTCGTTAAAAGAAAAAACAATTGGAAAAAATCTAGATAATTTTTCAAAAAAATAGAGAAATCTTCATAAAATCATTAAAAACTTGAAAACAAATGAAGATTTACTCCCCTTTGATGGCTAAATTTTCCTTCTACAACAATTCTTAAGCCTTTGGTGCAAGTCCCACTCCTTGATAGCCTTTAATATCAAAGAAAAATGCATCAACTTCCGAAACAAGCTTGACGGAGAAATGGTGAGAAAATATTGTGATGAATGATGAATGAAATGGGCAAAAGGATGAATTTAGGGTTAAAACTAGTGGTTTTTAGTTATATTTTTTTAAATGGTTTTTCTTGAGATGGGAGGGCATCTGTTGGGCTCTTGTGTTGCGGGCAGGCCTGGGTTCATCGCACGTGCAGCTCAAGTACACAGGTTACCTATGGGTTTGGCTGAACTTGCAAGAGAATCTGCATGCCCAAGCTGCACCAAGGATGAACGTGAGAGAAAACCCATAATATACCCAAACACAAATTGCACTTGGACTCGAATTTGGAACTATCTGCACAAATCTCATATATTAGATATCATGCAATCGTAAATTACTTATCTTACTTTGTCAAGGCCTGTGGTTTTTAACATCTCTCCACCCTAAAGGAGATTTGTCGTCCTTGAAAAGCACAACTTTTCTTTTGTAAGTGTGATACTTACACCGGTAAAAAAATACAAATGGCAGTAATATCAATGCTTGAACCTTCATCGCAAGGGGCAGATACTCAACATCTTTATAAAACCAAACAAGCACATATGGTTTTGACTAGCCTAACTTCCCTACTTTAAAATGGCCCAATTCCACTAAGCTAAGCAAGGATGTCCTTGCAAAAAGTTGCCTTACACTTTGCCTTCCAGAAGAAACCAGTGGCAATCAGCCATATAGCAAGCCACGATGTTTTGCAAATACCCCTAATTGTTGAAGTGCCAATATATTGTAATCCATGAACTTGACATTACAAGATGAGGAAAGAATTCAGCTGTAAAAGTGTCCAATACAACTTTAAAAAATACATCTATGATGTGGCAAACTCACTCATCACTTCCACATAAAATGCAAGAAAAATCTGTACCATATGAATTTTTCTCCAAAGAATAAAATATTTTTCATATTTTTGTTTCTCAACTTTATGTCTTCCTCTTGAACTTCATCCACAATAAATATCACGAATGCACTAATGCAACCAATTCTTTACCAGTACCTATCAGAATTAAATATGAGAAGAAATAATCACAGTTATAGCAGATGCCATTTCTATTCATCTAGAGCCATATATTGTCTTCTACAAACAACTACCAAACATTAAAGAGTGGAACATATAGCAGGCATTTTTCAAAGAATAATCTAGGAATGAGTCTGAATTCTAATGATATACAAATGCCCAAAAACAATCCTTGTCGGACATTTGCAGGGCAAGTCTTGAAGAGTTATGAATATCACAAACATTCCATTTATGAACGAACCTCAATTATCAAAAAAATAAAAATGCCACTTTAATGATCAATAGCTCTTATTACAACAACTTATTCACATCCAATAGCAGGAACATTTAAAATAAAATTTTGTTTACAGTTTCCTTGTAGCTTTTTCATCTAAGCATATCTTGAACGTCCCCCTCCATCCAGCTTTCATCACCCCCATAGAGATAGAATTGTGTGCATCCATCAAACTATCATCTATCCATTGAGATAGAGCTAAATTCACTTAGACAACTACTCTTGTTGAGCAATCCCATTCCCTAGTGTGCTTAACATATAGATAACCTCCCTTACATTTACAAATTTGCTCAAGGATGTCATGTTTTAGTCTCAAAATTAAAATAACCATGTTGTTCATTTGTGAAAACAACATAAGAGAAAAATCTTTCAATCAAAAAGCATGATGACAAATTAAGCTACCTATTATTATTTAGGGATGATCAAATACTGTGTAATTCAACAATCATAGACCTCCTGTGAAATACATCCAATCCTATCACACAAAAAATCAAGAACTAAAACCTTCTTTAGAAGCATAACTACGATACCTGAAATCAATCAATGGCCGAATGTAATTTTGTCCAAACGTGTAGTAATCAAAAGGCTCCCGTATTGCTCTATGATAATTAGAAAATGTAAAAGGATCCTGAAGTAGAGGAAGAAATAGAAAAGATTATACGTATATTCAAATGAGTATTATAGTGCAAAATGTTAATTGTGTCTTCTTTGCATCATTTCAAAAACTGATGCACACAAATTAATAGAGAAGATCTGAAGCAGCAAACCTCAAATTGTAACAGCATCCGGTCAAAAGCTGTTGCCATGTTTGAAAGGACTATATCTTTTGCATTGGGATTCCCACTCTCAAAAACCTGACAAAGGTAATGAGACTACAAGATATAAGAACATATAAAATTGTCACTTTAAAGAGAGAAAAACAACAAACTATTAAAATTATATGCATGCCTCAAAAACTACTGCTTTACAAAAAAGTAAGGTATTTGTGGCAATTCCACAGCAATAACTTCATCTCCTATAATTAAACATCAATATAAAGACCTTTGTTACCATTTTTCAACTGGGAATGAAACAATTGCAACATGCTTAAAAACAACCACGTTTGACAAGCACACATATTAATTGAAATGCAAATTTACAACATTCTTTTTGTATTAACATAGAGTATAAAACCAAGTTACATCAGTAAACTAAAACTTCTGAGTTACAACATCAGTCACAGCACCAAAAAGACCTCAGAAGTTACTATTATATATCCATGTAGTATCTATTATGCACATACATTTGTATACTGAAGTAACCTAGGAACTGTATAAGTAGTTATTACAAAAAAAATATTTCAGATCATTTCTAATCCTCAAAAAAGGTCCTTTCACTTTGTCAACATTCTGGTCCTGGTAGTTCTTGGTCAAGAAGTGTTCTATTAACATCAGCAGGTTCATCATCAATCTTTAGCCTCTCCATGAACTGATTTAGCCTTTCCAATTCTCTTTTTCCGAGCATATCTTTGTGTATAGTAAAGTACTGGCATGAAACTATATCCTCCTTGTGGATCATGATTTGGCTTTCCCACATCAACATCATAAACTTGTCTCTGGATATTTCTAGGACTGCTGCAACCTGTGACATAATATGAAAATGAGTGAGTTTACAATCAAACTCAGTAAGCTGTCTCCTTCTCTTTTGAAAAATCTCTCCATTCCTCTCCTTCCAAAGAAACCACAAGATTTCACATGTCAGAACAGACCAAAAGGTGTTGGCTTTAACATCAAAGGCCTCCACAAAACAGGCTAAGACCTCACTCCAAGAAAGGCCAGGTCTATTGTTCCAGTCAAAAAACAAGTGCTCAAAAGATTCAGGAACAATACAAACACCACAGACAATAGGATTACCTAGACCATGAGGGAGAGCATTGCCAACAGCAAGTTTCCTTAAAAGAAGTAACCACCTAAAACAAGACTTCTTAGGTTCACAAGAGGAGTGCCATAAAAGACTAAAGATAAATTGCCACCTGGAGATTGAGAACTTCAGCCCCCAACCATGGTTTACCTTTTCAAACATAGAGCAGTCATCTTTCAACATGTTATAAATCTTCTTAGTGGTAACTGCATGAAAACTTCTAATGTCCCCGTCTTTTTAGCATCTCAATGGAGTTCTTAGCCTTTATGTTCTCCGAAGGCTAAGTGGAGAAATAAAGAGAAATTGATTAAATTAATTTTTTATAAAGTCATTAAACAAATTAATATTAAAAAGTGACTTTATATTTAATTAATTTTATTTTCTAGAAGCACAACTAATTATTGTATTGGAAAGGGGGAAGCTTCTAGAGAGTGCAATTAAATAATATTTTATTTCCTTCTAGAAGGGTGAAGGAAAAGAATAAATAGAGAGGGCAGCCTCATTGTTGAGCATCGAATGTATTGCCATCTACTCTTCCAGATAGCTTGTGGAGCCAAGGGTTTCTGTAGTTGTTATATTGATCATTGGGAACAAACACTCCCATCGATTTGCATAACTGAGGTGGTGAAATATCTTCCGAAGGGTTGCAACTATTGGAGAAGACAAATCAGTCTTTTTATTGTGCCGAATTTGTGGCCTAGGATCAGCTTTGTGGAGTAAGAAATAAGTTGGGAATTTGCTACAATGATTTGCTACAAGAAAATTCATGTTTTTGGAGCAATTCCAAGTTTTTATCTACTACATTTTGCATTAGATATTTAGGACATTAGTAGGGCCTGTAAAATCTATTGTAATATGATGTATATCGGAATTTGTGGCCCTAATGTCTTATTGCTGTAGATGCATACTTTCCTATTTGTAATTAGTGTTATTCAAAAACAATTGCATCTTCATTGTCAGTTGTTTGGTGTGTTCTCTGGAAGCATATTTATTAAAGTTTGGCATTTAGAAAGCAATCAGAATTTACATATGCAATATATCTCTTGCTTGCAAAATGTTTGATGAAATGTCAAACAACTGAAGTATGAAAGAATTGGTATTTGAAAAGTTATAACCTGTTGGGGTTATTACATTTAAAATTAAAAGGTGACTTTATATTTAATTAATTTAATTAACTTCTCCTTATTTCTCCACTTAGCATTCGAAGAATGTAAAGGCTAAGAACTCCACTAAGATGCTAAAAAGATGGGGACATTACAAAACTAGACCCATCCGTCCATGTGATCCTTTGCAAAAATCGTTCAATATTCATACAATGCCCTAGAAAAAAATTACCCACAACTTTAGCAATTTTAGAGTATGTTTCTTCTAAGTACTAGGAATGTGGTATTAAGAAGTGATTTCATCCCAACTCCCTAGCCGATTGTCAACCATCATATCCTTTACAAGACAAATGCCCAATTTATAACACTTCTTACCAGAACAGCTTTGGGTGAGTGCTAGAGGTTTTCCATTAGCCTCTATTCCCCACCAAATAGATCTATCTAATATAGAATAAGTAGGAAGACCTCCACTAGCACCTCTGTTAGAAATAAGAAACCTAACTTGAGTCCAAGCCTTCCAAATAGACTGGAAGCCCTTGGAACCAAATACAGACAACTGGAAGTTACCAAAAATCTTATCACACAGAGGAACATCCGACCAACCTTTCCCTTTTCTAATTCCAGATTGAAATATATTGTTTCTAACCAAAACTTTCCATGGTTGTTCCCCTTCCAAGGCTTGAATAATCCACTTGGATGCTAAAGCCATACCCTAAGCTTTCATATCCTTGATGCCTAGACCTCCTTAGGTAGACAACACCATTCCCATTTGACACAATGCCTCTTCTTGTTCCCAATTCCATCAAAACATAGAAAATCTCTCATGTACCTCTCTAGCCTATCACTCTAATATTTAGCAAACAACCAGGCTGAAGAGAAATAAATATGATGAGCAAAGAGGACCTTTTAAACCCCCTGGACTCCACCAGCCAGTGAGAGGAGGTGGGTTTGCCACTTAAGATACTTCTTTTCAATTTTGGAGAACAACCAGTTCCACATGTCTTTAAGGGATGGTTCTATAGAAAAAGGAATTGCCAAATATTCGATAATGTCATTAGGCCCTACCCACTTCCACCCTTTACTCATAAGCCACTCTAGGGGAAGGAAGACCACCCAATGATTGACGATTTGTGAGGAGCTATTTTTGGTCTGAATGCCATACAAAAAAATTGTAATCAATGACTCAAATTATCAAAGTTACTTTCCTCCAGTTCAATAAACAATGCAGTGGCATCTATAGACTTGGCATTAATTAACATATCCTGATTAGGGAGAGAAATCCCTCTAGTAGGGAATCCTAGTTGAGAGGATCTGAAAATGTAGAATAGTGCATCAGCTGCTATAACAACCAAAGATGAGGCAATTGGGCAACCATATCTGATAAACCTTTGCAACTTTTTACTCTCAATAAGCTCTCCATTAATCTCAATGACAATCGATGAATCCACAAGAAGAATGCCTATCCCATTGCAATAGTACGGAGGAAAACCAAAAGCTTGCAGCATTCCCGTAACAAAAGGCCATTCAACTCAGTCATATGCTTTCTCAAAATCTAGTAAAACCATTGTTGCATTGTGATCTTCATTTTTTGCCCAGTGCATGGCCTCCCAACTTGTGATCAGATTCTCCAAAATAAATCTTCCTTTGATAAACCTTGTTTGTGTTGGTGATATAAAATCATTCAGAAGATCTCCAATTCTTCTGGCAAGAAGCTTAGACACAAACTTATAGGATAGGTTTAATAGTGTAATAGGTCTCCAGTTCCTGACTTGAGATTTGTCTCCTCCCTTGGGTAGTAATTTAATGATCCTTTTATTGATTTCAGCACCTAAAGAAACCATTTTGAAGGCATCTTCACATAGCTCCAATAGGTCTAGGACAATCCACTCTAAATTGTGCTTGTAGAACTCAGAGAGGAGGCCATCAGGGCCAGGTGATTTGTCATTAGCAAGGGAGAGATTTGCAGGTTCAATTTCTTCCCGAGTTATGGGCATATCCAGTTTCCTAGCATTCTGATTTGAATTTTTCTTTGGAATGACCTTGAGGCATTGCTGTAATTTATTACTATTGGTCTCACTAAATTCTGAAGTAAAGAGATCCTTGTAGAAATTGAAGAAAGCCTCTTTGATGCATCTAGGGTCACTATTAGCTTCACCACTAATCTAAACATTTTCAATCAACTCTCTTTTTTGTTTTGCCCTAATAATATTTTTTTTAAATACTTGGTCCCCTTGTCACCATCCTTCATCCAGTTCATCTTGGCTTTGGTCATCTAATCCCTTATCTTATATTTGTTGATGTTTCCTTGATTGACATTTAATCTCCCCTATCATTTTTTACTTTTGCAATTCTTTTTCAATAGAATGCAGTGCATTCTGTAAAACTTGTTCCTCCTTATTTCTGTCAATAGAAAGTTTCTTCCCAATGATCTGATAGATCTACCTCCTATACTCCGCTAAAACCTTCCACCTATCTCTAGAATTCATATTTGGATTGCAAGGCTTACACAAAACTAGTCACCATTTTGATTGCTTCATCATTGTCTTGATCCTTAAGTAGAGAAGTATTAAGCTTAAAATTTGTGTTTTTCTTCTTCCTATTATCCGAGAAGGTATCCAAATAAATGCAAGCATTTGATAGGGTGATAATCTGACATATAGGATGGAGAGACAATCACAGGGGCATGACCATCTTACCTGTCAGCAAAGAATATTTGGTCCTCAATATATAGTATATCTAGTCTACAGTATACTCTTTGATGTCCCAATTGGTCGTTACACCATGTAAACCAAATATTAGAGAAAGGCTTCTTTTTAAGAGCCAAAGGATCAAGAATTCTAAACTTCCTTTTAAAGTTAGACCCGAAAAATTGCTCATTCCCTTTCCAACATTCTACATTATCCCCCCTTTTGCCTTCCTTATACTCCACCATATTAAAGTCTCCAGCAAAAATCCAGTGTGCTTTGGGTGAGTTGGTAGATAACCATTTCCACAATGCATCCCGCTCTCTATAATCATTAGGGGCATATATAGTACATATACCAATTGAGATATCATTATGTAGAAAAGTAACCCATAAAGCTCTATGACAAGAGAAGGAGCCATTAGAGGTAATCTTGTCAACCCATTGGAGTCCTACCATAATAGCATTACCCCCTTTGCCTTTGTAGTGGTTAGAATAAAAGCCGGTAGACTGATCCCGTATAAATTTCCAAATGGTGTAAGCCGGAAAGCCCACAATCTTAATTTCTTGTAAACATATAATGTCTTTAGCTTAAAGATTATAAAATCATTTTCTAACCATATATTTCTTATCAAACATCTCCAGCCCTCTCACATTCCAACTATGTATGTGTATCATTTAGGTTGTTGGGATTTTATTATTATAATATAGGATGTATCATTTCTGTTATCATTCTTCTCGTAGACCACTATAGATTTTAGGGCCCCAGCTAGGTTCTTATCTTTATCCAAAGGTGCAATGGAGGTTTTCCTAATATTCTTCGCTCTCTCATTAATAGTGCTAAAAGCAAGTTGTTGAGCATTAAGTCTAGGTGGGGGAAGAGCTTTGTTATTTACCTTTGTCTTCCCATTAACATCATTAGAGGATGGTTGACAATCGGCTAGGGAACTGTGAGTACCAAATCCTATGGCCGACATTACTTCAAACTAATCTTCAAATAGAGGGTTAAATAAACTGATACTTTTTCCACTATCAATAGCCTCTTCAACAGAGCCATTAAATTTACCACCTCTTCAACTATCCAGTGAAATCTTATCCACATTCGGCATTACATCCGAAGGTAGGTTATCCCTGTTACTATTATTAACTCTAGATTTATGCATATCAGACTCTTTTTTTATTTTGTCCCGACTTACCACCTTCTTTAGGGTTTATATTAGTCTTAAGTTGTTTGTCGAATTTAGGGTTTTGAAGGCTACTCAAGGCCAGAAACTCACTTTTAGTGTGTCCATTCGTCTTGCAATGGAAGCAAGACCTTAAATTCCCCATAAGGGAAATTTCCCGCATTAACCTTTCCTCTTCCAGGTCCATCAAATTGAACTCAAGAAATTCAATATCGAGAGCTAGGGCAAGCAAGATCCTAGCATTAAGATGGTGCAATGCGTATCTAGCATCCTCAATCTGAATCACTCACCTAAGAGGTTGGACAATTTGGGCAATGAAAGGCCAAAACTTCGGTTGGAGATTTCTAATCTCAATCCAATGAGGAGTGGACCGAGCCACTACCTGATCAATTTTACCGTTAGCCAACCATTGAAATGCTCTAAATAAAGGTCTACTCGCATACAAATAGTTCTTTTTTAAAACCCTTTCTTGCATTCCGTCAGTTTTAAGGAAAACCACAAATAACCCTTTTTGAATCATTCTACAGAAATTAATTTGAATTCCTAACTTTCTTCCCCAAATGTTAGCGATCCAATCATCAAAAAAAATTGCAAGAAGGCAAAGAATCTTTATCAAGGCAAACAAAGACGATAGCAATATCTTTCAATCTCGACTATTCTTTCCTAATGGCCAACGGCATATCTTTGTTAGGAGAGAGGGAGAGAATTCTTAAGTCATGGGGAGCGGACTTACCATCTCTACTGTCTCCCGTTGTTGCTCCATTAGCTTCTCCCCTTTCAAGTTCACCTCCATTAGTTGTGGGTCCTCTTGAAATACATTCTCTCTTGCAAAAAACACCATAGAATGAAGCCGAAGGTGGACACTCGGGCCTAGGTTGATCAAAAAGGACTGCTTTATACAAGGGCCTAACATCCCCAAAATCATTTTTCGGTATCTCCTTATCATTTTTCGGTATCTCCTTCCCAAGACTGTCATTGCCATCATTTTTCAAACTGCTTTTATCAACATCCATTTGGGACACATGGTGATTGTTATCCTTTAATCCTTCCGAGTTACACATGGGTGAACCAAGCTGGGAGCCAAGAGAACTCGGCTCCATAGACATATTATCTAAAAAAGCCTAGCTAGCACTTGATGCACAGAGAACACAAAGTCAAACAAAACAAACGAAAATAATGAAGGACAACAACCAAGGTGACTCCAAAACCAAGAAAAGGACCAAAAGACCACACAAATAACCAAGGAAGGTGCCATGAGGTCCTGCACAGAGTATGGTTGCCGCGATGAACACTTCACTATAGTCATACGATTGCAGAGCCCACTTCGAACAACTCCTTATTTACAACATATTTGCAAAAAAGACTTTAAATTATAAAAGAAATTTCTTTATTCGAACTTTTTTTAGTGACAAAAACAAAGCAATGTCATAGAAGATAAAGGTTCAATCCCTAACAAGGCTAACTATCCCACATTCATGAACGCCCTTGCTAATAGGAGTGAAGAATGGTTGGAATCAGGTGCAAGTCTAGGCTAAATTTGACATCAAATTCTGCCCTCCATCCACAGCACCATGCACCAAATGAGTATCACATATATGGAATATGACCCAAGGGTTCCAAGGATTGTCTTTAATGCCTAGGTGAATTACAATGAGATAGGTTACTAGGATTACTTTTATCTTTAACTAAACAACAAGGTACGAGAAATTTGGAAATATAGAGTCAGAAGTCAAATATAAAAAATAAGGAGATAACACTTGAAATAGGTTATAAAATAATAAAGCAGTGCATGACATGCAAAATATGTAATGCTAAGCTTGATATTTTCTTATGATTTGACAAATATTAATGAAAAATAAACCCAAAAACCAATCAAAAGATGAGAAAAGAATAAATATAGTTGTCAAAAAGGAAAATTGGTTCACATTTCGCCTCATCATATGTGCAAGGTTTAAACTATTGGAGATATGCACCCTTTTTCGAAATGGCACTTAGATAAAGACTTACATGGGAAAAAACCGACCACCAAAAATGTTTACAATTATATTTTCAAAATCAACACAGATTCACAGCAACAAGATATTATAAGTGTTTGAGTCTATAGCATACTTCCTCCACAAGAAGATCTTGACTAAAGAAAACCAAGATTGTCAACCTCATCCTCAAACACCATGATGACTCTTCACTAGGCCATCCTATCCTCTTGAGCAAATACTTTCTACCCACACGACTATCCAATATGTCTTCTATCTTCTCCTTCTGTGAAGCGCTCGTTCATATATTTCACATTGCTTTTGTCAAATCATCTTCAATGCCTCCTTCATCGTACTCTTGTCAAATCTGAAATATGAAACATAGGTGAAATAATAAGTCCACTTGGCAACTCTACCTCATCAGCATTTTATGAATCATGCTTCTTCAAGATTTTGACTAACCAAATTTCTTCATCTACAACTTATTATATGCTCCTGTGAAAAACCTCTTTTTCTCAAATGAAACATGACTACATCTCTAATATGAAATTTCTTATATCTTCTCTTTTGATATGCCTTATCCTTGTACTTAATATTCAACTTCTCAATATGTTGTCTCACCTCTTCATGCAAATTCTTTGGATGCTCTACAAAGTCTTTAGATTCAACACTCTTCTTTTCTCCTAATCCATCTTCCTTAACTCAAAAGTAGTTCACGAAGTACCTCAGTCAACAATCTGGAATGGTGATGTATCAACTCCTATTAACCAAATTGTTGTCTCCAAACTTCATCTGTGGTAGAATCAAATCTCGTCCTTACCAAGCATCTTAGCAAGTTACCCAACTCCTATTCATTGCTTCTTTTTCCTCATAAATTTGTGGATGGTTCCATGAATTGAACATTAAGTCCATCTTCCACTTTTCCATTATGTCCTCAAGAAATAACCAACAAACTTGGTATCTTGATTTGATACTATGTTCTTTGGATGACAAATAAAATCTCGTCACAACTCCAAAAATAACTCTGCATTATGAATAGCATCAATACTCTTAGAAGGAATAAAATGTGTCATCTCACCACACAAACAGACACATATCCTCCCTACATCTATAGTAAACCAAGAACAAAAATCCATACTAACCCACCCATGGCCTCTCTGATACAAGTAATGGATAACAGAAAATTGTATACTGACTTGGTCCCATCTACCACACTATACAACTTCATACAAACTTCTTCACATATTGCTACATGTGGCCAATAATAATGCTTACTAGCTTGTTATGATCTTATCTCAACCAAAGTGTCTAGGCTATCATCCACTATGCTTCTCCTTGATCAAGTTCTTTCATGGAGCTCCTTCAAATACATAATTGACTTCTTCTAAATAACATCCCATCTTAGATCATAAAATTCAGCCATCTTGTATTGTCTAATGTAATAGGGTCCATGCAAGCTCCCTGAGCCTCTCAAGAAGCAAGATCCTCCAAACACAAACTCTTGAGTTCATGGAACCCAACTACTCCAATCTCATCTTTGTCAACAAATTTTCAATCATGCTTCAAAACGAAAGTGTAACTTTGCAAAAGTTAACCCACCTCAAATGTCTTTGGTTCAGCTTTCCTTGATCATTCAAACTCTTTTAGAAAAAGATAGTGTCTCCATTTTGTAAAGCCTAGACTATAGCATAATACTCATAATCGTAAGCAAAATATTTCCTCTCGACACCATTCAACTTTTCATTGAAAAAAGTAATGGGTGTACCCTCCTAACTCAAAACAGCTCTAACAACATTCCAACTAGCATCACAATCTACCTAGAAAACCTTACTAAAATATGGAAGTACCAAATCAAGTTGCTCTATAACTTTTCTTTTTGACAAATCAAAACTCCTTGTAGTCCCCATAGTCTATTTGAATTCTTTCTTATCTCCAATCATTGATCTAGATAGCAGTGCACAAATACTTATGAACCCTTCAATAAATTTTCTATAAAAACATGTCAAACCATGAAAAGATCTCACCTCAACAGCGCTTTGTGGGGTAGGTCATTTGAGGTTAGTCTTTACCTTTTCTAAATTTATTCTAAAACCATCTGTTGAGATAACAAACCCCAAGTACACCAACTCTTTCTTCATGAAGCAACAATTCCTAAGGTTAAATCGACAACTTTTCTTCTTGTAACTTTTCAAAACACTTACATATTGCTCTAATGACATACTGAAAATCAAAATATCATCCACAATAAAAAAAATTCACCAAAAAACTCTTTTAGTAACTTGTTCATGAGCCACATGAATGTGCTTGGTTTATTGGTTAGCTAAAAGTTCTTGGTGCATCATCTCCTTCTCTGATATCCACTCTTCAAATCTATCTTTTTGAAGTACTAATCTCCACTCGCACAATTCATAATATAATCCATCCTTAGAAACGAAAATCTATACTCGATGGCAATCATGTTTATGGCATGAGAGTCTATAAACATCCTACATACTCCACCCTTTCTCAGTGCTAGTACTACAAGTAAAACATATGCACTTAAACTCTTTCAAAGCAATCCCTCTGAAACACTTCTTGTACTTGGTTGTTCAACTCATTATTCTTTGCCAGAGTTATTAAATGGACCTCCTTGTGTAAAAAAGTCCAAGAATCAGGATAATCTAGTGACTGATCTTCCTCGTGGGTGGTAATCCCTCAAGTATATTATCAAATATAATATCCTCAAATCCAAAATATTTGTAACTTCTCTAAGTCCGTCCTCTACTTCCTCTTTGTTAGCTTTAGGAATTAAAGAAAAATGTGTTCATACACTACGCTATGTAAAAAAAAATAGTCCTCCAATTCCTTCAATGGCTTGAGCATGTGCCGAGCTTCATTCTTTGTCAAATAATAGGTATTTTCATACCCATAATGTACGACATGACATTCAAATTGTTAGGGCCTCCCTAACAATATGTTACAAACATCCATAGGCATAATATCACATAACATCTATTGAAGATAGTTTACAAATTTTTATTTTAACAAACATTATCAATGTACCAAAACCTTGTGGTCCTTCTGAAACCATGCAATCTGGTAGATATTTGGATGCCTCCTCTCCAACTCTAATTTACTAACCACTTTGTTTGAATCAAGGTTACCAATTCTATCACAACCTACAATAATATTGAACCTTTATCATTACATCTTGAGTGAAACAAATTCTTCCTTAGGGATAGTTCTTCCTTGTGTTTTAGCAATGTTCTTTTTGTTATAACAACCTCTCCTCTTTTAACATCTTTGGAATGTGAAGACTCAGCATTCTTACCAACATGTGCATCTCATGAATAGCCCTCTAGTCTCCTATTTGTCCTACCTTGTTGTCGGTCACTCATGGGTTCTATGTGCTCCCCATTAGAAACATGTTCAACAAAGACAACCTCTTCTCAATCCTTGTCCTCTTCCTCCTTGATCTCTATTATTTTAACCATAAAGAAGGTAGAATTATTTCTCTTTTCACTCCGACCACTACTAGATTCTTCATTCTTCTAATGTTCATTTTGATCTCCATAAGATTGTCCACCAATCCATCAACAATTAACCTCCTCCATTTTGCTTTCTCAAAAATCTTTTGTTTAGCTTCTCAAGTACCTTAAAGAAAATTGGCATGCATCTTTAATGGTAGACACTCTTACCAAAACTCAACTCTTGAATACTCGACTTTAACCAATTTATGTAACAAGGAGAAAGAGCTTCTTTCTTCTTGTTGGCCTTAGATTAGCCTAATGTGATCTAGACTCGATAAATCTTTTTTGTATCCTCTTTGACATATTTTCCAACTTGCTTCAACCCTTACATTTTCTTTAGCAAATAAAGCTTGTAGTCAACAAAAATTAATTCTCTTTAATTTTCCTGTTATTCGATCTCATCTTGTTATTTTATCCTTTCCTCTTTTATTTGTCTCTAACTAGATCTATTTCAACCAAAATTTAGGATGACAATTCAGCGTACACTTTGTAAACTTGACCCTTTCGTGATCTTCTACTCCTTTGTACTCAAAGGACTCTTCCATATCATTTATCCAATCAATTAAATTTGTCAGATTAAGATTTTCATTAAATATTTAAACTTCAATCTTTGGGCTTTTCTGAATCTTTAAAATGACCTTCAAAAAACCAACCAAGTCAAAATTTATGGACAATTCTTTTCATTAAAGTAGTCCTTCAAATTCATCCTCACCTTCATCTCTTGCCCTGATATGAGCTCCTCTATCTAGCTCCTCTTGCACTACTTGAACTTGTCTCCATATAGCTCTAACAATCCCTTTGTCACACTAGGATTTCTTCTACCACATAATTTGTGGAAACATTTTCTCAATTATATCCGATACCCACAAACACAATCTTGGAATAAATTGCCTAACAATCAGTAAATTGTTTAAACACTCAAGGAATTATACTCCAATACCACTTGAAGAAGGCTACTCCCCTTCCAAACCAACAAAGACAACAACAATAGACCAAAAAAAGTGCATGAAAGAAATGCTTGCTTTCTATTATCCCAATAAAACATGATCTAAATTCAGAAAATTTACATACTACAGCCACATGATCTCATATCATTTCAAATATAATCAACTCTCAAAGAAAACCCTACAATCTAGAGCCACAATTTGTAATAATGGACCTAACCTTATAAACCACCAATAACTACCTTAGAATGTTCTAGTAAGTGTAACTTTTCTTCCTTTGGCACCCACGGTCCATCAGTTCATTTTCCCATGCAAGTCAATTTTTTATTAAATCTTGAGTTTTAGAGGCACAACTTTCGAGAACCATAAATTTTGACTCGAGCGTCCTATTTTCTATAATAACCTATCATTGAAAAGCTCATGATGTGCTTGTCCAATCTCCAAACCTTTCTAGGGCTTTTATGGTCCTCAAGTTTGAGTTTGATCCTTCATTGGAGAAATTTCTCAAGATAAAAAACTTTAATATCTTCCAAATAGTCCAAGAAATTGAGATGATTCTTTCATCACCCATTTTGCTTTTCAATTACACTCCTTGGGGCCAATTTTCATGGATAACTAACTAAATATACTAAGTGAATATATTTTGGCATTTCAAGGTTCTAATTTCCCTACGCCTCGTAAGTGTAATCATTGGATTTGAGTCAACTAAGAGAACTACAAAACAAAAAAAACACAGTGATGCACGATTGGCCTTACAGCATTGGATTCTCCTACAATGTGGTTGCTACGATATCCTTGAAATGATTAAAACAATCTCTTTTATACTTCATTAGGGAAAGGGTATCCACCTTTCATAAGACTTGAGTCACCACCCTCTATTGCTGCCTTTTAGGGAGTGATAAATTATTTTCAAATTTATCTCTTGTATGTCCTTCTCAAATGAAACCTTTGTTGGACTAACTGCTAACGTTCCTCTTATGGATTTGTGACATGGCTTAACCACCTCCTGTGTTCTATATCAAGCATTCATAGGTTGATCTTTTGGTGCAACACCAACCCTAGCTTGTAACAACTGGTCAAAGCTTGGTCATAGATTTGAATCTCCTCCGCTAATGCTAGGGGAGGACTGTTGGACTAACTGCCAACGTTCCCCTTTAGAATTCGTGACATGGCTTAACCGCCTCCTATGTTTTGTAAGTCTATTCGTTGTATCAAGCATTGAGAGGTTAATATTTTGATACAACAGCAACCCTAGCTTGTAACAACCTATCTCGTTTATATCCTCTAATTTGAAGGATGGACACATCTCTTCTTATGCCTTCCCTTTGAAAGGGTCACACCCTTTTAAAATTATGATCTTTCAAAAATGTCACGACCTACCACAACTACAACCCTTCATCATTTATGCCCTTGAATAGTCACTTCCTTATTTTCTTCCCGTTCTTTTCTTCTTCCATAAATCCTTTCCCTAATTCCTATGCTCCCTTCTATCTTCCTCCCTCCATATCCCCTTTCAAATGAACTCCTTTCCCTTTTATATATCATGTTTTAGAGAGTTTCATGCGATTCGACATTTTGTTAAACTTAATTTAATTTATAATTACATTATGTTTATTTGTATTATTCTCTATTTTAATTTTATTATTCTTATTAATTATAAAGAGGGAAACTACATCCATTATATGTTCACTAATCTCACTGTTGTTTCTAATGATGTTTTGAGATAAAATAATGCAAATATAAACCAAAAAATGAATTAAAAAATCTGTTTTAAGACTTTGCGAATAAAGCATCCCCACCTAGCCGGTTATGTAAGAAATTAAAGAATCACATACCTCTTCTGCTTCTTTTTCTATCTCACTGCTTACTAATGCTTCTCTAATTTTGGTTTCTCCAACTGCAGCTTCAAACCCTAGTCAAAATGTTATTTTTCTGTACAACTCAGCAGATAATTTGTTTAGTATGTAAAAACAGATTAGAGAAAAAGATGAAGTCTTCAGGGCTAAATGTGGTGTGGCCTACTAAAAAATTTAGGTTGGTTTTTTTCATATTTTCTCATTACTTTATATTATTTTATGAAACTCAAGCATTTCCTGGGTGGCAAGGGCAAAAATCTGTTAGCGCTTATGCCCTCTCCCTAGTGGTGTGCCAAACTATTTGTTCTAAAATATGACACCTCTCAACTTGCTATCATGTGCCATCCTTGAGCTTTAAAATAGTGTAGGGCATGCACCAAATTAATAAGCAGGAACATTGTTTGGAATAATTAGGATTGGACTGACGCAAACTACAAATGAACAGAGGAGGAATGTACTGTTTGGCAAAAACCTCAGCAAGTTACAATTTAATGGACTTCAGAGATTCCTGTTTTTGAAATAGCCATGGTAGTCAACTGCCTGAATACAGTGACACTTTTGTATTGCTAACATTGTTTGGCTTTCTATAGTAGAGATTGTTCATAATGCCCTGGAGTTTTCCAAATAAAACCCAACAAACAGGCACAAGATAGAATCATCAGTGTCAGCTGACTTAGTCTCAGCGTGTACTGCACATGGATGTTTAGTGCAGACAATGGAGATCCATAAAAAATATCAGAGTATGGAGATCCATCAGAATAACAGAGCATGGACAAAAACCAAAAACAGTAGAAGATAGATTTTATTCTTACGACCTGGCATATGCTGTAAATTATCAATTAATTCTTTTACCATAGCTTTACTTGCCTTTACTGCTTGAAACGGCACTTGTGAACTGTAATGTCCTACTTATACAATTTCTTACGGTTTTTATTAAATTTTTAATTTGCAATCATTTATATGTTTCTTGGGGATAGTATTCTCACCATATAACGACAATTGTCTTAATCATAGATGTACTACTAGCAGAGTATTGGTCAAGTTGCAAAAGCAGGCCAACTTTTATGGCTTGGCAAGTTTTTATGACTTTTACTGGCACTAAAAACTCTCTGAATTTTTGGTAAAAACTGAGTAGTTGCCGAGTTTTGGCTAAAAACCTGATTGAGTTTTTGTTAAAAACTCAATTGTAGTTTTATAACAGCACTTGAAGACAAAAAATGGCTCAAATTAATATCATTTCTAATTTAATCACTTGTATTTTGCTAGGAGGGGGAAAATAGTCTTCCAAAACTTTGTACTCCAAACGCTTGCAAACTGGTTTCTATTGATTTAAGGTGGATTTGAGGGAGATTTGCAGTGATTTTTGAAGAGGATGACATTAATAATTTGGAGACACAGGCTATGAAGGAGGGCAGTGGATTTAGTTTCATATTGGATAACATTGAGTTGAATTAGTAGTAATTGCTACTGCTAGGAGAAGCTAGAGGCAGGGCTACATCCAGGATGGAGGACGAGCCACAGAGTGAGTTAGACATACTGAGCGAGGATGCACAGTCATGCCCATTACAGACTTCTACGACTAGACCCTCTACTTCTATCTCTCCCTTAGTTTTTACTAGAGATGGGAAGAGGAAGATGTAATTATAATGATATATTTACTTTTACATAAGTTATTTACTATTTTGCTTCCAGCCATCAGCTTTCGTCACTAGAATGTGATTTTGCACCCATTTTGTGTTTAAATATATCCAGACTAAGCTTGTTTCTTTTCTGTTCTTGTTTATTGACTCATTGGCTCATTGTATTCTGCAAAAAAAACATTTCTTTAAATTTACGCAATTTTTAAATTCCCGAGTTTTTGCCAAAAAAAAGGTTGAGTTTTTGCCGAATTTGTTTTTCAGGCCTTGCCAACTCTTTGGCTTTGGCAAGTTTTCCAACTATGGTCTTAATATCAACAATATAAACCTTATACCCAAATCGCGCTAAACAACGTGTAAGATAATAAATATCGACCTGCAAGTGCAGAAACACTAGATATTTATCTACAATTATATGGATTGAATAAGTCGCTATAATATTTGTGTTTGGCCAACACAATGTTTGTGGAAGCCATAAGATAAATGCTAGTGAAAATAAGTACTGGTTCTGTATTATAAGATATCCTATTAAACTCAGATTCAGTTACTTATTAACGACTCAACGATGTGAAAGTAAGGGATAAGTAGTGAGTACTATATCTATGTGTTATTGATCAAGTATAGACTTTACATAGAAATCTTTCTATTTCTGTCCATCTTTGGTCTTTAGGCTCGTGTGGTTATCTGCGGCTGATTGGTCCGAGCAGACCTTGAGTATTATCTCAATGTCATCTGGTGCAGTGTCTTGAGAAATTGCAATATATTGTTGCTGCTTCTGATTTGGTGTCCGCTGCTTAAATGATATTATGTTTATGCCATCTCTGCTTAACAATGTTTTAATTTGATGCACCCCATGACTTCATAAGTCAGTGGTTCAACCTGAGAGTCAAGTTTGATGGTCAATATTAGAATAGCATTCTCCCCTGAATATCCCCCTGTTTGGTTCTGAAAAGTCTTATATATCGTAGTGGGATGATGACACATGTTTCTTCCTTAATGACGCCCTATTATTAAGAATCTAATTGATATACTAATCTATTATAATTGATATCTTAAGTAGTTAACTTGTATTATATTAATAATATGACTATTGGCAATAACTATAAGTTGGTTTATTATTTATCATTATCTTAATTATCATTTATTTACTGGATATGTTTAATGTCATTATTATTTAATTATAAAATATTATAACATTATATATTGTTATTTCAATAATGTATTTTAACATATTGTCTTATTTGCATATCATATTATCATTGTAGTAACATATTATTATTGTAAGAATATATTATATTATATCATTTAATTTTCTTTTATTATTATTCTTTGTTTAATAAAAATCTATTATTTAATTATTATTTCTATTTCAAAATGGGGAAATGACATGAGCTGTTTATGTTTTAGCTTTTTCATTTTGTATAAGCAAATTTGTTACACCCCTTATTTTCAGTCAACAAAAATGGACTTGAACATCATGTAAAATAGATGGAAACTGGCAGGGGCATTCTGCAATGTAGCCAAAATATTAAATTTTTTTTTAATAAGAGGATTTGAATTGGTTTTGAAATAGAAAAAAGTTATCTGAGCATTGCAACATGTAGCACTAAGATTTTCTGATTGTATTTTGTTCAGAATAGCACCTGTAGATGCATTAGAATCATTCAGCATTTGAAACTAGATAGTCATTAACTGCAATCATTTGTTATGGACGATCTTTATAAGCATTTAAAATCTATCATGAAAATAAACAGTAGATGTAATTATAGACAGATAATAGATTACCAATATGTTTATGCCATTAATTATTAAAGTACTTTGTTGGTGAGCCCCTTCCAAATCTCAGCAACACAAAATCAAAATAATGTAAGAAGGTTGCCCGACAAATTTCAATAGTGACTAACATAGAAATGTGTTCTTGTTAAATCCAGGGTACATAGTTTTAGGAGCATTTCACAACTAAGCCATTCCAACAGTTTTCAACACAGTATCTACTTTGAAGTCAACAAAAAGCAGGTTGCTTAGGAGATTACTATTAGTGGGTAAAGTATAAAATTCATACTTATCTTTCAAATGATGTATAGAGAGAGAGAGAGGGAGAGAGAGAGACTCGAAAAAGTTTCAAAATGACATGAAAATTTGAGTAAATAGAATAATGAGGAAAAGAAAGGATAAAACAAAGATTTGAAGCCTACCAAAGACTCTCCAACTTACTGCATTCTGATAATTTCGATACACATCCTCCATTGCAGCTGCAGCACTAGCAGGTAATCGTTTGGCTTCAATTTTCTTCTTCATACTCGAGAAGAGCTCTGCAACAAAATTTTGATCACTACTGAAACCATTACTGACAAGAACATTAATACATATGAATGATCCTAACCATATTTTTGTGATTATGTACAAAAAGTATTACCCGTTTATAGTTAAGAACAAAACCATGCCAGGATTTAAATGAAAAGAAGAAAATGCATGACGCAAACAGCTATAGAAAAGATATTGGTACAAAGATACAATAAGCAAATGTCAATGTGCCATATGACATTTCGGACTCTTTGTCTTGGAGTGCCAGGCATCACATATCCAAGGCAAACATTCTCAATTTTTTAATAAAAATATTAATAGCATACACAATTTGCCTTGCAAAGGTAACTTGTTTTCTAATATTCTCTCTCTTTATTAATGGTTATCATACTTTCATGAATCTGATATAATATGTTCCAATGTATCACTAGGTAATCTAGGTACCTTCAACAGACGTGTCACATCCCAATGAATGACATGCTTGAGAAAGAGTTGGACAATGTCTGGAAACAACCTAAAGAACCTCCTCCTCACTCTCCTCCATTAAGAAAGGTAAACTCTCCCACAATCTTATGGTTCAACAAAGGAAGTGTTGATGCGAATTTGTATCACTTACATAACATATTAGTAATTGGATATCCAATACGGAGTATCAAACAGACAATTCCTCTCTTGAAAAGTTATTGCTCACGGGATATGAGAATAACTCCAATGTTCTTTACACTTGTGGATACTCACTCAGTTTTATCGATGTGATTCGCTGGTAAACACATAGGTGGCCTTACGCAAATTGTTGAGGATGACTTGGACTTTGGTGAGATGAAGGTGATGGTGGTTCAGTTTGTGAAATGTGCGGGGGCAAATAATGTTGATGGTGGTGATGATGGAGGATGTGTCTACCAAGGATGATGTTGGTGGGAAAGCGGTGGTGGTGGAAGGTGAATGGATGTGTTCTGATACTTGACTTACTTCTTTAACTTCCTTCCTTGAACTTTGACTACCTAGCTACTCACTATTCTACTCCTACTCCTACGAATGGAAGGTTAGCAAATGGACGGGGATCGAACCTAATGAAGGCTAACCAGCGGCCCCACCTCCATAGATGCAAGGATTCAAAGAAAAATGGACTAGTTTACCACACAAGGCTTCCCAACCAGCCGCTAGGATGCTAGTGATCTAGTATTGATCCCTATCAAACATCTACCAATGCTACCATACAACTATCCATCTACTTTAACCTCACTTAAACAACTTAAAATGCAACCAACTTTAATAACTTGAAAAGAAATCTAACTATGTGGAAGTAGAAAACATGCAATAACACCCAATGTTCTTAATCACCATGCAAGTCACAACAATGAAGAAGAGAGCAATTTTGGTATTATTTTAGCAACAATTTCTCCAACACTTTACAAATGAGAGCAAATGGCCTTATATAGGGGCCAAAAATACAACGGACAATGGAGATCAAAACAAGATCAACAATCCAGATTGGATCCTAAAAACCCTAATTAGGGTTGCCACCCCATCGGCCAATGAGAAGATGCCACCTCATCAGTGGACCAATGAAAAAAGTCCAAAAAGTGGCAACCAATGAGAAGTCACCAAAATGGTGGCCAATCAGAAATAGACACTTGTCCTATTCTAGAAGAAAGAGAAATTGCCACTTGGGCTTACATTAAATGATCTTCTAATATAAATCTTCCCTTTTCTTTCATTTTCTTAGCTAAGACAATGAACTTAGCTAGCCTTTCATTAACTTCTTCCATAGGAGGGCAAGGTGTGTGCTTCGCCTTGAGTTCCACTGACTTCACCACACTGCTTGTTGTATGTACAATTCCACTTCTATATATCTTCTTTGCCAAGGGGCATTGTCCTTCCTTTAGTCTATCTTTCATCTGTATCATGTCCACTGCATCGATATTGGTGTCAGTTATTTGCTTCATTTTTGAGAAGGGTGTTTTGGGCATCATATCCTCTTTGTCTTTCTTAGTGTTTGTCCGATTGGGATTCTTACTTGCACTAACATCCTCCATACTCGTCGCCCTATTACGGGATGGTAGAGTGGTGGACCAGAAGGCAAGTAGAACCAAGGGAAGCAATCCATAGACTAGAACAAATGAAGGATGTCAGCTTAAGGACCCCTTTCAACTCTAAATGATTAAAATTCACCTTAACCAATAATCGTACAGCGACTTTTCGGAATTAGGACTAGACCTCAAGAACTTCAAATCCACTTGCAAATCATAAATTTATCATGTAATTCACCTCCAAATAAAATTTCCCAACCTAGGGCAAAAATCGCAGCCCCTCTTGAAAATCAGAATTTTATCGTCCACAAATTTTGACTCCCACAAAAATTGGCTCCCACAAATTTCGGCTCCCACAAAATTCGCCAAGCAAGAAGAGTGCAAATCTGCTCTTGCAAAATCGCCAACACCTCGAGAAGGAGAAGTGAGAAGTGAGGAGGAAATGGGAGAGAGGCCTCCTCTTATACCCAACTTTCTTACTCCCCCCAAGCTAACCAACTTGGACCCTAGGAGCAAGAAAAACAATAATTAATGCAAAATTAGGGCCCACAATTAAATACTTAGCTAAATATTAACTTTGCTAAAATGAAAATTGCTTTTTTAAATTGCCAATTAGTTTCAATTTGCAAAAAGAAATTAAACAATGCCTTGGAGATGTTAAATGCTTCCATTTAATGAGGATTTAGTAATTAATACGTCATTAAAATCGGATTTTGGCTAATCAAAAGCCATTTTTTTCAATATTAAATTACCAATTCCATTAAATGGCAAAAAGTTTTCCAGGCAATTTTAATCCATTAAAGACAATTTTTTGCAATTTCATTTAAATCAATTTTGTTATGCTATTTAGAATTTTTTTGACAAAAATAAAATAAAATTGCCTCTATAGTCAAAAATCAATTTTTGCAATTTAGCCTCATTTCTACAAAATTATAATTTTCACCAAAGAAAAATTTACGATTTTCCAAAACTCAAGTCTAACAATATTTCCCTTCTTCTGAAAGATTATTCAAATTTACACAATTCTATCCGGATTTTCAAAAGAAAACGTCTAAGTACAAATTTTACAATTTTATCCTACCAAATGTTGTTCTTTAAAATTTGCTCGGCCTAACGATGAAATTGGTGGCTCTAGAAAATCAAGTTGAAATCGGGTGAAAATAAATCTAACCCTCTCCCCACTGGCCCTAAAGGTGTCCAAGGCGTGAAATCTTCAAATTTGAAACCTCTGGACCTAAAAATTGCTAAGGCAATCGAAAAAAAGGGGGTCCACAAAATTTTGGGGCGATGGTGTGAAAACCTCACAACAGGAAGACAAGGCTTTTGAATTAAGCTTTTGATCAACAGAAGAGTTATTTGCTACACCCCAATCACACCATCTCCTCCATGAGTCTATTTATTCACATTTACACAAGATATTTGTCAACCTGATATTGACCCTTTCTTCCTTTGCTCCCATGTTTTAGTTTAAATTGGTATATTTAACTGATATGTTGAGATAACAAGGATCAACTGATGTAAGATGTATGTGAATGATTATACTCATAAAAACATTGACATAATATCTCTTTTAAGTTATGACTCAGAAATAATGTTTAAACATGGTTATTGAGTTTTGATTATGGCATGTGGCAGTGATGATTAATAAATGGAAATTAAGTTGACCTCATCAGCCATAAAAGCATACCCACAAAGAAGTAAACCAGATTAGATGTTGTTATGAGGCATGAAGGATTAGCTAGTGGGCATTAGGTGGTTTACCATACATTGCTAGTTATGATACATTATTATGAATCCCACTATAGATCTATTAACTGTTATAACCCACATTCACAGTAACAAAGCCAAACTAGAAAATAAGATGAATCGCTCTCATATCATAGCCTTAAATTCATCTGAGTTTCAGACACTATTTAAATTGTCAAATCAAAAAATTCAACTCTTTCTAGATGTAAATCCAAAAGTTTCAATGAGCCCAATGGTTGTCTAGCTAGTAACGGAATTAGGCTTTAGACTACAAATGTAACTTTCACCTAGCAATGTGTGGTTAAGGAATGAATTCAGGTCAGAGGGTCACCACCTGCATGCTCTACCTAGTAATGGAACTAGGCCTTGGAGTACTAATGGAGCCTTTACATGGCAATGTGTAGTTGAGGAGTTAACTCAGGTGAAAGCATCACTGTCTGCTTGACCAGGCCATCTCCAATTCACTGTTACCAAAGAGGTTATAAGGGGAGTTTCATTAACCATTTTATCTATAAGGAGGTTATCGCATCTATTCAAATATGTCTACCTAAATTGTAGTCCTAAAACTTAATTTAATAATTATAATCCTTAGCCTTTTTCCTTCAATAATTGATAGATGTCATCAAAGATATGTCTCAGTGACTCAAGGCTCCAGATCAATCTAGAAAATCTAAAGTTTCAAGTTTGGAAAGAAACCAGAATGCTGTAAGTTTCTAAACTATATGTTGCACAGATGTAGAGTCCCCTTGCATCCTCAGAACTATATGCAGAATTGCTCACCAGACCCAAAGTCCACAAAATTTTCAAAACATGGTCTCGTGTAATGTGAGTCTTGCTTGTTTCCACAGCTCAAATGTAGTGTCTTCAATTTTAAGGTAATAACTAATTAAATTGATTTTTATTATCAAAAAGTAAAAACAAAACATTCAAATGATGACTAAATAGTAATTTATTTAATTAAATAATAACAAGTACTAATTTATTATTAAATATATTTCTCCAGTAACATCAAGTCAGCCCTTCCTAGAGATCTTTATAAGGGGGTTCTTGGTGATGTATTGCTTATACATTTGGATTTGATAAACGATTTATGATTTCTGGAGACAGAAACCCTCAATAGTTCTACAGAAAGGTTGGATGAAACCTAGCTCTTCCTAAAGGAGTTGATTTGTGACAAAGTTGCCAAAATTGTGAAGTCTCCTTTGAAGACAAATTTACAGATAAGTTCAACTGTCAGGTTTAATATTATGAAAGCTTGGAGAATTTATATTCTGAATTATGAAAATAAAGAAATATTTAATTTTCAGGATGTGTGTATTCAATATTTCTTTGGCATGAGCTACTTGGGTTTATTATTATTTGCATAATAATTAAAGGGAGTAATAAGGTTTTCATCAGCCGTAAGTTAACAATGGAGAATTTTATCATAAAGTGCTGGTTGGGTTTGTATTTGTTGGAATCAATCAAAAGAGCCATCTTAATTAAATAGAGGTCCTAGAGGACTAACATTTTTGGGACATTGAGGTAATGGAGTGATATTTTTATGAGTCTGATCCTTATTTTTTATAAGACTCTTCTATAAATCTTGGGCATATATAATATTTAATGTGCTGTTGTCATGAGTTTGCTTCTCTTTTCCATAGCTCGTTCATGTGCCTCCTAAAACTCTGTCTAATCTTGAAGCTGCGGATTCTTATTAGAGCGTGAATCTTTGTTCTTCTCCTGCAATATCAATTGGTCTATACTGAGACACTGCAGCTGTATGTGAAGGCGAATGTTATTCACAGACTGTATTAAGATGGCATGACAAAATGTGGTCAGCCCTATTCTATTTCAAGTGCAGCTTTATCATCTTTTGTGTGGGAATAAATTCAGTGTGAACTCTTCTACATATTTCATAAGTAAGAAGTGTCATTTCCATTGATAGCCGTGTAAGTTTTTAAGAGCACTCAAATATGGAAACGCTAAAATGCATTGTCTATGAATACCAGCAGTGAGTATTGTAAGTGATCTGTATCAAGTGTATTCTGGCTACAATACAAACTGGTGTTATTTTGTTCTGCTGTAAGAGGTCTGAAATCCATATTATTTTGAATGCTTCATTCTACATCCATATCCTCTGTTTTGCTCCCATCAATATGTATAAAAAAATTATTTCTTAAACATCTGGTACAATCATCAAGCAAATATAGTAAAGATTTTTACATGAGATGTCCACACACAGACTTTTCCCTTGTGCATGTTTCCAATACTTGCAAATTGCATAATTGTTTTGTTAATGTTTTGCTCAGAAAATTAAGATAAATAGCAATAAGAAAAGAGAATAAAATGCACAAAAGACGAGATTATCCCAGGAAAACCCTTCCACTTGGAGGGAAAAACCCAGCCACACCAGAGAATATCTCTTTTATTGATAATAAAATATTAAAAATATTCAAGTATAATGTTTTCCATTTGACACCGGTATATAAATACACAAAGCAATCACATATGTATGGGATTGAGAGACCCTTCATATCACAACTGATGATCTCCACAAATTCCAAATACAAGCTTCTTCATATTTCCAAACGCATGACTTCGCATGACACGTCTCTTCATATAACATTGTCTCAAATATTATCATAAATATCTTCTCCAGTTTAAACACAATATATATGTATTATATCAATTTCAAAATATAGCAAAATAAGGGATAAAGATCTCTCTTGCAGCTATAATCTTCAACAATCCCTCTTAGCAAGAGAGAGATCCTTAGTATGGCAGGCGCACATAGCTGCAGACAAAGATGTTAATGATAAATTCTAATCATATAGATTTTCATTGAACATGTTATCTCAGCATAACATAATCCACCATAGTTACTTCATGAGTGTATAAAATTTAAATCATGGAATCACACAGACAACTTCCACCATGCCTACTCGAAAAGGGTGGTCCACCATACCTACTTGGAAAGGGTGGAATGAGAGCTTTCACCTCAAACTTCTCCTAAAGAAGAATACATTTCCACCATGCCTACTCACAAAAAGTGGTCCACCATACCTACTCACAGAGGATGGAGCTAGGGCTTTCACCTCAAACTTCTCCTAGAGAAGAATTCATTTCTACCATGCCTACTTGCAGAGGGTGGTCCACCATACCTACTCACAGAGGGTGGAATGAGGGATTTCACCTCGAACTTCTCTTGCAGAGAACTTATTAACATATATAAGGATGACTGAGATTCTCTAAAGACTCCCTCTTTGATCACCATGGTTTCCAATTTGACCAAACAAGGAGCTTTAGCAATTACACTGCCACATAAGTTTGCAAAGAGTTAGACATCTCCCTCTGTCATGTAACCTCCCTCTGAAGCTGGAAAAATATGGTTCTGAATATTATTTCTTGCATTATTAGTTCAGTCCCATGACTACATGCAACATCCTCACGTTCATGAGTCTCTCATCATCTCATTGATGTGTCTTGCGACAAAGAGAGATTAATAATAATCCATAATATCAATCCATCATGAAGAGATATATAGAGATTAATGCTCAAAGCAAATACTATTCCCAGTGCTATAACAGAAAGTCAAGATAGAATACTTGTCTCTTTCTATGCAACAAACATAAAAAATGAGAAGCATCAACTGAAATGAGTGTCGTCAAAAATAATTAACACCAGAATAACCTGCATTCAATTCAATCATAGGCTCTTGCATAATGGCAAGCTATCATATGTAAGACACTGAACATATAATATATGACATTGAGAGTCAGTAATATAATACTCAAAACCAAATACAATCTCAACTACAGATCGGTATTCACCCTTATATCAAAATATGACCATACCGATTGTTATGCACAAAAAATATGATCTTACACACTAATAAAATACAAACTAAACAAAATGTTGAATGTTGTTATGAGAACAAATCTTGCACCGAACCAATCACACAAGGACCCTTCCAATTTTTGACATTGCAGCTCAGCTTTATGCCAAATGACCTGAAGACTCAAATTCAAGAATAAAAAAAATTAACAAAGGGGCTTCCTTGTGGGTCTTACAGAAAGCATTCAAATAAACCAAAAACACTTCCATATGTCCTCGACAATATACCCAAATAATTAAAAAACAAACCATTGAATAATTCTTAAAGCTACTCAGAAGCCTAAAATTTAAATCTCTGAAAGAGATGCTTCAAAAATTTCGAAGTACACCTGCATTCAACAGCTCAGCTTCACTTGCACAGTGCATACACTGCAAACAGTCTGCATCAATCCCCCATCTTCAAACCAGAAGCTTTTCACAATAATTAAAAGCCAAAATTTGTCACAAATTGTCCCATTACACAGCTACCGATCTTCAGTTGCGTTTGCAATTTGATAATCATTCCATACTTCAGATTTCAGAAACACTTGTTTGCAGAATACAGCAATTTTATCGAAAGCTCCGCCAATGGCTGCAATCAATATTCTTGCACATTTGGCGGCTAGTAAACAATCATCTTCACCATACAAAAGACAAAGCTGTCATCATTCAATACACAATAGGAATAATAAAATAATGCTATGAAACGCATGAACAAATGCTGAAATCATAGCCAAATAACTAAAATTAAATCGACACACAAAGTGGTGTCATAATGAGAGGTATATGAGACAACACCGCTGAAGATGAAATGACAGAAAGAATGAAAGACACTGCAGACAGAAGGAAGTCACATAAGCTTAAATGCCATGTCAATGGTTGAGCCAGCAAAGATTGAGGTAGCAATATCATAAGCAAAGCCATAACGGTAATGTTGGAAAGAGAATAAGCCAAGGTAACACATTATATGCAAGAATGAATAGATAAATATATCATAACAGCACCAAGAGTGTAACACAAGCAGTAACATGAAGTCCTTTCAAAGAAAACAGAAGTGATCACTGAAGAATGAGAGAGACCTAAGATTAAAAATAACCGACAGGAAAATATCAATAAAAACAAGATATAATATCTATGAAGGACATGAAAGAAAATCAGTTTCCAAAGATGCAAACCGATGAATCCGAATGCATCGAAGATTTACAATGAAGGTAAAAACCATCAACTATGAACACATTGAAATAAACAAATATAAGAGCAAAGAACCAAAACTCAGAATCGGCAAGGCCTACTCGACTTGTGAATTGGTTTGGAATCGACAAGGCCTTCTTGATGCATGAATCGACTGTGAATCGGCTATGAATCGGCAAAGTTAAAAAAACCCTTGAAATTTAGAGATTTTAATGATCTAAAACTTATTTCATGCACCCTTTATTGAATTTAACTTAAACACACTATAACAACATCAAATAAAAGCTAACATAGATAAACAAGGAACATAAATGATAAATCCATCACATACGCAAAATGTATTTTTGTGGTTGAAGGAAATAGAAAACATAATCATATGACATAGATATATAGAATTATACATGTTGTCAAATCATAAATGTATGTAAAACCCATGAAACCAATGACATAAAATGTTCCATGAAACATGTATCTGTAACTTTGAATACAAATAGCTTGATATATTTAATTTTGGAGAACATATGGACGCAGTTGATATCTTTGCATTTATGATTTACATTTGTATACTATAACTTTCAAACAATAATAGGAGAGTCACAAAGAAACAATCGCGTCCAGAATGGAAATATAGCCAATAAAAGGTGCCTTTGGTGGATCCCAACAATAGGAATAGTCTAGGGGAACCAAGCAGTGCTAATTGTTTTCAATTTTATGGTCTTTAAATCCAGCAGGGATTTACAAAACACTTAGCACCAAGATAGAACACCTTAGGCAAGTCCTAGCAACAGGTCAAAGATTCAAGCAGACCTTACAGAAGTCCTCGCAACAAATCAAAGTTTCGGAGCATACTTGTCACACCAACTCAGCAGAATACGAATAACAAGTTAGAAAGTTGTACAAAAATAAACATGCTACTTTTTAATGGTTGTGTAAACCACTGACTCTCCACCCAACTGAGCTTAGCCAAAGATAGGACAAATCTTTTCCTATGGAACCCAACCAAAAAGACAAAAAAAGAAAAAAATTAAGAAAAATCATGAAAACAAAAGGACCTACAAACATACATACATAGAACTCAAGCCAAAACTGATTAGCAGATAGAGGTATGCCAAAATTCTCTTGCATATGAGACACCAAATGGATGGAAATGTACCATGAGCTTTTGAGGTTCATGAACCTTTATGAAAATTGGAATTGTGATTCCATGCGTGTTTCAACCTAGAGTATCTCTTTCTCGGCTTTCTTCTTCCTCTCTATTAAATATTTGCCATTTGTGCTCTAACCCCATTGTAGTCTACCAGTGTAAGGTTGTGATCATGTGGTCCCTTAGATTGTTTGGCCTTGTGGACATCATTAAAATTCTCCATTCATCCATTCATACCATACTTCACACATTAGTGTGACACAGGGACACATCCTCTAAGACGTGGACGTCATTAAAATTCTTCATTTATTATTCATACCATACTTCATAGATTAGTGTAAAACGAGGACGCATCCTCTGAGACGAGACACACAAGGGACGGGGGGCATTGTTCAAACTTCTCAAGCAATGCCACCAGTTCGCCATGATTCTGGCAGAGACAGGGGAATGTTCTGACTTACCTTGAGGAGACAAGAGGATGTCTCGACGTCCTCTGAGGGGATAGGGGGACAAGAACAGGTCGCTCAACCCTTCCAAAGAACACTCCAATGTCCCACATCCAACCGAAACAATAAAGTTTGTTTGAAAAAAAAAAAAATTGAATATTCTATTAGTCGTATTGAATATCATATCATGTTGCTCAATGTAATCATCTTTATGATGAGACACTCATGCTTTTGATATCTATCACGATTATTATTTAATTTTTACATAATAGAAGTTAGAAGTCTTCCATTTGCTGATTCAAGTATTTAAAATTTTGATATTTATCATTCATTGTTCCACTTTCATTTTCAATTTTCCAAGTATTTAATTTTTTTTTAATTAGTACTTTACATCTTTATGTCTTATACTATTAAACATCTTTTCATAACTAGCATTTTAAGTACCGCATGTACAGCATATATAATATCTTATACACACACCCCCCCTTGTCCCCTGTCACCCTCCCCCCCATCCCAACGTCCACTCGTCCCCTAGGGCAGTGTAACTATGGTAAACATCCAAATCAGCCTTATTAATCGCTGATGAGGTATCTACTTTTCTTGTGAGATTCGCCTTATGAGTTAAATTATCCTATTCTCATCTTCTTCAAGACTTTACGTGGCCATAAATCTTCTTTCACCTCTTGGGTTGATCTCAGTGAAATTAGTTTATCCACAAAACTATGGATGATCAAAGGCCAACTTAGAAAGAGCAGATTACCTGTCTTACGATTCAAGCTTATCTTGAACTCGAGAGACTATTCCCAGAGATTTGAATTTATGAAAGATAATTAAGGATGTTGATAACTAAAACCAGATTGTTGGTACAATTCCAAAGATTTGCACTGAGCATGAGAATATCTAGTTACTAAAATTACAAGACTCATCCTCAACATAGGACTCGAGACTCAAGGAAAACTTGGCAAAAGTGAAAAAACCGAAGAAAATTTAGAGTTTTTTAAGGATTTAAAACTCGTTTCATGCACCCCATGTTAAATCTTAAAGATAAAATATCAAATAGAAGTTAATTTGATCACATACACAAGCATAAACCAATCAAATAAGAATAAATGCAAATTGTAGCTTGAGAAAATAGCACACTTAAATATATAAATATTGTCAAATGTGTTCAAAACTCATGGAATATGAAATCTATGACATCAAATGTTGCAAATAAATATCAAAACAAAAACAACAAGTCAATGGCTAAGCTGCTCAAAGGAGAATGAATCCTTCCTACGAAGTCTAAGGTAGGTCCTCGATGATGTAGCAGCCACAATATTTTTAACTATGAATATGTTGAGATCTGTAACAAGGATTATGTATTATAAAGAAATTTATGATCGTGATTCATCACTAAACTATTACTTGCTTAGACATATAGTTTGATCGGTATTAGGATTTAACCACAGATAGAAATAACAATTACATGCAAATACAAACAATATCAGAAAATAAACAAGACACCAAGATTTAACGTGGTTCACCCAATCCCTGGCCTACGTCCACCAAACAGCAAGTCCAATATTATTACAATCCGTAATCCCTTACAGCTCAATACCGTCGCAAGAACCAATTTTTGCATTAAACCTTATTAAACAATCCCTAACCCTAAGCCCTTTTATACAACTATTTTTGCTGCTTTAGGCTTAAAATTAGTTACAACATGTCGGCTATAAATTGTCGAATATAAACAATAGCCAATTGACGAATAGTAGCCCACCATTGATGAATAGTAGCCTAAAAAAATTTTCCCCAGAGAATTTATTAAGTATGTACAGTACTTCACTAATCAATCACCACAAACTAACAATGGGGGTTTGGAGACAACACAAAAACAAGCTTGAGGCTAGCGCCCATCGCAAGGGTCGAGAGAGGAGAGAGTGGGTGGCGGAGAGAGGGGGTTGAGGAAGAGTCACTAGAAGAGAGACAGATCTAGAGCTCATGGCATATAAAGTAATTGAGATAGAGAGAGCGAGATGCAGGAGCATCTTGGGTTGCATTGTAATCCTGCTCATTTTTGTTACTTCTACCGAGCTATCCAATGTTGGCCGAGTTCCAATTGCTGCCGAGTTGTCCAGTATTGGTTGAGCTGTCCAGTGTTGGCCGAGTTCCAGTTGCTACCGAGTTGTCAAGTGTTGGCCGAGTGAACATATTTGTTGATGCTCGGTTCCTTCTTTGACCGAGTTGTTTGTGTTTTAGTTCTTAGTTGGAGCCGATTCTTGTATTTAATTTAGATCGTGAATTTAGTGATAGGATCTTGTCTAGGGATGAGTGTTGACCATTTTGAGGGTGGCCTTTCTTTGATGTAATGTTCTAGAATCCTCTGTAAGCCGTTTTGGCAAGTATAAATAAGGTGCTTACACTTAGGTTAGAGGTAGAATTACGGAGAGAAGTTAGAGGGCTTAGAAAGTTCTAAGTATATGTGCCTAAAAGTACGAATTTGAAGCTGGATCGTGATCTTGAGTTGTATTTTGTATTTGGTCGTAACTAAGACAGCTAGGCATGTAGGATGATTATTTGATGAATCAATAAATGAATCTTGTTCTCTCTCTCCTTGGTGTTGTTCTTTGCTGTTTGCTTTCGTTGTGTTTACTCTGCAAGGTGGTTTGGAATGTAAGGTGTGCCTTTGGCCCTAGTTCTTCATTATTCTTTGCACCAGGTGGTATCAAAGAGTTAGTAAGAGCACAAGAGGAAAAGATTACTATGAGTATTTGGTGAAGTGGAAGAATAGACCAATGGAAGATGCTCTATGGATTTCTCAATTTGAGTTGAATTCAACTCAAGTTGTGACATCTCAATGATTCAGGAGAATCATTTCTTTCAACCTCGATTGTCTAATGCAGAAGCATCCTGGGTTGCCTTGTAATCCTGCTCATTTTTGTTCCTTCTGTCGAGCTATCCATTGTTGGCCAAGTTCCAGTTGCTGCCAAGTTGTCCAGTATTGACCAAGTTGTCTAGTGTTGGTCAAGTTCCAGTTGCTACCGAGTTGTCCAATGTTGGCCAAGCTGTCATGTGTTGGTCGAGTGAACATATTTGCTGATGTCTGATTCCTTCTTTGACCAAGTTGTCTGTGTTTTGGTTCTTAGTTGGAGCCGACTCTTGTATTTAATTTAGATCGTAAATTTAGTAATAGGATCTTTTCTAGAGATGAGTGTTGACCATTTTGAGGTCAGCCTTTCTTTGATGTAATGTTCTAGAATCTTCTGTAAGCCGTTTTGGCAAGTATAAATAGGGTGCTTAAGCTTAGGTTAGAGGTAGAATTTTAAAGAGAAGTTAGAGGGCTTAGAAAGTTCTAAGTATATGTGCCTAAAAGTGCGAATTTGAAGCTGGATCGTGATCTTGAGTTGTATTTTGTATCTAGCCGTAACCTAGAAAGCCTTACAGTTGGGCATGTAGGTTGATTATTTGATGAATCAATAAAAGAAATCTTGTTCTCTCTCCTTGGTGTTGTTATCTGTTGTTTTCTTCTGTTGTGTTTACTCAGCAAGGTGGTTTGGATAGCTGGGTGTGCCTTTGGCCCTAGTTCTTCATCCTTCCTTGCACCATAGCCTGTTGATTACAAAAATTTGTCCAAGTCTGAAAATTTATAAGATCTTCAAGAACCTAGAATTTGCATTGTAACTCCTAAATATCTAAAACCACACATCCTGCCAATATATATATGCAATATATCTTAAAGTATAAGAAAGGAAAAATACATATTGAAATGTGACTTAAATGTTATATTTAATCTAAATATTCAATTGAAGAGAATGAGACGACTTTAAGGCATATGTGGGGAGTAAAATGTTATTTTCATGTATATTTTGGTGTGATATATCAAAAGTGATTAAAAATTTGAGATTGAAAGAAAATTTGAAGCTGACCAAGTCTAAGCATCAAGACTCACTTGTACTCAACGAGTTCGGCAAATCTCCCCTAGACTCGATCAAGACCAAGTCCCCTAGACTCATTGAGGGTCACCTAGATCACACCTCAACAAGTCTCGACAAGTGTCGAAACTATGTTATTTACCCTAATACCTCTACATCATTGATGGATGCCTTCATTGTGCGAGCAATACATACTATGTAGGGGTAAAATGGAATCCTCTAAATAGTTCATGGATGCCTTCATCGTGGGAACAATACATATTGTGCAAGGTCAACCAATGTAACACATTTAGGGGAAAAACCAAGATCCACCCTCTTAATTAAATTCAATTGACACAACCAATAGTGGCATGTTGTGATGGTTAAGTTGTTGAGTTGTTATCCTTGACATCAAGGTTCAAATCTAATGGGGATGAGGTCCCCTGTTTGTAGCCTCACTGGTTCATAGCTCCAGGTCAAAGCGTTTACCACTATTTGAAAAAAAAAAAAAAAGATTCAATTGACATGATAGGAAGTGTCGATGCGTAACCTAATGCAAAAGGTGTTGATTTTCTAGATCACTACATATATAATGGCACTATATATATTTTTATGTGTTATTCAAGTGTAGATCCGAATGCATATATAAAGGAGTAGAAGAGACACGTCTCTATGCCAATCAATATTGGTTCATGTAAGTTAATTTCCATTAGACATTATTAACAACTATATATATAAATATATACACATATAATTGATGATTAATCAAATGCAATAGTGTTTAACCAATAACCACAGGGGATTAACTCTAGATCAATTCAATCCAACTGAAGCTACAACATTAACACTCCCTCTTAGCTAGGGAAGATTGTTATAGAACACATTATGCTCTCAAGCATATAGAGAGATATCATCTCAATATAATATTCTTAAAAGAAAACATATTTAAGGATATTAACATATATGCATCAAAATAGATGTTATCTTTCAATATCATCCAAAGTATGATTCAACAAGGAATATCAACCATATGATATTCATCATACTTATATTCTCTTGGTATTTGCACTAACATCATGTCCATGATGCCTACAAAGAGAATATGTCATAACCTAGAAGGATATGGATTATTTGATCTTCGGCATACTCTAGGACAGCAACTAAGTATAGTTTATGACATAACAGTTATGATCTCAAAGACAAGAAGTTAATGTAGTCCATCATGACAAGTATCATGATCTCCGACACATTCTGGTATAGCAACTTAATGTAATCCATCATGATACATTCATTATAATGATCTTCAGCACATTCTAGGACAGCAACTTAATGTAGTCCATCATGATAACAGGTTAAGCCATTGTTAAGATCGTCACCTTACAATAGCAACCTCACAAACACATCATTGAAAGATCGTCACCTTTCATGACATAATCCACATATGCAAAATTATAGTAACTCACAAGATATCCACCATGAACCATGTCAGAGGGTGGAACAAAAGCTTTCACCTCAAACTTCTTTCTCACAGAGAAGAATGCATTACAAGAAATTTCACCTCGATCTTGTTACACTCCCTCTGAAACAAAATGTCCACAATCCTCCAATGTCAACTGAAGTATATCCTCTAGTTAATCACTTTTGAACTCCTATCATAAGATTATCTAAAAGACAAGGATGACCCCAGAGCGTGACGGTAAGTCACAAGCCTCGCTTATATGAGGTCAAATGTTCGAATCCGAACAGAGTGTGGTGTTATGATTTCTAGTGTGGTCGATGTCGTGATCTCCCCCGACGATGGTGGTTTGTTGGTGATGCCCGGTCGTGTGGTAGAGTTGACATGGAATTCAGAGGTGTATGTGTCCCCGTGCCGATGTGATGGTGTTGGTCCCCAATTTGTTGCCCGTGAATGATACTGCCGAGTATTTAGGAGGAAAAAATGGAGATTGAGTGATAAGGTTTTGCGCTTTTCGAGGGTCTCGGCCCTATTCAAGAGTTATAAGGTGAGCAGGTGCAGTCATTTCGGGAGTCATAAGGAGTGATATGATTAAGGAGTTTGGAGTGATAAGGTAATGGAAGGATAAAGTAGATAGAGTAATTTGAAGTCAGGGTGATAAGGATTGAGGAGGTATAAGGTATATGGCACGGTGGTGGTAGAGGACGGCAAAGAACGAAATGCTGACAAATATGAGGATGAGATCCCTCAAGAATGTGGCCTCACTGGTTCATAGCTCCAATTAAAAGTGATTACCAACCAAAAAAAAAAGATTATCTAAAAGACCAATCTTGATCTTAGAACAAAATTCCATTGCAATCTACTCCCTCTAGATGAAAGAGCCCCTTTTCTTGTCTTTATTTCATAGTCTTTATGTTATCACTCAACAACATTCTAAATGCATCATTCTTTCCCTAGAAGAATATTCCTTTGCCCATCAACATCCTTAATACAAGTTGCTCTCATGAAGGCCCATATGCATCAAATCAAAAGATTCAGATTTGAAAGTCTGATGATGCCCCTTCCCTTACATCTCCCTTCTAAAGATGGTTCATCAAGTGGGAATGGAACATCGGTTATTCACCTACTCCCAATAAGTTGCTCTCTTCTGACTTTTCTGTTGAGCAAATCTAAACCATTCCCAAAGTAAAAATCACTTTTATAGTTCTTTGTTGTGTTGGAGCCAAAATTACCAAGACCAATGAGCTTAGTAAAACCAAAAGTTTATTGATTTATAGTTTGATATGTCATTGAACAATAATCAATTGATCCTTTGAGGCCTTGGTCAAAAAGTCTTCTTGTATTTTGGAATATAAGACAACTATAGCAAATTGCCTAGAGATGTTTACTGCAACTTCAACAAAGAGCCAAGAGCAGAGGTTTCTTTCAAATCAAGTTTCTTCCAGTCAATAAAACTTTTGACCATCACCTCCTATGCAACCTAAAGACCTTCAGCAAAATTTCAAAGAGGTGATCTTTCTATCAATTGACATAAATGTTCAGCCACAATATCGAATCAATCGTTCTATGATTTGGTCTGATACATTTGGGAGATATTAGTCACTATTAAGTTGGGAACTGTGCCACTATCTCTGCCCAAACAATCTTTATTGTATCATATAACAAACTCATGACACATAAAGAATGAAATGTTTGATGTTGAAGTGTTGTGCATAAACCATGTTTCCCAATTTCATCAACTTAATATCCCTCACAATCTTTTCTCCTCTGTAAATAAGCTATTCCGATACACCAGAAATTAAGCTTGGTGAAAATAATCAACCAACACCCAACAATGTATACTGAAATAGCTATGTTCCAAATAAACATTCACAGAAGAAAGATGCATACATTCTTCTTAGTCAATCGTAGGAACAACCTGTCTCCAAAACCACAAAGAGGTAGCAAATATCTTGCACTTTCCTATATGTATTAAGAATTTGTATCTTCATTATCATATACTCGTCAAAATACACATTGAGCCCACACCAATTAATTCTTACAATATTAGAGCATTGGATCGATTAATATAAGAGCATCGAATATATTACTTTCACCGCTGCATATAATTTCAAAGTTCACATTAATAGAAATAGGTTGCCATTGACAATCCTCCATTGAAATAGAAGCCTTCACCCAAAAAAAAATTCATGGCCTAAATAGGATGCCCATAATGATAGGGGAATCAATCCTTTATATGGCAGTAGCATTCTTCGCATTTTCTATGGGGAATGTGAGGACAAGTTGCAAACACCAAAGAGAAGAACCAAGCCAAATCATATTAACTACTCCAGATTACACGCAGAACACAAGAAGCTCAATATGTTATCAACTAAGGCTTCTGCTCAAAAGTATATTCCTCCTTCCTATGCTCAGCAACTATTCACAACAAACTCTAAAACCCGTTGATACTAATAGTGGACCCACCCAACAATGCTCACCTTGCAGATTTAGCACTCTAGGGTATCGTATACATGCACAAAATTTCATATTCGAAGTAGTTGCTTGGACAAATAAATATCCCAAATCCATAGTCGCGTGTTAAAATTAGTAGCATTGGTCAGGACAAAAGAATGATAAATCTGATAACTATACATGCATGGATCCTTTCAACTATGATTTGACTACAAACACTTCCAGGTTCGAAATCCTCTATCATCTCTCGGTCTCGAACATGCATCATTAATATGCATTATCGTCAATCTGCATTTGATATACATGGATTAGTTCGTTTATCAAACTATTGGTTAGAGTCAAGACTAATCATAAATCAGTTTGAAACATCATGTCTGTTTCTTATCTATAGTTATGACTGCCCTTTCAAAGGGCTATATATGTGATATCGTTGCTAGCAAATAGAACAATAAAAAACATAAAATCAATCTATATCTGCATCAGATATCAGAAATAACAAGAGCTTTTAAATCCAGAATAAAATCGTTAAGTCTGAATAGTGTATTAGAACTGTAATCGTCTGAACCAATAAGAGAGGACAACAAAATGAGTATTTTGCAAGTGAGATTATAGCAGTCTTAATAAGTTTACCAAAAATTTCACATGGTATCAGAGACTTGGTAAGAAGATGATCAAAGGTAAACTTAAGAAATTTGAATACCTTCGCTGATAGAGTTCTGTCACACTTCTTTCATTCAAAATGACAAATCCAATCAGGTTTGAAGATCGCCTTGAGGGAGCCAACAACTTCATAGCATGGAAATTAAGAATCATGATGATATTGGATGAGCACAAAGTAGATTCATATGTGAAAGATAAAAGGTCAAAACCTGCACATGAGCCTAAAAAATCCCAATGAATTGAAAATAACAAGAAAGCTATGAGATTAATAGCAGATTCTGTGACAGACCACATAGTACCTGTTCTAGCAAAACAGACAACTACATACCTTATGTTAAAATCTCCAGAGAGCACCTTCGAGATAAATAATACAGGCAGAACCCTTGCACTCAAAACACAGTTGAATCACATAAGTATGAATAAAGGAGAATATGTGACGGCCTACTTCATGAGAATAATATAATTGAGGGATCAACTATCAAACATAGGGCATGAGATAGAAAGCAAAGAATAATCCCTTATAGCTCTAAGTGGGTTACCAAACTCATGGGAATCATTCAAGCAAGGCATAAGTGCAAGGTCAAAACTCCCAAAGTTAGACCATCTAAGATCTGGCTGTTTACAAGAAGCGAGGCAGTTACCAAAAGGAATCAAAAAAAATCCATAAATGAAGACCTTAATGTTCTAAATGCTAAACACCAAAAGAAAGGAAAGAATAAGAATTTCAAAAGGAAAAAACATTTTGATGGAAAGGGCAAGGAAAGAGTTGTTTCACAAGTCCAATGCTTTAGATGTGATGAATATGGACCTTATGCTGCCAAAAGCGCTCACAAACTTAAGAAACAAGCATCCTATGCTAAAGTCAAGAAAACAAATACAAAAGAAGATCCTGAGAAGTTCCTATTCTATTCAGCACATCCCAAGAACATCTAGAGAATATGGTTGAAGAAATGAGGAAGAGGTAACCATCGAAGATGCCTCTGCACATCCTGTAAAAGGAGTATGGAACATGTAAGGGTTGTGCATTAGGGAAGAACACTAAAGGATCTTTGCAAAATAGCTTAAGCAAAACTGATAATGTATTGGAACTAGTCAATTCAGATTTATGTGGATCTACTTACTAGAATGCAAAGAGTCAAAAAAGATCCTTAAGAAATTCAAAGGATTCAAGGCCCTAACAGAAAACTCCTCTGGCAAGATAGTTAAGACCCTAAGAACTGATAATGGGAAAGAATTCACCTCCAAAATCTTTAAAGAGTTCTGTATTAATGTCAAGATTAAAGAGTTCATTGTACCCTATAATCCTCAACAAAATGGGGTAGCTGAGAGGGAAAACAGGACCATTGTGGAAGCAGCAAAATCAATGATGTATGACCAGAATCTTGACACTTCATTTTGGGCAGAAGCATCAAGAACAACTGTCTACATACGAAATAGATGTCCTCACTCACATCTTGATAATAAGACACCAGAAGAGGCCTTTACCAAGATAACAACTGATATAAGCCACCTTAGGATATTTGGATGTCCTGTGTATATACATATACCTACAGAGAAAAGGGATTTTTGTACGTTACAATGAAACTTCTAAAGGCTATAGAATTTACCTACCTAATCAAGGCCAAGTAGAGCTATGCATAGATGTCATTTTTTAGAAAGACATTGCATTTAAAAGGTCTAAGGGCTCGGATCAACTGGAAATTCAAGGCTCTGCTAAGAACATGGAAGAAGATCCTCACTCTAAGACTCAAAGGGAGCAATTAGAATAAAATCTAAATGAAAACAATACTAGTTTTGAGATTTGGAGGGAGCAAAATCCTAATGTTAACAAGTAAAAACAACCACTTTTGGCTAGAAAAGTTGTTGAGGAAGCAAAAAACTTCGCTGCACTAAAAGGCACTTCTAGAGAGAGTAAGAGGCCAAATATATTATCAAACTACATGGCACTAATGAATGAGATTTCAAATTCAGAACCTACTAGTGTAATTGACACTCTTAAACACCAAGTATCAAAAGATGCCATGATAGAAGAATTTCAGTCCATTCTAAAAAATGATGTGCGGGACATAGTACCTAGACCTGAAGGGAAATCTGTTGTTACCTATAAATCGCTCTTCAAAATTAAACATGTTGCAGACGGCAGTCTAGAGAAATATAAGGCAAGTTTTGTTGCAAGAGGTTTCTCACAAAAGGAGGGAATTGATAATGAGGAGACATTTGCATCAAATGCCAGATATATGTCTGTTAGAGCAATTTTAGCCATTGTTGCAGCAAAGGGTTGGAAGGTACACCAAATGGATGTAAAGGCAGCATTTTTTAATAGAACTATCGAAGAGGAAGTCTTTCTAGAACAACCAAACGGATTTGTGATTTATGATGCAGCATCCCATGTATACAAATTGAAGAAAGCCCTATATAGGCTTAAATAGGCTCCTAGAGCCTAGTACAATTGAATTGACAAATACCTTACAGGAATAGGATTCTCTAAGAATGAAGCCGATCCAAGTCTCTACTTTAAAGTTATTAAAGGTGACATGTTGATATTAATTCTATATGTTGATGACCTGCTGATCACAAGAGAAGATCACTTAATTGCTCAATACAAGAAGGATTTGGCTTCAGAATTTTATATGAAGGATCTAGGTCTACTACACTACCTTTTGGGATCAGAAGTTTGGCAGAAACATAATGATGTCCTAAATCAAGGGAAATATACTATTGGCATTTTGAAAAGGTTTGGAATGTTGAACAATATGCCTACGTCCACACCTGTGGAAACAAACCTACATAAGTTGAAGGAAGCAGCAGTTGCATCCTGAATTGCATATCCTACACTATATAGACAAATCATTGTATCCCTAATGTACTTGGTTGACACTGATGGAGCCTAGATTTTCACAAGATTTAGAGTCTCCATTTGTGAAGACATGTTGGAGATCAATATCCCATTTTCAGATCATAACAAGGATTACTCACCTCAAACAAGAGCTTGTTTTCGGATTCCTATTTGAACACTATGCAGATGTGAAATTTACATGCAGCATTGACATATACAGAGAATTGGGACCAGTGTATTTAGAGACTCAGCCATATAAGAGGAACCTTCAGCAGCAAATGAATGCATCTTCAGTTACACCCACATTAGCTACTGTTTCCTTGAGTACATCAAATTTGCAAACTCCTAGTGTGTCTGCATCTCAGTTTGTCCCATCTATCTCTCAACAAGTAGATTCAATGATGGGCACCATTGAACTCACACAATCAACAAGGCCAGCAACAAGAATAGTTGTGAATAATCTGCATCCCTCGGTGTCTGAAGGAGACCTTATGGAGTTCCTCAATTCTGTGTTGCTGTAAAAAAGTGTCAACCACCTTCCAGGAACTAAGCCCTGTATTAGCTGTTTTGTTAGTGAAGATAAAAATCAAGCTTATGCAGAGTTTCTAACACCAGAAGATGCAACTGCAACACTTTTGTTAGACGGCATAACAATGAATGGAAATAATCTGAAAATCAAACAACCCAAAGATTATGCTGAGCCAGCAAATGGAGGTTCTGAGGAAACTTTGCCTGCGGTTGACTTGATATCCAGCACTATTGTTGATTCTCCTTACAAGATCTTTATTGGAGGGATTCCAAGCTTGCTTTGTTCTGATAAGGTCAAAGAGATTGTCACTGCATTTGGACAGCTGAAAGCCTGGCACTTGGAAGTTGACACAAACAGATCTTTTGCATTCTTTGATTATGTCGATCAATCTGTCACTTCTAAAGCCTCTGCGGGGCTGAATGGTATGAGGTTAGGAGGTGTCATTATCACTGTGGTTCAGGCTACTCCTGGTGCAAATGTTGAGGTTGAATTTCTTCCAAATTATGCTATCCCAGAGTTTGCAAAGGCACTCATGCAGAAGCCTACTCAAATTTTGAAACTAAAGAATTTGCTAACCAAAGAGGAGCTACTGCAATTTTCTGAAGAGGAAATATAAGAAATCTCAGAAGATATCTGTCTTGAGTGTACTAGGTTTGGTACTGTCAAATCTGTGAATATTGTAAGATGTAATAGCCAGGGAGATAACATTACAAATATCCAAACAGAGAAAAATGTTATTCACAGAGTTGTCTACCAGATACTAGCAATATTGAAAATCAATCTGAATCTTTAAAGGTCCAAGAGATAAGTGTTGTTGAAGGTACAAAACCAAATGGAAGAGAATTGAAAGATGTTGACCTAGGCATTAAAGATACTCTCTTGGAAGAAGATGAATCCCGTGAAGAGCAGATGGCAAACAAAATGGATGCACACAGCAATTGAAAATGGCGTGGACCTGAAGAGTTTGTTTGGAGATCATTACATGAAGTCTTACGGTATTTATGCTTATCGATTATAACCTGATTGCGTGTTGTGTGTCTCTCGCAGGTATTTTCAAACGCATAAGGATAAGATGATGCTTGCTCGCTATGTGCCCGGAGATATCACCAAACTTGATTTGTGAAGAAGTCTAACGTTCAGATGCATCTGAGAAAGACCTTGAATGTGAAAATTTTGAGGATACGAGTGCCCAATGATATGTTGCGGAAGTTGTTCTTCATCCGGAGTGATTTCCAGGCATAGAGACAAATAAGGAGTCAATGATATTAATTCCAGTTGCACACAGCAAGACATCTTGGTATGTAGAGGCCTGATAATGTTCTGGGAAAACATGTGAATCCGCTTGGAATTCAAGAAATATATATATATGAAGTCAAATATTATTCCAAGGTTGGAAAAGTACGTTCGAACTTTAAAAGTGGATGCTGCGAGAGAAGAATTTATATTTCCAGCCTGTGCACCTGCTTATACCATAGTTCCAAACATTCGAAGATGATTTAATTCCTTAAGTAAAACCAAACTATATTAATTCTGGCTCACGATATATAACAAATGATCCGTGATTTGTTATGAAAGTTCACAGTGTTATAAGGAGAGTTTAGCACCTTCTCTTGGGCTATAAATATAGATGTAAAAAACCAAGGGAAAGGGACAATTCATTTTTTATTTTAAAAAAAAATTATATTCTATGCGCTTTGATAGATTATATTCTTTTATTGGCAGAGAAATGAAGTTTTGAACAAAGCCTATGGATTGAATTACGGAGCAAATTTATATGTCATTCCAAAATTGAAATGCAATAAATAGATCATCTGTAAGGAGTGTCTTTATTGCGATTATATTTCCGGCATAGTTATTTATTTTAAATTTTGGAGTTTTAATTTATTATTAAGTTGTGTCCTTTATAAATGTTTTTTATTAATTTCTATAAATATTTTAATATTCGAATAAGTGGGCTGGGTCATTATTGCATTTTAAATTTGATAAACATAAATATTGTAAAATATTTAATTATTTCTATATTTATGTCTAGTTTGTCTCCATATCATAGGTGTTAAAGTGCATCCTAGACTAGTTTAAAATTGCATTCATATAATTGATCTGTCGCATCTAAATTATTAAAATTGTTTATAGTTTAAGTGTATTGAACTTTATAAAGTTGTACATTTCAACTTATAATATTGACTCTGATTGCCCATTTAATTAAGCACTGGTCTTTTATTCTTGATTCATAATCCATATGTTGGCAACTGTTTCATTTCTTTCCATTGAGGAAATAATATATTCATTTGTTGCAATCATATATAATAATCAGTTTTATTTAAAAAACTCTCATATATTCTTTTATAATTCTTAACTTGTAATTCACAAATTTGAAGTTTTCTATATTTCTTGCCATTAAGAAAACTTTCTTTGTATTCGTGTTTTAACCAATCTGTTTTAAGCATCTTGGATATAAGGTTGTTGTCCAGGATCAAGTACCCCCGCCTCGGTTTTGCAAAGCCGGAAATGCAAGGAACTTGGACCGTATTGTTCAATTCCATCAAGTTGGCCTTAACCGGTTGATATCCGAGCATCGAGCAGGCAAGGCTCGTAGGATTTCAATCTACGGTTTTGGGAACCAACAGACACACGACTTGACACTTGCTATGCGGTGAATGCCTTTAGTCAATTTTTGTGTGAGCCACATGAAATACACCTTGTTGTTGCTAAACATAATTTGAGGTACCTACAGGGTACTATTGGATATGGACTTAAATATAAGAATGTTGATCTAGAATTACATAGATACTTAGATTCAGATTGGTTCGGAAGTGTGACTGATTGTAAGAGCACGTATGGATGTTGTTTTAGTTTGGGATCAGCCATGATCTCTTGGATAAGCAGGAAACAGTCTTGTGTAGCACAAAGTTCTACTGAAGTCCAATACATTGCAAGCCGCCATTGGAGCTAGAGAAGTAGTATGGCTTCAAAAATTGATTGTGGTACTATTTGGAATGTCCTTGAAGCCTACTACTATTCATTGTGACAATCAAAGTTGCATCAAGCTCTCAGTTAATCATGTTTTCCATGATCAATCCAAGCATATAGAAATCTCTTATTACTACCTGAGAGATATGGTTGAAAGGAAAGCAATTCAGCTAGAATCTATTTGTACAAATGATCAAACAGCAGATATCCTTACCAAGCCTCTCTCTAAAGTTAAGGTGGAGCACCTCAGAAAGAAACTTGGTAATGGTTGAAATGTAAAGTAATTGAGACTAAATTTCAAAATTGCTCTTTTGTACTAATAAATTTTTTAAAGATGTTTAATGTGTAAACTCTTTTGTCATATGTGTAACTTTATGACTTTATGGGCCTCACCTATGTATATTACTGAAAGGTGATATTTTTTTGATAATGTACACTTGTATTTAACATTGTAAGATGACGACTTTACAATGTCTACTATCATGCTGACTTGATAGTTAAATTTCTTAGACTAATTGATTGATATCATACTGACTTAATATCCATTGCATATCAATTTGTTCTTAATGAGATAATCATATTGGACATTATGTGACATATAGTCGGTGGACATGCCATGACATGTTATGGTAGACATCATGCGATGTGATGTCAATGCACATACCATAACTAGGTATACAAGTATCATGTCGACTTGATACATTGTATACTCCTCGATATCACGTGTTAGGTGATATCTAAATTCTGTCATACATGGTTGCCTTCCCTAGCTAAGAGGGAGTGTTAAAATTAGTAGCGTCGGTCAAGACGAAAGAATGATAAATCTAATAACTGTACATGCATCGATTCTTTCAGCTACGATCTGACTACAAACACTTCCATGTTCAAAATCCTCTATCATCTCTTGGTCTCGAACATGCATCATTAATATGCATTATCGTCAATCTGCATTTGATATATATGGATTAGTTTGTTTATCAAACTATTGGTTAGGTTTGAGACTAATCACAAATCAGTTTGAAATGTCGTGTCTATTTCTTATCAATAGTCATGACTGCCCTTTCAAAGGACTATATATGTGATCTCATTGCAATAGAATCGAACAATAGCAAACATAAAATCGTTCTATATCTGCATCAGATATCAGAAATAACAAGAGCTTTTTAATCAAAATAAAATCCTTAAGTCTGACTAGTGTATTAGGACTGTGATCACCTGAACCAATAAGAGAGGACAACAAAATCAGTATTCTGCAAGTGAGACTATTGCAGTCTTAATTAAGTTTACCAGAACTTTCACGTCGCGTGATCTTCAAAATCATCATTCTTGCCTTAACGCTTTCACAACACATGAATGCACAGTCTATATTCCTGTAATGTGTTCTTGTCTGGAATTGAGCTATATCTATGTGAGAAGCCACCTCAATTGGCTTCCTGCTAAAGGTATCCTATCCTCGACTACATCAGATATCCAAACTGACTTGCTTCAAAAGCAATTAGACTCGGAATGCTTGGCAGAAAATATCAACATTGCTCTTGTTGATCAATATGGTACCTCCAGGAATGCTTAATGCTCACAGCCTATATCTGATGGGGACTGCCTGACCACCTCTTGCCAAATATCGGTTAACAAGTTTGTTGTGGCTTTTGAGTCCTAACTCTTAGCGCCTCTGTCCAAAATTAATGAGAGCTCTTCCTTATGCACTTAGAAGCATTAGAGATGGCATTTTCATAAATTGTCTGTAACGTTTCAGATTCAGTATGCCCATCAATGAACTTGTTGATAAACATCGCCTCTGACATCTGCAACACAGTTGAAAGAGCGAAGTTGTGCTTGTTGAAGGCTTTAGTTCTATCTTCCTTAAAGTAAAACGAAAGGCACAACTATAATTAGTTGCCAAATTTCTTCAGATGAGATCCACCTGCAGAGTTTCAATTTCTTTATCTTGGCCTGTACCATTTCCATTTGAACAACAAATACCACACCGACAATATATTTGAACATCTTGCTTGATTTGTCAATGTAAGTCTTGTGAATGAGGTCAACTTGTGCAGCATAATAGAGGCGTGAAACAAAACTTGCAGCTGATATCCACCCTATTTGTAAGCACAGGTATGCTATAAGGAGTCGAGGCAATGTTGTCTGTCAATATGCTTAAGCCAACGGTATGATCTACTCAGTATACACGGTAGCTTACATATTTGTGTGTGCACTTATACTTAGAATTGCATACACTAACAGCAATAACTTGGTCAAGCACAAGGACCTATTCACATAGGTGGCAGACTTAATATTCTATCTTTATACTAATCCCTGAGTAGTTTTGTATATACTCTATCACCTTAGTAAACTTATGCAGTGATTTCTTTCATCTCCTAAAATCAACTTGGCTCTGATACCACATTGATTTTCAGGATCATTGTATATGTTTTTATGTATTTTCCAAGTGCAGATCCAAAAGCATATATTAAGGGGTAGAAGAGACATGTTTCTATATTAATCAATATTGGTTATTGTAAGTTAGTTTCCATTAGACATTATTAACAACAACAACAATATATATATAATTGATGATTAATCAAATAGAAAAGTGTTTAACCAATAACTATAAGGGATTAACTCTAGATCAATTCAATTTGACTGAAGCTACAACATTAATTAACAAAAGGAGTGAATAACTTGGATTTATTTTCCTCTCACCTCCACCTTAAGAGAGTTTAAGCAAGTAGATATGCAAATAAAGCTGAAATATAAAGATATGATAAGATGATAGTGTATTGAAATGGAAAAGGAGAAAATGATATACCTTTTGAAATAAAAAACCCAAGAATGGGTTGTCAAACAACCTCCAAAAGGATTAAATCCGGCAATCTAGGCCAAAAACTGAAAGGCAGAAAACCCAAAATCGTTCAGCAATCTGGCAAGGCCGGTTCCCTCACGACGATTACCTCTGCGCCATGATCAACTGTACCTGACCCTGATTCTGATTTTACAATTCTGCTAAATGATGATAAGAGAATTTGAATCTACAACCTCTTCACCAATCCAAGATCTGAAGCCTGCAAAATAAAAGGATTTTGTTTGTTGTTTGAGGGAGGGAGGGTTGCGTCAATCAAACCCTAGTTTAGGAATTATCGTTGAATTGAGATAGAAAGTAGAATGCTAGCAAGTAGTAGTGATAGATATTACAATAATAGAAAATTGTCTGTTATTAGTTAATGGTAATCTATTTGTAAACTATTGTAAATATTAGAATGTTTCTAATATTTAGTTAGCTTTAGTTAAATGTAGCTTTTTTAGCTTTCTTTTAGCTAGAATAGAATGTTTCAAGTATTTACGATCGTTTGCTAAGGAAACATCATTCCATTCTTTTGTATATAATGACTTTTTGATCACTGTTAATAACAAGCAAGTATTTTACCAAGTACTTTCGTAATATGCTATCAGAACCAATACTTCAATTTTTTTCAAGTATTTTATAATTTCTTTCGAAATTATCTACTCCAAAAATTTCGAAGTTCTTTCTAAGGTCTTTCATGAATTTTTACCTGCTTCCTAATACCTATTTTCCGCTAGGGTTTATGAGACTTGGTCTCTGGCAGCCCGTGATTTCTGCTTTGGTCTTTTCGTGTCTGGAAATCGCATTCTTCTCTGAAAATAGCATTTGAGATACTCGTGTTTGCTCTCATCTCCAGCTCATGTCAAGATTTTTGTCGTGGTGTTGGTTTTGCAGCACAAACACGACCTCCAGTCCCTGCAACAACCTCTAATCTCTGCAATACGAATTTTTTTGGTCATTTTTGTTTGCCAGTGTTTTTGGATTTCCCACATCAAACAAACAAATTGTCGCCTATTCTAAGGCATCTTTGACTCATCTAGCATCGTCTAAAGGTTCTTCAACAACCTTCAATATCAGACCCACACCCAAACAACTATGTTTTTTGCATTTTCTCTACAAATCTGACCTCCATAGTCGCAAACTTGTGTTTTTGCTTGAAACCCTAGTTTTTTGAGCTCGGAATTTTTTTTTGATTCTAGATACTTGGTGGGTTTTTCGAGAGCTCAACATATTCTTTTTGGGCTTTTCGAGCTCTCTTCTAGGTCACTCCAAATTTTATGGGTCTTCCATTTTTTGCCTTGAAGAACGTGCCTTCTCTGATTTTCATGTTTTTTATTTAAAAACTTGCCATGGTATCTCTAACAAACATTCTGCTCGAGCACAACTCCAAATTCAATGGTCGGAATTATGGCACTAGGAAGCAATGGATCATAGCAATTTTTGGATATCGAAATATCGATCAAATTGTTCCAGGTCTTACGAAGTGTTCGACTACTCCTCGTACTGATTAGGATACTTGGGATTTGAATAACCAAGGCGATGATGCTTCTCAAATTATCCATGGCTGATGATCAGCTCTCTCAAATTCCATCCGGCAAGACAGCTGCCAAGATATGGACATGTTTCAAAGGTCTTCATGAGACTTCTGAAAAAAGCAAAGCTTTCTTCTTGAAGAACACTCTGTTTTCTATTATCATGGATGAGCGAACCTCGCTTCAAGCTCACCTGAATAGTATTCAAAAAATCTGTGATGAGTTGCTTACCATCAATGGCAAGATGGAGGAAGAGAGCATTGCGATTATCACTCTCCGGAGTTTACCAAAATCCTATGAGCACTTTATTGAGACTCTCAACATCACGTCTTCTGGTGTTGATCTGAAGTTCATTAATCTCTGCACACTTTTGCTTCAACAAGATTGGTGGAAACAAACGTTTAGTAGCAATTCCAGCTCCACCTCCATAGAGCAAGCCTTTGCTGCTAAATCCTTTCAAAAGGATAAAGGCAAGTTTCAGTGGTCATCTCAGCAAAAGTCTTTTGCTCGAGCATCAAATGGCTCCCGGCAAAAGAACATTCAATGCAACTATTGCCACAAGTTTAGGTGCATGAAGGTTGAATGTTGGAAACACTTAGCTGCACAATCTAAGCAATCAGGTTCGCAACCCAAAGCGAACAATACAGAGCATAATGAGCAGACAGAATCTGTCTTTTACGCTTTCATGGCTAAAAGACCAGCAAATCATGTGAAGTCGTCTGCCTGGTACATTGATTCAAGTGCCTCTCATCATTTTACTCACCGCAAAGACTAGTTTACTAACTACCAGCCTTATTCAGACTATTATTTTTGGTGGCGGAGAAGAGTACACTGTTGTCGACAAAGGCAATATTCAAATTCAGTCTGTAGAGAGGAATCTCATCTTCCTCGATGTGTACTATGTTCCAGGGATGTGACTAAATCTACTCTTGGTTAGTTAGTCATTGCGACATTCTCCATGCTATTAGGAATCTTTGATGAGTAGCAAGGACCTTTCATGCATGTTTCTCTTGTTCCCGATCCAGAAGACCAACCTATAAAGGCTCATGATTTGGGAGTTAGGCTTCCATTAGGTCCACCTGATGAGAGGGCTCCAGTAGCTCCTGCAACTCCAATTATACCAGTGATCCTTGTACAAACACCTCCAGCTTCTCTTGCAGGATCACCTCGATTTGTAGATGCTTCACCTAAGTTTGATCCAGATTCTTATGATGAAGAACCTGATCACCATGCATCTCCTGATACTAATGTTGGTCGTTCTCCTCTCCGACCTAAGTGGTGGACTAAGACACGTGTTGATCTTCGTAATGATGAGCTCATTGATGGGATAACTCCTCGGAAAAAGAGCAAACCTACAGAATCTATTAACTTTTCTCTAATGGCCAACATTCACAATCTGTTTGAACCTCGAACATATTATGAGGCTAACGGAATTCCAGAGTGGGAACAGGCCATGACCTCTGAACGCTAAACCCTGTTGAAGAATAACACCTTAGTCCTTTCTGATCTTCCACCATGGAAGAAACCCATTGGTGGCAAATGGGTTTACAAAATCAAATATAAATCAAATGGTACTTTGGCTAAGTACAAAGCTCATTTAGTTATGAAGGGCTCTTCTCAGCATCAGGGCATTGACTATGAGGAAGCCTTTGTTCCTACTGCAAAGATGAGCAAGATTAGTCCTAACCATGGCAGCTCGATTTGGCTGGAAGGTCAATCAGAAGGACGTCAAGAGTGCTTTCTTGAATGGTGATCTCCAAGAAGAGGTCTACATGACGCAACCTCCTAGTTTCAAGGTTGTTGGTAAAGACCGTCATGTTCTTAGATTGATAAAATCTCTCTATGACTTAAAGCAAGCCCCTTAGGCATGGTACATAAAATTTGGTAAGTACCTTAGTGATCAAGGCTTCAAAAGGAGTTCTTTAGACTCAAAATTTGTACATCAAGACTACTGACAATGTCATCATCCTTCTGGTTATTTATGTGGATGATTTGATTATCACTGGCAATAAGATAATTTATGCCAATCTTTTGATATGACTGACCTTAGGCTCATGCATTATTTCCTAGGTGTTGAAGTTTGGCAACAGTCTTCTAGTATATTCATCTCTCAATCCAAATATGTTAGGGCTCTGTTAGACAAATTCCGTATGAAGGATCGTAAGCCTTCATCTACACCCATTGAGAAAGGCCTGATATTATCCGCAAAGTCCGGTTGTCCTTCCGTTGATGATACTACATACAAGCAACTAGTAGGCAACCTCATCTATCTCTCTGCTACTAGGCCTGACATCAACTTTGTAGTCAGCTACATCTCATGCTTTATGATAGCTCCCAAGGCCGATCATTGGATGGGCGCAAAACGTGTGCTTCATGTTAGATTATGGTGATTGATCAAGGAAATACTGTACATACTCCATAATTCCTCGGATGAGTTCAGGGATGAGCCGAGTCCCAAGTGAGGGTTTGGGGGTGGCAAAAAAAAAAATTTGGGGTTATTTTATCGGCATTTTACAACCGACATGTTGTAACTAATTTTAACCCTAAAGCGGCAAAAATACTTGTATAAAAGGGCTTAGGGTTGGGGATTGTTTCAGAGTGGTGATGCGAAAATTGGTTCTTGCGGTAGTATTGAGTTGTAAGGGATTACAGATTGTAATCAGGTTGTAATCACTAGATCATAATAATATTAGACTTGTTATTTGGTGGACGTAGCCCAGGGATTGGGTGAACCACATTAAATCTGTGTCTTGTGTTCTCTTTTATGTGATCTATTATTATTCTGTTATTGTTTATATTTGCATGTAATTGTTATTTCTGTCCGTGGTTAAATCCTAACACTTCATTATGTGAAAGGCACTTCAAAGTATGGACTTCTTTACTCTCCAAGTTCTAATCCTAGACTCAGTGGGTTCACAGATTCAAATTGGGCAAGCTCTATTAACAATAAAAAGTCACTTTTGGAAATGTGTTCAGTTTGGGATCCAGTGCATCACATGGACCAGTAAGAAGCAACAGGCAGTTTGTCTCTCCTCTACACAGGCCGAATACAAAGGGACTGTTAAGGCAGGATGTGAAGATGTTTGGCTTCGTCGGATGCTTGGGAATATACAGATGTCACTCGCAGGAATGACTACTTTGTTTGTTGATAACAGCAGGCATTATCAAGTTAGCACGAAATCCAATCTTCCATGAAAAAACCAAGCATGTGGATGTTCATTGTCACTACATACGATAGCTAGTTGAAGACGAGACAATAGATTTGCAGTATGTTCCTACCACAAATCAGACTACAGACATTCTCACCAAGCCTCTTGGTCCTAATAAGTTTGTCAAATTCAAAGGACAGCTTGGTATTGTGGATAGATTAACCATTAAAGAAGGGTATTACGATAATAGATAATCGTCTAGTATTAGTTAATAGTAATCTATTTGTTAACTATTGCAAATATTAGAATGTTTCTAATATTTAGTTAGTTGTAGCTTTTTTAGCTTTCTTCAAGCTAAAATAGAATGTTTCTATTCTTTACAATCATTTCCTAAGGAAACATTGTCCCATTCTTTTCTATATAACGACCTCTCGATCTCTATTAATAACAAGAAAGTATTTTACCAATTACTTACATAATAATAGATCTAACATGATGCAATGTAAATCTATGAATATGCTCTTGAATTTAGAATGTAATCAAGTATGTAGATGCAACAGCCTTGACTCAACTTCAAAAACCCTAGGATACAAAATCAAAGTTAAACCAAAACCTTCATGAATGAATGTGCTTGACATTTGCCTTAAGAATGACAGTAGATGAATGTAGATGTTGAGAATATAAGTGTTGAAGATGCAACAAAGGATCTTGAATGTATGAAGGGAGATCTTGAATGTTGAAATGCTAGATCTTGCATAAACTCCTTCAATGGCTTAAATGCATGAATCATTGATTTTCAATGGACAAACTGCTTGAATGCTTTGAATGCTTAAAGAGTGCTTGAGAACTTGGGATCTAAAACGCGAGTGCTTGTGGATGTTGGATATGGTTTGAGATGCAAAATGAGGCAAATGGATGGGTTTATGAAGTGCTCGGAATTAACTTTCTCCCACAGGTCAACCCACTTAAAAGTTAACACCCCAGAACAATCCAAACAGAAGACCCATGAAGTGGACCGAAAATAGGGCCCAACAGGGATGCATCGCGTCCTTGATTGGCCCAACAAGGCACATTGCAGCCCTAATTCAATAGGGATACATTGGGTCCCTACCAACCAATGCCCAAAACACTCGGCATTCTTTTGGGGTCCCGAAATAGGTCGTGGATCCTAGAAATCGAGTACAGAACTCAAGATATAGTCATTACAATGCAGAAAATAGATTCTGAGTGACTGGATCAAGGAAAGGGTGGACCTAGGTGGTTGATTCCTTCCTCAGGCTTTATGCCATGAAAGTTGAAACTTTAAAGAGGATCTATTAGGTCCTACCCTAATTCCACCTAGCAGAAAGGAAAAGAAAGAGGAAGAATGCAAATGAATGACAAAATCACACTAAATGGGTGTTAAACCATCATTAGATTGAAGTGCTTCCAATTTAAGACAGTACACATATACAAGATGAACAATTCACGAAGACTTGTAAAGGATGTTGCTTGTAAAGTGATGAAATCATAAACTACATGGACTGAAACTAAAAAGAAAAGATTGATTTAATGATTTTTTTCTTCAGTGATTGGTTGTGCCAAACTATCCTAAGCCTATGGCTTTTTATAAGTACCAATACCAAGCTGACAAAGGGAATACAATGAAGTTGTGATCTAGCATAAAGATGCATCAAATGAGAGTATTATTGACAAAACATACCTACTAATCCATATTCAGGTTGCAAAGATTCATAGGTAAACATTGAATGGTTGTTACAATTTTGTAACTAGATTTGAGCATTGCCACAATTTCAAAAAAATTATCTAATCACAACAGTAAATGTACTAAAGAAAAAAAATTTAAAACTCGGAAGTACCCTGAACATGTACCTATGGTCCTGAAGCCATTACATTTGCAACACACTACTATAGCACTTTCAAATATCCTGCTGTTTTCATTGCCCATCAACAACAGACTTTTAATGATTAAGACTGAGACCCTGGAGAGTTCTAGCACTTCTATGCGGGAAAGATTGGCTACTATTTTGAGCAAACCACAATAATGGGCATAATGGTTTGGGTCAATCAATTGATCTCTTCCTTTACCCAATCATGAGTCCTTGAGCACAAATTGAATGTTGAAGATCAGAAACTCTCAAAACATTCTAAGTCACATCATTCCCTACAACAACTGAATCACAACTTATTACTCTCAATTAATGCCTATCAATTTAAAGGTTGTCCACAATTCAAGTCAGTTCAAGTTCTTCAACACTTCCACAAGGGTACCATACAACAATGCATACATTGAAAATATCAATGTAAGGAAGAATTCGTTAATGCTCTTTACATTTGTATTCTAGTCCAACCATGTTGTTTTGCAGGTTTTTGAACTATCTTTAGTTAATTTGATCATTAAGCTTTACATGATAAAGCTTTTTATCATACGCCTTTCCAGTTTTCCTGAAAATTAGATGTTTTAGGAAGCATTAAGTATCATCTGAAATTAGTGGATGTTGCTAGCATGAATGTTGATGGTATTCCTTTGGGGGAGTATCTTAAGCAATGGAGAGCATGTGACAGTATTGTCATGTTGCATTCATGACTGTGTTTGCCATTGATGTCAACATAGCAGCAATTTTGTGAACACTAGCAAAGTAGCACATAGAGATCAAGGTCATACGGACGGAGGTTTGATGTTCAGGTGACACACAGTCAAGAATCTGTTTTCTAATGACGAGGCTAAGTGTGCGTAATATAAGTCAAAGACATACGAAGGTTATATGTGATTTACAAAGAGCAGTACAGAGACAAAGTAACTGTTAAGCAATTTTTGATGATTGCATTATATCTTCTAACAAAAATATAATCTGGAGATGCGCAATGATAAAAGATAGTCTGATGGTGACGTCAACAAGTGTGCAAGCCCTACTGTCGCACGTGTGAGAAGTTGTATAGACTGTGAGCCGACCATGTTATTGTAATAGCGAAATAATTAATTATCTTATTATAATTAATTAAGAAAGCCTCAAGGCCGACTCGAGAAACTATTTTGAAGATAGGGTATAAAGGAAAGATGTTTTCCTCGTTTGTATGAATGTGAATAAGAAAGTGAAGTGCAACATGTTCAAGGAAGTGTGAACAAGAGCAAAGTATTCGGTAAATGCATGTAAGCGCTCCAAGGGATTATTGGATGCGAGGTTTGTGATCTAGTATCAAGACCAGAAGGAGCAAAAGTCTGGTTGACAGGACAGAGAAAGAGGAAGGAGCAGTACAATTCAATTCTATTATTCTACAAGGAATAATACGGAGATCATTTGGACAGTGGGTTCATTGGTCTTGCCCCTAAAGCTGTTTGGACAATGGATCCATCTGCCTTCTACAAGTCCTAACAGGGTTGGCACAACTCCTAACAAGGTTGGAATCTCCTAACAGGGTCAAAGTCTCCTAATAGGGACTGATATGTACTAAATGTATTTCATAGACTCCTAACCTCTATCAAGGAATATTTATATTAATACATCATCTTATGGGTATCATCCCCACCGAGGTTTTCCCTCTGATCAAGGGTTTCCCTAGTTAACATATCTAGTGAACTATGCATGAGTATCTTGCTGTGGTTTCTGATTATATTGCTCATATGGTTAAGACTTAGTAAGGTTGATAATTGTGATATTCGTTGGATAACTGATTCAACCCCCCCCCTCCCCCCCAGTTATATTGGTGGACTATATATTCAAAGAGATGCTTCATGAGAGATTTAATTATTAAACTTTGAAACAATCTTAAGACACTTCAATCATCGATCTAAGCTCAATCTTTCAAGCTAATGCACTAACATTCAGTAGTTAAAGCCCATTCATGGTTTGTATGGCCAATGAAGTACTTAAAAATATGTTTCCACCTGAAACTCTAAATGATAAAGGATTAAAAAACATAATAAACAGAGATTGTGCAGGAGGTTTTTCAAATAAAATATATACAAGACTGGCCTGGGTTGGTACGGATCTTCGGGGACCCTTCAAACAGTTGAAGAACAGGAATAAAGGACAGAATCAGCCAAATGTGTGCATTGTGCATCCAACACAAACAAAGTGAAACATTTGGCTCCAATCAAATCTGTTCTGCTGGTACTTTATTACCAGATTAAGACAAATGGAAAAGCCAAAAACAAGAACTATGGTGTTCTATATTCCAGTTATTAAAAAAACGTTGTTTAAGTATTTTATGTCATTGAAGTATTCTGGCAGAAGCATTAGTAATGCTTATTGAGATCAATTGGATCATCATATGTTATAAAAGCCTCTAAAACAGAGTATATAAGTGAAGTGAACGGACATGAGTGACCTTCAGAGAAAGTGAGCTTGTAAGATGACTAAAGTGATGTTGCACAGTACCATAACATCCTTGGAGGCTCCAATGTTCAATTGACTTGCACATGGTGAAAGGTAAAGATAGTTTACTAAGTCATCAGAAAGAGAGACACCAATTTGGTGTATGAGACTCCCTTTATGCAAGCACTTTGCAGGGGAATATTTAACATTATATATTGTTCAAATGAGGTGATATTTAACCTCAAGCATGGTAAGACAGGGGAATCATATCTTATTTTAATATAATATGACTCCCCTTTTTTCCCATCTCCAATCATTTTGGCTCCTCTATTCAGAGAGTAATTCACCCGGTCCTGCTCATTTTGGACACTTCCTTTTCACACACCAGCAAGCACTTGCAGAATTTCATATTCCTTTAGTTACTATCACACAGTTTGAATGAATCACAGCCTTGTAAGTAATCTTCGTTAACAAATTATCACATAGTATATGGATTCATATTTTACCATGTCTGCTGCATTCAGCTCTCACAGTAAACTGTCCTCTTTTCCGTAAAAATATTATAATTAGCATGACTTGTAAAGTGAGAAAATTAGAAAATCATTAATCTAGATGCATTAAATGTCAATCATATAACAGAGTTGTGAATAATGTTAACTGAATCCCACCAGAACAATTTTCATTGAATGGCTCTCTAGTGATTTGATCAGTTGCCCTACTTCTAGTAGATGTTCCCGTACACTTTTTCATTTTAACATCATTTGACACAATAAGTTTCATCAAATAGCTCCATATCATCACAACATAATCCCAGAGCTGATAGCCATTCTTTAAAAGCAACATCATACATTAAAAGTTGCAGATTTGTCACGGAAAAGTGGAAAATGAAAAGAAGCTAAGTGTGCACCTCAAGCGTCGAATCAAATTGAGAAGCTTAATAATGAAACGAATTGAAATAAACTCAATAAATGGAGAAATTGCAAAAATGACGATAGCAAGCAAGTGCTCTTTATGTCACTCTGGCGTGGGCATTAATAATCTTCATTTGCATAGATTTATCATGCACTGAACCTTACTTCATATAAATTTAAAGCCCAGCTCACAGTTTGAGGGCAACATATTACTCACTGCACACTTTGGTCCAGAAATGGCTCTAAATTACAAGACAACTTTAACTACATATGCAGCTTTGGATTCCTGAAAGCAAAAGTTGTCTATTGTGACCATAAAGTAGACCCTAAATTATTGTAAAGATAACAGTTCTGCCCGTCTAAGAAAAGAAAAGGCAGCCGAGAAGAGTGATCTCCAAAATTACGACAAACGCTTTAAATCTTTAGTTCAAATTGCGTTTACACCTGCCTTATGTAACCTGTGTATTATTTTTAGGCAGCTCCAAGTTCCATCAGTTAAATGGAATCGCGGATATTTACATTAGGGCACCAAATAAATTGCAAGGGAAACCTAATATCCGTAATTTAATCATTTAAGATCTATAACCAAATATATTTCAAATCAATTTACTTGTTGTATGCCGTTATTTCTTTTTGGGAACACATGTGTTTCTTTCTTCATCAGCATTTAACATTTCGGAACAAATTCTACAATCTATCATCAGAATGAGAAAGACAGCCAGAAGGAGAAATGTCCAAGAAGAATTTCTGTATTAAAATTATCAGCATATTTTCAGAGGCTTTATGTCATAAATTCGTACTCGAGTCGAGGGCAAATGACACTGACATAGAATCTTAATTAATAAGTGAGCGTTACCTTTAGAATGCACCAGAAATTTTTTAAGTGAAGATTCGAAATGTTTGACAATAGTAATGGACGGAAACTGAACCAACCTTCTTCAGAGAGAAATGTTCGCGAGGTTGTGCCGCCATTATTATCACTACCGTGGGCCTCAGCAACCGCAGCTTTTCCAGGCCGCGCTAAAACTTGCTCAGCGCCTCCTTTGTGCTCCGCTATTGCCTTTATTTTCAGTTTAATATTACAACTACAACAAAAATGCAAGCGAGGGCAGCTCGTGGACGCCACAACAACCTGGCGTTGGCGATGCGGCGGCCGTAGGTTCGGCACCTCCGCTACAGATTTAACAGTGCCCCCAGATTTCAGGCAGGAGACTGCTGCAGAGCCTCCAGCAGCGCTCCAAAACGCCGCCATAGATAACCCCAATTAAATCTTCCGCTACCCAATTCGCCCAAGCTCCTTATCTAAAACCTAGGTGGACCAATGAAAACAAATTTCACAGAGCTCAACGGTGCCCAATTCACAACCGCCCATTACTTCAGATAAAGTGAAATTCGGCGACCGCAGGGCTGTGAAATCTGACGGTCTTCTAAATCAAAGCCACTCATTACTTGAGATAACTTATAATTCAGTGAAAGCAGGCTTCTGCAACCTGACGGTAAATCGGGCTCAAGCCTCGAGGCCTAGACATCCACAAAGCAGATTGATTCCTAAGAATTCATGATGCTCGCACTTTATTTATTTTTAAGGTTATTCTGTATTGAAAAGAGCGTCAAAGCTTCTGAAAGCTGGTAATGGAGGAGATAGATAATATTTGCAGGGCGCTAAAACGCTCGATTCTTTTGTGGTCGTTCGGTGAGGGAGTTTTGTGGGATTCTTCGAAGAAATTTGAAAAAAAAAAAAAAGATTTTCCATACTGTTGTGATGATCTTGACCATTGATTTTCTGACAGGTGGACGGAACAAAATTAGTTTGTTAATTTGGTTTTTTTTCACTCGCTGCAACCGAGGTGATTAGATTGCCTGGGCCACAACGTTTGCATGATTGACGGCTCGATCGTCATGTTTCATCTGAAATTGGAAGAACATGAAAGGAAAAGATGGTGAAATAACTTGGAAGTGACATCCATTTTGTATGGACTATCTATAAGATAAGAGAATTAGACAAAAACATATATAGGTGAGGGTGTCCTTTTCCTTACTTGTCCCATAACAGTCAATTTTTGTTTAAATTGTATAGGTGGTTGATCTTTATCCAGATAATAACAAGAAGAATATTCAATGATATGAGAATTTGATAGTTGTCTTTCATTATGAGGAAGTGAGTGAGTTTTTAACTATGAGGGCATTGTTTTATTGAGTAAGTTAACAATTTCAAGGTCTTTTGATATATTGATTAGGATGATCATTATATTGTTAATTCTTGTTTTTTAAAGTTTATTTAAATTATTCATCTTAAAATGTTCTTTTATTGTGTGTGAAGTACATTTTATCTTTCATCACCTCTTTATTGAGGAAATAGATCTTGTATGTGGAGCAAGTATTATGCATATGGTGGATGAATAGAAGTGCATTATTGTAAATTGTAATAGCAAGTTGAGCTAGGAGACTTACTGGACAAAAATAATTTGAAAATTAAGGTGTCATCTACCTTATAAATTGCATGTTGTGCATCCAAAATCTCTAGAAAGTGTCCTAAGGCACTTGGAGTGTAATGGTAATTAACTGGTAATATTTAATTCTCATTAAAAAGTTACACAATGCATTCATAAGGGGTGACAAGTTCTCCTATCAACAGTAGAGGTGGGTTATGAGAATAATTATTCAATATTGTTTTCTTGTATATGGATGTCTGGAATGGAATAATCAATAACTAGAAAGTGGGAAAATTGGTGACATTTGGGGTTCTCCAAGTAGATGCTTGGAAGAGGCAGCAAGTGTCACTTGGTATTCCATCATTTATTACAATTACTGCAATGTCTATTTTACAAGATTGGATACCCAAGTTGGAAGGCAAGTGTTAGACCCAAAAACAATGTCTTTTCGATTTCTGTAGAGGTATCCCAAGGGTTATGGTTTTGAGGAATGAAGAGTCTTCTTTGGACACCTTTCTTGGTGATTTTGGAGCTATTGTCATTCTTGGTGATGCATGTTTTGGAATGTGGTGTGTGATCAATGGATTTAAATACCAAAGGAAAATGTGTTAAGGCGAGTTTAAGGTAGTGGGACATTTAAGGTTTCACAAAATGTTATATATTTGATGAAGGCAAAGAATTGGTGTAGTGATCATGGTGTGGTTAAACTATGAAGGTGTGATCAAGCTAGAGGTTAGTGTGGAATGAAGTCAAGTACTTGTGTACGCTATAGTAGATCTAATTAAGTTGTTAACAGTCTTGCATCCACGTAAAGATATTTTATTTGTTTTCTTGTTTCCAATTATCTTTGTGACAGTTTGATTTTGTGAGCACTTGTTTGTCCTTTCCATATTTTGTAGACTTGGCTTCTTATTGTGGACCTATCATGGATCATCATCCTATGTTCACATAATTTAGTGTTACATTTAGTGGAAGTTATGCTTCATCTTCTCAGGTGTTGATTTCCTATATTATTTATCATATGATGTGTGGTATTTGTTTTAGCGAGGTTTTATATTTAAGAGTTAGCTTATGTGCTCTTGGATCTAGATGGTTGAATAATTTGTAGACCTATATCTAATGTGGTCGAAGATATTACTAATGTATTATGTATTTATTTGTTAATTCATTGAGGGTCAATCCTATATTGTATAACATGTTTCCTATTATTGGAGATTATGAACTCAAAACTAACCTATGTGTCTTGATGACTAAATGTAATGTAATTGAGTCATATAAGGTGGTAAGATCAATGGACCAAGAAGAGAGTTTGAGAGTTTGGAGTTTGGTTTCTAATCTAGAATGTATTGATCATAACCAAGAAGGCCTAACAACGTGACATGTATGTGCTCAATTTGATGTAATTCAAGATCCGTTATTAATAAAAGAGTTATTTTCAATTGTATATTGTTGTACTTTTGTTGTGTTGTTATTTGCTATGGCATGGTCATCTTGTTTGGGGATACACCTACCTTGTACTACATCAAATGCAGAGAAAGGTTTGATTTGGTTGGACTTATCAGAGGGAAGGTTGAATTTATTATGATCATTGTTAAGTTTGGTGGACTTATCAAGACCTTGATTTCTTGGTTGTGAGGTGGAAAATCATAGTTTTGGCTTACAATTGTAGAGAAATTGTACAAGTTATATTGGTAACCTATTACAAACCTATTGACTTCTTGTTGGTGGAAATGGAAGATTGAGACAATTGCACCTTGTTTGGATTCCGGTGTACCGCTTAGAAAGATAAATCCTAGGAGGTCAAAATATATGTTTGAAAAATTTGAGGTGGAGATGAGGAATGAGATCTAAAATGTCTTAAATAGCTTAAGGAGGAATCCTAAAACATAAAATGAATATGTGGAAGTTGTTGAAGATATTAAATTACCTGAAACAAAAATCCTTGCAGAAGAAGAAAGATTATTGAGAGTTATGACATGAGTTGGTAAGAGTCATAAAATGGGGGTATAAAAGTATTCCAGTTCTTTAGATCTCGAGGAATTGATAGATTGGGTTAATGAACTTGGGGTTTATTTTGAGCTTGAAAATTTTATCGATCCATAGAGAGCTAGGTTAGCACAGTCGAAGTTGAAAGGTCATGTTGCCTTGTAGTGGAAAGAATTATAGAAAGACAAAGAAGATAATGATTGTATAGTTCTGCAAATTCTGAGACTGAATCAAAGTTAAAAAATAGAACCCAAATTGGCTCAGAGTGAACTTCTTTAATATACTAAATATTTTGTGTGTTGACTGAAAGTATAAATTAACTTGAGTATAAATCCATTGTATTATTCTGATCTAAAAATATATATTTTGTAGACTTATTAAATGTTGGAAATGAAATGCATAGAGGAGCAAACTATTGTATTTTTTTGTGTCCTCTAATTCTACATCCACAACCGATCATATACCTTGCTAAAGGGGTGTCTCCTTCAAGGAGTATAACCCTTCAAAAGACATTAATTAAAACCTTTTCCTAAGTCGGCGACTTCTAGTAACTTTAGTTTAGAACTTAACTAACTAATCAATAGTTTAGTCAAATACTAACAAAGGCACCTCTAAGAAGATAGCCAGCACCTATAGGATAGATAGGTATAAATAACAAATGCCATTCTTAAGACATATTATCATTTAGGAGAGGTACGATCTGTATTGTCAGACCTGTAGGATTATTTAGGTTAGGATTTAACACACCCTCTTAACCTAATAATCGTACAGAGAGATTTATATCTAGCTATCATCAATACAGATGAGTAAGCAAGTATTATTACTATATATCTGTTTGTCTCTTATGTGGTATCATGGAACACATGATAGAAAGTCATATTACTTAGCCTATAATATGATAAATCACTGCTACTAGTGATAAAATGCATGTTGTGACTCATAGAAACTGGTATTTCTAAATCACAATTAGACCCTGAATTTAAGATCTACCAGAATACAGGATAAACCCAAAGAATTTCTAGAATTCTTTCTTTATCCAATTTGTGACCCATGAACATAGCAATGTCAATATCACAAGACGATCTAAAAATTCACCTGGACCTTATAGTAAAATCTACTATTAGGGCACTATTGAAGAGATCATCACCTCTCATAATGCCTTTGCACAAGTATTCATTATTTCAGAGATCGTCACCTCTAAATAATGATTACACATGGTGGAGCCCATAACTGTCAATAGCCTGACAAATAAATTTTAACTTTATTAATAACTAAAGAGTACAAATGAATTACAACTCAACCATACCAAGTCTCTTTCTGAAATGTTCTATCTTTACTCTAGATAGAGGTTTGGTGAGTATATCTGCTATCTGATCTGCAGTACAAATGTATTCCAATTTAACAGAGTTCTTGTCTACCGTATCTTTTACATAATGGTAAGGAATTTCAATATGGTTGGATCTATCATGGAAAACTGAATTCACTGAGAGCTTGATGGAACTCTAATTATCACAATGAATGATCGTAGGATTCATGGCTTGTCCAAATAATCCCACAAGTAACTTCCTTAGCCATACTGCTTCTTGAGAGGCCATTACTGCTACAATGTATTCAACTTCTGTGGAGCTCTGAGCTACAGAAGACTGCTTTCTGCATATCCATGAAATCATAGCTGATCCTAAACTAAAACAGCATCCTGAAGTGCTTTTCCTATCTTCAACACTTCCACCCCAATTTGAATCGGTGAATCCATGCAAATCTAAAGCAACTCTCTCATATTTGAGTCCATAGTTAAAAGTACCTTGAAGGTATCTCATAATGTGTTTAATAGCAACTAGGTGAATCTCCTTAGGTTCACACATAAATTGACTTAATGCATGAATTGCATAGCAAATATCAGGTCTTGTATTTACTAGGTACGTCAGAGACCCAATTATAAACCTGTAGAGAGTAGAATATATTGGAGGTGATTTTGCAACTGCTTCTTTAAGTTTATGCAAATTGGTCTCCATTAGAGAAGACATGGACTTGCAGTTCCACATTCCAAATTTCTTCAAGATATCTAAAGTGTACTTCCTTTGATTCAATATGATACTATCGGCATTCTGTCGCACTTCCAATCCTAGAAAGTAATGGAGAAGACCCAAGTCTTTCATCTCAAATTCTCTGATAAGATCTTTCTTGCATTGATCTATAAGATGATCATCACCTATGATTAATAAATCATCAACATACAATATCAAGATTACCATACCATCTTTAGCTCTTTTATAATACAAGTTTGAATCAACTTCATTCTTAGAGAATCCTAAGCTAGTGAGATATTTATCAATCCTTTCATACTAGGCCCTAGGAGCCTGTTTAAGCCCATAAAGAGCTTTCTTGAGTCTGCAAACAAAGGCATTTGGATCATGACTTTCAAAACCTTCTGGTTGCTCTATATAGACTTCTTCTAAAATCTTTCCACTAAGAAATGTTGTCTTTACATCCATCTGATGTACCTTCCATCCCTTAGATGTGGAAATTGCTAAGACAGCTCTAACGGTAGTATATCTGGCAATAGGAGGAAAAGTTTCTTCATAATCAATTCCTTCTTTTAGAGAAAAACCTCTGGTTACAAATCTGGCTTTATATTTCTCGATACTTCCATCAGCAGCATGCTTTATTTTGAATATCCATTTTGAAGACACAATGGATTTTCCTTTTGGCCTAGAAACTATTTCCCAAACATCATTTTTCATAATTGATTGATATTCTTCTGTGATAGCTTCTTTCCAGGCTGGATGTTTAATAGCATTAGAAGGATTGGTTGGCTCTGTTTTGGATAAATCAATCATATTTTTTGTATAACCAAAGAATCTTTTAGGTCTTTTACTTTCTCTAACAGATCCTGAAGGGGCAACAAAATCTTGAGTTGCTTCAACTATTTTATGGCCCAAAGTGGCCTTTTCTTTGAACTTTCTTCAAGGTTTATTTCATCTTCAACCTCTTCTACTTTCTCCCTCTAAGATTCAAATTCACTTATTCTTTCAGAATTTGATAAAGGAGAGGGTTCATGGGAATTTATTGCTCTTTTAAATGCAAGATCTTCCTTAAAGATTACATCTCTACTAAGTTCAATAGTTTTCTGTCTAGGTATGAAAATTCTATATGCTTTAGAAGTTTCACTATACCCTACAAAGATACCCTTCCTTCCAGATGGTTCTAATTTGGTCCTCTTTTCTGTTGGCACATGAATGTAGACAGGACATCCAAAGATTCTAAGATGACTTATATTAGGTTTTATTTTATTAAATACTTCTTTGGGGGTCTTATCTTTAAGATAGGAGTGAGGGCTTCTGTTTTGGATGTATATAGTAGTACAAGACGCTTCTACCCAAAGATAGTATTCTAGATTTTGATCAAAAATCATAGCCCTAGTAGCTTCTATAATTGTCCTATTTTTCCTTTCAGCTACCCCGTTTTGTTCAGGGTTATAAGGAACAATATACTCCCTCTTGATCTCTGATTCTTTACAAAAAATTTTAAACAAATCTGAGGTATATTCTCCTCCATTATCTATTATAAGGGTTTTAATTTTATGACCTAAAAAATTTTCAGTTAATGCTTTGAATTCCTTAATTTTTTGTAAGATTTCTTCTGATTCTTTGCATTTTAAAAAGTAAATCCATGTTTTCCTAGAGAAGTAATCTATGAACAAGACATAATATCAGAATCCTCTAAGGGAGGGAATAGACATGGGTCCACATAAATCTGAATGAATTAATTCTAGTACATTATTTATTTTCTAGTACTATCATGAAAAGGACTTCTAGTACTTTTAACTAGGGCACACTCTTTGCAAATACTGGGGTGATCTTGGTTTAATTTTGGTAATCCGGTAACCATCTTTTCCATGGTAGATAGGGTTTTAAAGTTTAGGTGCCCTAATCTTCTGTGTATTTCGTTTGAATCCTCTACTTTGTGAACAAGGGCTTGAATGGGTTCTATATTCAGTTCATACAAATATCCCTTTCTTTGACAAATTACTTTAGCTTTCTTGACAGAAGAGTTCTTAGCCCAAGTTAATACTTTGCCATCCGCGAATGCAACATTGTCTCCATCATCTTCTAAGGTTGTAATTGATATTATGTTCCTTTTTATCCCTGGTACATATAGTCCATCTTTGAGAAGAAGAGCATTTCCTATCATTAGCTTCAAAGTGCAGCTACCAATTCCTTTAGCTGAATGTGTTGAGTTATCACCAATAGTAACTTCACCGTTAACTTTCTTGGCCAAGAAATCTAGAGTTTTCTTGTATCCTGTTATATGCCTGGAGGATTCACTATCTATCACCCATGCCTTATTTGAGATTTCATTTAATAAGGAGGAATACAATACATGATTCTTTGGATCATAAGTTTCTTCTTCTCTAACAACATTTGTGCAATTTGCTTGTTGCTTGGAGTTTTCTGGACAATTAGATCTATAGTGTCCAAATTTTTCACATTTGAAACACTTTATTTTTTATAGGTCTTTCTTGGGCTTGCCATTCTTCTGATTTCCTTTATTTTTCTTGAAATGTTTTTTCTTGCCTTTATAAGAATTGGCATTAAGAACGTGAAGTTCTTCATCTTCCACTTTAGGTTTTCCTCCTTTCTTTATTTTTCTTGATTCTTCCTGAAGACAATCATTCTTAAGTCTATTAAAATTAGGAAGCTGATCTCTAGCACTTATTCCTTGTGCAAATGTTTCCCATGATTCTGGGAGTCCATTTATGGCCATGAGTGTTAATTCGGTATCATTTATGATGGTTCCTATGCTGGACAATTCATCTCTAATACTAGCGACTCTTAGAAAATAAGAGTTTATTGATTCTCCTTTCTTTATTTGGATGTGATTTAGTTGCCTCTTTAGTGCAAGGACCCCCGTTGCATTATTTATTTCAAATGCATTTCGTAATGCATTCATCATATCGTAAGCAGTCTGGTGTTTTGTAAGCATAGGTACAATGTCATTCTTAACTCCATCCAATATGATTTGAATGGCTTTCCTGTTTCCATTGATCCATATAGATTTGTGGGGTTCAACAAGTGGTTGTTTGGATGCTCCATCAACAAACTATTTAACATTATTTTCTTCGAGAATCATCAAGATTTTGAATTTCCATACTTCAAAATGTTCCTTTCCATCGAATCTATCTTCAGGTCTGATTGAATATGCCATTGGAAATGGAAGACAATTACTGAATGTAAAAGGTTTGATCACTAAAAATTTGCAGAGCCCTAGATTTTATAACTAGGCTCTGATACCATGTACAGTTCTGCAAATTCTAAGACTGAATCAGAGTTAAAAAATAGAACCCAGATTGGCTGAGAGTGAACTTCTTTAATATACTAAATATTATGTGTGTTGACTGAAAGTATAAATTAACTTGAGTATAAATCCACTGTATTATTCTGATATAAAAATATATATTTTGTAGACTTATTAAATGCTGGAAATGAAATGCATAGAGGAGCAGACTATTGTATTTTTGTGTGTCCTCTAATTCTACATCCACAACCGATCATATACCTTTCTAAAGGGGTGTCTCCTTCAAAGAGTATAACCCTTCAAAAGACATTAATTAAAACCTTTTCCTAAGTCGGCGACTTCTAGTAACTTTAGTTTAGAACTTAACTAACTAATCAATAGTTTAGTCAAATACTAACAAAGGCACCTCTAAGAAGATAACCAGAACCAATAGGATAGATAGGTATAAATAAAAAATGCCATTCTTAAGATATATTATCATTTAGGAGAGGTATGATATGTATTGTCAGACGTGTAGGATTATTTAGGTTAGGATTTAACAATGATGAGCCTAAGGTTATAGATGGAAACCCATGGTTTTTAGATTGAAGGATAAATTAATTCTTGAAGATTATGAACTTGAATTGTTTAAAAGTTGCAAAACTTGAAATAGAAGGACATGTCTTTGAAATAATAAGCTATAGAATTTTACAAGGTAGAAATTAGATTTGGGCATCGTGAATCTTCTAAGGGAAAAGTTTAAAGGTATGTTAATAATTTAAAATTTAACATTCATGATGAATTGAGTATGTTGAAACTTAGTTCAGTTGAAGAAGCTTATCAATATGTATTGTAGGCAAATGATAAGTTGGGAGACATACTTCATTTGTTGTTAGAGACTTGCCTAAGATTGTGAAACCTACTAACATCATGTGTAAAGAATGTGTTTTGGCAAAATAGAAGAAAAGTTTTTTTTTGAGCAAATTTTTCACTACTTCAATGAAGTTGGAGATTGTGCACACATATTTGACAAGTCCTATGGCATTTTATGATGAGAGGTATTTTATGATTCTTGTTGATGATTTCACTAGAATGATGTGGATTGCATTTCTTAGAGAAAACTTCAAAGCTTTTGAAAAATTCAAGATATTTAAGATTAGTGTTGAGAATGAAACTAATTTGAAGATTAAATGCTTGAGATCTAATAGAGGAGGAGAATTTATTTCAAATGAGTTTAATAATTTTTGTGGAGATAATGGTATAAAGAGACAACTTTCAACCCCTATGACACCAAAGCATAATGGGATAACAGAGAGGAGAAATAAATTAGTGACTGGAGCAAGAAGATAAATGATGTTAGAAAATAATGTATCACATATCTTTCGAGAGAGAAGTAATAAATACAACATTATATACTATGAATAGAGTGAAAATCAGATAAGGTACTAGTAAGATGCCTTATGAACTTTGGTTTGGACATTCACCCATTGTGTAGTACTTTAGAATTTTTGGAAGTAAATGCTATATTAAGAGAGATGATGATATTGGAAAGTTTGATTCCAAAAGTGATGCAAGATTGTTTCTTAGATATTCGTTGAAAAGCAAAGCATGTAGATGTTTTAATAAGAGATCAAAGATTATTGTTGAGAGTTCCAATGCGAGAGTTGGTAAAAAGTTTATAATTCAAGAAAGCATACTTGATTATAATTCTAATGAGGAAACTAATGAGAGAACTAACAAGTAGAATGTTGAGCGGGAATTATTTTATGAGACTAACACTAATTTGTAGACTAAATTTCAAAGACAAGAATAGAGAGAAGAACCTAGAGAAAAAGTCAAAATTTAACAAGTGACGCCTAATAGAAATATGGCAAAGAACCATCATGCTGAATAGATCATTAGAAGTAAGGTCAAAGAAGTTATGACAAGAAACAAGGTACATGAGAACTATGTTTAAATTCTCAAGTTGAATCTAAGAATGTTCACGAAGCTAAAGAGGAATTAAATCATATTGAAAAGAACAAGACTTGGAAATTGGTTCCTACACCTAAAGATAATAATTTTATTGGAAAGAAATGGGTATTTAGAAACAAGATGAATGAACAAGGTGAAGTTGTGAGAAAAAAATCAAGATCATTATGTAAAGGTTACTCACAGTAAGAAGGAATTGATTTTGAAGAGACTTTTGCACCTATTGCTAGACTAGAGGTAGTAAGAATGATTTTGAAAAATACAGCTAATAAGAACTTTAAAGTTTATCAAATGGATGTCAAATCATCTTTTCTAATTATGAAGAATTTGAAGAAGAGGTATACATTGAAAAGTCTCGTACTTTTCCTTTGATAGATAAAGAGGATTTGTTGCAGATTAAAAAAAGGCATTATATGGACTGAGACAAGCACCTAAAGCCTAGTATGCAAGATTGGATAAATACTTGACAAATTTGGGATTGATGAACGATAATGTTGATAGTAACTTGTACCTTAGAAAGAATGATAAAGGCTTACTAATTATTGTAGTATTTGTGGATGACATTATTTTTGGAGGTAATGATAAAGTAAGTGAAACTTATTTAGAAGAAATTAAAAAATTATTTGAGATGATTATTACGAGAGAGAGGAAATACTTCTTGGGATTGCATATTGTATAGAATAAAGATGGCATTTTTATATCACAAATGAAGTATCTTAAAGATTTTTTGAAAAGATCTGGATTGGGAAGTTGTAAACCTATTGGAACACCTATGGTTATTGGATCCCCTATTGTTAAACAAAAAAAGTACATATCTATGATTGGTAGATTGTAGTATTTGACACACACTAGACCTGATATAACTAATGTAGTTGGAATTGTGGCAAGATTTTAGGTAGATCCTAAAGAGACACATTATGCAAAATTGAAAAGAATTTTTAGATATTCAAAAGACACGCTTAATTATAGATTATGGAATGACATATCACATCATTTCACGTTGTGTGTATACACTTATGTTGATTGGGAAAGAAGTGCAGGCAAAAGAAAGAGCACTAGTGGTGGAGCATTCTTCTTGGGAGGAAGATTCATTTCTTGGATGAACAAGAAATGGGATTGCATTTTAGAGTACAACACAAGAAGAGTATGTAGCACCAACAAATAATTGTAATTAGATTATTTGGATGAAGCATATGTTGAAAGAAATTGAGATAGAGTTCATTGAGCATGTCATCATACAATGTGATAACACAAGTACTATAAGTATGTCAAAGAATTTAATATTACATTCAAAGACAAAGCATATATCTATTAAGTATCACTTTTTGAGAGAGAAAGTTGTAGAAAAAGAAATCAAATTGAAATATTTTAGCACAAAGGAGTAGATAGTAGATATATTCACAAAACCTTTGGCTAAGGACACATTTTGAGTATTTGAGAGGTAAGCTTAGGGCTATAGCCCAACCTACTTTTGAGTAATTGATGCAAAGGTTGCATAAGTCCAATTGGTGGTAGAGCACTATTATTATCTAGACTAGATGCTTGATGCTTCTTCTGTGGGGGAGTATTTGTGTTTGAGCTAAGTCACTGAGGACTCTTGGTATTGGTACTCTGTAGTGTCTTTAGACATTGGAGCTTGAACACATTTTTTTTCAAATGATTCAACTTTGAGAATTGACACAATGATACCTTTTCCCTTTATGTCAATGGGGGGGGAGATGAGTACATGAAAAACATTATATTTCATACATCCTCTAGAGGAGAGATGAGATGTGTATTTGGAAGAAATATTATTGATTGATGTCAATGGGAGGAGAAGATTGAAGAAAGATGTTGATGTGTGGGGGAGATTAACACCTTCATTATGCATAGTAGTTATTGATATTGATTGTTGATTAATATATGGTTGTGATTTGAACATGAAAAAATCTTTACAACTTGTCTAAGATTGAAATGAATGTAAAAATGTAGAAGAAATTCATGAGCAACATGTGTGGGAGAGCAAAGGCAAATGAGGAATAAATATATTTGGTATTCTTGGAACTTAGATGTTTTTCATCTACGTTGCCATTGATGCCAAAGTGGGGAGATTGTTATCACGAATGCTAATGAGATTCCTATGGGGGAGTATATTAGCATTGTTGGAGAATCAATTCAAAACATATGTTTTACATTCATGATAGTGTTATTCATTGATGTCAACATACTAGTTATTTTGTAAAGATTGACAGAGTTATAGAGGTAGAAGCATTTGGCGCAGTTCAAGGATTAAAGATCATCACATGCACACTTGAGGGTATATTTTACAATGTATCTAGATGCTATAGATAAGAGCGTATACAAAAATAAAATTATTTCAATTTGTTTGTTATTTTGTTGTTACTTGTTCTTTAGCTTATATGTTATTGAGCACGTCTTTTAATAGTAGTTATTCTTAGATTTGTTAGTTAATTCTTGGTTTCATGTATGTTAGTTATTAGATTTTTTTGTTTTATCTTTATTTTACTTGGATTCTTGTATGTTTATGTTAGTTTTTATTCTTATGCTAGTCTATTTAAAAATAATAATTCTAATTTCTTGGTTAGCTTTCCTTTGTTCAGTCTTTGGGTTGGTCTCTCATTTCATAGGGTGTTGTTATTTTTGGTTTGCATATTGTCTTCTTTCTCTTGACCTTTTTATAGGATACTTAGTTTAGGGTGCGATGCAAGGTAGGAGAATCCCCAAAGGAGATGTCTTAGCCCTCAAAAAATAACTACACAGTGGAAGAATAAATAATAACATAGATAATAGATCCAAAATCATGCCAATTCTCATAATATAATCATAAGATTTGCATCCAACATGCTTGGTTGTAAGGCCTTCCGAGTTATGGCCAAATACATAAGTAATTACAATAGTAATTCTACAAGATCCCTCAAGATCCAATCCCAACTCTAGCTAGTCCAGATCCACACTCTGGTAGAAACCTGCAAGGAAGATCTAAACTCATGCTCACAAGTCCACCAAGCAATTTCCTTGTTTCCCAAGCCTCTTCTACTAGCTCTTCTCAAACTTTATCCAATATCCAAGAGTAAACTGCCTCACATTCGACACTCTATCCACACACTCTGGAAATCTTCTCTCACTCAGCTATTCCATCTTCCATGCTCTTCTCCAAGCTAGATGATAATCACATTCCTATTGTAAACTACCTCACATTCAACATTCTATTCACAGAGTCTGAAAATCTTCTCTCACTCAACTACTCCATCTTCCATGATCTTCTCTAAGCTAGATGATAATCATAATCATGTTGTAAACTATCTCACATTAGTGCTCTATCCACAGACTTGGGAAAAAATCACTCTTCAGCTACTCTCCACATTCACTTCTCCAAATGAATGAATCAATAATGACAAGATAAGGCCCTCTACTTATACCAAACCAAACCACAAGTCTACCACTAGCAAGTTACATTAAATAAACCCTCAAGCCACAAGTTGGCCTAGCAAGTCACATTAAATATACCCTCTAGCCATAAGTTACATTTAGTAATGCCGCCTATTAAATGCCTTTTCCCTCTTTTCTCCATTTTATTTTATTTTATTTTTTTATTTTAATTTTCGTTACTTTCTCTCTCCTCCAATTTTTATTTTTATTTTTTATTTGTTTCCTCTTTTTCTTTGAAAAAAAATAAAAATAATAAATTTATTTCCCCATTTATTTTTTGATGCAAGATGCTCCTGCATTAGATTCCTTAGGTAGATAGAAAAGTGTGTCCTATATTTTGAAGCTAAAAGAAATATCTACAACCATCTTCATCTTCACCAAAGGCTTCCACTCCATTGGGGAAAATAAAACCAACATACAAATCATCCACATTTGCATCACTTTGTCAAACACTAGAATCTCAACCATCCAATCAATATGCTCACTCCCAAGAACAAACTGAACATAATGCTTCATCAATAAATCCACATCCACAGTAGCAACTAGCGAATCTATACCAACAACAAACTTCACATTAGTAGCAATATGTAGATCTCCATCAACACATGTCAAACTCTCAACACCAATAGTCTAATTTCTCACAACAAGATGCTTTGCAACATACAACTCACCACCTACAACAACCGGATCATCCATGACCAAGTGCTCTACAATCTCCATGTCAAACTCAACCAATTGATCATGAAAACCAATCTCCATCCCAACATCAAAAAGGTTAGAAATATCCTCAACAACAGCCTCTAGTTGCTCTGTAGGTTTTGTATCAGACTCCACAAATTGTTCAACAAAACCAACCTCTTCCACCTCAACCTTGTGATGCCATCTTCTCTCTCAAAGAAGTCTTTTAATTGACCAGACAACTCTCTTTTGGATTGGTAGACTCCAACTCCAATAGCATATAACTTTCTTCTTGGGTTCCTCAAATCTTTTAGAAAAAGCAACATCCACAATAATGTCTACCCAAGCTATTGTCTCATTAATCCTCCTCTCCACTATATCACGGAGATTCGTAATCATCCCAGGGTCCAATCCTCTCAAAGCCATCTTCCAAGATCTTTGCAAACCCTATGCAATAAATCACCAATAGATCAATCTTCTCAAACAAGATCAACCTTCCATCTTTGCAACCATAGATCCATTTGCATGTCCTCCCAAGGTCCTAGTGCAAACTTCCTCAACTTTTGTGATTTGTCTACATGCTTAGGAACAACCTTTGCTCTGATATCACTTGGTCTAGTGCAAGGTAATCCCCAAAGGAGATGTTCTAGCCCCCAACAAATAATCACACAGTAGAAGAATAAATAATAACATAGATAATAGATCCAAAATAATGTCAATTCTCATAATATAATCATAAGATTTACATCCAGCATGCCTAGTTGTAAGGCCTTTCAGGTTACAACCAAATACATAAGCAATTACAATAGTAATTCTATAAGATCCCTCGAGATCCAATCCCAATTGTAGGTAGTCTAGATCCACAATCTGGTAGAAACCTCCAAGGAAGTTCTAAACTTGTGCTCACAAGCCCACCAAGAAATCTCCTTGTTTCCCAAGCCTTGACTACTAGCTCTTCTCAAACTTTATCCAAGATCCAAGTGTAAACTACCTCACATTTGGCACTCTGTCCTCACACTTTGTAAATCTTCTCTTGCTTAGCTACTCCATCTTCCATGCTCTTCTCCAAGCTAGATGATAATCACAATCCTACTATAAACTGCCTCACATTTGACACTTTTTCCATAGACTTAGGAAAAATTTGATCTTCAACTACTCTCCACACTCACTCCTGCAAATGATTGAATCAATAATGACAAGCCAAGGCTCTATACCAAACCAAGCCACAAGTCAGCCACTAGCAAGTTACATTAAATAAACCCTCAAACCATAAGTCGGCCTAGCAAGTTACATTAAATAAACCCTCTAGCCACAAGTTACATTTAATAAAGCTATCTATTAAATGTCTTTTCCCTCTTTTCTCCTTTTTTTATTTTTATTTTTGTCACTTTCTCTCTCCTCCATTTTTTTGATTTTCTTTCTCTTTAAAAAAAAAAAAAAAAAACATTTCCCCCTTTATTTTCTAATGCAAGACGCTCCTGCATCAATTTATAATCTCCCTCCTTTCATCTCCTCTTCTTTTGCATGCATCTTTATGATGGATCACATAGTGTGATTCAAAATGTTGATGATAAAGAATTCCTCACATGATCAAATCCAAAAAAAAAAAATCAATATATCTCATTCTTTAACTAGTTTTTTTGTTAGATATTTATCTTCATAACCATTGGTATCATGCTTGTTTATTTTCCAACATTTGGTTTCATATCTAAAGGTTAATAGTGTTGAATACAATTGATTAAAATTGTGTTGTCTTTGATGTTACACAAATATCATATCAATTGACAGTCAGTGCATATCGAGCTCACTTGGTTAGTAAAGACAGTTTTCCTAGTCTACTGAGCATCCTAAGTTTACTCTATACAAAAGGCAGTATTTACCAAGCTCACTCAGGCGTTGAAGGAAGTTAAGCAGAAATGAGTGTAAACCAAGTTCACTCGATTAACGAAGGGAAAGTTGAGCAAAGTCAGTGTTAACCGAGTTCACTCGGTTACCAAAGGAATTTTGTAAGTTTGCAGTTTTAACCAAGCTTCTATTGGTTAACACAAGAAATTGCTTTAGAATCAGTTTCTACCGAGCTAGGTTAGCTACCAAAGGATTTTCTTGTTTTGTTATGTAAAGCTCAAATTATTTTACCTATTGATTATAGCTGACTAAAGTGATGAATATTGGTTATTCTAATTTGTATTTGAGTCGACTTGACAATTTGAAAGGTATAAGTAAAAGGTCAAGTTGTGATTTCAAGAAGTGTGTGAGATGCAAGTTGAATAAAGTTGAAAGAGCTAAGAAGAGGAAGCAAACTTGGAGGATAAGCAGATATCCTTATGGTGTAGAAAAGTATTATTCGATCAAGAAGGATCAAGTATGAACCAGAGTAGAGATCTATAATCAGCAATTTAGTTGCATCACAATCAGTTCATTTCATTGTTACTCTCTAACCATTGTAGCAGTGATCTAAAATCTCTTAACAGAGTTGGTTTAACAACCATTTTTAAATCCTCTAACAAGGTGGCAATTCCATTAAATTGTTTCAAGACCTTTCACAAGGCCACTCCTAACAGGGTGATTAAATCCTTTAATAGGGTCACACCTAATAGTGTGTTTTGTAACCTTTAATAGGGTTGCCTCCTAACAGGGCTCACTTTAGAAGAGTGAAAAATAGTAACTAGTTACATTGGTGGTTTTTCCCAAATTGGGTTTCCATGTTAAATCTTGGTGTCTCATGTGTTCATGTTATTTCTTTCATGCTTGCAAGTAATTATTGATAACATCTTAAGATTTAGTAAAGTAATTCACACTCTGCATTAACTAAGTTACAACAATTTCTGTGTGTTTACCGAGTAACAACAGTAATCTATTTTATCAGTCTAAATTTTATAGTTGACATCTACGGGATTTGGATTTATGGTAACTAATTCACCCCACACCCCCCCCCCCCCCGCAGTTACTCCTCTTATAATTGAACAATTGATATCAAAGCTTTGGTGTTTGCAGAGAAGGTTTCAAGGACCTAAGCTAAAGATCAAGATGTCTTACAAGAGAGAGATTCCAAAACTGAATAGAGATAACTTTGTAGCATGGTAAGGACTTATGAGGCTTCATCTAGCTACCATCAGTGATTCAAGATGCAAATATCTCGATGAAGAATATAAAACTCCCATTGGAACATTATCAGTTGATTATATTGCTAAGAAGAAGAACCATAACATCATGATGATTAACATTGCATCTGCTCTCAGTTATGCTAAATTTGATGAAGTCAAAGACTGTAAAACTACTTTTGATATGTGGTACAAGCTAAAAGAAATCTATGGAGGTGATGTCAATGTAAGAAGAGCCAAAGTAGAAAGCCTTAGAGGACAATTTGATCAAATGAATATGAGAGAAGATGAAAATGCTACAAAATATGTGGAAAGAATCAAGGCCAGTGTTAGTGCAATCAGAGCATCTAGAGGAGAAATCAAAGAAGAAACTGTTGTAAGTAAAGTACTTAGAACTTTGCTTCCTATCTATGCAGTTAGAGTATCTGCTATTCAAGAAAAGAGATGTGATCCAAATCACAAGTTAAGTTTGGATGCCCTAGTAGGAAGATTGACAACTTTTGAACTAGACAACTTTGACAACTATGTTCCCACTTCCAAGAATATTGAATCTACATTTGAAGCTAAACTCCCACTCAAAGAAAAAGGCAAGAAAAAAAAAGATAATCAATTAGAAAGTGAAGAAAGTTTAGACAGTGATCTTGAAATTGTTGAAGCTTTACTTGCAAAGAAATATTATAGGAGAAGAGGAACGTACAAAGGTAAAATCCCTCTAATATGTTTTTCTTGTGAAGAAATTGGTCATATTACTGGTAGGTGCCCAAACAAAGAAGGCAAGGAAGAGAAGAAAAGACACAAGTACAAAGGCAAGAAGGAATTCAAAGGTCACAAATCCTAAAAAGACAAAGGTGAGAAAACTTGTTTTATGGCTAAAGATTTTGCTAATAGTGAAGATGAAATAATGTATATTGCTGTAAAAGATGAATCTGATGATGAAGGAGATAAGACGACGCTTGTCTCTCATGTTAGCAAGAATGACACGTGGATCATAGATAATGGATGTTATCATCATATGATTGGAGAAAAAACTAAGTTTGAACATTTTGAACACTAGATGGAGGTAGTGTAAGGTTTGGAAATAATGAACCTTATTGCATAAAAGGGAAAGGTTGAATCTCATTAACTAATAAACTTGTATGTGACAATGCCTATTGGGTTGAAGGACTAAAACATAATTTTCTGAATGTGGCATAGTTGAACAATATTTGATTCAAGGTAGAATTCATGAATGGCAAGGCAAGACTACTGGATAACCAAGGAAATCTGATTGGATCAGGCAGGCAAACAAAAGGTAACCTATTTTATCTTGATCTTGGTGATTGTTCATGTTTCATTGCTCAAGTAGAAGAAAGTTGGCTATGGCACAAAAGACTATGTCATGTAAACTTTGATAATATGGTCAAGATTAGAAAACTTAAAAGAGTAAGAGGTCTTCCTAATTTGAAAAAACCTGATGTTGGATTATACAAGAATTGCCAAATTGGTAAAATGGGAAAGACTAGTTTTAAAAACAAAAACTATCAGTTAGAAGATGTCTTGGAAATTGTACATACTAATTTATGTGGACCCATTGGAATAGAGACTTATAGTGGAGAAAAATTTTTCATTCTTTTTGTTGATGATTATTCTAGAATGTTGACTGTTATGTATCTCAGAGAAAAATCAAAAACTTTTGAGAAATTCAAATGGTATCTTGCTAAAGTAGAAAAGGAAAATGGAAAAAGATTGAAATGCTTAAGATCATATAGAGGTGGTGAATTCATCTCAAATGAATTTAACAATTTCTGCATTGAAAGAGGAATCAAAAAAAAAGTATCAACCCCTGGTACTCCTGAGCAGAATGGAATAGCTGAAAGAAGAAGTAGGTCCATCATGGATTGTGCAAGGACACTAATGATTGAGAAGAATGTTGCTATCAAATACTGGAAGGAAGCTATCGGCACTATAGTTCATACTTTCAACCAAGTTTAGGTGAAGAAGGACTCAAAGAGAACTCCCTATGAACTATGGTATGGCTACAAACCCAATGTAAGTTACTTGAAAGTATTTGGCAGTAAATGTTATATCTTGAAAGAATCAAGAAAAGGAAAATTTGATGTAAAAGGTGATAAGGTATATTTCTAGGATATTCCTGTAGAAGCAAAGCATACAAATGTCTAAAATTGTCTACTCACAAAATCATAAAAAGTGCACATGCGAGAATTAATGAGTTTGCAGAAAAGATTGAAGAAGAAAGAAAATAGGAACCAAAAGATTATAGAAGATTTGTCTACTATGAACATGATACATTGCCAAACACATCTGACAAAAGGGAGACTTCATCTCCTAAGCTCTCCAAATCTCCATCAACTATTGAGTTACAGGAAGTTCGAACCGAGTCACAGGAACCCAAGTCACATTCAGAGACTACCAAGTTAGTGCATACCAAGTCTGAAGAACCCAAGCCACAAATAGAAGGACCTGAGCCAGAAGTTGAAATTCAAAATGAAGACAGTACAGTTCATTCAAAAGTCAAAGAACCAATATTGGCTAAATATGTCAGAAGGCATCATGCACCTGATCAGATAATTAGAGACAAATAAGATGGAACAATAACAAGAATAAAACTAAAAGGTACATGTTTACTTGCTAAATTTGAACCTAGAAGTGTTAAAGATGTATTGGAAAATGAAAGTTGGATTGAGGCTATGAATGAAGAAATAGAACAGATAGAAAAGAATAAAACTTAGACTCTTGTACCTAGGCCCAAAGATAAAAATGTAATTAGTACAAAATGGGTATTCAAAAATAAGTTGAATGAAGATTGAAAAGTGTCAAGAAACAAAGCAAGGTTGGTATATAAAGGCTATTCTCAAGAAGAAGGTATTGATTACAGTGAAACTTTTGCCCTTTTTGCAAGATTAGAAGGTGTTAGGACTTTACTTGCTTATGCAGCTCACAGAGGATTCAAAGTATATCATAGGGATGTTAAATCTACATTCTCAAATGGAATTCTTGATGAGGAAGTCTACATTGAATAGCAAGAAGGTTTTGTTGATCCAGACAAAAGGGACATGGTCTGCAAATTTCACAAAGCTCTATATGGTCTTAAACAAGCTCCTAGAGCCTAGTATGAAAGACTACATAGCTATTTGATATAGATTGGTTTTCAAAGAACAAATGATAACAACAACCTATACATCAAGGAAGAACCAGATAAGAAGATTGTGTTGGCAAAAATATTTGTGGATGATACTCTATTCATAGGAAATGATGGCTTATGCAAAGCATTCTTAGAAAAAATGAATAAAGAATTTGAAATGTCCATGTTTGGTGAAATAAAATTCTTTGTTGGATTGCAGATACAACATAACATAAATGGTATCTATATCAATCAATCTAAGTATATCAAAGAGATACTCAAGAAATTTGAAATGGAAGATTTAAAACTAGTTGGAACCCCCATGTGCAATGGGCTTAAGCTTAAATAAGATGATGACTCCAAAGAAGTAGATCAGATCTTATACAAATCAATGATTGAGAAATTACAATATGTGGTACATACAAGGCCTGATATTGCCTTAGAAGTTGCGATAGTGGCAAGATTCTCAGCTAAACCTAGAGAAAACCACATGATGGCAATAAATAGAATCTTGAGATATCTAAAAGGCATTGAAGACTATAGATTATGGTACAAACTTGGAGGCAACCTTGAGCTAAAAGTATTTACTGATGCTAATTGGGCAGGAAATCTTGATGATAGAAAGAGCACCCCATGGTGGAGCATTCTTTCTTAGTAAAAGGTTGGTATCTTGGACAAGCAAGAAGCAAAACTGCACATCTCAATCTACAATAGAAGCAGAATATGTAGCAGCAGTAGTGAATTTCTCTAACATTGTTTAGTTCAAATAGTTGTTGGAAGGAATGAAGATTGAAATTAAAGAGCCAATAGTGATGTATTGTGATAACACAAGTGCAATCAACATATCAAAGAATCTAGTAATGCATTCCAAAACAAAGCACATTGCTATCAAATATCACTTTGTAAGAGAATTAGTTCAAGACAAAGAAATTAGATTGGAATATGTGTATACAAAAGAACAAATTGTAGATATATTCACCAAGCCATTAACTAAGGATGCATTTTTGTATCTAAGAGGTAAGCTAGGGGTCATTCCCCTATCTGAAGCTCACTAAATAAAGTTTAGTGATGCATCAACAAGAACCAAATTGAAAATCAATAAGTTGATACAACATTGACAAGGACATATTGCAGATGAATTTGTACCCAAGGTACATTAATACTAATCAGAATTGTCTTTGGCATGCATTGTCAAAGAGGAAGAAGTTTATTGTCATATCTTTTTGAAATTTTGCAACGGGAGAAGTTAAGTAGTTCATTCACAAAGGGAGTCTTGTTCTCAAAAATTCATTGTACTATGACATGTTGTGTTTCCATCAATGCCAAAGAGGGAGATTGTTGGATATAATTGATTAATTGTGTGTTGTCTTTGATGTTACACAAATTTCATATTAGTTGACAGTCAGTGCATGTCGAGCTCACTTGATCAGTAAAGGAATTTTTCCTAGTCTATTGAGCATTCCTGAGTTTACTTTGTACAAAAGGCAGTATTTACCGAGCTCACTTAGGTGTCGAAGGAAGTTAAGTAGAAATGAGTGTTAACCGAGCTCACTCAGTTAACGAAGGGAAAGTTGAGCAGAGTTAGTGTTAACTGAGCTTCTATTGGTTAACACAGGAAATCACTTCAGAATCAGTTTCTACCAAGCTGGATCGACTACCAAAGGATTTTCTTGTTTTGACATGTAAAGCTCAAATTATTTTACCTATTGATTCTAGTTGACTGAGGTGATGAATATTGGTTATTCTAATTTGTATTTGAGCTGACTTGATAATCTGAAAGGTATAAGTAAAAGGTCAACTTGTGATTTCAAGAAGTGTGTGAGATGCACATTGAATAAGTTGAAAGAGCTAAGAAGAGGAAGCAAACTTGAAGTATAAGGAGATATCCTTGTGGTGCAAAAAAGTATTATTCGATCAGGAAGGATCAAGTATGAACCAAAGTAGAGATTTGTATTCAGTAATTCAGTTGCATCACAATCAGGTCATTTCATTGTTACTCTCTAACCATTGTAGTAGTGATCTAAAATCTCTTAACAGAGTTGGTTTAACAACCATTTGTAAATCCTCTAACAAGGTGGCAATTCTATCAAATTATTTCAAGACCTTTTACAAGGCCACTCTTAACAGGGTGATTAAATCCTTTAATAGGGTCACACCTAACAGTTTGTTTTGTAACCTTTAATAGGGTTGGCTCCTAATAAGGCTCACTTAAGAGAGTGAAAAATAGTAACTAGTTATATTGGTGGTTTTTCCCAAATTGGGTTTCTACGTTAAATCTTGGTGTCTCATGTTATTTTTTTCATGCTTGCAAGTAATTACTAATAACATCTTATGATTTAGTAAAGTAATTCACACTCTGCATTTATCGAGTTACAACAATTTATGTGTGTTTACCGAGTAACAATAGTAATTTGTTTTATCAGTCTAAATTTTATAGTTGACATCTAAGGGATCTGGGATTTATTTTAGTGGTAATTGACTCACCCCCCCCCCCTCTTAGTTACTCCTCTTATAATTCAACAAATAGGTTATGAATATTCCTATAGGTTTGGTTTCTTAGATCAGGATGCTTGTGAAATCTATTACAAAGAGTTAAAGATAGTTAAAAGGCTTATGGGGTTGTCATGAATGTTCTACGAGCTAACTTTTCTTACATATTTGCAAGACTACAAACTATGGATATTGTCAATATAATCTATCTCAGGGATTGCAAGCTCATGATTATGGAATACTATGGAATTGGTTATGGTTTGGAAACTTAGAGCTCGTGTTTGATAATATGTTTGTATCCTCTAATTTGATGTTTTGTTCCTTTGCATTATAGTCTTGTATAATGAGAAAGTGTTCATATTGGATCTAAGATCCTTTAACATCTTTGTTACAAGGAGAAATAACTACTATTTAGACTGCAACTTGGAGTGTTTATGTTGGCTCCGTGGTTTTAGCCCATAATTACATAAAAGAAATGAATGATAATTCATGAAGGACTCTAAATTAAATGTGTTTTAATCTCCCATGAAACTTGGTTTTATTATTGCATTGATATTTTCTCTTTATTTTTAGTTATTGGGCTTATAAATGTAATGTTATTATATTGTTCAAATAACATTTATAATAGGAGTCACAATAGGTTTAACTGGACTTCAGATTTAAAGAGATGTCTTTATGAGTTTTATATGTTAATTAAAATTTGTGGTAGTTAGAGATATGATAAGGTCATATTCAAAGTAATCATAATGTAGATAGTTGCAATTTTTTTTATGGCTTCTTTGAGGGTTCTTATATTTGATCTATGATCATTCCTACGTGAATTTGTTTGTAAAATCAAGTATAGCTTCGATTTTTGTGTTTGTGTCTTGGAAATCCACATGTTTAGCTTGATTATCTCTGTTTGAAATGATATTAATGTAGGCTTTAATCTTTCCATTATTTCATATTGGATTTGGCTATGTATTTTTCCTTTGAGAGGTTACATATGTGATGATCTTGTAAGCTATGTAATGAGCATCTAGGTTTTGTTAATAGTTAATATTTTTAAAATGTTATATTTATAATATTGATAGAGGATTTTTTTCCTAGTACCTCACGTAAATGTTAATTCTAATCATATAATAGTATAAATTATGATGCACAACAATATTTGTTAGATTTATGTTGTTCATAATGCATTTTATAACTTGGTATCACTTCTAATATGAGCTTTATGCAATAACATAATGTGTTACATCTTCATTGTTTCAAAATTTTGGTTTTAAGATGTTGTGATTGTAGTGTAGTAAGAAATGCATAATATTTTATTAGAAGATAAGTGATTTTTTGCAACAACTATTGCTAACATGGAGCTTTTGGATTATGCCTTTAGGTTCTAGTAAGAGTTTGACATCTTTGGTTCTACTATTAAAGGATATTCATTCATATATTACTCGTTTAGTATTGTAGTTTAATTATTCTATTTGGGACCTCTTGGTATCTAGTTCTTTAATTTGTTGGGGTCCATGGATAATCTTCATTTATCAAGAGCAATGAGATCATACCTTCTTTATTTGTCAAGAGCAGAGGTAAAGAAAAGATAGTTGATGACATAGATCTAGATGAAGAGACTGTGATCCCAAAGTGGAACCAATCCAATCTATCTACTAAGAAAATGGATATTTTGGAAGAATTGTGGAAGAAAAGGGCGAAGCAGTGAATGCTAAGGGTTGAAAGAGATAGAAGATTTTTTTGGAAGACATCAAAGAAATATTTGTGGATGCTCTATCTATACAAGTAAATGAAAAATCATCTATCGTTGATCACTTGATTGATATTGTTCATAAGTTTAATGAGGACATTGATGGGTAGGACAAACTCCTTGAGAAAGCTGAAAGGAAGTTTGAGAATAAAGTGGTAGAGAATGTAGAACAAAAAATAAGAATTGATCAAGTAGAACTATCCACTTTGATTTCTGCATTACAAATTGTTGTAAATAATGTTGTATCTTTATTCATAAAATTGAGTGATTCCACTAACTTTACCAAGGAAATAAAAAAGAAACTGGCCAAGATTGACATGGACTTGAAGGATAGTGCAAATCAGTTGGTACTCAATCTGAGCTCCAGTTCCAATCATTTTGCAAAAACTAGATTATTGACAAATCTTCAGGCATAACTACTAAGGGAAGAAGCCAGATAAGGGCAACATTGGTTGATATACAAAGTATGATACTTCCCCACATGGACATTATGCAGAAGAGAATGGATCATGCAAGGTCAATACTAGTCAAGGATACAAATCTGTTAGTTTTAGATCACATGTTGGGGTTATTAGCAGAGCTTCAGATTGATCTACACATTTTGAAGGTGCTACAAGATAAGTGGAATACGATTTTGTCTATAATTTTGAAGGTACTCCATGAATTATTTTTTCATTTTAGCATAACCTTGTAATTTTTTTGGCATTTGTAACAATATCAAGGGGGAATGTATATAGGAAATGTACATATTTATATACATGTAAAGGGAGATACGTACATAAAGGAGAAAATATGTACAACAAGAAAGATATGTAAAATGTAGAAAACCAAAAAAATAATTGAAAAATCAAAATAGAATTTTTAGTCCAAATTGAGTTGCAAAGTCTTAAGTACAAACTGAGCTACAAAATAGAGCATAGTCAAAAGGGGAGTTTGACTGAAGAAAATTTGATTTCAAATATTGTGCATGATAAGTGTTTTTGTCACTAATGCCAAAGGGGGAGATTGTTAATCTCATGGTAAGATATATTGTCAATTAGTTTTAAAACACTTAGTCATAATGGAAAGATAGTAGTAATCAAGTTACCAGTTTGTAATGTTAACCGAGCTCATGAAGGAACCACATTAACGATGTTAACCTAGCATGAAGTAAGTAGTGTCAACCAAGTTGATAGTTTCCACCAATCTATAATGTCAACAAAGTTGACAATAGCTACCAAGCTCTAGTGTGAATCGAGTCAATAGAGTATTCTTGTTTCAAGATGATAATTGAGCTTGCAGAGTAGTGTGAATTGAGTCAAAAGTGTCTACCAAGTGATCAATATGAACCAAGCATCCAATATCAACTGAGTCCTAGAGTTAGCCAAGGTGACAGTGTTGCCTGAGTGTCTTCAGTATCAGAGATCAATCCATTTATTCATTCTAACAAGTGCATTAGTTTGAAATCCCCTAATAGTCCTTTACAAAAACTCCTAACAAAGTACATACTCGATTGTATTGGATAAATCCTTTCAAAAGGTGGACATAATAGTCCTTATTATTTATTTATGGAAGTGTAAACTATATACTAAGAGGGGGGGAAGTGGGGGTGGGGGAGGGGGGGAGGGGTGAATCAGAATCTATAACACTTTATACTTTTTCACATATTAATCCACATCTATCAATAACTTGTACATGTAAAATAATTAATTCAATCTTTCTGCAACATCCAAATTAGTTAAATCACATGCATGAAAGTAAAAACACATAACACAATATTTGTTACCCAGAAACCCTCCAAGGTGAAGGTAAAACTGGGGTGGAGATGACACCCACAAACCTTCACTACTGCAGTAATAAAGTTAACTAGTTAAGGTTACAATGTTTGACCATAAAATATGATCTACCTTGTGAGGAGTTTGTCCTATTAAATACTTAAGAAATTTTTAGGTTTCACCTTGTTAAAGGATTTGACACTTACAACTGAGTAAGGACTTTGTTAGGAGACTTACAAAGATTTGTTAAGACCACTTTGTTAAGAGATTTACCTTGATTCAAGTCTATTAAAATTGATTTTGTACTCAACTCTCAATTTTCTCTGCAAGCTAATTTTGAGTATTCTCCTTACTTACTAATCCTTTCTCTTATGATTTGATAACACTTGTCTTTCCCTTTCACTTCACTTCTTATGAATAGGTCACTAGCTCTGTTAAATGATAACAAACCTCTTGAATATCTTCCAATCTTCTCAATCCTTCATTGTAAGATGCTCCATGTTTGCACATATACTTTTCTCTTCTCTAACCATTCCATTCATTATGATCTAGGTTGAGATCATCACTATTTAAAGATTTTTGCAAAGAGTTTTCTAGATGATTTCATGCTTTGCCTCTTCATCCTAATCCTTGAACATACACATAGGGATATGTGATCCATGTCATGTAAATGTTTTGTAACAACCTCTTAAGTATTAAACAATCTGTAACAACCTCTTCAAAACTTAAATAAACTTTCCAAGTCAGCCTAATAATCATTTTGTGTAAAATTATGTTCCATTTTTGACTTTTATGTAAACCTTGCATTGCTCAGTCTTAACACTCTCTAATGCTCGACATTGTTGTTGCTTGGCCTTTGTTAATCTTCTAATGCTCGACATATACTATATCACACGGTACTTGTATACTTGGAATTCACTCGATCGCTAATGACTTTCTCAGTCATTGATGAGCTCAGTATATATGGAGAATTACTCTATGACCATATATTTTCTTGGCTTCTATAAAACTGCTCGGTACATACTAGCTTATGTACATGACTCAACCTATGTAGAGTATCTTGGTCATAGTGATGACCATCTAACTTTGCCTTGTAAATGATTAAGTGATTGACACTAATAGACAATAATGGTTAGAGATACCAACACTTATTACTCTTAACCAATTAGATCACCAGAAGTGATCAATTGTAAGCCTTAACAAGCCAACTTTATTACTACAATAGTGAAGCATTGTGGGTGTCATTCCACCCCAGTTTTACCTTATACTTGGAGGGTTTCTAGGTTACCAAGTATTGTGTTATGGTGTTGTTACTTTACTAATTTATGCTTCTTGCATGCAAGTAGATTACACAACTTAACAAAGTGGATTAAGTGAAAGAAGTTTAAGTGGTCCCTGATTCAAACCCCCCTCTTAGTCACCTAGTTTGCATTACATTCCCAACAGTTAGATCATGATGCCATGATATTTTCTTAATATTATTGTTGGAACTTTGAGAACAATATTGATGGTTCTATTTGGTTTTGAGGTCACTTATTATTTTGGATATTCATGATCTTGTAGGGATGCATTTTAAGTTAGGATGGATTGAATTGTGGATGTTCGTGAAGAGTATAGATAATTGGGTGATGTAATGAGATATCATGTTTTTTGGGATCATGCATTAGGATGGTTTTTTATTATTATTTTAGTTAAAATATTGGTAATAGACTATACTTTGTTATGGATGTAAACATATTATTTACCTAAAGATAAGATTGTCCTTTATTTCAATCTTATAATAGTTGTGGTTTCATAGTTGTAACACTATTATTTCCCACTCTTTATCTGATTGACAAGAAAATGATTTGTGATTTATTAGTCATCTTATTATTATATTCTTTATTAAAAAGTAGACAAAATACACTCTTTCTTTAGTCCATATTAACACACAGAGGATTGTGCATAAGGAACCCAGGATTACATAGATAAAGGTGTTCATTGGAGATATTGTATCATTCTAAAAAGTTATCACCTATAATTAGATGCTCAATTTAGCACCATTTTATCATGTTTAGGTTCCCACATTAATATCACACTCTTCTAACACTCATTTGACCTTTATTAACTTGAAGTAATGTTTAAATCCTCTCTTAATTTGTTATTGTCAAAACTTAATTTTGGTTATTTATTATAAGTATGCCCTATTCATTATTTTAGTTCATTAATTTAAGATGGGTCTTACTATTGGTCCCAACCGATACTAAGAGGGGGGAGGTGAATTAGTACTACTTGTAAAATTGTCTATCCTTCTTTCTTTAACTAACCTTAGTACAATCCACTTTACATGTAACCATAAGATAAATGTGTCAAGATAAAACAAGTTAACTCACACAGAAGCATTCATCAAGTGACACAAGTATTTTGTAAATGGAAACCCTTGATACGAGGATGAAAACTATGGTGGGGATAATATACCCACTAGCCCTTATAACTCATGTAAAGGGGTACTCGGTTAAGAGCTTTTGGGATGCGCATATTATTACAAATGCCTACAACTTGTTAGGTTGATTACTAAAGCTTTGTTACAACTACCTAGTTAGAGGATTTATAAATCTCCTTCTGAGAGACACCTTGTTAGACAATTTCATAATAGAATTTTCTCAGCTTTTATTTCAAGTCCTCAATTCCATCCAAGGCTTCTTCTAGCTATCTTTGTAGCAATGCCATTTGATCTTCCCTTGAGTTGTTAGACTTGTTACAATAGGGATATGTGCTCTGATACCATTTGTTGGCCCCAACCAATATTTTTGGGGGGGAGGGGTGGCGCTGTGAATCAATAGCACTCGTAAAACCAATTTTCTTTCTTTCTTCAACTAACCTTAGGATAATCCATTTTAAACTTAAGCATAAGATAAATGCCTCAGGATAAAACAAGTTAACTCACACACACAAAAACATTCATCAATTGACACAAGTATTGTGTACGTGGAAACCCTCAATATAAGGATGAAAACTATGGTGGGGATAATATATCCACTATCCCTTATAAAGCATGTAAGGGGGTGCCTAATTAAGAGTTGCAAGTGCTTCTACTAGAAGCACATCCTATTAGGAATGCCTGCAACTTGTTAGGGTTACTAAAGCTTTCTTACATCTACTTTGTTAAAGGATTTACAAATCTCTCTCTAAGAGACACCTTGTTAGAGGATTTCGCCATAGGATTCCGAATGAAGTTGTTCATATTAGGTGCTAACAAAAGGATGCAATGGTAAGAAAGCATACGAAATGTTTGACCATAATGTTGCACCGATTCACCTTGTAGATCTCTTCTATGTCTCCCTTGAAGATGCTCTTGTATTCCTACTTATTTGTTGAGTGATTTATCCTCAGCTCTCCCTTAGTTTCCTATAATAGTTCTTCCCTACTACTTTTCACTCTACTACACTTTCTTCTCCCCCTGTAGTAGTTATGCTCTTTCAGCTTCTCTCCTCTCCATTTTTTACAACCGCTTCAACAACATTCACACTTCATTGCATAGGCCATTTTGTTGATGTTAGGGTAGAGTTACCCATAACTAATTTTTCCCACTCATAATGAATTCTAATTTTGAATTCCATGACTTCTCTATTCACGAAAGACCTGTGAACCCTATGCCTAGGGTCTAGGCTAATAGCTATTACTAGTCCTAGTTGTATGCCAATGGTGGCTTTTCATCCTTGCCTTCTTGTGCTCTTAGCATGAATGCTAATGATACTACATCAGGGGAGTACCCTATGCATTGGAGAGTATTGATATGTTGTATTCATGATTGTATTTGTCATTGATGTCAACATAATAGTAATTATGTAAAGATTGGAAGAATAGCAGTCAGTAATCTTGTGATGTATAGAAGGCAAGGAAGTTTTAGATGATGTGCAATGGAGGACATATTTTTGAGGTTGTCCTGATGACGTGGTTAAGGGGACTAAGTTTAAGTCGATGATATATGGAAGTTACATTTGATTTTTTGGAAGTAGTGCAGAAACAGAGCATTCGAAAATAGAGTTTCGATGATGTATCACTATCTTTCATCTAAGATGTAATGAAGAGATCTGAAGTTACATATTGATAAAGGACAATCATGTGGTGACATTAGTGTGTGTGCAAGATGTGGTTTCACATAAGTGAAGTTTTGTATAGACTGTGAGCGGACAGTACTATTGTAATTGTGAATTAACTAATTATCTTATTTTAATTAATTGGGAAATCCTCAAGGCTGACTCAAGGAATTATTATGAAATATATGGTATACAGGAAAGTTGTTTTCCTTATATATAGTGTATCTTGAAGAAGAAGATCAAGTGGGATGTGAAGTATTAGTGCACAATGCGAGAAGGAGCAGAATGCTTACAGAATGTGTGTAAGCAATCCAAGGGATCATTGGATGCATAGTATGAGATCTAGTCACAAGATTTGAAGGAGATGAAGTCTAGTTGACAGGACACTGACAAAGGAAGGAAGTGCATTTCAGTTCTATTATTTTGCAAGGAATAATACATAAATTATTTGTACAATGGGTTCTTTGATCTTAACCTTGAAGTTATTTGGGTAGTGGGTCCAACTGTCTTCCACAACTCCTAACAGGGTTGGCACAAATCCTAATAGGGTTGGTGGAACTCCTAACAGGGTTGGAATCTCCTAATGGGGATTCAAAGTCTCCTAACAAGGACTCATATGTACTGAATGTTGTAACAAACTCCTAACAGGGTCTATCCTCTAACAAGGAATATTCATATTAGTACATCATCTTGTGGGTACCATCCCCACTAGAGTTTTCCCTATGATCAAAGGTTTCCCTAGTTAACATATATGGTGTTAATTGCACAAGAGTATCTTATTGCGGTTTCAGTTAACATTACTCATATGATTAAGTTTGTTTAAGGTTAAAGTTGGTTAACTGATTCACCCCCCCTCTCAGTTATATTAGTGGACTATATATTCTAATAATTGGTATTGGAGCATTAGGTCCTTGAAGATAATGCTTAGCAGCTTTGGGAGATCAATGGCGAATATGTTTAGGAAGGATAGTCCAAGACTTGATGGGGCCAACTACAATAGTTGGAAGGAAATAATAAAAAAGTATCTTCTATGCATTGGTCTAGGATATTGGCTTTTGACTAAAGCTAAGAAGGCAATTGTTGAAGAATCAAAGCTAAAGGAATGCAGTGATGGATAAAGAGATTTTTTCATGTTTAAAATGAGAGCTAGAGAAGCCCTACTCTTAGGTCTTCTAGAGAATGAATACAATTAGGCAAAGACATTTCAAACTTCTTAAATTTGGAAAGCATTAGAAGTTACTTTTGAAGGTGATGGTCATGCAAAAAGAATGAGATTGCAAAATTGGATTTGTGCATTTCAAGATGCTAAGATGATGGAAGATGAATATGTGAGAAGTTATGTAGGAAGAATATTAGAAATTGTTGCAGGATTTTGGTCTCTTGGTGGAAGTAAAGAAGATGATGAGATTATATGGAAGATCTTGAAAAGTTTAACACCACCATTTAACAAACAACTCAGATGATTCAGCTAGTAGTTCCATGCACCAAAGATTTCGCAAAGGAAACATTGCTTGGAAAATTAGAATTTGTAGAAGTAGAAATGAGATAGTATGGAGAATTAGCCTGAGTTGTGACAACTTTTAGTGCTCCAAACATTTGACCTAATCTATCAAGAAGTACAAGTGCAAGAGGAGACTTTGCCAATAGTAGCAAATTTGAAGAAGATAAGAAGATTGAAGAAGGAATAGCCCTTTTGGTAAGAAAAGAGAAAGATGGTAAGAAAATATTTAAATGTTGGAATTGTGATGAATATGGTCATTAGAATTTAAGTCTAGAAGATATAAGGATGGAAATTGTTTATATGCCAATGAGGATGAAGAATTTGATGAAATAGGTCAAAGTGAAAGTGATGATGAATTAGGATTTGTGGCTATCAAGGAAGATGATCTTGATAGAGAAATTAGAGAAGAAAGAGCTCTAGTTACCCAAGTTGGGAAGAAATTAGATTGGGTAATTGATAGTGGATGTTCACATCACATGATTGGTGATATGAACAAATTTGTTAAGTTCAAAAATCATGATAGAGGTATTGTTAGAGTTGGTAACAATGCAACTTGTCATATTAAAGGGATTGGATTTGTTACTCTTGATGGTAAAACTAACACTGATGATGTTTACTTTGTTGAAGGTTTGAAACATAATTTGGTAAGTGTTGGACAACTGGTAGACAAGGGATATATGTTGCAGTTCATAGAGAAGACTTGCATTGTCAAAGACAAAGACTGTAAGTTAATTGGTATTGGAACCAGATCCAAAGGTAATGTATTTTAGTTGAATCCTACTGAAATAACATGTTTGGTTGCAAAGGTTGACAATAGTTGGTTATGGCATAGAAGGTTCTATCATATAAACTTTGATAATATTGTGAAAGTTAGTAGTCCATTTGCAGTGAGAGATTTTCCTAAGATTATTAAGCCTACTAATGTTATCTGCAAGGAATGTATTTTGGCTGAGCAGAGGAAAGTGTCTTTTCCTAGCAAGAAGTTCTCTACTATAGAGAAACTAGAGATTGTTCATATAGATCTGAGTGGTCCTGCAAGAACTAGAGGATTCTATGGTGAAAGGTACTTTATGATCTTTGTTGACGATTTCATTAGGATGATGTGGGTAACATTTCTTAAAGAGAAGTCTAAAGCTTTTGAGAAATTTAAGATATTTAAGAATAGAGTTGAAAATGAATCTAGTGTCAAGATTAAATGTTTGAGATCAGACAGAGGATGAGAGTTCACCTCTAGAGAGTTCAACATGTTCTGTGAAGAGAATGGAATCAAAAGACAATTATCTTCACCTAGAACACTTGAACATGATGGGATTTCTGAAAGAAGGAACAAGTTAGTAAAAAAAGTAGCAAGAGCGATGTTATTTGAGAATGACATCTCAAAGACATTTTGGAGAGAAGTAGTTAACATTGCATATATACTCTAAATAGAGTACAAACCAGAAAAGGTACAAGTAAAACACCCTATGAGTTATGGTTTGGTCATTCACCATCAGTTAAGTATTTTAAAATATTTGGAAGTAAGTGTTACATAAAGAGCGATGATGATATTGGTAAGTTTGATCCTAGAAGTGATGAAGGTATGTTTCTTGGTTATTGAAAAGTAAATCATATAGATGTTTCAACTATAGAACTAAGACAATAATTGAGTGCACAAATGTAAGGATTAATGAAAAGTTTGGTACTAAAGAGAAGATGGTAGATTATAATTCTAATGAAGAAGATTATAATTCTAGAATTATTAGATAAATATCAAATTTCTTTTTGAGACTATAAATAACTTGTAGAATGATGTATCTGATGAGCATAGAGAAGAACAAAGATTTGAACCTAGAGAAGAGAATAGAGTTGAGATGTCAACTCCTACTTCCAACAAAAACATGACAAAGAATCACCCTCCATATCATATAATTGGGAGCAAAGATAAGGGTGTGATGACAAGGAACAAAGTGAATGAGGAATTGTGTCTAATTTCTTTAGTAGAACCTAAAAACATAGATGAGGCATGTAAGGATGATCACTAGATGCAAGAAATGAAAGAAGAATTAGATCAAATTGTGAAGAATGAAACATGGGAATTAGTTCCTAGACCTAAAGACAAGAATGCGATAGGAACCAAGTGGGTATTCAGAAATAAGATGAATAAGCAAGGAGAAGTTGTGAGAAACAAGGCCAAACTTGTTTTCAAAGGTTACTCATAGCAAGAAGGCATAGATTATGAAGAGACATATGCACCTATGGAAAGAATGGAAGCAATAAGGATGTTCTTGGCTTATGTAGCAAGCAAGAATTTCAAGGTTTATCAGATGGATGTCAAGTCATCTTTTTTGAATGGATACCTTGAAGAAGAAGTCTACATTAAACAACCTAATGGATTCCCTCTGACAAAAGAAAAAGAGTTTGTATGCAGACTAAAGAAAGCATTGTATGGTATGAAGCAAGCACCTAAAACTTGGTATGCAAGGTTGGATAGGTATTTGTCTAAACTTGGATTTATTAAAGGTATAGTAGATGGTAATCTATATTTAAGGAAAATTGATGATGGTTTGTTCATTATTGTAATATTTGTAGATGCCATAATATTTGGAGGTAATGATAAAAAAAGTGATAAGTTTACTGAAGAAATGAAAAATGAATTTAAAATGAGCATGATAGAAGAAATGAAGTTTTTCCTAGCATTGTAAATTGTGCAGAGCAAAGATGGGATACTTATCTCACAAGACAAGTATCTAAAAGACTTGTCAAAAATATTTGGTTTAGAAAGTTGCAAACCTGTTGGTACACCCATGATAACTAGTCACAACTTATCAATTAAAGATGAGACAGCTATAGTTGAATAGAAAAAGTATAGAACTATAATTGGAGGATTGCAATATCTCACTCACAATAGACCAATTATAGAAAATGCAGTTGGGATTGTAGCAAGACTCCAAGCTGATCCAAAAGAGTATCATTATGAAGTAGTAAAGAGGATACTTAGATATTTGAAGGGTACATTTAATTATGGATTTTGGTATGATAGATCAAATGACTTCACTTTGTGTGCATATACTGATGTAGATTGGGTAGGCAATATGGATGACAAAAAGAGCAGCAGTGGTGGAGCATTCTTTCTTGGAAGAAGATTGATTTCTTGGTTGAGTAAGAAACAAGACTATATTTCTTAGAGTATAACTAAGATAGAGTATGCTGCAGCAAGAAATAACTATAATCAAGTTATGTGGATGAAACAAATGCTAAAGGATATTGGGATTGAGTTCATAGAACCTATTATCATTTACTGTGATAACACAAGTACAGTGAGTATGTCTAAGAATTCAGTATTGCATTCTAATACAAAGCACGTATCCATAAATTATCATGTTTTGAGAGAGAAAGCAACAGAGAAAGAGATAAGGTTGGATTATGTAAGTACTAAAGATTAGATTGTAGATATCTTTATGAAGCCTTTGCCTAAAGATACTTTTGAGTGCCTGAGAGGTATGCTATGGCTTATGCCCTTACCTACTTTAAAGTAGATGATGCAAGGAGCACACAAGTCTAGTGGTATAGAGAACTATGGTTAGACTGGACTGAATGTTGATGCTTCCTATATGCGGGAGTATCTGGTATGTACTGAGTCATTGAGGACTCTTGGTATTTGGTATTTTTTTATTGAATAGTATCTTTGCACACTTGATTTTATTTAAGAGTTGAAAGTAGTATATTCTAGCAATTGGTATTTTGTACTTGTATTGACACCTTTGACATTAATGTCAATGGGGGAGAAGAATATGTGCAAGAAAAACATCTCCTAGGCAATGGGGAGAGAAAATGTGAGATAAGAACCTATTGAGTTGTTAATGGAGGAGTGTTATCTCTTTAGGGAGGTTTAGAAAGATTAATGTGAGTGCACAAAAGAATATGTGAGTGCATAGAAGAATATGTAAGTGTGCAAAAGAATATCTCTATGGGAATGATATGTATCTAGAAAAAGTGTTGGAAGTTGTTTACCATAAACAACTCATGAAAACAACTAGAAGGTTTCATATTGATGAAGAGGATTTAAGAAGATGACACCAGCAACAACAACACAATATAGTTTGGTATTCTTGGGACTTAGACATTTTTCATCTATGTTGCCATCAATGCCAAAGGGGGAGATTGTTAGCATGAATATTGATGATATTACATTGTGTGAGTAGCATATGCATTGGAGAGTATTGATATGTTGCATTCATGACTATATTTGTCATTGATGTCAACATAGTAGTAATTTTGTAAAGATTGGAAGAATAGTAGTCAATAATCTTATGATGTGCAAAAGTTGAGGAATTTTTATATGATGCATAGTAGAGGACATGTTTCTGAGGTTCTCCTAATGACATGGTTAAGAGGACTAAGTTTGAGTCGATGGTAGACGGAAGTTACATTTGATTTGCTAGAAGTAGTGTAGCAACAGAGCATGGGAAAATAGAGTTATGATGATCTATCACTATCTTTCATATGAGATGTAATGAAGAGATGCACAATTATACGGTGATAGAGGACAATCGTGTGGTGATGCTAGTGTGTGCACAAGACATGCTTTCACACATGAGAAGTTTTGTATAGATTGTGAGCTGACAGTGCTATTGTAATTGTGAATTAATTAATTATCTTATTTTAATTAATTGGGAAAGCCGCATGGTCGAATAAAGGAATTATTATGAAAGATATAGTATAAAGGAAACTTTTTTTCCTTATTTATAGTGTGTCTTGAAGAAGAAGATCAAGTGGGATGAAAAGTATTAGTGCACAGTGTGAGAAGGAGCATAATGCTTACTGAATGTGCATAAGTGATCCAAGGGATCATTGGATGCACAGTATGAGATTTGGTCACAAGATTTGAAGGAGTTGAAGTCTAGTTGACAGGACAAAGGCAGAGGAAGGAAGTACATTTCTATTCTATCATTCTATAAGGAATAATATAGAGATCATTTGGATAATGGGTTCTTTGATCTTAACCTTGAATCTATTTGGGTAGTGGGTCCAGCTGTCTTCCACAACTCCTAACAGAGTTGGAATCTCCTAACATGGACTTATATGTACTGAATGTTGTAACAGACTCCTAACGGGGTGTATCCTCTAATAATTATATTAGTACATCATCTTGTGAGTACCATTCCCACTGGGGTTTTCCCTCTGATCAAGCATTTCCTTAGTTAATATATCTAGTGTTAATTATGTGTGAGTATCTTGTTGTGGTTTTAGTTAACATTACTCATATGGTTAAGTTTGTTTAAGGTTATTGTAAGTGAAAATAGTTGGTTAATTATTTCACCCCCCCTCTAAATTATATCAGTGGACTATAAATTCTAATAACTTTAGCTTCTCCTTCATGTCACATTGATGGTGACTCATTGTGTTGATGACCCATATCAATTGATATCCATCTTTGACTTCTTTCCAACAAGTAAGCTAGAGTCTATGCTAGTAAACTTCTCGAGCGATAGCTGTAGACTTCTTCCTTCTATTGCTTGGTCTCAACCGTAACACATTTTGCGAAAAAGATATTCTTAGCCATCAATGACACCACTCAATGATTCTTTTACTCTTCATGTGAAAGATACATGTGGGGTTAGCACTTACCTCATTTTAAATATTTGAGCATATTTAATACATCTATCGATCTCACATTTATGCGTGGCCCATTTTTCAAAAAAATGGAATCTATTATCTTGGTTCCATTAAAAATCATTTTTGTGTATAAACATGCTCACTTTTTAGAATATGTACCTACTAATTCATTGTGTACCCACTTGGGTACCTAGGCATTGTGTACCCATCTAGGTGCTTAGTTGATGACATTTTTCCCAAAATTTTAGGAGTGAGATTTTATTGTTGCACATTACCCAATGATATGCCCCATGTGTAAATGTCATTTTTCTAAGTCATCCTAAAAGTGATTTTACTTTAAGATATCTATAAGGGAATCCCTTTCCATTCATTCAATAATAATAAATCAATACCACAATTACAATCAAGTGATGATGTCCACCAAACTAGGAGATCATATTAGTTCAAGCATCCAAGTCTTCAAATCTTCAATGTTGTATTCATTTTTTTATCAATCATTTTTGTAAACTACAACATTCATTTTGAAAGGCATATCTTTCATTATTTCCTTTTGGGCTATGTAGAGTCCAAGTTATTGTATTAACACTTCTAATTACATCGAAATATGCATTGTGCAATCAAGGTATAAAGTAATTTATGATTAATGTCAATGTACTTTCCTTCCAAACTATTTCATTTAATTTGCAGGTTGATTCATACGTGGGTTTCAACAAGCCAAACCCCTCTTTGCAACCTTGTTCCTTGTTTTTATGTGTCCAAGAGTAGGTGGTAGATCTATCAAAGCAAATTTGGTAAGTAGAATATTTGACAAACAATCTAAAATAAATCATACAAAGTTATTGGGTATATAATACCCTCTGGGGAAATTGTTACCATTCCAAGTGATTTGTACTCTCTCAGAAAATATCTACCCTCAAAGCCAATATTTTCCCTTTGAGGAAATCCATACCCTCAAGGGTGATTTGTCCCCTGGAAATCAACTCCAAACTAAAATCACGAGTCTCTATTGTTCTTCAATTATTATTTTAGGTACTTATGTTTTCTTTTTAAAAATATCTTTATCAATCTATATGTTCTAAAACTTGTTATTTTGTCTCATATCTTGCACTAATCAATTATTTTACTCTAACCAACCTTTCATTTTAGTGCATGATTGGAGATAACATTAATGCTTGATCTCGTTCAAGCCTACTAGTTCAACCTCCTTTCTAATGTACAATAAAAGATATGATTGACCCCTCTTATGATGATTTCCTATTGTACATTTTGGTTACTTAAATGATAATATTTCCACTTCTAATTGGTGTTTAGATATTATCTATGTACCTTGTGCTCATTTATAAAATAAAAGAAAATGCCAATAGTGGCATGTTGTGATGGTTAATTTGTTGAGTTGTTATCCTTGCCATCAAGGTTCAAATCTAATGGGGATGAGGTCCCCCGTTTGTGGCCTCACTGGTTCATAGCTCTAGGTCAAAGCATTTACCCCTCTTTAAATCAATATAAAATAAAAGAAAAGGAAAAAATAAAAATAAAAAGACAAAAAAATTGCATATGACATTATCTTTCAATTTATACACTAAAGGCTTAGTTTGTTCTTGAAATTTCATTTCCATGTTTAAAAACAATAATTTTTTAAATAATAATTTCATCCTTTCATCATTGTTTATGCAATTGCATTGGAAAACTATATAAACATTGCATATAGATTCATACATTTCATTCATATCATTCTCAATTTGATTTGTTCATAATGAATATTTCATATAGAACAGTTTAATTTTTCTCTCCTATGGACCATCGTTCTCATGAGGACATATTGAGGAAAGATAATAGTACTCTCTACAATCTCTCTTTTAGGATGAATTGTTAGAAGATGATGTTTATTATTCTCTCAATATCTACCTACCCTGTTGAGGGTGGCTTGGTCAAAGACAATAATATTATGGTAAATTAAATTGATATGATTAATCATTCCCTTAAGGATGCACCATCTTAAAAAGTGAATGCTCTCTTTCTAAGACATTTGAGCCCACCTTAGCATGGTTTGGTATATTAGAAATGCCTATTGCATTTAATAACTTAAATAAATGTCCTTTTTATTGCCCTAATCATTCTCAAAACTCTATGTTGGCATAAATTTCTTTGTTTGGCTTCCCATTTATTCCTACAATCACAAAAATCATACTTTAAATGCATTTATGACTATTTTCCTCTCATATCTCATCATATTTCCCCCAACCTTGTTATATTTCTTGGATCTAGGAACTTGGTTTGATAGTTCCGAAACCCAATGCAAACTATTATTATTTTCCCACCTTGTGTAGTTGGCCTTTTCAATTTTGACCTAAAAATTGGTATAAAAGGAAGTTTTCTCACTTCATTTGGTAATACACATGTTCTATATGCAATCCATTCTCAAGCAATCAATAAAGTGTATTAAAAGAGTTTTCATGCAACCAATTGAGACATCTATTTCCATCCTTCAAGCATTCAAGGTCTCCCTTTCCATCATTTCTTCTTCTTGATCAAGCTTCTTTCTTCATTGGAGATAATGGATTTTGGCCATCAAAGAGGAGATAAAATCTCATGCATTTAAGAATTTGTCATTAAGAAAAAGTTGCAAGCACCCACATACATGAGGTTTTGTCTTACATAATTTTCTTTTGGTTTTTGTGTTGATTTAAGGTTATTGCATTAACATATTTGATCATGTATTAAATATAAGTGCATCAACATTTTTATGATGTTCTTCATTGTCGCATCTACTTCTACTATATGTTAGAATTCACTCATTTATATCTATTTCATTTTAAGGTTGATTCTTCAATCGGGGATTGACCAAGGCAAGTCCCTCCCCACTTAAAAAATTCACCTTTTCTTGTGTGTAGATGCAGGCTTATAAGTTTTCAAATTGAATTTTCATATCTAGGTTTCAGTCTCTAACAATGTTTTTAGAACTCATAGTTATATGTAGAGAAATTTGAGGTTGACCTTCACCTCATCCCTTACGTGACACCTCCAGGTTTTTTAGGATTGTATATTTTGATGTAAAGGTTGCAAGTCTCATTCAATTTTAGTTTTCATTTTAATTTGACAGTCCTTGTATAGGTTTTTACCTTGGTGTAGTGCATGCCCTCGTTTACATTTTTCTAGATACATTGTTGCTATCATGGCCGAACTCTATTAGGCCAGTTTTATGTTGATGGTTAGTAGCATTGTTTTGAGACTATCATATATTGTGCTATGGATTCAGTGATATATGATGAGATTACTTAGACTCTACATTTCATGTATGCATGATGATTATTACATTATTTTCAGTTATTGATGATGATTAGTTAGATGGTTTATTATCACATGTGTTTTCTTATGGATACTTACCCCATACTTGCATTTGTATGGTGTGCGTGTTTGTTCTCCTTATGTATGGTGTTTGTGATGTGGTTAAGGAAGGGAGTCGTAGTCACCTGCTAATCAGGATCTACATGATGCACCACTTTCTACCATTTCCTGTTTAGCTTAGCATATATATAGTATGTACATGCATGGGTTTTATGCAGGTTGTAGGTACCGAGTATCAACTTCCCTGAATTGCCACGATGAGCGTACCCTATCGCACTATCTCAATGGTAAGAGAGGGGAGATAAATTCTCAAGTCCAAATCCTAAACCCTTAAACCATTTATCCTAGAGAGGTAGGACAAGTATCTAAGATGTTTTACCTTCTAAATGTGTTGAATGACGTAATTCATGATTTTAACCCCTTAGACTGATTTTGTATGGATTGTTCTATGATGGGTTTTCATATTTTATTTTGGAGGTCTTTAGTGAATTTTCTATTAATTAAGTCTAAAATTAAAAGATTTAATTAATAATTTAATTATTTTGGAAAAATTAATATAATATCATGATATTTTGATTTAAATTAATTAAGTGGGAAATTAATTGAGTAAAAGAAATAACTACAAAAAATTAAAATTAATAATAATAAAATAATAAATAAATAATAATAATAAAAATAATAAAAGAATTAGAACAAAAGTCATAAGTCTACTTAGGAGAGCGCACCTCTTGATTGCACGTACGTCTACAATGCAGGGGTTAGTGCACAAATCAAGCACATGGTGTCTATAACCTTGTGACTTATCTAGAAGGTTGGAAAAGGCTCGTGCTTAGTTGTCAATGCTTATCTTATCTTCTGGTTGCTTCTAGAGACGTTCTAGGTGCTTCTTGAGAGGTCATTATATTCATGTACTCGTAGAAGCTCGAAAGCGTGTTTGGGTGGATCCGTGAACGTTAGAGAAGGAAGGAGCTTGCTCTGCATATTCTGAGGAGAAGTGATTTAGCATCAGTGTCCAAGTAGACACTTGTGATTTTTGCATATGATATTTTGCTTCTTGCACTTCCTGTCTTCTTCGTGTCTTTTGAATGCTTTCTGAGGATTTCATGTGTTGAATATCTTGGTTGTATGCATTCTTGTCATGGATATCTAAATTTTTGTATGAGCAAACCCCACATGCGTAGATCTGAGGAATATATGGGATTAGGGTTTAAATGCTTATGGACGAACCTATTAGAAGGATTAAATAGGTAAATCTAATGAATGATCATTATAGGAGAATTCTTATTTTAAAAATAAAATTGGAAAGGCCTTTTTGTTTAAAAATTATGTATATATTGCATTATTGAAAAAAAAGTTTTAAATTATATATATATATATATATATATATATATATATATATATAAACAAGTTTGAAAATGTTTATATTAAAAAAAAATTTTAAAAAAAATTTAAAAATAAAAAATAAAAAAATAAAATAAAAAAATATATATCGCAGCATTTAAGAAACGACATAATGGGAAATTGTTTTAATTGTTTGAGGGGACGTTTTATTTAAAAATACATATAAGTAAAACTTTGAAAATGTTTATTGAAAAATGTTTTTGAAAATAAAAAATTTAAATTGAATGTGGGAGGGATGAAACCTGTGCCCCACGCGCTCCGCAAGTCGCAGAGTACCTGTTGTCACAGGTACTGTGATGACAGGGGTACTCTGTACCTGCTGCCGCCACAGGCCCTGCGACAATGGAGTTTATATTTGGTAATTTTTTTAAAAAAATGTTTTGATATATGTGTGTTATGAAATCATTTTTTTAATATTTTGATTATTATAATTAATATTATTAAATATTAATAAATTTTAAATATTAAATATTATATATATTATGAATAATTAGTAATTATTATATTTATTATAAATGAAATTTTATTATTAGTTTTTCTTTTAATAAAATTAATCATCTTATAATATTTTAGTCTATTAATATAAATTTAATTCTATTGTTTAATTGAGTCCAATTGTGAAGGATAGATTATTATGAGGATAAATCGTAGTCACTCATGTTAAAATGGAACTCGATGGGGGTTATTGTCCAAATATGTATTTATCCTTTGGGCACTTTAGGAAAATTGATTTAAATGAATTAGGGGTGGGGGAAATCTTTAACTTATTAAAACTAATACACAGGTTAGTTATAAGGAAGATGAACAATGTTCCTTCACTTGATATCTAAATTCGAAATGAAAATTGAAATGAAAACTGAAACCCCACACTTAATTCAACTATGAGATTTTTTTACAACCAAAACATGTGCTTGAATTTTGTGTTTTCTCTATGCTATTTGTTCTGGGTTCTTGGGTTGACTAGATTGTTGACCAGTTATAGGATGTCTACCAGAGGCTTGGGGATTATGATTGGTGATGTCATGATGATGTCTTTTGATCTTGATCTTTTAAACCCAACCATGGTTATGAGATGGCATGCTTCATTGTGTGTGTGGTTTATTGATTGATATTGTTTCCAAAATTTTGTGTAAGCTGTGATTTATGTAACCATTTATGAGTTATCAATCAGTTGTATTTGGATTACCTTCCAGTCACCTTGATGGGACTAAAGTGTTTATCTGATCTTGATGATGTCATGTATGAATTGACCATTTTGGAAGTCTTTGAATAGTGTTACTTTGAGATACCTTCCAGTTGCTCATTGAGAACCATTGGATATTGTGATTTATCATTGATGCCTTCAGTTGCCAATAGAGAACTGTTGTGGTCATGATTATCAATGGATGCTTTTAAGTTTCTCATGGAGATTTGATGCTCTTATTGTGGATTATCTTTTGATATTTTTCCAGTCACTTGTATAGGACTGTGGTGATTTAGTGATTTATGATTTCATGAGCCTAGGGTAGGTTATCTACTTGTAGTGTCGGGAAGTGGCTTGCAATGGGGGCCAGAGCCCTAAGTGGCTGCCAGGGTAACTCATTGTAAGTTGTTTAATAAGTGAAAACATTACACCTAATACTGACTTAAATGAACCTAATAAGATAATTTTTTGTTCTCGCCCATGCCTCGAGTGCTAGTACAGACTCGGATGGGAGTAGAGAGAATGCTTGGTTGTGACCTTGCATTACGTAGTATGCCTCGTCAGTACGAGAGGATACTAGTGGCCACATAGGGATCACTAGGGGGCCGAGGTCTATTGAGAGACTACCAGGGTAACTCTAGTGTGATTCGTGTGATGACACTTTCTCGCTTACATAGTAGGTTCCTATGTGTCTTGTGTGCCTCTGGGATTAGATGTCGGTTGTGTTGGAACCTTTGAGTTAGTATACTTTTAGGATTCCTGGACTTAGAAAGTACTTGTGCTATGTGATTGATATACTATTTGGGACTTGGGATTATCTCCTCAGTGTGGTGGGAGTGGACCATTTATGTTCCATGCGGTTGGGTGGAAGTGCTTTTTCACTCTTACCATTTGAGATCTGTTTGAGACACCGTGGCTAAAGCATTCTTTGTTGGCATCTATCTTCATTTTGTTCTTGGATTACGATGATGGACACGTATCCTTATATTGATGGTTAGCATATGCTAGATGATGTTATTTACTCATCCTATGCTTTATTTGCATGATTAAATTTCTTATGCATATGTAGTAGTATGTTAGATTTCTTTCTGCATATAATGTAGTGTTTTTTTTAGGAGTGACATTCCTACTATGATAATACCAATGATCTCTTTGGTGACTTGGGATGTTATGCCCAAAGGGATGGCTAGGACCCACGATGGTTTAATGATGCTATTTATGGTTGGGAGCAACTGTGCACTTAAATAATTATGTGTTGTGATTTTTGGTTATCTGTTATGATGGATGTTATATCTTTTATGATGATGATGTACCATGTATCGAATATGGTTTCATTTACTTCATTGCATTTGCATCATGGATTAGAATAGGATGATGTACTTTATTTTCACACATGTATATTATTTTAAGCCTTTCATACCCTGTGGCATGTACAGTGGATGATTGAGCATTCTGAAATGTAATTTACTAAGGGACATTTGGAACCAAAGTATATTGTTTAAGAACGTTGGACTTTTTATTATTATATCATATGGATGTGGTATTAGATGGAATTAATATTAGTTAATTAAATGTGAAACAACGTTAAGGGATCCTTAAGGAATGTAACCTGTTATGTATGTTTATGTATACTTTCAGTTGAATGTTGTTATTGCTTCCACTTCTATGTGTATGTTGTGAATGGTTTAACTTTGATGTTTAAAAAAAAATTAAAAAAAATGCTACCACACTTAGTGAAACTTTAGGTTAATTGTTTTGGATCCCTTGGCGGGGCATTACACTTGGTGAATATATATACCCCCTTTATTATTTCATATCGCTTTATTTCATAAATTATATTATATAATCAAACCCATATAACTTTTTTCGTCATAATATCTCAATTCCTTCTCTTACGGAAAGAAGGAATGAAACTCAAATTATCCTTGCACTCAAGGAAATCATGTATTGGTATTGTTGGCCTGGTTTTTCACCACCCTTGTTTTGTTGTATTTAGCAATGAAAAACCCTAAATGTGTACCCCAAATAATTTGAAATTCAATCAAAACCCTAGGCAAAATTAACTAACTAACCTTATACCTTGCCCTGTTTGGCCCTAGCCTCTGAAAACCTTAGAAAATATCATTTCTAATAATTTTGGTAGGAAATTTTTATCCTAAAGTTTTATTTACGTAAGAATGACCTTTTAATCTTTTTGATAAAAATGCTTGTCTTAGTTGCAATTTATTTTGAGCATCGTAGATTCTTTTGAGATCGAGGGTTGAGGCTTGCCCACAATATGGAGCTGCAAGGTCTTTAAATATTGCGAGCAAGAACCTTTTTGACACGCAGCCCCTATTGACTTTCAAACCCTAGTATGTCACAAAAGTTTTTGTTGTTAGAATCAGTCAGACCCTTTACAGAGTTGCCAGTGTTCCCCATGCACGTTTTGATTTTCTTGTGATCTCATTGGTTGGTATTTTTAGTGATATTAATACTGTGCAATCCAGATTTTGTGATCATTGATTTAGCAAGAATCAAGGGCTGGCACTTGCTTGCAATATGGAAGTACACGAGTTTTAAGCAATGTGCGCAAGCCCCTTAGTGACACGTGACATAATGTGACATCATGGGCCCGCCTTTCTCAGAAGATAATAATAGCTTGTCTTCTGTGGTAGTTGTTAGGTGAGTTGGAATATAAAGGAAGTGTCTCATTGGTCCGTCCAGCTAACTAGGTATACAATTGTGCAAGATTTTAATCACCATAGATTTAAACAAAATCAACAGAATGCGCTTGCCCGCAATATGGAACTAATCAACTTTTTAATAATGTGGGCAAGTGCCTTTGTGACACGTAGCAAGGTGGGGTCAGGAAGCCCTAGTGTATGTCATTGTGAGCCAAGTAGAAAGTGATTGCTAACATATATTGCCAGTTGTGCTGTCAAGGAGGTTTCTCTACCATAAATGATCAAAGTTTTGTCAATCGTAGATCCTTCAAAGATCAAGGGTTGGCACAAGCCCACAACAAAGAACTACTCAAAATATAAGGAATGTGGGTATGTGCCATGTGGACACATGTCCATGGTGATGTCACTATTCCCACCTTAGAAGGATTAAAGGTATAATTAGTTTCACCGTTGATCTTTCGAAGATCAATGGCTAGCACAATCCTGCAATATGGAGATGCTTGTTTAATAAAGAAAGCGAGAATGCACTAGCTTGACACATGGAAAAAATGATGTCAAGTATTCATTCGCTCAGGAGGTGATATGAGACCTGCTTGTGTGGAGGTTGTTAGAAGACACAGACTCACATGGAGACTTCCTCCTTGTTAAAACAACTGACTGGGCCTTAGTCAACTATAAATTTATGTAGTCATTGATCTTGTCTTGATCAATGATTGACACTTACCTACTATTTTAAGATGCAAGAAATTTAAGCAATGCAGGTAAGCAGTAATGCAACATGTGGCCCCACTCCTAAGGACATAAAGCTTATTACTTTTTTGAATTAAGGCCATCCGATCCGGTGAGATCGATAGATGAGATTTGAAATTCTGATGCAACTTGAGAAAAAATGGCTGCTAGAAGTTAGTTTGGATCAGAGCTCGTTCATGTGATTTCAATGCTCAAATATAATCTACGATTTTGCCATTATTTGAATTATAGAATTGCAAGAAATTGATAGAGCATAAAGAAGTTTCAGAGCTAGGGCACAAAATTTTTATCTAGCAGTGATTTGCAACGAGAATTATATAGAGAAGAGGTGCAAATTTAATGTTGCAGATGAAATTGCAATCAGATTTAGATATATTTTCATCTGATTTGACTTCTTCAGCAACTGTGAGGATGAATTGAATGTTTTTGGAGGTGGTTGAAGCAATTTTTTTTTTTGGGCAACTGCACAATGTTGAATTTCATGGCAAAGCAAATGTGGCATGTTGAGATCAGATTTCTAGAGCCTCAGTACAAATTGTGATGATTTCTTGATATTCCTTCATGAGATATTTGCATATTTTTAACAGGGGATATATCAGATATTTTGGCATCATTTATGGTTCTCAAACTGTAGGTAGATGAGGAAGTTCAGTTTCAACAACTCCAGATTGAAGACTCTTTTAGTGGGACACATATCAAATTCAGATTAGAGACCCAGAAAGATTTTCTCTCCTATATATCTTCCTTTTTTGCTTATTGTAAGAGTTCCAATTCTTTGAAGATTTTAGGTGGATTGTGAGACCAGTTTGGCTCCATTTTCCTGAGTTTTCTCACAGTTGTGATACCAAATTTTCTCAGTATTCTCCTATTATGAACAACATAGTATATCTCTTTTGAAGTATTCCATATTATATAGTCATTCTTGGTGTTCTCTTCTAAACCTTGATATACATATGATGTATTATTTTCAATGAAATCAATGCAAAGGGTTTAACCTTCTTAGTTTCATTCTGATTCTCATCTCCTACTTCTATTACTTGCAATGTTCTATGCTTAAGAACTAAGGTCTTGAACTTAGTTGCAAACCCTTAAGGTTGTATATCAGGATGAATTTGTTGTTGGAACAAAGAAGCCAAGTAAATGCTTGTTTTTACTGATAGGGTTGCAGGTTACACCAGAAGGATTTTACAATAAGTACGAGAGTTGTTATGAAGACTGATGTCTGTTTGCAAGTCAAATAGATAGATCACATGTTTAAATATATGAGTATAATTTAGGTATCCATCTACTATTAAGGTTTAGTTGATGCCTAATGAATAAGGGACTAGTCAGCTTGAAGGATGCATGTTCTTTGTTGTTGCATACCTGGGTTATGCTGAGATACAAATCTTAATCGAATATCTTTCCTTTGTTTTTAAGAATTAAAAAAATTTACCCTCACTTAGTTTATCAGGTTCATGTGCTTTTTTATTAGCTATTTCACCCATGAATGCTTGCGTAAACATAAAAGACTAAGGGATTTTATCTGTTTTCCAGATTTAGTTGTATGCCTTTACACTGGTACCATATAAAGAATCTGAGGTCCACCCACCTAGGTCTAACAAAGCCTAAAGAAGAAGAAGGATTTATCCTTATAGTTGGCCCAAGACTGCAGTCAAGTGCATCCATCATAGGAATTAGGTAATCTTAGATGTATTGGTCTGGTTTCTTGGTTATTTCCAAAACGGTTAAATCAGGAACCAACAGGTACTTCCCATTTGTAACAATTAGCTTTCCCTTGTGGAGGGATCTTGGTATTATTTCTATATTCATAGTAGGGTTTACCCCATTAGAAAAGACACTCTACCTTCTTCCATTGCAATGATCTTTCATTTAGAGATGAAGCATTAATGAGTTATATTTATTCCTCTCTCGAATTATTTCCTATTAATGAATCCATTTTGGATAAATCATGTATTAGAAAGTAAGGTTGAGGTTATCCATATTATTGTCATTGATGGTTATCATTGGTGTCAACATTGGTGCAGCTTCTTAGTGTGTCATATATGTATCACTTGATGTTCACCAATAAATCTAGTACATTAGATGATGTGTGTTGATAGCATGCATATCAATTTATGCATCCATTGATTGTTGTGCTATAATTTGTTTAATATTTCTATGTTTGAGTGATAGATCTACTTTGTGTTGACATATCTATTTTGTTAGTCTTAACATATCAGATTACTGGGGGGTGAATGCATAATCTAAAGATTATGCAAATTCTCAACCACTCAAACCCTTATCATAGTATAGTATTAATAATAGAAAATAAAAGAAAACACATCCACAAAGTAATGAAAATTTTGGTCTCATGGAATCCTAACTTGGGTGAAAACCATAGTGGGAATCAGTATGCACAAATTGTGCACCCTTTTAAAGTACACCATGTTGGGAGCATAACCATATTAAGAGTTACACAGACAATGTTAAGTGCCACATATTTAAGAGATTTACATCTAGCCTTGTTAGGAGCTTTACCCTCTCGAGAGTGACCTTGTCAGAGTACTTAGGTCACTAATTAAATTTCCACCATGTTAAAGGATTTACAATAAAGGACTTTTTATTATCCACTTAGTTCAGGGATTTTATTGCTATAACTAGTAGCGAACAACAAGTAGAATGATTTGTTGATTAACATCTTCTCTACTTATGATGCATTACAAGTTAGGTGTATCCCTAAAGGAGATGACCAAGCCCCCAAAAAATAACAACATTGTAGAAGTACAACAAGATACTATTGAAACTAACTATGTTATTAACAATAGATCTTGAATAACATCAAATGAGCCACACACATGTTGGGTTGTAAGGCCTTCCTAGTTACAACCAATATATTCTAGATTACATAGTAAACTTCTAACTATCGATCTTTCTTCTTGCTTCATTGATCTTACTTCCTTACAAGAATCATTTACATTACATATATAGCCAACATGGTATATAGGTCAGCTTTGAGTTCACAATCTCCAATAATACAAAATGTGTTATACAATATAGGACAGATACTGAATGAATACAAATAAATACATAATAAATTATAATATCTTTGGCATCCTTAGATATAGGTCTATACATTATCCAACCATCTAGATGAAATAGTGCATAAGCTAACTCTTAAATATAGAACTTTACTGAAACAAATATCACACATAATATAAAGAGCAACCTAGGAAATCAACACCCGAGAAGATGAAGCATAAATTCCACCAAGTGTAATATTAATTATGTGAACATAGGATGATGATCCATGATAGGTCCACAATAAGAAGACAAGCCTAAAAAATCTCCACAGGACAAAAAAGTGTTCGCCAAATAAAATTGTTTTATAGATAACTAGAAAATAGAAAATAAAAAAAAAATCTTTTTGGGGATTCAAGATTGCCAACAGCCTGAGGATGCTCTTGCATCAGAAACTCAAGGTGAAAAAATATGTTCCATAATAAATTATGAACATCTGAATGGATTTAGAACATAAATCCCATGCTAATTCTTAATCCATAAATCCTCTTCATCAATCATCACAAAAGTCTGTCTAAACTTATTGTTGCAACCAACTATTCCATTAGACATCTTAGATCTATAATTGCTGCTACTTCCAAGATTAGATAAATCTACTTTTTGTATACCTTCATCTAACTAGAAGTCTTCTTAATTTTACCTATGTTCTTAATCATAAGATCAGATAACTTCTCCAAGTCAAACTATCCCTTTAATAGTGAGAACCTTAATCATAAGTTCTATTGTCCTCAAACTAAAAGTCATGAAAATGATCAGGTTCTTTAATTTTCCTCCTTCTTTCAAAGGAATCAAAACAAACTTTATGGTATCCTTCTTAACTATAACTATTTATGCAATCATATATAGATCCTCTATTAAATTGTCAAGGTCTTCCAAGTAAAACATGACAAGAACTCACATTGATCACATCACATAAAACTTCATCCTTATAAGGTCCAATACTAAAACTAACCAAGCATTATTCTATTACAAAGTAAATTCCACCAAGATAACTAAGAGGACGGGTGGGGGGGGAGATTAAATTGGTTATGCCTTTAAAATAACTCTCAATATCTTTATTAATTGTAAAACATATAAATAATATATGCAACAACCAAAGAAAGATAACCATGCATAATAACACTAGATGTATTAACTAGGGAAACAATTGATCAGAGGGAAAACCCCAATGGGGATGGTACCCAAAAAATGATGTACTAATATAAAAGTCACTTGTTAGAGGATAGACCCAGCTAGGAATTAATAAAATACAATCAGTACATATGAGTACCTATTAAAAGACACTGAATCTGTGTTAGGAGGTTCCAACTCTATTAGGAGTTGAAAGGAGGATAAATGAAACCATTGTCCAAATAGCCTTAGTACTATTCCTTTTGAAAAATACAAGTATGAAACAAATATTGTCCAACAAACAACTTGTCTAGCTAAATACAGTTCCTTGTAAGCTCCCCATGCCTCAAACACGCCAAACTCTTCTTTGATCTTCACAAGTTCACATATCAAGTACACACAATACATATAAAATAGATATGACTGCATATCATACTCACACTGTAAAACAAGGACACAACCTTTCCTTTAAACCAAGTCCTAGAACAAGTTATTGAATCAGCCTTGAGGCTTTCCTAATTTTCAAAAATATTATAGGACTATCTTAAGATATTACAATAAACATTAGATTACAATTTGCAAACCATATAATGACTTTTTCAATTTGCAAACCATATCCTCTTTTTCTGTCAAAGGAAACACATCAGGTTGTTGAATGTATATCTATTTTTCAAATTCTCCATTTAGAAAAGTTGAGTTTACATCCATTTGATAAAGTTTTAAGTTCTTGTTAGCTGCATATGATAAAAACATTCTTACTACCTCTAGTCTAGCAACATGTGCAAAAGCCTCTTCAAAATTAATTCCTTCTTGTTGTGAGTAACCTTTACATACCATCTTGCTTTCTTTCTCACAACTTAACCTTGTTTATTTATCTTGTTTCTAAATACCCATTTAGGTCCAATGGAATTCTTACCTTTAGGTCTAGGAACCAATTCCCAAGTCTTCTTGTTTTCAATCTAATCTAATTCCTCTTTTGTAGATTTTATCCAATAATCATCTTTACAAGGTTTATCAATATTCTTAGGTTCAACTTTAGAAATTAAAAATAGTTCTTTATGTATCTTTTTCTTTCTTGTCATTACTCCTTTGTCCTTCCAATAATCTATTCAACAAAATGATGTTGGAAGTCTATTGGGAAAGTTAGATATTGGGGGGGGGGTGGGGTGTGTGTGGGTGGCAAGGGGTTCATCATGATCTATAATTTTTTTGTCCTTTGAAACACATATCAAATATGATATCTTTCACCTTAAACCTTTATCTCAACAATATCATAAATCACATAAAAATTTATTGTAATGATGTAGTAGATGTAATTGTTACAAACTAGAGTTATTGTTGCTCCAAAAGATTGACCTGTTAATGCTTGATACAACCACTAGACATATAGAACACATGAGGTGGTTAAGACATGTCATGAATCCCAAAGGGGAAGGCTAGCAGTTAGTCCAACAATTCCCCCTTCAACGTTACCCAAGGAGATTCAAACCTGTGACCAAGCTTTGATACCACTTGTTACAAGCTAGAGTTGTCGTTGCACCAAAAGATCAACCTGTTAATGCCTGATACAACCACTAGACTTATAGAACACAAGAGGTGGATAAGCCATGTCATGAATCCTGAAGGGGAAGGTTGACAGTTAGTCCAAAAGTAACTACCAATCACATCAATGAAAAATGTAAACAAATGATCAACACATAATAAAAATATTCTAGTTACCCAGAAACCGTCCAAGGTGAAGGTAAAATTGGGGTGGGAATATCACCCACAAATATTCACTATTGTAAGAATGAATTTTTTCTATTAGGGCTACAATTTTGATCACTTCTAATGATCTACCTTGTGAGGGGAGTTCCATGTTAAGAGCTTACAAGACTTATGCAGTCTACCTTGATCAAAGAATTTAAACTTAAAAATAAGCAAGCACTCTGTTAGGATAATTACAAAGGTTTGTTAGGACCACTCTGTTAAGATATTTTACCCTAAAACACTTACTAGAAAGTATCAATACCTAATCCTTCAGTTTTCACTTTGAATGTTGATTGCAGATCTTCTCTTTCCAATCTGTAATTTGATATATCTTCATTCTTCCCTTCACTGCTCTATTTGGTCACTAAGTTTATTCTCCTTCAAACTTTTCTTCTCTCACATGTACACACACATATTAAAAATAGGGTTTGGATCGTCCTTTTATAACCATGTGTAGAAGTTTCTAAATCAAAATCAATGATCTAGATCCTTCACTTTTGTTTCTTAATTCTTTCATTTTTCTAATTGGTTAATAAATTTGCATAGGGATTGATGAGACATAAATTAATGCATAATCATTTCTTTAAATTACTCCTTGATCATTAAAACATTAAATCAAGTCAACTAAAAATGGTTTACCTCAGTGTTTGTGCCATTCCAATCAAATATACCAAAAATAGTTTACTCAATCATAGTTGATATTCATGTTGTCCCTTGGGTTCTATTTGCTTGGCATGTATTATATAACTTAGAATGAACTAACTCTAGATAGCTTGGCTTAAACAATGTTTTGATCAACTTGACATGTATTATCTTTTGTCTCACTCGACATGTATTGTATTACTCAGTGATCATAGACTTAATCGACAATTAGTACTACTAGGTTCATACATAAAATATATACAAGTCTAATTAAAATGCTTAGTCTAGTAAGATGACTTGGTTGTAGTGATGATCGACCAACTCTACCATATGAATGACTAAGAGTTTGACACTAATAGACAACAAGACTTAGGGATCAATAATCTCCTCCTTAGACATCAGTGGCAACAAAAAATTTCCATGATCCAACAATATATTCAAAATTGAAAAATAATGTTGATCTCTTTAGTTTTGTTGTCTATTAGTGTCAAACGCTTAGTCATATATAAGGAAGTGTTGGTTGGTCATCACTATGATCGGGTCACTCTATTTAGGTCGGGTCATGTATTTGTAAAGATTTGTAAATAATCTTGTATATGCCAAGCTCTATAGGAGCCGAGAAAGTCTATGGTCATTGAGTATTCCTATGCAAGTCTAGTTCAGTGAATGTCAAGAAAAATAGAGAAAGTGAATGTCGAGTCATACATAAGGTGCCAAGCTAGTTGAGGCTGAGTATTAACATGAAAAACAATTATGATTGAGCATCAGAGACAGTATGTGCCAAGTAACACAATTTGTACAAGAATATCTGAAATGGCACAAACTTTAAGGTAAAGCTTTTTGATCTAACATATAAATAACATTTAATGATCATAGAATTTTTTATAGAGGTTATTACTATTTTGTTGTGGATCATCTATCATATAAACATGCCTTCAGCATCCAAGTTTTTAATTTTGTGAATTGGTCCTGTGGAATTTTTTTTTCAGTTTCTTGTTGGTTTCTGTTACTAATGATTCCTTTCTAAAGTTCAATCTATGAAGAAGGAGCATTCTATACCTTATTAAACTTGAACTTGAACCTCAAAGTTCAAAAGTTCAAAGTTCAATGGTTCAAAATGAAGATTCACAACCCAAAGTTCTAAGTTTGAGTTCAAAGCCAAAGTTAAAGTTCAAGATTCAATTTAAAATCTTAGCATGCAATTCAAAATTTGAAAAGTTCAAGGTTCAAGTTAAGAGATTCAATTTCATGCTAGCTTTGAAATATACAACATCTAATATCACTATGGGCCTATTCAGTTTCTTGTCATCTTACTGCTCATTCTATACTTTACTGTTGATATCTTCAACAATTATATTGGGGATCTCCTCTAAGCTCTATTTGAAGAGAAGTTTATGTTGACAGGTATAGACTCTCTACTATGCAACTTAGAACTTTAGAAATCATGAGAACTAGATACAAAGTGAGATTAAATATCGATGTTTTAGATAATGATTAAAGTTCTTGATGTGCAATTGAATTTTTTTCATCAAAATGGGTATTGAGTTGTAGAGGATAATCAATTTCATGAAACATGTATTCGGCTGTCACTCATACTAAGATTAAGAGAAAATCAAAACAACAGAAAAAAAAAATGGTGCAACTCCAGGATATTATTATGAAACCTACATAATCATAGTGTTTTATGGTGATCATTTCCATTCAGCTTTTTGAAGAAAATTGTGACAACTCTAGAAACATAGGACATTTTTAAAAGTTTGCAGGCTAAAAAGTTGGGTCTCGGTGAGGGGGCCAGAATTAATTATTCCACTATTGGAATTTGCTCCATTTTTTATATTTTTTTTAAAGGAAACTTGTACACAATCTCACTAGAGCGATTGCTGAAATATGATTGGATTGAAAAGTTATTAACATCTGAGTATAGGTCTATCCAAAAATTTTAGAGGAAAAGATTAATATGAAAGCTCATTTCTTGAAGATTTTTGAAATTAAGACCCAAAAAGGTATTCAAGACTACCAACTACAACTAGAACCATTTTATTATTTAATCTTGCTTTTATAATACCATGTCATAACATTTAAAAGAAACATTGTATTAAAAAATATGAAAGATGGATGAAAGATTAATTATTAATCTTTCCAAGATTTAGTTATGAAACTAAGTACTAAGCTTGTAATGTTATTTATTGAAAACTATTGGAGAGGCTGGGCTTCTAATTTTTTGCCGAAGTCTTGTGGCTAAAGAGAAAAGGGGAGAATACAATTGTATTTTTCTGTAGCAGGAAACATGAGGATATTCAATATACTACATTTTCTAATTAGTTTGATAGCTTGATGGAGTTGTAGCGACAAATAACCTTATTGTTATTTCTTTTATGCATTTGAATTAAAGAGAAGGTAACACATTCTAGATCCTATGTTCCAATTGTTTATCTTTTGATTGAAATCAATTCTATCATTATTTCCTTCTTATTCAAACACAATTGTGTTATCATGTTAAGCTAAGGAACTTATTAGTCTATGTATTCATGTTTTGTGAATTGAGATATTTAATCCTTTGATTTATCTACGATAGGGATAACTTAATGAGTGATCTTATGGTAATTTATTAGTTCTTCCTTTGATTATCTAAGTTTGAAAATACATTCATTTCATAATGATGAGTGAATGTTAAAAGCCTTCATGTCTTCAAGTTAAAAACATACTGAGTTTTTTTATTCATCTTGAATCTAAAAAAGGGAGCTGAGCCTTAATATCAAAACTCTGAGAGCACTCGTACATAATCATTGCAAGTGAATGAACATTTAGTTTAGTTTTTCTTCTCACTTGGGCATTTAAGGGTCTTTTTTGAAGCTATTTTTGAGAGAACAAATCTATTTACTAACATATCCCTATGAAGGAAAGATAGCCAATTAGAGAAGAGGCTGAAAGGGAAACATTCAAATCATTGATTTTATTGCATAAGACATTACATATGTCTTTATAACAAAAAATACAAACTCTATTTTGAATGCATGCAAAGTACTTTGAATGCTAATGCGAAGATTTTAAGTTTTGGAGGTTGCAAGAAAAGTTGTGAAGTGACAAAATATAGCAACTGAGTGAAGCAGTAAAGTGTAGATTAAAGATATACCAGATAGGAGATCATATCAAAGATTGGAAAGAGAAGATCCATGATCAACATTAATAGTACAGACTGAAGGATTAGGTATTGAATCATTTTGGCAAGTGAATCAGTGAAAATATCTTAACAGAGTCATCCTAATAGGCCTAAGTAGATATCTTATCATAGTGCTTACTTCATTGTGAGCTTCAAATCCTTTAATTAAGGTAGACCTAATAGTCTTGCAAAGCTCTTAACAAGACAAACCCCTTATAAGGTAGATCATAAGAAGTGATCAAATTTGCAGCCCTAACAGGTGAACTTTGTTACTATAGTAGTGAAGATTTGTGGGTGTCATCCCCACCCTAGTTTTACCTTCACCTTGGAGGGTTTCCAAAACCTAACGTGTTATGTGTCTATCTTTAAGATTATGAATGTGATACATAATTAGACTCATTTCAGTATATCAAGTTTTAAGTTATGTTATTCATTATCTAGATATGAGATGGATCATGTGGTGAAAACAACTAAGTTGTTTTGAAGGATAAAAGTTTTAGTAATCATGATTCACCTCCCCTCTTAGTATCTTACCTTCCCAATGAACTTTCAACAATTGGTATCATAGTGGAGTTCTCTTGGGAGAAGTTTAACTACTTGAGAGTTGAGATCTAGGAGATGAAGGCTTACAAAATGGGAAAGATTATTGATAATCAAATGATTGATATCCAACTCATAGAGAGGAATTGAGAAAGTCCTTAAAGAAAAGTAGAGAGATATCTATTTGGTAGAATGACACACTTTATCAAGAAGTTCACACCAAATAATTGATTAACAATGAAAATTCTAGTGAAAGTGACATAGCTATAGAAAATATAATAGAGAAGAATAACATCTTGAATGAAGAAGACAAAGGATTTAAGAGAGAGCACAAAATTTAATTAGTAAGGCTATGTGAAGTGACTAAACAAAAGAATAAAGCTAAAGAAGAAAAAGTCACGAGTAATGAAGAAAAAAGACAAATGGCTATCAGACTTAAAGAAAGGTTAGCTAATGTGCAAAAGCTTACAACTTCTTAGTTAGACTTGATGAATCAATTAGTACTTGAAAATCAAGAAATAAATAGAAAGGACATGGAGATTAAAAATTTGAGATCACAAAGTGACCAACTGAGGAATGAGTTAAGATATGAGAAGGAACTCTTGGAAAGGATGAACAAACCTAGTGAAGCTATACAATATTTTGAAGAATTGATGAGATCACCAAGATCATCTAGTGATACCTCTACATTAGGAAATATCAAGTACCATCCATCTACTGAATAAGGAGAATCATCCAAGAGTGGAGAGAAAAGAAATGTAAAACCAAAAGGCAAACCTAAATGCTATCATTGTGGAAAACTTGGACACATAGCTAACATCTATCAAAGAAAGTTTGGTATGAAAAACCCTAAACCTAAGTTTATTGGTACCTATTTTAATTGAAATAAACAAGGTTCTTAAGCACATGAATGTAAATCAAAGATTATCAAAACATCTACTACACCTAGATTTTAAGGATATTCTTACAATCAAAAATTATGCACATGGATCACATGAATGCAAATCCAAGGCAAAATCTATCGGGAAAACTAAAAGGCTAGAAAATGTACCTAATAAATGGAACTCTTACAATTGGGATTACAATAAAATGTGTAATTGTAATTATTGTGGAGAATATGGTCACATTCCATAAAATAGCATTAGAACACATTTAAGATAAAATTACAATAAATAATTGAATGGAAGCGTAGTTTATTTTAGCTGTCACAAGAGTGGACATGTGAGAAAAAACTATAGGACCCAAGAACTAGCACCAAAAAATGAACACATCAAGGGAAAAGGTAAAGTATATGTACAACAAACAAAGAAGGAGATAAACCAAACATGGAAGAAGAAGGTAGAAGTTGGAAGGAATAGAACAAGTGAAGCTGAGACCACCCAGTCCAATGGAGAAGGTGATCACACTATCTCAAACTAATTAGACAGGTATGTAAGAAACTAAATATTCAAATGAAATATCATACATCAATTCATACCTAAAAAAATTGCACCAAAATTTCATATTTGCATAAGATAAGATTCATTAGAACAAGTTTGTGGAAAGATCCAATGGTGCAGGAGCACCTAAGGATTGCTTAGTCAATCTATGTTTCACATTTTTTTTGTGAAAGTGTAAGCCTTAGGGAATTTAGGATGTGGAAGATAAGGCCATGTTGACCATAGTTGGAGTACATTGGAGAGTTTTTTTCATAGGTTCTTAGGGCCTTCTTAATAGGTACAATTAGGGGCTAGGAAGTTGTAAAGCCCTCTAATTGGCACATGGCATGATGATGATGTAATTATAAGGTCAATAAAGTCTAGAAATACCTATGGTGAGGTTTTTACCTTAGTTGGGGTTTGTATTTATGTTTGAGAAGATAGAAAGGTCATTGGACGAAATTGGTGAAAATTTGTAAAAAGATGTAAAAGTTGCATTGTGCAACTCTGCAACTTTTGGAAAAATAGTTAAAAATCATTGGAGAGGAGTTATAAGTAGTTTTTAACCACCCAAAAACCATATATAAGGATAGATAATACCTATGAGTAGGGTTGGAAGTCCATTGCATGGATGGTTTATTTTTGCAAACAACATATTAAAGAATTTTGTAAGCATTTTCATGGTTTTGTATGACAATAGGTAGTTAGGTGTGAAAGGTCTATGCTATCACTTGAGAATATTTTAGTTTGCATGTTTTATTTAATTTTTGCATTGATAGATAGGGATTTTGAACTATTTAATTACCTTTGGTGAAATTCTTTTAGTTCTTCACTGTTACTGGTTTTGTCCAGGTAGTTCTTGAAGATGGAGCTCTAACTCACTTTCCCACTATTCAATCTGTATAACCTCTTGGGAATAGTGAGTAGACTCCATGTAAATCATGTTTATAGAAGAAAGGGTCCTAAAATTCAAAGAAACCATTTTTAAGATCTTACCCTAGTTGAGCGCATGGTGAGTCCGGCTAGGGAAGATCATCTAGAAACTAGCATATATTATAGGGGAGGAAAGATAGAGACCTAATTCATGGAAGAAGGAAGTCCTACCATTATCCCACGAAGGGGATATATTTATGTCAATCCAAGAACAATCTTGTTGTGGAGGCAACTAGTTAATCCTAGAAAGCCCAATTTTCACCTAATTTGGGTTAGGGTAATGGAAGGAAGGGTATGGACCTAAAACCCCAAAAATATCTAAGGGGATGGAAAATTAAGCAAGAATCCTAGGAAAAGTTGTAGGGTTCTTTTGGAAGGCATAGGAGAAAAACCCCATTTTCTATCTATAGGAGACCTAGTTGGGGATATTAGCCTATTAGGCCTAATTGTGAGGAAAAGAAAAAATCAAGTGGGAGGATGGATTTTATAGGATTTATAACTCACATAGTTGTGTGAGTTGAAGTGTTTTTTGATACCCTAATGCATTTGCAAGGTTTGGTTTAGGATCTGGAGGTTGAGAGCTTTTATATTGCTGTAAGGGCTAGAGTGAATGAAGGGGCAAAATATCAAATTTTGCATAGATTGAGGAACCTTTATTGATATTTGGGTTGGCCTATGGAAACCAAGGGATCCTTAAGTAGTTAAGGTCCTAGAGGTGAAAATTAGGGTGAAAGAGACACCCTTAGGGTCTTATAGAAGATCAAGAGCACGAATCAGTGAGTGATTCATCCAACCTCCCTATCAGAGTGGTATTAGAGCCATAAAAGATTTGGCTTGTGGATAGATGTTTCATACTAAATAATTAATGGGAGAAACCACAATGGTAACCAATGCAAAATTGGCAAAGAAGATGCATGAGTAAGAGGAAGAAAACAAATCTCTTAGGGAGAGATTGGCCCAACCAGAGGATAAGTTGGATTAGGTGGAAGAAAATACTAATTAAGTCAAGGAAAAGGTTGATGGGAAAAAAAGAAAGTTTCTATAGAGGAAAAAGTTCCTACATCAGATCCTGTTCTCATAGAGGAGCCCTTTTTGAAGGATATGAGTGGAAAGGCACTTGAGGGCATTCCATTGTTTAGTGGAAAGATATAGGCAAATCTAGTCATGGAATGAATAGAAGGGATGGAAAACCATTTTGAGTGTGATGGCATCACAAAGGCTTAGAAGGTCAGGGTGGAAAAATCAAGATTGTGAGGATATGCTTTAACATGGTGGAAATTCATTTAGGAAGAGAGGGAAAAATTGATGAAGTACTGCTCTGATACCACTTGATGAAGGACCACACCACCCTTACCAACTCATAACCAAAAATGCCACAATATGAAGACAAAGAGAGATAAAATGCTTCCCAAGAAATTTTAACAAACTTGAAAATCCTTAGCAACTACAATAACATTTCTGCAAAAACCCTCAAGATCTAATTCAAACCCAAGCTATTCTAGATCCACACTCTAGTAGAAACCTCCGAGATCTCAACTTGTGCTTGCAAGCCACCAAGAAACCTCATTGTTTCTAAACTGAAATCACTAGCTCTTCTCCAACTTTATCCAAGATCCAAGTGTAAATTGCCTCACATTCGACGCTCTGTCTACACACTCACAACTCTATTACAATACTGCTGTAAACTGCCTCACATTTGGCACTCTGTCCACAGACTCAGAAAAAATCACTCTTCACTTCCTCCTTCTCTTTCATACCTTCCACAACTTCTACTTCTCAAGCTTCTCCTTCTCAAGATTTCACCTTCTTCTCAAGCTTCTCCTTCTTGAGCTTCTCCTTCTCAAGCTTCTACTTCTCAAGCTTCTCCTTCTCAAGCTTCTCCTTCTTGAGCTTCTCCTTCTCGAGCTTGATTAGAAATGCTCATATGCCTTGCTTAAATAGGCACTTACCACCCAATGCATGATTTATCCACAACCTTCTACAATATCCACAACCTTCTAGAATTAAAACTAAGCACCACCATGTGGCCCAATTAGAAAATTACATTTCCTTTATGGATCACAACAAATATTAAATGCAAGATTTAAGAAACTTTCCACAAGCTTTTAAGATGCCACCTACACACCTCGAAAATAGAAATTCCTCCTTTTTTCCATTTTTTATTTTTTTTATTATTTCTCCTCTAATTTTTGTCACTTTCTCTCTCCTCCACAATTTTTTAAAAAATTTTTTTTTTCAATAATTTTCCCATGCAAGATGCTCCTGCATCAAAAATAAGGCAAGAAACCTATCACATTGTGGAAAGGGATGGTTCTTAAGGTGAGAGAAGCATATATGTAAGAGGATTATGAAATTTAGTTACACCAAAAGAGGCATAATTTGATGCAAAGGGATCTTGATGTAATTTCCTACATTGAGGAATTTGAAAATCTTTATATGAGTTCACATGTGGTAGAGGATGGAAACCTTAAGGTAGCTAGATACCTTAGTGGCCTAAGATGGAACATTCAAGAAGAGATGACTCTTCTTAGTCCTAAAAAAGTGCATCAATGTGATCAATTGGCTATAAATATTGAAGAGAAGAATAAAAGAAAGCATGACCAGTCCTCCAAAGGTAGAGGCAGAGGAAGAGATCAAAGATGTCATAGAGGTGGTTATCAAGGAAGAGGAATTGAATCAAGAAACCAAGGGGAGTCTAGATCTCTAGAGCATGAGAGTGAAACCACTCCAAGAGGAGATCATGGAAGGGGTATAGGATCTCAAGGAGGTTCTAATAGAGGAAGGGGTTTAGGTAGGAGTAACTCTTACTTTTCTTGCATGAAGTGCTACAACTGTGGATAGTTGGGTCATCCTACTTATAGGTGTCTTGAGAAAGCATTCTCTTATAATAGTGAGAAAAGGATTGGGTATGCTCAAGAAGGAACATTAAGTGTCAAGTCACCCAAGATAAACCACATTGAGTTATAAATGGGGGAGAACCTAATGTTTAGGAAGGTTTTGGTTAGACAACTTGTGAAGGAGGAGCCAAAGCAAAGGAGTGCCTTGTTAAGGATAAGGTGCAAAATACTTGGCAAAGTGTGCAACATTATTGTGGATTTAGGGTCCATAGATAACATAATCTCAAAAGAGACAGTGAAGAAGCTCAAACTTGAGAAGATACCCCATACCAATCTATACAAGGTGATATGATTAAACAAAGGGTAGATTGTCCTAGTGAATGAACAAGCATGGGTAGAATTATCTATTGGTGGATACAAGGATAAATTGATTTGTGATATATTGCCTATGGAAGCTTGCCATATTCTATTGGGAATACCATCAAAATATGATAGAGGTGTCATTTATGATGGGAAGGAGAATACCATTAATTTTAAGGATGGCAGGACATTCAAGATACAATCATTGATGGAGGATGAAGAACCACAATCAAAGAATCCTAGTGTATTGTTGAGAAGTGGCAAGGAGTTTGTCAACATCCTAAGACAAGATGGTGAAGGATATGCTATCATGGTGCAACCTAAGGAAGGAGAGAAGACCATGCCAACACCTATACCAGAGGAGGTGCAAAATTTACTTGGTAATTTCAAGGATATCATAAGTGATGGAGCACCTACAACACCACCTCCTAAAAGGGCTATTAGTCATCAGATTGGTGTTATTCTAGGGGCCTCATTACCTAACAAGGCAACCTACAAGCTCACCCTAGAGAAGAATCAAGAAGTTGCTAGACAAGTGCAAGAGTTACTAGACTGGGGATTGATCAAGAAGAATATTACTCATTACTAGTGGTATTAGCATCCAAGAAAGGTGGTAAGTGTAGACTTTGTACTTATTCTAGGGCTATTAATAGAATCACAATTAGATAAAGGTTTCCCACACCTAGGATTGAGGATTTGATGGATTGTATAGGAGGATCTAAGGAATTCACCAAGTTGGATTTAAAAAGTGGCTACCATTAGATTAGGATCCAAGAGGGAGATGAATGGAAAAAAACATTCAAGACTATTGAAGGATTGTGTGAGTGGAGAGTTATACCATTTGGGCTTACAAATGGCCCTATCACATTCACGAGGTTAATGAACGAAGTGCTTAAGGACTACATGGGTAGGTTTGTGGTTGTGTACCTAGATGACATACTCATCTTTAGCAAAATAAAGAGGAGAATATGAAATTTTTGGAGCTTGTGCTCAAAAGGTTGTAGGAGGATAAGTTGTCTATTCACTTGGAAAAATGTGACTTCTTCAAGAAAGAACTGGTATACTTGGGGTTTTTTGTATCACAAGGTTCATTGAAGGCAAACCCAAGCCAGGTGGAGGCTATTTTGAATTGGCCAACACAAACCATTGGGATAGAGGTAAGAAGTTTCTATGGGTTAGCTCAATTTTATAGAAAGTTTATTAGGAACTTTAATGGTATTTGTGCACCAGTGTTGGATACTATTAACCAAAATGCCTTCCTGCCAGAAAATCAAATTTAAAGAATAATCTGTTCAATAGTAACCTATGGTTTTTTATGAAAAAACTAACATTTTCTATATCCTTATTTCATGTTATGCCTTAGAACATTTTCAAGTCATGATCGTGCGATTCACACAATCGCGGTCAGTTAAGTGCTAACTCAGGTCAAGGTGGCAAAGGTGCAACTACTTTGTGTCACATCATTGTAGAGTTATTTGGTTTAACTTAGGTTAAGGTGGAAAAGGCATGACTGTATTATTTTTTCTTGGTCACAGGGTTATACTGACATACTATTGTTTAAGTTGCGATAGTGCAAAAAGGGCTAGTCTTCAATGTTAAAAGGAGACATTTCAAACTATTAGATCTTTCAGATTATAGTCTTTACAAGGTTGTAGTGGGTTAAGAAGTAGCTAAAATTAGAGTTGTGATCAAGCAATTTCCTTTTTTTCACTTGGTCGTAAGGTTAGAAAGTGAAGCACAGGTCAAGGTGGCGATGATGCAAATGCAGTCAAGATCTATGGTCTTCGCAGGGTTGAAACGATTAAGGAAAGATGTTGAGGGTGGACCACGAAGCAGTGATAACCAATTGGTTACAGTTTTACAAGTAGGAACTATTATTAAAGAAAGGTGGTGGTGAAGCTAGAACTAGGGCCGATCAAACATAAGGTATAAGGTTGAATGCTGGCAAGGTGGTAGAATGGTAAGAGATGTTTGGTCCATGTGGCAAGGTTTGATGGTTGACTCCAGTTGATCGAATAACACAAGTTATTTGGCACACTTATGATAGCGAAAGTAGCTCATTGATGATGGATCCAATCTTTTTGATCCTGTAACCACTTTCATCATTTCCTAGGTTTGATAAATGCAAGGGGACATGCCATCGCCACCTTTTGATCCATCTATTCAGTTAGAAGTTAATGGTTGTTGTTCTTGTCTTCTTAGAGATTGTTTGGTTGATAAGTGATGTTCTCACATCTGGATTTGCACTATGATCAGATCTTTTCTAGTTTTTGCAGTAATTATTCTCTAGTAATTTGATGTAGTGGTTGAATTCTACCTTAGGGTGGAAGCTATCTAAGTTATGCTTACACTATAAAAGTAGATGTTGTACTCTTTATTAGGGTCAGATCTTCTCTTTTTCTCTAGTATTTCCCTGGCATGCTACTCTAAATTCCCTCTTTTCCTCTGAATTATATGACATCTTGTCTTATCTCTTTTAGCCACCGATGTGCTGTGCAAGCTTTGTCTGCCTCTCTTTGATGTAATGTGGATATCTATAATCTATATTTTTGTATCTCTGTTGGCCTATGAATGATAAGAAGTGAAACATTTTTTTCTTGTGTCATTCATGTAGCTGTCTGATCTATATGTAACTAATAGATTAAAGTAATTTTGAATCCGTATATCTTTAGACTATCATGGTAATGATATTGTGCATATATGGGCAGAGATTGATCTGAACACCCCATTTTGGTGCATCACCTCTTTAGAATAGATTATGTAGTTAACTAAAATGCCTTCCTGCTAGAAAATAAAATTTAAATAATAATTTTGTTCAATGGTCACCTTGGGTATTTTATGAAATAAATTAACATTGGATATATCCTTATTTCATGTTATGCCTTAGAACATTTTCAAGTCACAACCATGTGATTCGCACAGTCGTGGTTAGCTAAGTGCTAACTTTGGTCAAGGTGGCAAAGGCAAGACTACCTTGTGTCACATCATTGTAGAGTTAGTTGGTTTAACTTAGGTTAGGGTGGTGAAGGCATGACTATATTATTTTCATTGGTCACAGGGTTATACTGACATGTTGTGGTTTAAGTCATGACAGTTTGAAAGGGCTAGTCTTCAGTGTTAAAAGGTGACATTTTACACCATTAGATCTTTCAAATCTATGGTCTTCACGAGGTTGCAATAGGTTAAGAAGAAGCTAAGATTAGAGTTGCAATCAAGTGATTTCCTTTGTTTCTCTTGGTCACAAGGTTAGAAAGTAAACCATGGGTTAGGTTGTGATGATCGAAATGCAGCCAGGATCTATGGTCTTTGCAAGGTTGTAGTAGTTAAGGAAAGATGTTAAGGGTGGATCGCGAAGTAGCAATAACCAATTGGTCACAATTTTGTGAGTAGGAACTATTATTAAAGAAAGGTGGTGGAAAAGATGTGACCATGAGCAGTCAAACATAAGGTATAAGGTTGGATGTTGACAAGGTGGTAGAATGGTAAGAGATGTTTGGTCCATGTGGTAAGGCTTGATGGTTGACTCTAGTTGACTGAATAACACAACTAATTTGGCACACTTATGATAGTGAAAGTAGCTCCTTGATGATGGATCCAATATTTTCAATCTCTTGCAACCACTTTCATCATTCCTTAGGTCTAATAAATGCAAGGGGACACTCCATCATTTTCTATTGATTCGTCTATTCAATCAGAAGTTAATAGCCACCATTCCTATCCCCTTAGAGATTGTTTGGTGGATAAGTGATCTTCTTGAATCTAGATTTGCACTGTGATCATAATTTTTCTAATATTTTTTAGTAATTATTCTCTAAAAATTTGATGTAGTGGTTGAATTTTATCTTAGGGTAGAAGCTATCTGAGTTATGCTTACACTATGAAAGAAGATGTTGTACTCTTTCTTAAGGTCGAATCTTCTCTATTTCTCTAGTATTGCCTTGGCATGCTAGTGTAAATTCCCTCTTTGCCTCTGAATTATATGACATCCTATCTTATCTCTTTCAGTCGCCGATGTACTATGCAAGCTTTTATTTGCCTCTCTTTGACGTACTGTGGATATCTATATTCTACATTTCTGTATCTTTGTTGGCCTATAAATGATAATAAATGAAGCATTTTTTTCCTTGTGTCATTCATGTGGTTTTCTAATTTGTATATAACTAATAGATTAAAGCCAATTTGAATCTATATATCTTTAGATTGTCATGATAATAGTACTATGCATATACAGGCAAAGATTGATCCGAACACTCTATTTTGGTGCATACCCTCTTTAGAATAGATTAGTTAGTTACTTTCATGTATTCCTTCTCCCTTTTCTCTTCAAGAATAGTTTAAGTGCATCTTGATAGTAGAGGAAGCCAACCTTCTCCAGTGACTCAACCTCATAGTTCAAGTCCCACAGCTTGGAGGTTGTTTCCATGTTTCACAATGTTGTCCTTAGGTAAAAACTTTGGACAAGGGTGCAAGCTTTTGTTACGATAGAAAACATTAAAGGTGGATTGAAGACAAATTTCAAATGGGCACTTTAAGTAGGAAGGACCTTTAAAAGGTTGAAACAAGAAATAGCTATCCAACCTATCCTACTGCTACCTAGTTTTGATAAGTTTTTCAAATTGGAGTGTGATGCAAGTGAAATTGTAGTAGGGGGAGTACCAAGTCAAGAAGGTAGGCCCATTGATTTCTTCAGTGAGAAGCTTAATGAAGCTAAAAAGAAGTATTCTTCTTATGACTTAGAGCTATATGCTTTATTGTAGTTCTAGACACCCAAAAATTGGCAAAGACTTGAATTACACAATTTTGATTGATCAATGTAAAGTAAGGAGGAAATCAAAAGAACACAACAAACTTTAAAATCAAAAATCACATCAGGTCATTAATCATCTAATAAATCAACAAGACCTAAATCAACTTTAAAAGAGGAGAAGAATGATTCAAAATCATAAAATGAAATTCAAAAAGGAGGAAAAGACAAACTATTGAAAATAAATAGAACATTTATTAAATCAATAAAGTCATTTATCCTCACAAAAGTGAAAATCCCACTTTTACATTTAAAAGAACTGTAAAAATTCTCATTTATCCTCAAAACCAAGTCTGTTGAACTCTTCCTCCTAGTCTCTTATGAGATATGTTCAATTTCACCTCTATCCACCAATCAAAGGTAAAAATCCTAATTCTTATCCCAACCCCTTCCAAATTCCTATAAATAGGAGGGAAATCCAAGAGCTAAGGGACCCAAGTTTTTTAGGCATCTGCACTATAGGTACATTTTGAGTTATCATTTTAACATTGTCATTATAGAAAGTTCATAGCATTTTAGCATTCTTTTCATTTTATTTAGTATCATTTTAGTATATTTTTAGCTTATTGCATGTTCATTTGATAGTATTCTAGAGTTTTCATACACATAATCCACATTTAGTCATAGATCTTGCATACATACTTATAGATTTGCATCCTAAGCATACTCCCATTCTAGAACTATCACTGAGATGTTGGTCTAAGAGCTTTCTTAGTGGTTGTAGTTAGGGAAACATGGGATGTTCATAGAGCTTACATTTTGACAATGATTTCTTGGGTTTAGCTTAGTCCGTTGCCATTTTATCTACCTCTGCATTAAAGTCTCATGAATACGTGTATATATCGTGTAAAAATTGGCACCCACTACGAGGCTTTGAACTCAAAGCCTCTCTATTTTTCAATCTTTTTGTCTAATCTTTTATTCTTAGTATAGATCTATGTTTCTTGTTAGTTTCTTGTGTAGATCTGATTGGTTGTAGGTTCTACAACATTCTAGAGGCTTCATAAATTTTCAATAAGAGAGAACCTTATCCAAGAGAAGCATAATGGTAGTCTTAGTAGTTATTTTGGTGTCAATAAAATATTGGAGTTGGTTTAGAGGTTCTACTACTGGCCCAAGTTTCCAAGAGATGTCAGAAGGTATGTAGAGCAACGTGTGGTATGAATGAAAGCAAAAGGAGGATCCAATGATGTAGGTTTGTACCAACCCCTACCTATTCATAATAGGCCATGGGAATACATTATCATAGACTTTATGGTAGTATCCTTAAGACTCGGAAAATGTTGGATAGTATATATGTGGTGGTAGATAGGTTCAACAAGATGAGTCACTTCATCCCTTATAAAACCACTCATGATGCTAGCTACATCGCTCATATTTTTTTCAAAGATGTTGTAAGAATCCATGGGTTACCCCTAAGCATAGTCTTTGACAGAGATATGAACTTTGTGAGCCATTTTTGGAAGACTGTATGGAGTAGGCTAGGAACTAGTATATCATTTGGATCAACTTACCATCCTCAAATTGATGGTCAAACTAAAGTGGTCAATAGAGTTTTAGGTAACCTACTAAGATGCCTAACCAAGGAGTATGGTCAGACATGGGATCTAATCATCCATCAAGCTAAATATACATATAGTGATAGTGTGAATAGGACAACAAGGAGAAGTCCTTTTGAAGTAGTGTATGATATGCACCCAAGAGGAGTGTGTGAAATTAGAGATCTAGGAGTTGTGGAGTATAGGAGTGGTCAAGTAGAAGATTTTTGTTAGACCATGAAAGAGATACAAGAGCAGGTGAAAAGGACCATAATAGAGGCTACCCAAAGATTTAAGACCAAGGTAGACATGTCAAGGAAGGGCCTACATATTGAAGTAGGAGAGTATGTCATGGTTCACTTAAACAAGTCTAGACTACAAAAGGGAGTGCGAAAGAAGTTGTAGACAAAGAGAGTGGGTCCATGCAAAATATTGGCAAAATGTGGACATAATGCCTACAAGGTTGAAATTCCCATAGATCTGAACATCTCACCAGTGTTTAATGTGGCTGATTTGGTCAAACACAAGGGGCCATTGTTAGAGGTAGGTTAGAATAGAAGGGAGATACTAGAAGATATTAGTATTGTGGTCTTACCTCCCAAGATAAAGCAACAAGCTAAGAGGATCTTGGAATCCAGGGTGAAGAAGTCTACAAGGCATAAGATCTACATGGAGTACCTAATCTAGTGGAAGGGACAACCAGAAGCCAAATCTACATGGATAGTGGAGGAAAATTTCAAGAAGTTTGGCATTAACATGTCTCTGATTTCCCCTCTTATTCCTTTAAAGTTGTGGAGAGGGGGAGAATGGTGTAGGAACACCTAAGGATTGCCTAGGAAATCTAAGTTTCATTTTATTGTTGTGAAAGCCTTAGGGAATTTTGGATGTGGAAAATAAGCTCATGTTGACCATAATTGGAGTACATTGGAGAGTTTTGTTCATAGGTTCTTAGGGTCATCTTACTACATGCAATTAGGGGCTACGAAGTTGTAAAGCCCTTTGATTAGCATAGAGAATGATGATGAAATCATCATGAGGTCAATAAGGTCTAGGAAGATCTAGGGTGACCTTTTTACCTTAGTTGGGGTTTGTGGTTAATTTTGAGAAGGTAGAAAAAGGTCATTTGACCAAATTGGTGAAAAACTACAAAAAGATGTAAAAGTTGCATTGTGCAACTTTGCAACTTTTAAAAGTTGCTTGAGAATTTTTTAAATAGTTGGAGAGGAGCTCTAAGGAGTTTTTAACCACCCAAACACCCTATATAAGGCTAGAGAAGACCTATAAGTAGGTTTGAAAGTCCATTGTATGGATGGTGTATTTTTGCAAACAACATACTAAAGCATTTTGTGAGCATTATCTTGGTTTTGTATGGCAATAGGTAGTTAGGTATGAAAGGTCCATACTATCACTTGAGAATATTTTAGTTTTCATGTTTTCTTGAATCTTTGTATTGATAGATAGGGATTTTGACCTATCTAATTACCTTGTATGAAATTATTTTAGTTCTTCACAGTCAATGGTTTTGTCTAGTTAGTTCTTGAAGATGGATCTCTAACTCACTTTCCCACCATTCAATATGTGTAACCTCTTGTTAATAGTGATTAAACTCCATGTACATTATGTGTACAAAAGCAAGTGACCTCAAATGCAGAGCAACCATTTTTAAGGTCTTTCCCTAGGCTAGCGTGTGGTGAGTCCGGCTAGGGAAGACCATCTAGAAACCATCATATCTTGCAGGAGAGGAAATATAGAGACCTAATTTATTTTATTCATGGAAGAAGGAAGTCTTACCATCATCCCATGAAGGGGAGACCTTCATGCCAATCCAAGAACAATCTTGTTGTGGAGGCAACTAGTTAAGCCTAAAAAGCCCAATTTTTGCTTAATTTGGGTTAGGGTAATGGAAGGAAGGGTATGACACTACAAATACAAAAATATCTAGGGGTATGGAAAATGAAGAAAGAATCCTAGGAAAAGTCATAGGGTTCTTTTGGAAGGCATAGGAGAAAAACCCCATTTTCTCGATATAGAAGACCTAATTGGGGCTACTAGCCTATTAGGCCTAATTGTGAAGAAAAGAGGAAATCAGGTGGGAGGATGGATTTTTTAGGACTTCTAACTCACATATTTTGATGATTTGAATTTTTTTTGATACCCCATGCCTCTGCAAGATCTGGTTCAGGGTTTGTAGGTTGAGAGCCTTTATATTGTTGTAAGGGCTAGAGTGAATAAAGGGGCAAAATATCAAGTTTTGCATGGATTTAGGAACCTTTATTGACAATTGGGTTGGTCTAGGGAAGCTAGGGGATCTTTAAGTAGTTAAGGTCTTAGAGGTGGCAATTAGGGTGAAAGAGACACCCTTAGGGTATTGTAAAAGATCAAGAGCATGAATCTGTGAGTGATTCATCCAACCTCCCTATCATCTAAACAATGAAAATGAAATACATTATTAGTGTCGAGCATCAATAATAAAGTTTTTTGTACCAAGCATTACAATATGGACCTAATATCACAATGATTGAGCTAATGTGTTGGCCAAGTTAGATGGTATTGACCGAGTTGTCTAATGGAGATCAATTTAAAAGATGAAATATTGATCTAGACAACTAGATTCCACCTACCAAAGTACACAACATTTATGAGAGCCCTAATTTGAATGAATGAAGGTATATAGTGAAATTTTGAAAACATTCTACACACCTTACATTCAGGTTTCTAGAGGTTGAATGATTTGAGAAATTGTGAAGTGATTTTAGAGGCAACTGAAAGTAAATTTGAAGTTGAAGAGTGATTGTGCATTGATTATTAGTTGTACAAAGTTGTTTAGAAAGAATTTTTTTGAACCTTAATGCAAAAAATGACATCTAGATCATTGCAAGCTATGAAGAATCAAGGAGAATAGGTAGGCAATGTTTAATTGGTGAGAAGTGACACTTTTCCTTGATCCAAATTATATAGAAGATCTAATATTTTTAAAAGTATTTAAATTTTTTTTTTTAATAGTTTTTCTATTCTAAGGTTTTCTGGTCAAAATTTGAAGCCAAAACTATAATCGATCGCTAAAATTGGGTAGCTAAAGGCTCGTTATTTTAGGGACTAAACTAGAATTTTAGTTCTTCTTTCCAATGATGTAAGCAGTTTTGAATTCTAAGTTAAGGGTCAAAAGTTATGAACTCGACAAGTTGGGGTAATTAAACACCCAGTCTTGAATAAGTTTAGTTTAATTTGTTATTTTTATTTTTTAGCCACAAAAACATTTTGAGTTCATGTTATGGTGGCTATTGATATTCCATCATTGTATATATTCCTTCAATCTCAATGAATAAGATGGCTTTTGGTTTGCATACAACTCTTTCAAGTTTTGCAAGATTTTCCAGAATTTGAACATTGGTATCGCAGGTAATCGTTTCACCAAATATCGTGTTTGTAGCTCACTTCATCAATTCAAATCAGTGGTATCAGAGTGGTAATGCTCCTGTATGCTAACTAATACAAGAAGTTCCTATCAAAGACTAGGATTGGCTACAAGAAATCTATTGGATTACCTTCCTTTGCAGTGCACAAAAAAAAAGATGTTACATACTTCAACAGACTCTATGAAGAAGATGGTGGAAGAGGCTTTGGCCAGGTAGTGAGAAGATATGATGAGTAAGTTTTCAAAAATTTTGAAAACCCAACAAGTGCCGAATACTCTAGCACCATTCCATGGGAATACTCCTTTTAAAGTACAGGTGAACTTTGATATCCCAAATTTTAAAGGAAAAGTTGATGCTAATACTTTTGAAATTGGTTATCCAAGTTAGAACGATATTTCTTTGTATATAATTTTTTGGATGCATTTTTTTTTTCCCCCTCTTGAAAGTTATAAATCATGTCAAACTAGCATGGGAAATGAGAGTATTGAATAAATAAAGCAAGGCAAAAGAAGAGTTAGAAATACTCTCTGATAAAAAACCCACTTGGGGAGAATTTGTAGGATACATAAAAGAAGCATACTTGCCTGAAGATGTATATGAATAGAAATATATAGAATGGCAGTTGCTTCAACAAAAGAGGGATCAATCTATGCAAGATTACACCAATAAATTCCATGCACTCTATGCAAAAATAGGCATAGAAGACTCAAAGAAGCATCAAATTCTAAAATATCACAGTGGGCTTCATAGATACATTCAAACTGAAATGAAATTCTTGAATATTGAAACATTGGCAACTGCTTAAAATATGCTACAAAAATTGAGTTAAAATAGAAAGGAAAAAGGGATTACTTTTCAAATAATAAGCCAAGGGGTGAAGGTACTAATAAATTCAAGTCAAAACCAGTGTGGAAGGACCCTCCCTCAAATCCACCCAAGAATATGTGGTGGGCTACAAAAAAGACACAAACAAATAGGGGCATGTGGTGTGAGATACATAAGAGTCCAATTCATAACACAAAGGATTGTCAATGAATTAAGAATTTGATGATAGAAATACAAGGAGAGGAAGTTGAGCCTAAAGCCACACCAATAGAAACTCCTAAAAATGATTTGGTAATAGAATTAGACCCATATGCCATTGTTGCAATAAAGAAAGTAGTTCCACAAGGAGATGAGGAGAGATTGTTCCATTCATAAATGTGGCTTGATGGAAAGCCTCTACATTATATCGTTGATAGTGGGAGCCAAAAGAACTTAATTTTTGTGGAGACATCCAAGAGGTTAAGTTTAAAAATGACAAGACACCCACAACCATACTTTATGGGATGGGTTAGTAAAGGAAAAGATATTTAGGTAAATCAACAATGTTGCCTATCATACTCAATCAAACCATTCAAGGATGAAATAATTTGTGATGTATCACCTTTAGATGTATGTGATGTTTTATTGGGACAACCATACACGTATCAAAGGCACGGGGTGTATGAATCCAGACCACGCAGTGTCACAATCAAGCTTGGTGAAAAGAGCTATTAAATACAAGATTCCATCCTCAAATAGATGGCCAAACAAAGGTAGTCCACAAAATGATTATCCATACCCTAATATACCACTCCAAACACTCACATCCATGGGATGAGAGCTTGCCTTATCTCCAACATAGCTACAACCGAGCACTCCACACTACTATAGGACATAGTCTATTTGAGGTTTATCTTGGGTATCAACTATTGGCACCCATAGATGTAGCATTACCCATCTTACAATCTAGCTAGCCATTCAATACTGAAAAGGAGGCAGATAAAGCATACAAATTTATTGAAAAGATAAAACATTTACAACGACAAGTTCATGATATTCTAGAATAGAGTAACAAGAAGTATAAGGAAATACATGATCAACATCCCCATCATTTTTAGATTGGTGACAAGGTATGGCTACATCTTCAAAAGGAGCGCCTCTTAGGACTGTATCAAAAGCTTCATCCTATTTGGTATGGGCCTTATACCATTAAGAAAAAAGTTGGTGAGAATGCTTTCGAACTTGATCTACCACAATTTTTTGGAATACATCCAATTTTTAATGTGGAACTATTGTGACCCTATTTTCCTCCATTATTGGACATCTCTAAAGCTGTTGAATATATTCATACAATAGAATTGAATCTGTCCACTACTACTCCATTACAGTGTGATCATGTCACTGAAGTCATGTTGAAATTGTTGAGAAATTAGAAAATTCTGCTATATAGGGTGGTTCGAGTTGGTCAATTCTCTCATAAGGGCAAATGGTTAACCAAGGAACAAGTTGTAACACAATTCCCTCATCTACTACAGAAGATTGATGCAATGGGGCCCATTGCCTCTTAAGGGGGGAGGAATGATCCAGATTATATAGAAGATCTAATATTTTTGAAAGTATTTTTTCATATATTTTTCTTTTTATAGTTTTTCTATATCTTTTCGTTTGGGCTTTTCGAAGGTCTTTTGCTCAAAATTTAAAGATGAAACTATAATCGGTCCCTAAAATTGGGAAGCCAAAGGCTCTCTAATTTAGGGATTGAACTAGAATAGTTCTTCTTTCCAATGGTGTAAGTATTTTCAAATTCTGAGTTACGGGTCAAAAGTTATGACCCCGACAAGTTGGGGTAATTAAACACCTAGTCTTGAATACGTTTAGTTTAATTTGTTGTTTTTATTTTTTAGCCACATAAACATTTTTAATCCATGTTATGGTGGCTATTGATATTCCATAATTTTATATATTCGTTCAATCTTAATGAATAAGATGGGTTTTGGTTTTCATACAACTCTTTCAAGTTTTGCAAGATTTTCCAAAATTTGAACATTGGTATCGCAGGTAATCGTTTCACCAGATATCGTGTTTGCAGCCCACTTCATCAATTGAGATCATTCCTCCACCTAAATATCATGTTATTCCTAAAATTTCTATGAAAGGAGATTCAATGGTTATTTTATCATCGATACCACCTAGGGTTATCATGATACATGATGTACAAAGCTATTAAACGTGTAAGATCAGTAAAGTAGGAGACTATGAAATTTGAATGAAATTGTAGACACCTAAAATTGTCCAAATCACGTGTCTTGACCAATGAAATAAATATTTATTATTTATTTAATTTCCTTACTTTTAATTAAATAAATTTTACATTTATTCAATTATGTTCATCCTTTTCTTGATTTAAATAAACTAAGGTTTAATTAAATCCTAACCTGTTCCCCTTGCTTCTTAACCCATTCACTTTAATTAAGTACTTTGTTTACTTAATTAATTCCTTGCCTAATTCCACTTGGAATTAAATATTACATTTAATCCTATTTGAGCACATGGCTCCTAACTTTAACCCTCACCTAACCTCACTTTCCTCACCTATCCCATCCTTCTAACCTAGGTCAATCCACTTATCCACTAATTAATCCTAGTTCCTCATCTAATCACACCACTAATCATTTGCACAATCCTAATCAAAAGATTAGAAAACCCTAGTCACATGTGACATGTGACTCTTACATCTCTTACAACTTTTTCCCCCTTCACATGTGAACCGAAGGTGTCTCACACATGTGTGAGAAACCTTGAGCCTCCAACCCTCTTACACATGTCATTGACCCATCACTTTCAAAAGTGTCTCACACATGTGTGAGGAAACATGATCTTACACACCTCTTACGCCTATCATAGACATGTCACATCAAAGGTTGCTCACACATGTGTGAGCATATTTTCCTCTTTGAATGGTGAAAACCGTAATCCACATGGAGTCTACTTGGCCTCCACCTCATGGACACCTCATTGATCCTGAGAGATCCTAGCCCTCCATCTTGCATTCAATCTTAGCCATCCATTGCATCTCTTTTTCTATAAAAGGAGAGTCCTTTCCTCATTTTCATAAAGCAATATCTAGCCTATTGTTATGTTGCAGGATTTGTGAGCAACCACATCCCACAACAATGTGAAATCATCAATCACTTGGTGATTTCATGAGGTTTGCATATGTGCTATTTTCAATAGTTTAATGCTCTTTTTATTTCATGTTATCATTTTTTACATGTTATCTTGCATATTTTGAGGTTTGCATAATCATGTAGGAATAGATGTTAGTTGCTTAGCATTGATTCCATTGATTACATTTTTATGCAATACAGACATATCAAAAATTGTTTAATGAAGGAGTATTCAAGGATGAATTCAAGGTTATAGAGAGGAAAGGGTTAACACATGCCCTAGATTTTTTGAGGAATTTCAAAATTGAATGGATCAAGGTGGTGTTGAGATGAATTCATGAAATGGAGTTATTACTAGAGAATGAATTGGTAAAAATCATGAAAAATATTATTCATGTTGTAATAGGGTATGCAACATTTGATAAGAAGAAGACCATGAGATGCTAGAGAAAATATGTAGTCAAGGAAAACACCAAGGTTAAGTGTTATGGATGTGGCATGTCCATAGATTGAATTTGAAATGAGAGTAATTGCACATAAATTTTACCAGTCAAGCCAATTGAATAGTGTGCCATGTATGATAGTGGATCAAGATTGGAAAATTGTGATAAAAGACCATGAAAATGATCTTGCTGAGCTCCAAAGTTTGCAATTGGTAGATAACCTTTTATCAATAAGAAAAACTAAGAATTCAATGCGTAAGTTTGGATCACTAATAATGTGTATTTTGCTTTATGTTCAAAATTATTTTCCTACTATTGGAAATGTTGTATGGGAACAAGGAAAACCTGCTACTAGGAAGATAAGTGAGTATATTGCAAATCTGGGAGATAGTTTTGAGAATGTATTAGATGGTTATTTTGATGAATTTAAACTCTAAAATGAGGGGAAAAAAAAGGATTCCTACATTCTTATTTGACAAGTACTATAATGATGTGTGTTTTCTAGTTGACATTGATTACACATATGTATAGGCAATTAAACCTAGGGTTACCTAGCTTAAACCATTTGGTTATGAGATTGACATTGATGATATGAGTGTAAAAATTGCTTCACTACTTATTGAATAAATTAATGCAAAGGTTGAGCTCTTTGGTAAGTATGAAGAAGCAAAACAAAAAATAATAGTAGATATTAAAATTGCTTCAAATAACAAGAAAATAAGGAAGATGATTAAAGACCTAAAAGAGAAGCTAGGCACATTGACTAAAGGTGAAGGCCCTTTAATGATCACACAAGGTATTGGAGAAGATAAATAAAGTGACAATAATGATAATGAAGAAGAGGAAGAAAGTGCGGAAAAAAAAGGGCAAAGCCTTACACTTGTCTCACCACCAAAAAAGAAGGCCAAGACAACCAAAATCATAGAGCCTAATGTGAAGAAGGTTACAAAGAAGGTAATATCTAAGCCCCTCTCTCCCCCTGCACCACTCAAAGTGACAACCAAAGTGGCAACAATAGCTCGTGCCAAGCCACCATTGAAAAAGGGTGTTGCAAGGATTATCAAAACAAGTGAAGGTTCTAGTGGGACAAGTGCATGAAATATAAAATTGCCAGCTAGGAAAGGTCAACCAAGGAGAAGAAAACTAATAACATAGAAGGATGATGAAGAAGAAGATCTAGAGAAAATAAATTATGATGAACCAGGTCACTGTCAAGTAGTTGTACATACAATTCCTAAAACTATTGATGAGGTATGCGACAACATTAGAAAATCTACAGGCCTATCAAGTTTCAAATTCATAAAGTATGGTACATTGGGTTTCGTTGAATGCTCAAAGGTAAAAGAAGCCATGTTACATATGATGGCTAAGTTCAAGACAACACCTATAGAGATAGGAAATAATATTCCTAATCAATTGTATAATAGAATTGATGCCAAATGATAACATGCAATAAAGAATGAGAGACAAATAAGGGAAGGAGCATTAGATAATATTGCACCTAAGCTAACATCTAAACAAATAACAATTTTTTTGGAGAAGTATATGAATAATTTTTTTTCCTAAGTATAGAGCATTTTTGGTATTGCAACATAAAATTGAAATGTTTTAAAATAGAGTGAATTATTATGGAAGAGTATTTTTTGACTAACTATTGCTAATGATACTAATAGGAATGAAAAAAGGTAAGGTATCCCAACAGGTCATTGTGAAACATGTATATAATGACCTTGATACACTGGAGGAATATATTAGCCAAAAGGTATAGGGGAGTGAAAAAGATATTGTAACTATTGAAGATGTACATAGTGATGAAGAAGACACAAGTGTGTCGATCTCACAGGAATAGGGTAATGTATCCCCTATTCGTTCAACCACACCTAACACTTATGTGATACAACAAATAATGGATTATCCCAAGATAAGAGAAATACAAGCTCCATTTGTAAACCCTGTTACGTAGACTCTAACAGATGCCAAGGAGACATAAAGGAGAAAGAACAAAAAGAGATAGGAAATAACTTAAAAGATTAGTCTACTACATGTCAAAAAGGACCACAAGTCTCAAGACCTCTAGTAGAGGGAAATAAAGAGACAACACCAAAATGAAAGGATAAGGAAGAAGATAAAATAGATGTTTTACAGAAAGAGCTAAGTGTGCAAGCTCACACTCCACCCCCATCTACCCATATCTCCAAAATAGGTGCAAGCCCCTACAACACAAGACAAACTAAGTGGTGAAATCCCTTCACCCACTCTTGTCTTATCTATGCCGAGCAACAACACTCCTAAAAAGGGCAAATGGAAGAAGAATAAGATAAGCTCTCTAGGTAAAGTTTTTACCTTGGAAGAAGTCATTGAGTTTCCTGACTAGGATTTTAATAATCTCACATTTGAGAAAATGATCATCTTGTAACATTTTGTCAAGAAAGAAAAGGCAAGAGAAAATGTTAAGAGAGCAACAACAAAGGCAAGTATTGCATGATATTAAAGACATATTTGTTGATGCATTTGATATTCAATACATTGATGAAAAAGCCCCTATTATCTCTTAGTTAGTGAAAATCATTGAGAAAGTCAACATCAATGATATAGAAACAAATGAAAAATTGATGGCTTGGTTAGAGAATAAATTTAAGAAAAAGATACTAGAAAAGGTTTCTACTGCAATTGCATTGAGAAAATTTGAATTGTCAACACTAGTATAGAATTTGGAAGAACTTGTTAAGAAAATATAAGATTTGTACAATATTCCTTGTGATGTGCTCAGATTCACAAATGAATTTCAAGAAATTATTTAGAAGATTGAGGCTGATTTGAAATCCTCAGGGAGTTCTATCTCTCAATTAGTTGGATCAAGGTCAATGCATTACAATAGGTTATTGTTTGCACAAGGGAGGCTATCCAAACTACAAATAATAGATAGTTGAATAAGGGCTAAATTTATTTCCATACAATCCATGATAATAGCTCATCTAGAGGTTATGCAAAAAGAGTTAGCTTCAAAAAAGGATCTAGTACAAACATATCATAATCCTTCTACTTTTGATAGCTTAATGACTCAGTTATAAATTTGGAGATGAAGATTCAAGTCTTAGAATCAATCCAAACCACATGGGATCATGCTCTTGCCATGATTATTCAAACTCATAAGTCATTCATTGATAATTATTGTTTGATTCCATCCTCCAAACCCCAATAACAAATACAAGTGACAAAATCAAGGGGGGTAGAAGAAGATTGAAAATAAGAAACACAAAAATGATAACATTCAGAGATTTCATGAATAGAAGAGGACAAAAAAATGGCATGGAAAGCTACATCAAACTATTTGAGTCATGTAAAATATTTTGTATATAATGAGTATATTGTAAAAAATTTGTAGTCCTATATTGACTGAGTCATAGGCATAGGGGGAGTACTATGATTTTTATTTTAATGTAATGATGGAATCATGAAAAAGTATTTTTGCCACTAATGTTAAAGGGGGAGATTTTTGAACTCTTTAGTTTTGTTGTCTATTAGTGTCAAACACTTAGTTATATATAAGTTAGATTTGGTCAGTCATCATTGCGACCGAGTCACTTTATATAGGCCGAGTCATGTATTTTTAAAGAATTGTAAATAATCTTGTATATGCCAAGCTCTATAGGAGTTGAGCAAGTCTATGGTCATTGAGTATTTCTATATGAGCCAAGTTCAGTGAATGCCAAGGAAAATAGAGAAAGTAGATGTTGATTCATATAGAAGGTGCCAAGCTAGTCGAGGTTAAGTATCAACATGAAGAACACTTATGATTGAGCATCAAAGACAACATGTGTAGAGTAACACAATTTGTACAATAATATCTAAAATGTCACAAAATTTGGGGTAAACCATTTTGAGCTGACATGTAAATAACATTTAATGATTATAGAGTTTGCTATAGAGGTTGTTACACATTTTGACATGGATCATCGATCCCTATGAAGGAAAGATAACCAATCAAAGAAGAGTATGAAAGGGAAACATCTTGATCATTGATTTTATTCTAGAAGACACTACAAATGTCTTTATAAGGGTAGATCCAAACTATATTTGAATGCATGCAAAGTATTGTGAATGCTTATGTGAAGAAGTTAGGTTTTGGAGGCTATAAGAAACATTGTGAAGTGACATAATATAACGACCGAGTGAAGTAGTGAAGAGTAGATTAAAGATAGAGCATATAGGAGACTAGACTAGAGATTGGAAAGAGAAGATCCATAATCAACATTGATAGTGCAGACCAAAGGATCGGGTACTAAATCATTTTGGCAAGTCAATTAGGGAAAATCTCTTAACAGAGTGGTCCTAATAGGCCTAAGTAAATCTCTTAAAAAAGTTCTTACTTCATTGTGAGTTTCAAATTCTTTTATTAAGGTAGACCTAATAGTCTCGTAAATATCTTAATAGGGAAGACCCCTCATAGGGTAGATCATCAAATTGATCAAATTTGTAATCCTAATAGATGAACTTTGTTACTGCAGTAGTGAAGATTTATGGGTGTCATTCCCACCCCAGTTTTATCTTCACCTTGGAGGGTTTCTGGGTAACCAAAATATTATGTGTTATGCGTTTATTTTTAAGCTTATGAATGTGATACATAATTTTATTCATTTTAGTATTTAAAGTTTAAAGTTATGTTATTCATTATCTAGATATGAGATGGATTATGTGGTGAATACAATGAACTTATTTTGAAGGACAAAAGTTTTAAACCCCCTTCTCAATATCTCACCTTCCCAATAAACTTCCAACAAATAGTACTCCCCCTTTGACTATGACTCGGTCTTCATAAGGACTTCAATATATACAACATATATACATGACTTCTGACATACTTTGACTATAAAATGAGTATTAATTACAAAATTTTCAAAGAATCATACCTTTGATCATATCTATTTTAATTTTGATTTGTATTTCCCCTTTTATGTACATTGCATTTCCCCCTTATTTTTGTCACTCATTGCTACTAGGGTGATGGGGTCAAATCATATTTGTCCAAAAATGGTTCATGAATATGTATAATCATTTCCAATATACTATCCCAACTTGATCTAATAGATTCCAAAACTTGATTTTTGATTTCTAGCTAAGCAACTAGGTCAACCAAACTATCAACATGAGAGAGATGTGAATCCCTTTTAGCTATCTCCTTTGCTAATGATAACTCTCTTTGCATAACCTCTGAATAAGGTATCAACATTGATTGAATAGAAATATGTTTTTCTTGTATCTTGCGATATGTAGCTTGCAATTCATCCAATTTCCCTTCGAAAAATATCAATCTATTATAATGAATAAAACTTGAACTTGTATCGATGTTCAAAGAAATTCCTGTGAGGTCAAATATAATCACAGCTTCTTAGTCTAATCTATAATATACTTTGTAAATTGGGGTACATCGCATAATATCTTATACAAAATTTGAATATTCTTTCCCACTCCTACATTATTTACAAGGCTTGAAAGTTTAACCTACCCGATGGCAATTTCAGTTGACACTTTCTCCAAAAATTTATCTCAAACTTTTTCTCACACTATTGCAGTAACTTTTCATTTGCATCAATGTCATCATTATTCACTTGTTCTATAGTATGGATGAGCTGGTCCATTATTGGGACTTTTTCATCAACATCTTTGATATCAAAAATATCAAAAAAGATATATTTTATCTCGTGTACCTATTTTTGTTGATGCTTCCTTCTCAATTCTTCCTACTTGGTCTTCATTGCCAATAGATCTTGCAAGATTTGCATTTTCTCACAAGTCAAGTTATTAATGTCATATTTTGGAATAACTATAACTCCATCTAACATTTTTGGATTTCCATGTGATCTAGCCTTCTTTTACAACATCATCTTCTTCTTAGATTCTAGGGTGCTGCTACTTGGTAAGGCTAACTGTAGAGAGTGTGAAGAGGCATCCACACTTGATCCTTTCACTATTTCCTTTTGCTCTTGACCTTTTTCTTCAGTCATTGAATCACTAGGTGACCTTGTCTTCTTTGTTCCACCGACAAGAGGTCCTGAGACTTATGGTCTTATTTCACATATAGTAGATTTCTCTACTAAAGCATTTTGGCTCTCTACACTTCTTGTGTTACCATCAATATTACCCTTCTTGATTTGTTCTACCTTAATAAGGTCTTCATCTCTTTTCTATTCAATAGTCAACACACTCTATTCCTTGACATCTACTACAAGTGTTTTTTATTGTAATTGAACATTATAATCAACAATAACTACAAGAATTTCAACTATAGTTACAACTACTTGTTGATCCTATCTATCTTACCAATTTGTGGATATTATTTAATTTGCACAATAAGTAGATTAATTATGTCCATTAGGGAGTTTTTGATATATTTGGGAGCTTTCTCCTCTTTTTTTTGGCTTGGTAGACACTATCTTTTCAAGCTCTTTGACATCTACAGTCACATTGGGTAGTGTAGTATTAAGGGTTTCATCCTTAATGATGACAATCTCTATCTGATGTCCCTTTTCTTGAGTCATTTTCTCTACCATTTCTACCAATTATTCAACGTCATTGTACATGTCTTCTATGTTGTCCAATTCTACTCCTTCGCCTTCCTTGTCTTTCTCTTCAACTATTGTTGGCATTAGCCCAAAAGCTTTCTTCCAAAGAATTTTACTTTCCTGAATAACATCTTCAATTATGTTTCTCAAAATTTTATATGCCCTTTTCTTAGGGACAAATTTCTTTGCATAATCCTTCATAGCTATAGCTATATGATGTTTTCGTAAGTCCAATGTAACTTGGGCCAATGTGGCCCCTCTCATTTGTTTTTCAATAGTTAATACTCATTTCCACTTTGCATCAATTTTATTGTATAATTCTTCAGGAAACTCCTTACCTAGTTCAATTGGTGTGTATTTAAAACTCACCACCATGCCCAAAATAACCCATTCTACTTTCTCTTTATCACTTTTATCTAAAGTATCATACTTTACACATTTATAGCCTTTTAACCTTGCTAAACTTCTAATATTCGCACATATCTTTTCAATATCCCAAGGATATCTCTTTGGCACTATTTGAAACTTACTTAGATCATCAGATTTAATCCTCTAGACTTTATCCTCCTCCTCCTCATTAGGTTTAACTATTTTTCTCCTTGACTTTTTCTTCTACTAACCTTGCTTAGTCTCCTTAGCTTTAGATGTCTTCTTCCTTGGAGTCTTACCCTTTGCTGACCTGGTTATCTCTACTAGCCCTTTCTTTGGCTTGACACCCACAAGGCTTGTTTCCTTGGATCCTTGTTTGGTTACTCTTCTTTATGTAGAGGTGGGTGGTGTGACCACTTTCTTTAGGCTCCTTTTCACATCAGGATCAACAATTACAATCTTTTTACTTTTTGTTGCCTAAGGCTCATCAACAATAAGCTATTTGCCTTTAGATTGATTTTCTTCATCATCATCACCATCACTGTTATGATCTTCCCCTTTACCTTCAATTATTTTCACTGGTGATTCTTGAAGTTTACCCTCTGTTAGTTTGTGGTGACTGATTAGGAAAGTACTGTACATACTTCATAAATTCTTTGGGTTCGGGGCATCATCCAATTTTTTTTTGGGCCATGGCTACTATTGTGGCCGACGTATGGTCAACATATGGCTGACATGTTGTAACCCTAAAGTGGCATAAAAATACTTGTATAAAAGGTCTTAGGGTTAGGGATTGTTTCATTATGGTGATGTGAAATTGCTTCTTGTGGCGGTATTGAATTATAAGGGATTACAGATTGTAATTAGGTTGTAATCACTGGATTGTAATAATATCGGACTTGTTGTTTGGTGGATGTAGCCTAGGGATTGGGTGAACCACGTTAAATCTTGGTGTCTTGTGCTCTTTTCTGTGTGATCTATTACTTTCTGTTATTAGTTATATTTGCATGTTATTGTTATTTCTGTCTGTGGTTTATTCCTAACACCCTCTAGGTCTTGGATCATTTTCTTCCTCTTTCGTTCATCTTAGGGACCTTTTTCTGCTTTATCATTTTGATTTTGGCAATCTCATATGTATCATATGGCTTGACACTCTTATTAATTTCCTCTACCAATAGTATTATAATAAGAGAAAATATTTCATCAACATTAACCTCATATTACATTGGCCTTATCCATGCCACCCTTGGTACAACAACTTAAGCATAGGAATAGTTAGTATCAACAATAAAGAACATGTGATCATAATATTGGTCAACCACCAACTTAGGTATTCTCAACCTATTCTTCATTTTTCATTTTTAAATATTTAGAATATCCATCCAAAATTATTTCAAAACTGTCACCTAATTGTTCAATGTATTCATTGATCTGCTCAGTCACAGGTCTATCCTTGTCCCACACTACATCTCCAATCATGGGAAAGAAGTTTTGTACATAAAATAAGATACATAGTATAAGTGAGCCAAAATTACATGATGTTTTATTGGCATTCTTGATGGCTCCAAGGTTTTCTACAAGCTGAATCAATTGTAACTCGACCAAGTCATAGCTATAGTCCTTCTTGACTATTTTTTATCCCAAGTCTATCATTACACAAGGCATACTATTTAGTCGACTAAAGTGATGAAACTTATCTGCAATCACTTGGACTGCAAACTTAATGACCGAATATTTAATTAAATTAATATTCCCACAACCATTTCACTTTGCCTTTGTGAGGTCTTCAATTATATTTCTTTCTTGGCAATGAATAGTCTTTACTCAGTCAAGAGTAGGGTAACTAGTTACTTGATTTATGATGGATTTTTTAATTTTAACTGGACCATTTGCCAACCATAACTTCATATCATGCAACTTTATCAAAACAATTTTAATCTATTCCATCTTGAATACCTTAGGAAAAGCTAGGGCACGAGTTAACCATTTCTCGACATTGACTCTATTTTCCTCCTTCAATACTCCATTCTCACATAGCTTATCATATGCATTCCTTAGTTCAAAATCACCAATTTCACTAATTTGACATGTAACATGATCTTACATCATGAACGATAATAACATAGGGTGGAATCAATGACAACACTCCAAATGAGTCTCTAGTCATCACAATATCTGGCTATGCCTTAAAGTTTGGAGGAGGGCATGCATCATTACACATAATCTAAGCATTGTTTTCTTTCAATGCTTCCTTCCTCTCACTTGCAAATGTAGATGATGCCATTACAAACTAGGATTTTTCTCTTACTTGTGAATGTAGATGATGCCATTGCAAACTAGAGTTTTGAACTTTAAATAACTTCACAAATTAATCAACTCAGTTCAAATAAAAACTTTGCACACTTACAGTCTTTGGCTGACAACATGCACTAGAATCTATTTGTAATTCACACAAAATTGCTCTACAATAACCTTGATATCACTATGTAAGTTCTTAATCATGGGGTGAATGTAAAAATGAACTAAAAAAATTGACTAGATACCTTCAAATAGTACAAATACCCTTTAATTTAATACTTTGCACATTTAGTAGGTAAATGCAAAATGTGTGACAACCATCTCGAATTGCATAGAATAACTTGGTCTTTATACTTCCATTCACTAGCTTGGTCAACACATCAACTTAGTTGATATGGGAGCTCGATTCACTCTGTTACTCAATCACTACTAACATCAACACTGATGGAAAACATCAACTATGATCTGACTTGGTATATGTGCTCTTTACATAGTTCACACTTCAAATCTATCCTAATGCATCTATCTCATGAAAATATGGACTTCACTACATCATATGTTAGGAACTAATTTATAATATATCATTTGGAGTATAGTTCCTCATATACCTTCTTTGTTTAGTTTGAGGTAGTGTGATCACCTGATCCATTGGATTGGGTGATCTTTACATCAATAGCTTAACTATTGTTTCCTTCATCCTTCTTTCTCCATGTTTGATTCATTTGATTTTTTGTCTATTCTACATCAAAAATAATTTTAGCTTTTTTTTGTTCATTGCTAGGTGTTGGTGCTCAATTTTTGCAGTGTTGCTCAAATATCCAATCTTATGACAACTCTAACAAACTATACTACCATTCATCCAACTCTTGGATTTTCCTCTGAAATGTGTCCTAGGTAATGCAATTTTCTACAATATGACCATATTCACCACATAAATGACAATTTTACCATGTTTTCTAATCTCAATTATATGTGTTACCTTTCTTAGGTGCATTTCCTTGCTTATTGGTTGTTCAGTTAGGTTTCACCTTTGATCTGCACTCTTGACCTCTATAACCATACTTATGACAATTGTAGCAATATCCTTCAAATCTTGGTGAAATTGGAGTATTGTCAACTTTGGATCTACATTCATGTGCTTGATGTCCTTGCCTCTTACAATTATAATAGTATCCATTGTATTTACGATTGGGATTTTTCTTACCAATCTTGCTATTGCAAACATTTTCTGCGTGACCTAGTTTTCCATAGTGATAAAATGTAGGTTCACTATTCTTTGGCTTTTCATTCCTTTGTTCTCAACTTTTTGATGATTCTCCTTTCTCGGTAGATGATGGGTTCTTGGAATAGTCTAGTCTAGATGTGTCATGGGGTTTTCTATGTTGTCTCATTGACTCTTCATAGTATCTCACAACTTCTTTGGGCTTGTTCATCCTCTCAATGAATTCCTTTTTAGGTCTCAACTTATTCTTTAGATGATTGTTCTCATACTTTAGATTTGAAATCTCCACATCCTTCCAATTAAGCTCTTGAATTACACTTAGCATTTAACTAAGCATATCAAATTTCTTATGTGTTAGTTTTTGTACATCCCATGTCCTTTCATCAAGTCTTGTGGTCATTTGCCTCTTGTCTTCATCAACCATTATCTTATCTTCCTCGACTTTCTTATTCTATTCAATCACTTCACATAGTCTCACTGATTAGATTTCATGTTCTCTCTTTACTCCTCTTATCTCTTCATTTAATGTGTTGTTTCTCTCTAATAGATCTACTATTATTGCATCAATTTCACTAGAATTTTCATCATTAAGTAGTCCTTCAATGTCTTCCTCCTGGTATTTTGTATCATTCGATAATATTGACATCTCCTTCCTTCTCTTTAACGATTTTTTCAATTTCTCTTTCTACTTTAGGCTATTGTAGTGCAAGTTGTATGTAAAGCTTCTCGTTCTTAATGATCTTTCACAACTTATAGGCTTCCATCTCAAAGATCTTAACTCTCAAGTGATTAGACTTCTTCTAAGAGAAAAAGATCTGATACTAATTCTTGAAAGTCTATTGGAAAAGTTAGAAACATGTGGGGCAGGTGGAGGGGGATGAATCAAGATCTATAAAACTTGTGACCTTTGAAACAACTATCAAATCTTATATCTTTCACCTTAAAACCTTATCTCAACAATATCCAAAATCACATAAATATTTACTGTAATCATGTATCAAATCTAACTACTAATTACATAAATGAAATATGTAAACAAATTATCAACACATAACTAAAAAAATTTGGTTACCCAAAAACCCTCCAAGGTGAAGTTAAAACTAGGGTGGGGATGACACCCATAAATCTTCACTACTATTGCAATAAAATTCACCTGTTAGGGCTACAAGTTTGATCACTTTTGATGATCTACCTAATGAGTGGATTTCCCTATTAAGAGTTTACAAGACTTATTTAGTATATCTTGATTAAAGAATTTAAACTTACAACTAAGTAAGTACTTTGTTAGGAGATTTATAAATGTCTATTAGGACCACTATGTGAAGAGATTTACCTTGAAACAATTGCTAGAATATATTAATACCCAATCCTTCAGTTTTCACTTCAAATGCTGATTACAGATTTTCTCTTTCTAATCTCTAATCTGATCTCTAATTTAATATATCTATATTCTACCCTTCACTTCTTTGTATGGTTGCTCAGTCTAATTCTCCTTCAAACTTTTCTTATAGCTTCCAAACTTCATTTTTCTCTCTCACACACACATATTGAAAATAGGGTTTGGATCCTCCTTTCATAATCATGTATAGAATTTTCTAGATCAAAATCAACAATCCAAATCCTTCACTTTTGTCGCTTAATCCTTTCCATTGTTCTAATTGGTTAATCATCTTGTAGAGGGATTAATGATCCATGAGAAAATACATAATCATCTCCTTAAATTACTCCTCAATAATTAAAACATGCAATCTAGTCAACTAAAAATGGTTCACCTTAGTGTTTGTGCCATTCCTAATAAATCTACCAAAATTGGTTTACTCGACACATGAACTCACTAACGTTTGGTCATAACTAATAGTCATGTTGTCCCTCGACTTCAATTTGATCAACACACATTGTATAAATAAACATGAATTAACTTTGAATAGCTCAACTTAAACAACATTCTAATCAACTCAACATGTATTTTCTTCTATCTCACTCGACATGTATTGTAGTACTTGGGACCATAGACTTACTCTACAGTCACTACTACTAGGTTCATACATGAAATATATATAAGCCTAATTATAATGCTCGACCAAGTAGGATGGCTCAATCATGATGATGGCCAACCAAATCTACCATAGGAATGACTAAGTATTTGGACACTAATAAACAACAAGACTTAGGGATCAACAAATGAGTCTTTTCCACATTTATGTTAGGTGTCACTTGTTCAATTTTAACTTTTTCTCTAGGTTTTGATCTAGGTTCTTCTCTCTTATCTTCCCCTTGTAATTTAGTCTACAAATTAGTGTCAATTTTATAAAATAATTCTTGCTCAACATTCTTCTTGTTAGTTTCCTCATCAGAATTATAACCAACTATTCTTTCTTGAATTATAAACTTTTCATAAACTCTCACATTGGCATCCTCAACAATAGTCTTTAATATATGATTAAAACATTTATATGCTTTATTTTTTTAACAAATATCCAAGAAATATTTCATTATCACTTCTAGAATCAAAGTTTCCAATATCATCATCTCTCTTAATATAGCATTTACTTCCAAAGATTCTAAAGTACTTCACAATAGGTGCATGCCCAAACCAAAGTTCATAAGGAGTCTTACTAGTGCCATATCTAATCTTCACTCTATTCATAGCATATTCTATTGTGTGTCCTGCTTCTCTCCTAAAGATATATGATACATTGTTTTCTAACATCATTCCTCTTGTTGCTTCAACTACTAATTTGTTTCTCCTTTCTGCTATCCCATTATGCTCTGGCATCTTAGGGGTTGAAAGATGTCTCTTTATACCATTATCTTCACAAAATTTCTTAACCTCATTTGAAATAAATTATCCTCCTATATAAGATCTCAAAAAATTTAATCTTCAAACTATATTCATTCTCAACTCTACACTTAAATATCTTGAATTTGTGAAAATATTCAGATATTTCTCTAAGAAATGCAACCCATACCATTCTAGTGAAATCATCAACAAGAATCATTAAATACCTCTTACCATAAAATTCTCTAGTCTTTATAGGACTAGTCAAACATGTGTGCACAATCTCCAACTTTACTAAAGTAGTGAACTTTTTGCATGGAAAAGAATGCTTCTTCTATTTTTCCAACATACATTCTTTGCTCATCATGTTAGTAGGTTTCACAATCTTAGGCAAGTACCTAACTAAAAATTTAGTACTAACCTTCACAATGTTATTAAAGTTGATATGAAAAAATCTCTTATTCCATAACCAACTATAATCCACCTTAGCAACTAAACATGTCATTTTAGTACAATTCAACTGAAATACATTACCTCTTATTCTTATACCAGTACCAATAAATGTGCCATTCTTATCCTTAATAATAAAAATGTTCTCTGTGAATGGCAACTGACATCCCTTATCAACAAGATGTCCCACACTGAAAAGATCATGTTTCAAACCATCCATAAAGTAAACATGTCCAATGTTAGTCTTTCCATTAAGTGTAATAGATCATTTTCCTTTTATGTGACATGTTGCATTATTTCCAACTATAACTATTCCACCATCATAACTATTGAATTCAAAATTTTTGTTCATATCTCTTATCATATGATGGGAACAACCACTATCTATAATCCAATTAGCCTTTTTATTTTCAACTTGTGATATTGATGCTCTTTCTTCTTCTATTTCTTCTTTTTAAGGGCTCTCTTCTTCAGTATAAAAAAATCCAATTTCACCCTTCTCATCATCACTATCATTCAAGAAGTATGAAATTTTAAAGTCAAATTCAAGATCCTCATTAACATAAAGCCAATACTTAGGTAATCTTGATTTAAAGGGATTTATAGGCTTAACCTTATTTTTTCTTTTAGGAAATTTATAAGAATAATGACCAAATTCTTTACATGTCCAACAACATTTTTTTTTAAACCTTTAGGTTCTTGCTTTATAAGTAGGGTAAGTGCTTCAATTTTCTTGTCTTCTTCATCTTTTGTTCAACTTCTACTAGCATAGTCTCTGAGACTTGTACATTCACTTCTTGTCAACATAGGTCTATCTCATTGTATGCTGAAAACAATCTCCACTCTAGGCAATTCTCCACTTTATTTCATCCACATTTTAGATGTCTATAACCTCAAGAAGAGTGTCTCCTATAAATTTAGGTGTGCAAAGAATAACATGTTCAACCTATTGGTTTAAAGAATAATTTTGACAGCTGAGTGTCAATACACTTAACCATTTTTCACTATACATGTCGAGCAAAGAGTAGGTGTCGAGTGATATCAAGTGCCGAGTGATATCAAGTGCCGAGTAATATCAAGTGCCGAGTGATATCAAGTGCCGAGTTATTCAAGTGCCGAGTAACATAAGGTTCCGAGTGATACAATTTTGTTTAGGTGCTGAGCTATCCATGAAACAACATGTGCTGAGCATCAGTAATGCTTTATGAGCTGAGTAACTCAGGATATCAGCATAAGAGTTTGCAATTGCACAAACTATGATGTAAACTATTTTTGTAGCCAACATAAGGTAAATCTCAAAAGATCTAGAGATAAGAACGAATCTTTTACATTTCCTATGCAATCTGCATGCAGCCAATTGGAAAATTGGAAAGACATGCAACCAATCAGCAAAAAGGGAAGTATTGAGCGAGAAATTGAGATTCAATGTGGATCCTAGATCCATATCTAACCCTAAGTCTTTGAAGTCTTTTTAAGGAAGACAAAAGATTCACTGTGATGATGATGAGAGAAGGAGAATAGTGTTAAGGGAAAAACATAATGGAATTCAGTGAAAGAAGACATAGAGAGTAAGACCAGCAACTCAATATTCAGTTGATCAAAATAAAGCAAAGGAGACGAACAAAAATTAGATTTCAGAGGATCAATATCAGAGAGAGAGCCAGAACAAGTGCCTGCATTTAGCAATCAAGGATTGCAAACTATCAGGTTTATAATACCTAATACTCTCTTACCATTGTATTAGAAAGGAAATCCTATGTAGATAGGTTGGCTTAACAACTATTTAATAGGGTGACACTTCATGTTAAGTGTTTGTAAATCCTTTAACCAGGTCACTATTGACACAGTGTAAAGCCTTTAACAGGGCAGACCATCAGAAGTGGTTGAACAATATTACTGCAGTGAATTTTTGTGGGTATCATCCCCACCCCAGTTTTACCTTCTTATTTCTGGAGGGTTTTTGGGTTACCAAATTCCAGTGTTATGTGTTGTTGATGCATGTCTTAGTTTCATATTTTCATGATGTATTTACATGCATGCAATTTACTTTCAGATAAAACTTTTATTGAATAAAGTGTAATACTTCTGATTCACCCCCCCCTCTCATCAGTATTCTTTCCATTTTTGAATATTCCAACACAACCATCTACACTATTTGTTTATAAGAAGTTGTCAAAGTTTTCAATATTTTCCATACAATGTCATCTTTCAACTTTTCTTCTCCACAATAATTTATTCTTGTGACAATTTCTAATATCCTTGCAAAATATCATCTTACAGTTTTATCTTCCAACATCTTATCATCTTGAAATAAACATATCCAACTCTATAAACTAACCTTCTTAGTATGTCTATCACCCTCAAATATACTTTGTAGAGCATTCCAAATCTCATTATCAAGTCTTAAATATTTTACCTCTCCATATTCAATTTCAGGAAGAGCTGATAACAATGCTTCTCTAGTAAGCATATTATGCATGAATAGGTTTTTCTCTGTTTCCTCCCAACCCTCAAGCATGTCTTCTTCAATCAAAAATTTAGTCTTTTTGGTAACCAACCAAAATTCTAGACCCATGCATAGAAGTTGTGTCTTCATCTTTTCTTTCTAGCTATCATAGTTAACTCCATCAAACTTCAAACTATCTTTCCCAAAATATGCCATATACCTCCTTAAGTTGTTAAGATTCTCCTTCAAGGATTTGATGCTCTGATACCAATTGTTAGAAAGTAAAGTCAACCAAGATAACTGAGAGGGGGGAGGGTGAATCAATTATGACTTTAAAAAAACTATAAATATTTTATTAATTATAAAACATGTAAACAATAGATACAAAAAATATAGAAAGATCACCATGCACAATAACACCAAATATTTTAAATAAGTAAAGCCTTTATCAAAGGGAAAACCCTAGTGGGGATGGTACCCACAAAATGATGTACTAATATTAAAGTTCCTTGTTAGAGGATAGACCTTGTTAAGAGTCAATAAAATACAATCAATACATATGATTCCCTGTTAGGAGACTTTGGAACCCTACTAGGAGAACCCAATCCTAATAGGAGTTTTTCTAACCCCGTTTGTTGTTGAAACAAGGACAATTGAACCCATTGTCCAAATAGCCCCAATACTATTCTTTCTGAATAATACAAGTATGGAACAAAAATATCCAACCAAAAAATTGTCTTGCCAAATATTGTTCCTTCTAAGCTCATCATGCCTCAATCACACCAAGCTATGTGCTAATCTTCACAACTTCACATATCAAGTTTGCACAATACATATTACAAACATATGATTGGATATCATTCTCACACTCTACCACAAGGACATAACCTTTCCTTTATACCAAGTCCTAAAATAAGTAATTGAGTTGTCCTTAAGGCTTTCCAAATTCACAATATGAATATAGAACCATCTTAAGATATTACAATACATGTTATATTACAATTTTGCATTTTATCCAACAATACAAATAAATTATCGACCACAACCTTCATAACTTTTCACTCAATTATCTTCAAATTATGCCTTCTAAACCAATGCATATCTAAGAAGTATTTGACCTTTATCTTATCTTACTTAAGCCAATTTCATCCCTGTGAGGAGATAGAATCAAAAAAATAACACGTACTTTCTAGAAATGTTGTTTGAAAGATGCTTTCACTAAAATCCTCATAAGTCTATCCAATCTTCATATTTTTATACACACTCTTATCTGTAGAATCTAAACATACTATAAAATATTCCCTCAAGTGTGCATGAGTTGATATTCAATCCTTGATATGGGACAAATGCTTCTACATCTATAACTCTTCCAATCTTTACATAATAACCAATATGTTGACATCAATGACAAATATTATCATTAATGCAATAGATAAGTTCCAAATCATGTCTCCAACAATGCTAATATACTCACCCATAGGAATATTATTATAATTCCTACCAACATATTCTCTAACCTATACCCAATAATCATCTTGAAACCAAGTGATACCATAAGGAGTAGGATACTTCAATCTTTGTAAATGATGCAAGATGCTCCTAAGTGATGAAAATTAGAGGAAAAATAAAAAAAAAATAAAAAAAAGGAAAAAGGAGAAATAGAGGAATTTCCATTTTCAAGGTGCATAGGTGGCATAAATGGAAAAATAAGAAAAATGGTTGTAATTCCATTTATCGGGGTGTGTAGGTGGAATTCTAGAAGTTTGTGGATATTTCCTTAAATCATGCATTTAATATTTGTTGGACCACGTGGTGGTGCTTGGTTGTATTTGGGTGGGAATTTAATATTTTTTTTAAGGTAGTTGTATTTACCTTTTATCCCACATTGGTTGTGTTTGTAGTATCTTGGATGGTAAGTGCCTATTTAAGCAAGGCATATGAGCATTTGTAAGTAAGCTCTTCAAGTATAAAGCTCTTGAAGTATAAGCTATACTTAGCTAGGAAGTTCTTCTTGGTGAATCCCTTTGGGTTCAAGCTCTTTTGTTATAATCTCTTCTTGTAGAAGCTCTTGGTGTGCAAGCTAGTTGGAAGCTCTCTCATATTATAAGAATTTGGAGTTCTCTCATTTGGAGAATATTATAATGAATTTCAAGTATTAATGGATACTTTATGAAGCATTTTGTCATCTCTTTGTCTCCATATTATTGTGATTTTGGTAGTGAGTTGGTAAGGGTGAATTGGCCCTTCATTAGTGATATCAAAGCGTCCCTTTATGAAGCCATTGTCAGTTGTTTCATTTTATGAATTTATATCCAAAAAAGAGGGTGTGATCAAAATTTAAACAAAAAATATAAAAAAAAATTGTGGAGGAGAGAGAAAGTGATGAAAAGTAGAGGAAAAAAATAAAAAAAATAAAAAAAGGAATTTCTATTTTCAAGGTGCATATATGGCGTAAATAAGAAAAAAGAAAAATGGTTGTCATTCCATTTATGGGGTGTGTAGGTGGAATTCTAGAAGTTTGTGGACATATCCTTAAATCATTCATTTAATATTTGTTAGACCACCTGGTGGTGCTTAGTTGTATTTGGGTGGGAATTTAATATTTGTTTTAAGGTAGTTGTATTTACCTTTTATCCCACATCGATTGTGTTTGTAATATCTTGGATGGTAAGTACCCATTTAAGCAAGGCATATGAGAGCATTTGATGTAAGCTCTTCAAGTATAAAGCTCTTGAAGTATAAGCTCTTTTTGGTTGGGAAGTTCTTCTTGGTGAATCCCTTTGGGTTCAAGCTCTTTTGTTATAATCTCTTCTTGTACAAGCTCTTGGTGTGCAAGCTAGTTGGAAGCTCTTGGTTTGGAAGCTTTCTTTTTGGAAGCTCTCCATATTGTAAGAATTTGGAGTTCTATCATTTGGAGAATATTGTAATGAATTTCAAGTATAAATGGATGTTTTATGAAGTGTTTTATCATCTCTTTGTCTCCATATTGTTTTGATTTTGGTTGTGAATTGGCAAGGGTGGAGTGACCCTTAGTTAGTGGTATCAGAGCGTACCTTCATCAGTGGAATTAGAGCATGAGTTCTTGAGCATGTGGATAGATCACCAAACGTGAGGTAGTTTGCACCAGGACCTTGGGTTGGGTGAATTTTTTCAAGAAGAAGTTCTTGAGTGTGTAGAAAAATTGCTGACTATGAGGCAATTTGCATGAAGATCATGATTTCAGCTAAGTATGTAGACAGATCGCTAATTGTGAGGTGGTTTGCACGAGGTGCTTGTATTGCGTGAAATTTGTCTTATATAGAATTGATCATGGAGAAGAGAAAGAAGAAAATGAATTTTATGATTGGATGGATTCTGATGATTCCTCAACTTGAGAAAATTAGAGCAAGAAATCAAGAGGCATCGCAAGTTATATTCTTTGATTTATAGAAGCAAGTGAATGAATTAGAAGCTGAGCTACAGAAGAGAAGAGTGTGTCATCAAAAAAGAGATGTTGACAATTCCTTGGATATGGAAAAGAAAGAAGATCTAGTGGAGTATCACACATGTGGTACAAAAGAAGAGCAAGAGGATGAATATACATATATTTGTGAACCTAAAGTTGAAGAAGATGAAGAACATGAAGATGAAAAGATTTGTGAGCCAAAAGCAAATGAAGATGATTTGAAGACAATAGCAGTAGAGGAAGCATACAATTCCTTGGTTGGAAGTCAAACAAGTGAAGAGGTTACTTGTTTTGTTGAAGACATGGAAGAAGAAATAAAAAATGAAGATGTCAAAGAGATAAATTCTTACGAATCATAAGATGTTTTCTCTGAGATGAATTTGAAAGATGATGATGGTTTGCATGAGGATCTTGTTAAGAATGTGTGGTATGCAAAGAAATATTTGTATGGTGTTTTTGAGTTTATTATAGATGCATTAGATCCTACAAGATTGGAGGAGGATGAGATTTATACTTGGATGAAGTTAATTGTGGAGGAGTATTTTCAAAAGTAGACACTTGTTGCAGCTAGGTGTTGTAAAAGAAGAAAGAAGGAAATATATTGGCAATGGATACTTGTTCTAGCTACGTGTTGGAAGAAGTGGACAAAAAAAAATCAAAAGTGGCTACTAAATTTTGTGAATTCATATCCACAAAATATTTCCTACCATGGGTGTCTAATGCAGGAGCATCTTGGATCACAATCAAAATTTTAAATTTTTTTTATGGTGGAGAGAGAAAGTGATGAAAATTAGAGGAATTTTTTTTTTTAAAAAAAAAAAGGGAAAAAGTAGAAAAAGAGGAATTTCTATTTTCAAGGTGCATAGGTGGCGTAAATAGAAAAATCAGAAAAATGGTTGTCATTCCATTTATCGGGGTGTAGGTGGAATTCTATAAGTTTGTGGATATTTCCTTAAATCATGTATTTAATATTTGTTGGACCACGTGGTGGTGCTTAGTTGTATTTGGATGGGAATTTAATATTTGTTTTAAGGTAGTTGTATTTACCTTTTATCCCACATTGGTTGTGTTTGTAATATCTTGGATGGTAAGTGCCTATTTAAGTAAGGCATATGAGCATTTATAAGTAAGCTCTTCAAGTATAAAGCTCTTGAAGTATAAGCTCTTCTTAGTTGAGAAGTTCTTCTTGGTAAATCCCTTTGGGTTCAAGCTCTTTTGTTATAATCTCTTCTTGTAGAAGCTCTTGGTGTGCAAGCTAGTTGGAAGCTTTCTTTTTGGAAACTCTCTCATATTGTAAGAATTTGGAGTTCTCTCATTTGGAGAATATTGTAATGAATTTCAAGTATTAATGGAAGCATTTTGTCATCTCTTTGTCTCCATATTGTTGTGATTTTGGTTGTGAGTTGGTAAGGGTGGAGTGGCCCTTCGTTAGTGGTATCGGAGTTTCCCTTCATCAACAAACCAAGTTTCCTAACCATTTCTTCAGATATCAATACTACCTCCATCTATATTAACCTCGCAACATTTACCTCCAGAATTACAAATAGTTTTGAATGAGTTCCTTCTTTGGACTGGTTCCTCATCATACTTAGCCAACATGATCTTTCTCATCAAAAGAAATTATTCAACTTCAGGTGAAGCCAAATCAACATCAAAAGTTTCGACTTTTTGATATTTTTGTACTACCACATTTTGTTTGTTAATCTTCATACTAGGAAATTCAAAATATTGGTGCCCATTCTTATCACATTAAATAAAAATACCTCTAAACACATATTTTTTACCAAAAACTACTTGCTTACTCTTATCCACTTTTGTCAATTCTTTACCTTGCCTTCTTCCCAACTTATCTTCTACCTTCAATGCATACTGATAAGCTTCTTCAACTAAACTAAGTCAACATACATAATTCATCCTAAATGTTAGATTTTAAACCATTAAAATACCTTGCAATGTTTTTCTTAGAAGATTCATGATGTCTAGATCTAATTTCTACATTATCTAATTCCTCAGTATATTCTTTCACAGACATGTCCGTCTGTTTCAAGTTCTGCAACTTCTTAAACAATCTAGGTTCATAATTTCTAGGGATGAATTTAGCCTTCAATCTATAAACCATGGGTTTCCATCTACTAATATTAGTTTCATCATTATATTCTTTATCTCTCTATAATTCTTTCCACTATAAGGAAACGTGACCTTTCGATTTAGTTTCTGCTAATCTGACTCTCTACAGATCAAAAATATTTTCAATCTCAAAATAATCCTCAAGTTCATTAATCCAATCTATAAATTCCTCAAGATCTAAAGAAATAGAATGAATTTATACTTCCATTCTACGTCTCTTACCAACTTGTGTCATAACTCTCAACAAACTTTCTTCTTCTGTAGGGATCTCTACTTTAGGTACTTCAAGATCTTCAACAACTTCCACATATTCATCTTCTATTTTAGGATTCCTCCATAAGCCAATGAAGAAATTTTAGATCTCATTCCTCATCTCTGCCTTAAATTCTTCAAATGTATATTCTAACATCCTAGGATTCATCCTTCTAGGTGGAATATCAAAGTCCAAATAAGGTGCAACTACCTCAATCTTTGACAATCTACCCACCAATAGGAAGTCAATAGGGCTATAATAGGTTATTGAAATAAATATTGGAACATTTAGAATAACAAGGGGGTGGGAGGGATGGATCAGTTATCTAAGGTCTAAATGTACAAATAAAACAAAACTTTTCAGTACTTACTAAATATATAAGTGCATGCATTGATTTGATCATCCAATAACTCCATAACTTAGTAGGTTACTATCCTAGGTCAAACTAACTTTGAAGAAATGTAAACATTAAACACCACAAACTCATTCATACAAATTGACACAAGGATTTAACGTGGAAACCCAATTTGGAAAAAAACACCACTAACATGCTACTGATTTTCACTCTTATGAAGTGAGCCCTATGAGAAGCCAACCTTGTTAAAGGTTACAATGCACACTATTAAATGTGACCTTGATTAAAGGATTTTAATCACCCTGTTAGGAGTGAGCCTTGTTAGAGGACTTTAGAACATTCCATTTTAATGTCACCCGGTTAAAGGATCTACTCATGACTGTTAGGTCAACCTTAACCCAAAGGATTTATCTAGAGTGATACAATGGTTAGAAAGTAGAAGTAAGACTTGATCTGATAATAAAACAGCTCACTTGCAGATTATAGATCTTTGGTTCAATCCTCCATTCTACTTGTCATTCATTCCTTTCACCTTTGACTTCTTGTTCACCCTTCAAGCCTTCACCTCCTTAAGCCTTCTTGTTCAGTATGCCAATAGAAGGTTCTTTCCTTCAACCTCCTTAGATTTTCCTCAAAATGATTTATCTTGAATTCTGTACCACCATCTCATCATACTTATCTTCAACACGCTTCACACGATTCAAGAAATTAACTTTTTTTGCTAAGATTCATCAAATATTTGATTAAACTCATTATGTTGTTACTCAACATCTATACTATTCACTCGAAAATAACAGTCTTTTGATGCTCGATCAACACTAGGTTTCCCAAAATGAACTAAGTCTTCCTTTCTCAGTCATAATTTTTATTTCCCTTATGCTTGGCACTTGCTAACTTTTTTGATGCTCAACACCTACTAATCTTTCTTTTCTATTGGAAATAAAAATGGGAAAGTAAACTCTCAAGGGCGGGGGGGTTTGTGAATCAATACTTCAAAACTTTAGCCATAAAACATTCACCACACATCCATCTCATAGTTTAGCATGTAAACTAAAATAGATAACTAAACATGTTCATCCATAGCATGAAACAAATAACACATAACACCATAAATTTGTTACCCACAAGGCCTCTAATGAGAAGGTAAAATTGGGGTGGAGATGAAACTCACAAATCTTCAGTACGCCAGTTGTAAAGTGTATCCAATTAAGGTTACAATTTTTTGATCATAAACTATGATCTACCTTGTTAAAGGCTTAAAAATACTATTAGGTCTCACTCTGTTAAAGGATTTAAACACCCTACTAAAAGTGTGCCTTATTAGAGGACTTAAACTTGCAATAAAACAAGCACTCGATTAAGAGATTTACACAAGCCTATTAAGACTACCCTGTTAGGAGATTTTCTCTACATCACTTGTTAGAAAGATTCAAAACCATGATCCTTTAGTTAAAAATCTATTGCTAGATTTTAGATCTTCTCTTTCTTAGTGTGTACTTGATCCTTCTAATCAGATATGTCTCCTTTGTCCTCTCTCTTCTTTTCCTCTATTCTCTCTAATTGATTATGCAATTCATAACATTGTCACAAACTTCATAGCCACCATGAATGCTCTCTGCACCTAGCATTCATCTCTCTTGTGTCTCCTTCTCTTATTTTTATGTAATATGAACTATTTAGATTTTGTTTCCTTAAGTAAACACAAGTTGGCTAGGGTCAGGTTAGAATCAATGACTTAGGTTGATCTATTTTGCTACTTAGAACATCCCTTAATTTGATTGGTTGCATGTACTACATAGGGATTCATAATATACATCTGTATACATCTTATAGAATTGTAAAACAATTGTTAAGTAAGCCCAAAAATGGTTTACATAGGAGTTTGTGCCATTACAAACAACTATGTCCAAAATTGTTCACTCAACAATTGAAGTCTTTGATGCTCGACATTTACTTTATCTTCAATGTTGTAACTCATCTTCTAAATGACTTGACATACTCTATTTACTCAGCTTATGCGTGACTCTGCACTATCTTCTCGACACATACTAGTGCTCAATATTGACTATGTATATTACTCAACATGTATTGTTTGACAACTGATGCTCAACATGCCTTGATCACTTGGCTCACACTGATTATTCAACTTGCTTTGATCACTCAGCTTGCACTTTAATTATGATGAATAATGACTGTGTGTTTTTTCATTGCCTTGTCAAAACCAATTTGAGATTAACATTTTCTCAACTCACACTAACTTTCTTCTTGATGCCTACTAAATTCTTCTCAGCCTCAATTAAATTACTTGGCTTCCATTGTTTGCTTGGTCAAGCTTGGGAAACACATTGTGATACATAGGCTTCTTCTTGTCTTAGCTTAAGTAACCTTTCACTTTAGCCTTATGTAGATCAACAATACATCATATCATCAAAGTCTTATTTGGTCTTAGTGGTCCTTTTATAGACCACATAACTCAACCTTTCTCTTGGTACTCTTGTTATCCTTTCTTTTCAAATCCTCTTCATCAATCAATAAAATGATAGCATTTAGAGCAAAAAGAAGTTGTCTTACTAGCAAGTAGCAGGTTTGACATTAGTGAAAAAATAATGATTGTTTCATAATATTTTCCAACACTTCAAACAATCTTATTTTCAACAATCTCCCTCTTTGGCATTGATGGCAAACCAATACCAACAATAGTACCAAAAAGAAACTTAATACCTTTGAAACTCTCCCTCTATCACAATGTGTCCTTCCTCTGTATAGGGTAATGTTTTCTTTGCGATATCTCTTCTTCTTCTTCAAGATATTGAATGTAATTCTTTAATGTATCTCCCTTTTACTTCTATCTCCCTCTTTTTGTCTTACTGATTTTCAATGTAACTCTCCCTCAATGTATATCTCCCTCTTTGACAACAATGCCAAAGACTTGTCATATATTCATGTAGATACTATCAATTCAAGTTCTCCCTCTCTCACCTTTATTCTGACTGTAAATATTCTGTTTTAGCTCCTTCATTACTTTAGATAGCTCCTAAAGTAAAATCCACAACACCAATTTGTAAAATATAACATTCAACTTAGTTGATGTAGGGCACCACTCTTGCTTCTTAATTAGCTTGAGATAGGGTTATCACCCCTAGCTTACCTCTAAGATATTGATGTGCATCCTTAGGTAAAGCCTTTGTGAATATATCAGCTATCTATTCCTTTGTATTCACATATTCCATTCTCACTTCTTTGTCCTGAACCAATTCTCTCAAATAATGATATTTGATTGTAATGTGCTTTGTCTTTGTATGCATTACAAGATTTTTTAGAAATGTTTATAGCACTTGTATTGTCACAGTAGATTACCACCAATTCAATAATTTCTTTCATACCTTTGAGCAATTGTTTAATCCATACCAAATTTGTACAATTCACTACAACAACCATACATTAGGCTTCAGTAGTAGATTGTGAGATTCAATTTTGTTTCTTACTAGTCCATAAAACTAATCTATTTCCTAGGAAAAATGCCCCACCACTTGTACTTTTCTTGTCATCAATGTTTCTAGCCAAACCAACATTTGTATAGGTTCTCAATTCAAATTTGTCATTTATCTTGTAGTATAGACCATAATCTTCTATCCCTTTCAGATCTCATAATCCTTTTGACAACCATTAAGTGATTCTCCCTATGATTTGTAGAAAATCTTGCAACAATCCCAAAAGGTAGAGCAATATCAAGTCTTCTATGAACTACATATTTCAATTTCCTAATCATAGACCTATGCAATGTTTGATTTACCTTAGCCAAATCATCAGTTTTGGATAGTTTGTGTCCTATTACCATGGGAGTGTTAATTGGTCTTGAATCTTCCATACCAAAAGTTTTCAATATTTCCTTACATACTTAGACTAAGTAATGTAAATACCATATTTCATTTGATATACTTACAAACCAATAAAAAATTTAATCTCTCCAAACATAGTCATCTTAAATTATTTCATCATTTCATCAAAAAATGTCTTACACAATGCATTTTTTCCTCCAAATATGATATCATCAACAAATATTTCAGCTAGTAAAATTCCTTTACCTCCTTCAGTCTTCAAGTATAGGTTTTTGTTTTCATTAGTCTTCTCAAAACCAATCTTCACAAGATAATTATGCAATCTTTCATACTATGCTCTAGGAGCTAGCTTTAAACCATTTAAAGATTTGTGCTATCTACATACCATGTTCTTATTGTTAGTATCAAAAAAGCCTTTAGGCTCTTCAATGTAAACTTCCTCTTCTAGTACACCATTCATAAATGCTAGCTTAGCATCCATTTGATAAACTTTGAATCCTTTATATGCAAACTAAGCAAGAAAAGTTCTTACTCCCTTTAAACTTGCAATAGGGCCAAATGTCTCTTCATAGTTAGTTCCCTCTTCTTGTGCATAACCTTTACAAACTAGCCTTGAATTATTCCTTTTTACTTGACCATTCTCATCTAATTTTTTTCTATACACCCACTTGGTTCCAATAACATTCTTATCCTCTGGTCTAGGTACAAAAGTCTAGGTTTTGTTCTTTATAATCCAATCAATTTCTTCATTCATGGCTTTAATCCAATCTTTATTTTCCAATGCATCCTTCATTGATCTGGGTTTGTGTATGCTCAAAAAGCATGTATCATTCTTTAATCTATTCCTTGTCATTGGTCCATCTTCTCTTCCTCCAATGATTTATTTAGCAGGATGGTGTCTTCTGACATACTTTGATAATATTGGCTATGTTCTTCTTTCTTCAACAATAGATCTTTCATGAAGTTCAATCTCATGTTCACTTTGTACATCTCTATCAAATATCTTGGCATTCCTCTCCTATAATATGATCTCAGCATTAGACTGCAACTCGACTTCTGAATGAAACTCAACATCCATTGGATGTAACTTGGTAGTCATTGATTCTTGTTGATTAACAACTTGGATCAAAAAATTATCGACATTAGAAAACATGCCTTCATAATATTACACAAAGGTCTTGTAATCTTCAAGTTCCTTCTTTGGTTCATCTTCATGTATATCTGTATAATTATCAACTTTTACATTGGCACTTTCCACATTTTTGTTAGTTTTAGTATTTAAACACTTATAAGCATTTCTTCTTGTGGAATATCCTAAAAATATGCCTTCTTCACTTTTAGCATCAATATTACCTTTTCTATTGTTCTTCATAATGTAACACTTGCTTTCAAATACCTTAAAATATTCAACATTGGGCGAGTCTCCATACCATAATTCAAAAGGTGTGATATTAGTACCTTTATTCACTTGCATTCAGTTCAAGGTATAGACAACTCTACTAACAACTTCTCTCCAATATTTCAAAACAACATTCTTATCCATCATGATCAATGTCCTAGCACAATCCATCACATATCTGTTCCTCCTTTTAGTTATCCCATTTTGTGGAGGGGTCCTAGGTGCAAAGGTTTGTCTCTTGATTCCTCTATCATTGTATAAATTATCATATTCATTTGATGTAAACTCTCCATCTTTGTCAGATCTTAGACACTTTAGACATTTACCAGTTTCCTTTTCAACTCTTTCCAAGTATCACTTAAACATTTGAAAAGCATCATGTTTTTCTCTTAAAAATGTCATTGCCATCATTCTAGAATAATCATCAACAAATAGAATGAATTATTTTTCACCTCTATAACCTTGCACATAAATTGGTCCACCTAAATTAGTATGAACTATTTCTAAAATTTCTTTTAAATTATGAGTCTTACTCTTAAAACTAGACTTTGTCATTTTTCCTAATTGACATTGTTTGCAAATGACATTATCAGGTTTCTTTAGTTTAGACAAACCTATGACTCTAGTCATCTTACTAATACTAACCAAATTAACAAGATCTACATGACATAACCTTTTGTACCATAACTACATATAAAAAATTGAACAACAAGACAAGTGGCTTCACTCATGTCAAGATAGAATAGATTACCTCTAGTCGATCACCATTACCAGTGAGTTCACCATCAACATCATAAATCTTGGCCTTCCTATTTCCAAATTCCACTTTACATCATGAACTATTCAATTGTGACACACACAATAGATTATAGTTAAGTCCTTACACATAGTAAGCATTGTCACATATGATCTCATTTTTTAATCTTATTGATCCTTTACCTTTTATCAAAAAGGGTGCATCACTACCAAATCTAACACTATTTCCATTATAATGCACAAGAGAGTTGAACTTACTTTTATCTCCAATCATGTGATTAAAACAACCACTATCAATGATCCATCTTTCACTTTTTCTCACATGAGATACTAATGTAGTTGCCTCATCTTCATCATAATAATCTTTCATAGCAACACACACAACTTCATCATCATGATCATCTAATTCTTCATTGGATGCAATGTAACAAGCCTTGTTCCCTTTGTCCTTATAGTCCTTGTTGTTCTCATCTCTTTTACCTCTATATTTATCTCTATTGTTGTACTTCTTAGGACATATTGTTGCAATATGACCAACCTCATTATAATTAAAATATATGATAGGTAACTTACCTTTGTATTTCCCTTTGCCTCTATGAAATCTCTTAGCCAATAATGCTTCAAGCTCTCCTAGATCTTCATCATCTTTAACACTGTCACTAGAAACATGTTTGACCTTTTTCTTTCTCTTATCTTTAGGTTCATTCAATGTACATTTATCTTTGAAAGAAGATTCAACATTCTCTATTTGGAAATAATCAAAATTTGAAAGCCCTCCATCATATTGAACCCTACACCCCTAATCTCATAAATATGAATTTCACTATCATAGACATGGATGAGAATGACATAGTGAATGAGCTTGCCACTTCTCTAGCAGAGACACCTGATTTTCTCTTAGATGAATAGGCTAATGCATATCAATTTGATCCCATATTAGAAACCCTTGAGACAGGTCTTGGTACATATTATGTGTCAAAAAAGGATGCTCTTGTCCCTAACCTTATGAAAACCAAAGAATATGTGAGTGGGATATGGAGTATGTATTTTGATGGATCAAGGAACAAGAATGGATTAGGGGTAGGTGTGATGTTGATTTCTCCTACACAACTAAGGTACTACTCCTTTAGGCTCCAATTCAATTGCATTAATAATGTGGCTAAGTACAAACCCTTGATTTAGGGTCTCCTACTTGCTCAAAAAAGAGGGATTCAAACTTTGAGTGTATATGGAGATAGTGAGTTGGTGGTTAATCAAGTGAGAAATCAAAATATCATTAAGAATGGTTTTCTCAAGTCTTACAAACATAGGGTTTGGGATTTTCTTGAAGGTTTCAATGCATTTAATATTTAGAGTGTCCCAAAAAAAAAAAAACAAACATGATGGTAGGCTTGCAACCATTGGTGCTCATTATGATATACCAGAGCATGTTATTGATGAAAAGAAGTAGCAAATTAGAATTGTTGTAAGACTTGTCATCCCAAATAATTGCACAAATTGGCAAGTATTTGATTCTGATTTATAGAGTGTCAGTTTCTTGCAAAATGAAGTAGAGTTCTTTGCTAGAAATTAGTCCAAGATGAAAAGTTAGTATGGGGACTAGATTATGAACCTAAACTCCAAAAAAATTCCTAAAGGTCTAGTCACCTTAGAAGGAATTTTCAACTTTGATGATCAAGAAAATGGTAGAGGTCCAAACCTGACTGCAAAGAGGGATGACTACACACCTATCACTATTGTTGACAAAAAGAGTCTTAACTTAGGGAAGTTATACACTAATACTAAACAAGATGTTTTTGCTTGGACATATGAAGACTTAAGGGGTTTTGACCAAATTTATTTTAGCATACCATAGATTTAAACCATGATGCTAAGCCTATTAGACAAAAATAGAGGCCAGTGAATCCTAAGATTGAACCTTTAATGAGAAAAGAATTATCAAAACTTATAGAAGCCAATATCATTTTTCCTATTAAGCACTCTTAATGGGTAGCCAATCTTGTTCCTGTTAGAAAGAAGAATGGAGAGATTAGATTATGTCTAGATTTTAGGGATTTTAATAAGGCTTCTCTTAAAGATCACCATCCCCTTCCTTCTATGGAACAAATTCTATCCAAAGTTAGTGGCTCATAAAGGTTTTCTTTCTTAGATAGTTCTTTAGGCTATAATCAGGTGCTAGTCCAAGAGTAAGACAAATGTAAGACAACATTCACTACTAAATGGGGTACCTATGCTTATTGCAAGATACCATTTTGACTAACTAATATAGGCACCAAATTTCAAAAGGAAATGGAGATGGCCTTCAAGGGTGTGGTGGAAAATTTTGTATTAGTCTATATTGATGATAATAACTATTTTCTCAAAACATGCAGCAGATCATTTTGATCATTTGAGACAGATATTTGGAAGCTGTAGAGAGTATAGTGTGTCCTGTTAGATTATGGTGACTGATCAAGAAAGTACTGTACATACTAATATTTGGACCGTGGCCGACATTGTAATCGACATATTATGGTCGACATATGGCTAACATGTTGTAACCCTAAAATGGATAAAATACTTGTATAAAAGGGTTTAGTGTTAGGTATTTTTATTATGTTGTGATGCAAAATTGCTTCTTGCGATGGTATTGAGCTGTAAGGGATTATGGACTATAATCAGGTTGTAATCATTGGATTGTAATAAGATCGAACTTGTTTTTTGGTGGACGTAGCCCAAGGTTGGGTGAACCACGTTAAATCTTGGTGCCTTGTGTTCATTTCTATGTGATCTATTATTTTTCTGTTATTGGTTATATTTGCATGTAGTTTTTATTTTTGTCCGTGGTTTATCCTAACATGTCCTTGAACCCCAAGAAGTGTGTGTTGGCCACTGAGCAAGGAAAGCTCCAAGGACATATTATGTTAAGAGATGGGCTAACAATAGATCCAGAGAGTATAGAAGCAATTCTTTGTTTCCCACTTCCCAATCATAAGAAAGGATTACATATTTTTCTTCGTAAGATAAATTTTGTGAGAAGATTTATCCCTAACCTTGCCTCTATGGTGAAGCCTCTCACAACTATGTTAAAGAAGAATATGGTGTTTACTTGGACCAAGGAGAGGAAAGCTAGTCTTGAAGAGATCAAGAAATCAATAGTCCCAACCCCTACTCTCATTAATCCAAATTTTGAAAAGGATTTCATTCTATATACCTTAAGTGGTGAGTCAAACATTTCTGCTATCTTGACTCAAGCAAATGATAAGAATGAAGAGCAACCCATAGCCTTCTTTAGTGAAGGGATTAAAGGGTATGAAGACAAAAAAAGTTATGTGAATAAGCAAGCCCTTGCAGTCATAAGAGCCTTAAAGAAATGTAGACACCTTTAGTCTCATAACAAGATCCATTTGCTAGGACCTCACGCCAGTGTAAAGGATTTCCTTTTTAGCAAAGATATTAGTGAGAAGAGAGTTGGTGGGATTACTAAAGTAATGGAATATGATGTTAACATCTAGATTACCAAGTTGATAAGAGGGAAGGGATTGTGCAAACAGATGATTTTGTCTCAGGAGTTAGATGAGGAAGTTTCCATGATATTGATAGAACAACAAGAAGCAATAAATGGTAATCCAATTAATTAGATGAATGAAATGATGACCTTCTTAATAGGAAGCGGATACCCTCAAGGATTGGATAGAACTAAAAGGAGACATTATAGGTTGTAGTCAAATCCTTATGTCATAGTTGATGGTGTCCTTTTCAGGAAAGATTTTAATGGAGTCCTATTAAGATGCATTGACATAGACCAAGTTGAAAGAATGATCAAAGAGCTTCATTATGGTCTTGATGGTGGCCACTTCTTGGAAAGGACAACTACAATGAAGATCATCAAGACTGGTTAATACTAGCCATCCTTATTCCATGATTTTCATAAGTATGTAAGAAAGTGTGAAATATGTGCCTTCTTCTTTGGTAAGCAAAAGCTTGCAACTCTTCCTCTTCATCCCATTTAGGTGGATCAGTGTTTTGCTCAATGGGGATTGGATTTCATAGGTCCTATCAATCCTTCTTCTAGCTTTGGTCACAAGTTGATTTTAACTGCTAGAGATTACTTTAACAAATGGAAAAAGGAAATAGCATTGAAGGAGGCCACAAAATATTTTATTATTGAATTCCTTGATGGAATTGTGACTAGATTTGGTTCCCCTTCAACTATTATTTCAGATAATACAAAATCTTTTGTAGGAGCTTAGATTTGTGCATGGGAAGTTGATCATAATATCTACTTGAGCACATCCTCAAACTACTACCCTCAAGGCTATTTGGATTAGCTGAGTCATCCAACAAAAACCTAATTAGGATTATGAAAAGGACTATAGAGGACAATCAGAGATGTTGGCATCAAAAGTTAAGGACAACACTGTGGGCTGATAGAATAAAACCTAAGAGGGCCATAGAAAATTCACCCTTTATGTTGGTATATGGCAAGAAAGCCAGGCTTCCAATTTCATTAGAGTTTCCATCCCTAGAGCTAGCTCATCAGCTAGATCTAATGGAAAATGATGCCATGATAGTAGGAATAGCATAATTGATGGAACTAGAAGAGAAAAGGAAATGGGCCATGAAGACCCTCGAAACACATCAACAATAGGTAAAAAAGAGTTTTGATAGGAAGGCTAGGGTCAGATTCTTTAGAGAAGGTGATCTGGTATTAAAATGGGATGTAGACAGGGAAAAATTGAGCAAGTACTCAAAATTTGACACACTATGGAGTGGTCCCTATGTGGTTATCAGTTGCAAATTGGCCAATGCTTTGCAATTAAGCAGGCCCAATGGTGAAATTCTGCATATTCTAGTTAATAAGATATATCTTAAGCCTTGCTGCTAAAAAAGGATGAGTAATTCATGTATATAATTTAGGATATTTTCCTTTCTTGTTTCTTTTTTTCCAAGAAGTGCATGAGTACATGTGTTTTGTAGAGGTTGCAGAAGGTTTTTGGGTTCCTGGTTCCAGTTGCAGAGTTCTGTTTTATAGTCAGAGGTAGGATTTTTAATGTTTTGTTGTCACAGAGGTAGGGTTAGGGTTTCATAATGCACAAGATTCACATTTTTATGACTCTATAGCCCAATGGATGCTTTAGGTCATTGGTCTTATGCATAGCTAGCTTGCATCCCCTTTGAGTCACCAAAATTGTTGGTCATTTTGCCTTCTTGCCAAAATCACCATATTTGAATTTAAAAGATAAATGACCACTTCCCATGCTTTTAAAATTTTAAATTCCATGGAAATGTAATATTTTGAGATCGAGAGCCAAAAGTCAAGGGTTTACAATGCTACAACAGGGGGTCCACTGTAAGATCGCGAGGCAATTTTTAAAGGTTCGCGATGCCACGATGTGGTCATGGAATCGATAAGGAAAAGGTGAGGTCCTTTGATATTATGATAGGACACAAGATTGTGCAAGGGAAAGTTAAAGGGTTCATCATGCTATGATGTGGGCAAGAGCTTAGGAAAGTGAATTTTTAGGTTTATGATATTACGAAGGTTCATAAGGTCGACAAGTCATAAGATTAGGGAATCAAAAAATTGGGAGAGGAGAGAGAAAGGCATAAGATTCTACGTCAGTCGAGTGGTCAAAAGCCTTAAAGGGCTCATTTGTGATGTTATGACAAGGCTTTTACCATAGCATCAAGAGAAAGGAAAGGAGCATTACGATACTACGAAGTGAAGAGGATGTTGTAGGATCATAGAAGAAAAGAGGCTGAGCTTCAATGCTATGAAAGTTAGAGGATGTCATCAGATCAAGATGTCATAAGATTGGGGATGTTGAAGGATCATAAGGAAAAAGGTGAAGATGTAAGATCTTATGAAGTTGTAGGATTTCGTAAGGTTGTAAAGGGAATTTTTCTCAGTTTTGATCTTACGCTGAGAACATGTGGGGTTAGCTATTATGAAGGGTGCCACGTGGGTGTTGAGGTGGATAAGTGATATGGTCAATCATGTGGAGACTTTGATGGGGTGGCAAAATGAAATAAGATTATTGGCCCATGTGGCCCATCTTGGTTTTAGACTTCAGTTAACTTGTTGACTTTGTTGATTTGTTGAGCCAACTATAAAGAAGGATGCTTTAGCTAGCATGATTCGATCTTATGATCATTTCTAACCACTTTCCAATGAATGCTGCATCCAATGAATGAAAGAAAAAACTCCACCATCTCTAATTTTATAAAATAGATTACAACATCCCTTTTGGATCCATGAAATAAAGTACAATACAATAAGTAAAATCATCCACTATATAGATATAGCCATCCATCGTAATACACAAAGATGGAATGAAAGGAAATGCAAAACAAGGAACTCCAGCCATGGCATCAATGGATGGATCTCAATGGCAAAGTAAAAAGCACTACCACCTGACCTCGTGGTAACCCAAAAAGGTCCACTTCCACTGCACTAAGGAGATAGTCTCAAGTTCCACATAGGATATCAATCCCAAAAATTAAAAGTAATAACTAGGTCAAGGAAAACCTTGAAGGTAATCTAACTCAAAGGTTCCAAGATAAATCAACATCTAAACCTAGAGGCAAACGAAGAAACGTAGGAAATCTATACTGCTAGTGGGCAAGTGTCGTTGCACGAACCAACTCTAGGGTTACCTAGCTAGTCTTTTAGTCCTCTAGACCCTTAGAAACTCTATGTGGCACTAGTATCCTTTTTTACTAACAAGGCATACTAACGATGCATGGTCGCAACCAAGAATCCTCTCTACTCCCATCCTTGTCTGTACTAGCACTCGAGGCATGGGTGAGGAAAGACAAGACTCTTATTAGGTTCATTTTACTCTTATTTAGTGTAGTATTTTCACTGATTAACTACTTACAATGGGTTACTTGTTAGCCTCTTTAGGGACTCAGCCTCCATTGCAAGCCACTTCCCAACTTAACATACATATTATCTACCCTAGGCTCATAAAAGTACAAATCAAAGAATCACAATTTTCACCTTAGTCCTATACAAGTGACTAGAAAGCATCAAAAGATAATTCAAAATAACACCTCATTCCTTTACAAGCAAATATAAAGCATCCAAAAATATTGATCGAAGACTCAAAGGTTAACTCACATAGGTCATACCATTCATCTCATTATCACACATGAACACTAAAAGAAATAACAAACAATAGATCTAAATTCATCATAGAGCATACCAGACACATTACCATGGTTGAGTATAAACGATCAAGATCAAATCATCATCATAACATCAGAAACATAGATCTCCTGGCCTCTGGTAAACATCCTAAGACTAGTCAACACTCTAGTCAACCTAAACTTAAAACATAAGACAACATATAGTTAACAATGTAGTTTCATAGTTTGGTTTGATTTTGAAAACACACAGTCTAAGTTAATAGTAAGGTTTAAGTTTTTGTTTCAATGTAAGTTTTTGAGTAGATGAGATTTACAATTTACCCTTATAACTTAACCCATTCTTGTATTCGAACATGATGCACAATTGCCCTTATCTTATGAAATTTCAAGGATTACAATTATATATTCTAAAATTATTTAAAGATAATTATTTATTAAATTATTAAAATAATAATTATTGATTATCTAATAAAATAATTATAATTATATTAAAAGTCAAAATCATTAATAATAATAAAATAAATAAATTTAAAACTTTATTAGATAATATTTATTATTAATTAAACTTAATTAAAATAAATCTAATTAAATTAATTAATAATTATTAAAACCGAAACTATATTAATAATATATTAATCATTAATTAATTAATAATTAATAAAATAATTAATAAATAATAATTGAACTTAATATAAATTTCAATTAATAATAATAATAAATTAAAAAAAAACATAATGCATAGTGTTTAAGGTCCACCCGCCAGCCATTAAAGGTTGTCGTGCGGCCATTAAAGGCTGTCAGTCATAGGCTACTACGACTATAGGAGCAGTACAAGGTACTACTGCTGCTGCCACTATATTCACTGTGGACAGCCACAACATAAATCACCACTAGGAGGGGACGTGGGGAATGAAACCTGCTTCCCTCTCAAGATTTATTTAATTTATTAAAATTTTTTTTTTTAATATAAATTATTTTTAAAACAATATCCCCCCCCCCCCCACACACACACACACACAATATATATATATATATATATATATATATATATATATATATATATATATATATATATATATATATATATATATATATATATATAACAACAGTTCTAATTATACTCTAATAGGGAAAATATGACAAACTAATCGAATTTTGCATTCTAACAATTCAATTTCTTCCCAAAACCCTTTCTGATTAAATTAACAATTTTAAATCTATAGAATGAGGGCTTTACTAATTTCTTTTCAATCCCCATATACAGACATAATTTGATAGGAATGCCAAAAGATTCACAATGAAAGATTCATCATAGACAAAAAATTTCAAACAGATTTAACAAACATGATGTAAATAGGAATATCGAATAACATAATTCATTATGCGAATAAAGCACAAGATTCTACCTGAATTTGATGCTAATACACAACCACCCAAAGATTGTGAGAGAATTCTCTTTTCTCTCAAACCCTTCTCTTTGAAAGATCCCTTCTCCAAAAATCCCAGTCCCTGTGAAATGAACTCCGAATCTCTGGTATGGAGTTCTCCCCTAAATTTGGGGCACTAATTTTGCGATCATGTGAGGGAACTTGTTGATCACAATCTTTTAACTCTTTATTTACTTTTTCGAATATTCATGCACACTTTTATGAAATTTAAAATATCTTTAATAAATTAATTTCTCTTTCTCTCTTTATTTAATTTTCGAAGCAACTTTTGATAAAATATTGATTATGTAATAGTAATATTTAGCATTTATTTAAAAATGATCTCCTAAATATATTATTATTAAATTAAATAAATATTATTACGCTCTAAAATTACAACTATAATTTTCTTTTTAAATTTAATTCTTTTAATTTAATTAATTTTCTTAATTACTTAAATATTGAAATTATCTTAATAAGTTTCTATTAAATTAAATCATTAATTAATCTTTTAATTTGAATTAATTAACAAAAAAATCACCAAAGACCTAAAAGACAAGATCTGAAAACCCATCATAAAATACCACATACAAGATCGAACTCAAGGGTTATACTCATGAATTTATGTTATATGATGAATTCATAAAGGTAATCATCTCAGGAACTTGTCCTAATTTTCTAGGACAATTGGTTTAAAGGTTAAGATTTGGACTCGAGAATTCATCTCCCCTCTTTTACCATTGAAATATTGTGATAGGGTATGCTCATCCTGGAAATTTAGGGAAGTCAATACCTAGCACCTGCAATCTACATAAAATCTACGCATGTACAACACATATATTCTAAACTAAACAAGCAATGGCAAGAAGTGGTGCATTGTATAGATCCCGACTAACAGGTGACTACAACTCCCTTCCTTAACCACATCAGAAATGTCATACACAAAGAAAACATACACACACACACACACCATACAAATGCAGTATGGGCTAAGTATCCATAGAAAATATGTACAAATAATCCATCTAACTAACATCATTAAATAATTGGAATCACTTTAAATAATCATCATCAAAGTATAATCATGCATATATGAAATAACTAGTACTAAGTAGTCTTATCATATAATTGACTGAGTATGAAATTAATATCTAATAATCTACAAAAAAATGCTACTAATAATCAAGCATAAACATTAAATGGCCTAAAAGAATTTGGCAATAATAACTGAATGTAAATGAGGGGTAGGCACTACAAGGTACAACAAGCCGGGGTGAGGAGGATGATAATTAGGGACTAAAAAAATCTTAAAATTATAATTAAATTGTAAAAATAACAAGGCTAGAGGAAAAGGGAGGCATTGGAGTGGTCAAAGAGGGAAGTAGGGCACCACAAGGGGCCTATAATAGGGTCTAGGAAGGCTAGAAAGGATTATTTTCTCTCATATCGATGATGAGATATTACTTTTTGGAGCTTTGATTTGAAGTACATAATGGCTGCACCTAGTAGATGTGGTATGGCGAGTATAGGCACAACAGACACTAAACCGATCGGTAGGCACTAAAATTTTTCTCTCTTGATTTGTGTTTTTGTAGTTATAGCATTTCCAAAATTTTGAAATGGTGTTCCCCTAGGCATGGGTCTAGTGGGATCACTTTAGGGGTCAGTAAGTTTGTGGTCCAACAAAAGGGTTAAGGGAAAAGAGGTAAACAAAGGAGTAAAAGCTATTTTTGTGGGAAAATGAATTCAATTTACATCTCTTGTGGGTTAGCAATCATGGTTGACAGTTTCTGTAGGGTAGTGATTTTGGAAGCGGGAAAGCATTCTTGTTAGAGGGAATGCAGTCCAGTAGGCCAAGGGTGAGAAAGGGTAAAAAGTTAATGTAGGAATGGGGAAGGGGTTGACTGAGGAGGTATTAAAGGGAGATGGGTTCTTGCTATGATCTATAGCTATGGGAATGTGAGGTCTGGGAGGGGTTTGCAGGGATGTAGGTTAAGGTTTGAGTGGGGAGAGGAAGTATGAGATGCACTCCCACTAAAATGTTTAGATGTGGGAACGCTAGGATAAAGACGGGTCACAGGAAAGCATTCCTATTCACGGGAATACGAGAACAAGATTAGGTTCAAGGGGTAAAAAGGGGGATGATGAAACATAGGTAGATATGTTTTATGATGAATGAAGAACTAACATGAGTGTTGTTTTTTTGGATGTAGTGGTCACTTGATGCATTGGCATCGCAAGAGCAACATGTGGTGGTTCTTCATGTTGGGGAGCAGTTCAAACCAACAAATTGGGTGAGGATTGACACCATCATGAAGGATTTGAGAAAATATACAAATCAAATCCACAAATCCCTTGAATACCTACATGTAGAAAACCTGTCACAGAGAAGAAAAAGATAAGAGGAGGCAAGGGTTTGCTCTAAAAACATGAAATTTTTATTCTCAGATAAGGAAAAGATGTGATTATTACAAAAGATCAATCCTTATAAAAGGAGATCAAAATTCAAAAGAGTAGCATAATGAGTTACAAAGGGTAACCTAAAAGGGAAAAGCTATTTAATGATTACTAATTAACTATTAAATAGAGAATGAAAAAAGTGCATAAAGTGAAATCTTAAAAAGGGAGAAAAGGTAATTTAATCAATGAAATTAAATTAACCTTTTCTCTAACAGCCCTCCTTAAGATTGGAAATAATACAGTTACAAACAATGTAGAAAGAGCAAGGAAACTACAATACAATGCTAAAAGTAAACTTGGGTCCTGGCAACAAGGCCTGATAAGGTACCTAGTCACAACCAAATCTCTATGAAATAAAGAAATATGGAAAAGCCTATGGGAAAAAGTCTACTCCAAAAAGAGATAGCTAAAAACCTAGTGAAGAACAATAAGTCACAATGATGAAAATGATCCTGAAAAAGAAAGGAGTGACACTTTGTCTTAGTGCATTTCCATAAACATGCTTACAAATGATATCAACAATGATTAGAAAGGGCAAAGAGCTATTACAACAAATAGTGCAACCCAAAAGAAGAGATCCCATGCCACAAAAATGTTCCCCAGACCTGAAACACCCAAGATATCCACCATAGTGAAATAAAGAAAAAACTATAATATAAAGAGCTTGGAGTAGAATCTGGAAGACAAACCAATATTTCTTGAAAGATTATTGAACAAGATTTCAAAAAATATAACACTTTTTTGAAACACAGAGTTGGGATGCTCAAGATATGCCCTACAAAGTGAAAATAGAACACCTAGCTTTGACTACCCAAACAGGAAACTAAACTACATCAAAACCAAAAAAATCCTATGCCATTATCTTTGTCTTGGAGCTAGCTTTTTTATGCTTCTTTCAGATAAAAAAAAGACATCTGTATGCTTGAGATATCATGAAAACACTGATAGGGCTTCTGGAAATGTATTAAAAATAATAATGAAAAAATCTCAATGAAAAAATTACCCTATTGGAGGAGTTTAGGTGAAGCAGTGGCTTGGCTGCACTCTGGATGGTGGACCCATGATGGCGGTGGTAGGAGGGAGGTGCTGCTAGCAGTGGTGGCCCCACTGAGCAGTAGTGGTCACCAAGAGTTGCAGCAGTTAGCAAGATTGCTGGTGGTTACTGCTAATCACTAGCGGTCTCGGTGATTGCTGATGGTTTTTTTAAATTGTACTGGGTCAAAAAGTGAAAATTTTATTTTTTTACAAAAAACCTACCTTGGAGTGTGTGTAGGAGGTTATTCAACCTTCTAGGAATTTTTTTTTACCTCCTGAATCAATGTTGACCAAAATGGACGAACTTTATATGGAAACAAGGATCTTGACACCTTCTAAATCCATCCGTGAGGTCTGTTTGGCCTCAAGCTACTCTGAAAATTAGTGACCCCCCTATTTTCTCAATAAATAACTGAAGAAACTCTAGATCTAATCTGTCAAACCCTCATTCTCATTTTTCTCCAAATACTGAAAAAGCTACAACAAACCTGGCTCTGATACCATGAAAGATTTGAGAAAATATGCAAATCAAATCTGCAAAGCCCTCGAATACTTGCATGTAGAAAACCTATCATAGAGAACAAAAAGACAAGAGGAAGCAAGGGTTTGCTCTAAAAATATGCAAATTGTATTATCAGATAAAGAAAAGATATGATTATTACAAAAGATCAATCCTTATAAAAGGAAATCAAAACCTAAAAGGGTAACCTAAAAGGTAAAAGCTATTTAATAATTACTAATTAATTATTAAATAGAGAATGCAAAAAGTGCATAAAGAAAAATCTTAAATAGGGAGAAAAGGTCATTTAATTAATGAAATGAAATGAAATTTTTTCTCTAGCACATCAGATTGGGTTATCTAGTGAGGTTACCTCATACTCGCACATACATGGTGATGGTGACAGTGGTGTACGAGTGTTGGCACAATGAAACATGGATGTTCCATCTGTCGATAGGTGAGATGACCATTACATTGGAGGATGTCTATATGATCTTTTGGCTACCAATACGGGGCATGCTAGTGATGACTACACAAGGAGTTACAAGAGAGAGGGATATGTGACAACTAGTGTAGCCTGAAGTCAAGTTTCAAATTTGGAGGAATTAATTTTCCTTAAATGAGCATTTAGATCGAATGGCTGCAGATCGACATATATACTTTTATGTGTGCAGGCTAGTATTGGGGTACATTTACCCAGATATTGGTGGTATTGGAGTGACATTATAACTTATTCCTACAATCATCCAAATCGTAGATGATGGGGTCCCAGCAACATGGGGCTCACTGATGTTGGTCAAGTTATATAGGGATCTAAACTAGATAGTGTATTAGGGTGCAAGGTGCCACAAGGAGAGGAACATGGGCTTTTTTTCCCTACTATAGGTGTGGGCTTGGGAGCACATTGTAGTTTTTAGACAGATTAAATGGAGGGAGAGATAACTAGAGGAGTTGGTGGTATACAACTAGGGAGATCCACTGACATGCCACCATACTAAGGAGGTGGACTACTAGCAAGTCCACTTGGACAAGATACAAGCAATGCCATGGAGGCCATACATGGGTCTCGAGCTGTGGGAAAAGAAGAGGTAGCAACTGCCTTACATCATTTTATCATTCTTCATTTTTGGTTAGTGGGAGTATGTAGCTGAGCAATATTGGCCAGATAGGGTACTGTGGTAGTTTGGGTGGCTATAAGATGTGCTAGGGGATCTGGTATGGTACCAGAGAGTGATCAAAGAGTCAATTATGCTATTTGGGCCCTAGTACCAGAGAGTGACCAAAGAGTCAGTTATGCTATTTGAGCCACCTCTATAGAGAGAGGGTTTATTTCAGGCATGGTGGGATCTGGTACCCTAGGATTGAGACTGGTTTGGCAGGGTTGTAGATGTTGGGTTTACTTAGGGTTGTAGGGATTAGTTCCAACACTTGAGGCCAGTGGGGAGGGCACATGTGACCAAGGTAGCTGTGGTAACAAGGGAGATCACATGAGTGACAAGGAGGGGGAGGTATGAAGCGAGGGGATTAAGACAACGGGCATAGGCTGTGGTATAGGGGGAGGTTCCATAGAGGCAAAGATGAAGGGAGGGAGAGGAGGAGGGGATGCATGATGAGGGTAGAGAGGAGGAGGTAAGACAGGAGGTGAGACCACTGTTGGAGAGGGGAGAGGAGGCCCAAGGGCTAGTTGGGGGAGGAGGAGGAGGATCATCTATGGGCAAAGGAGATAGGGGATTAGTAGGGAGATATGTATCCTTGTAGTAGGCACATGATGACAAGAGTCAGCTTCTATAGTATACTCAATAGAAGAGGGACTAGCTTAGAGTCAAGTGAGATAAGTTTTGATAGGAGCATGATGTGGCTCAAAAATTTCTAGATCAAGTGAAGATTGAGCTGGGGAGATGTGGTTGGAGTCAGGGCAGTTGGAGGTAATGGATGCAAAGAGTGGGAGGCTTTAGGGGAGACTAGTCACTATGTAGAAGGGGAGAGATAGGTTGGTGGAGGAGGTGGTGACCTTGTGGGCATAGATGGTGGTGGGGGGAGTGTTGGAGGAATTGAGACAACTAAGGGGGGAGGTGGAGGATATGTGGGAGAGAGTAGATTTGTGTAGGGGGAGATACCATGCAGCCATGCTAGTGGATCAGATCGAGCATTATAGGTAGATGACATGTTTAGGTAAAACTAGCACACATACAAGCATGTAGGGTGATAGGAGAGTCATTGGGCATTGGGGGATCACGTAGGACTAGTGGATCTTAGCAGACAGCGCAGGGCCACAGGTTCGATTAGAGACAAAGACGAGAGAGGGAGATAGTTGGAAGGAGGTATGAGATGGAGAGTTCAAATACTAGAGGAGGGAGGATGAGGCCACCACCACCACCAGTGGTGGCGCCAGGTGTACAGAGGGACCCATATGAGTCACATGGAGAGAAGGTGATGGAGGAGGATGAGGATGAGGATAAGTAGTGATATGTTTCAGTTTTGTGATTGATTGGATTTTGGTTGATGTAGAATTATGCATTTTTGTAGGCACAGACCCAAATGTATTTGCATTGATAGATATGTACTGTGGTAGACATTTTTGTATTCTTTTAGGGTTGGGTGATGTTGTATTTATTCTTTCGAGGATATGAATATATATATATATATATATATATATATATATATATATATATATATATATATATATATATATATATATATATATATATATATATATATATATATATATATATATATATATATATATATATATGATGAGCATTCTTTGGGGTGGGATATGAGTGTAGTGAGTACTGTGCCTATGTGATTTTTTATTATAATGTATGTATTTATGAGATATTTTGGATATGTAGAGGAGGTGGACTGCTATGTATTATATAGGATGTGATGATGGATTATGAGGTGGAGGATATGTATGGTTATACTGATGCTTTGTGATGTAGAATATGATGCCTTATATGAGATGTATGATACTACTAACACTTTGTGATGTAGGATGTGATGCCTTATATGAGATGTATGATACTACTGACACTCTCTAATGTAGGATTGGATGCTTGTTTGATGAATTTTAAAAAGACTACGATGATGTAAAATGAACTTAAAAACAATAGTGATGCAAGTGATAGCTAAAAATGGACCTAAAACTATGATGATGGAAAAGGATAAAAATGAACCTAATAACTATGACAAGGCAAAGGATGAACCTAAAAACCATGATGATGAAAGATGGATATAGAAAAAGTAAAAAGACCATGGTAAAGAATGGATGTGATATGAGTGTAAGTGTTATGATAGGGAAGCAAATGTGGGAGTAGGATAGATGTGTAGTATATCTTGATAAACTATAGCCTTAGTTGGGGGGGATGTGTTGGAAATATTCAAGACTAGCTAGGTTACTGAGAGGGAAGGGGTGAATCAGTAACCTCAAAAGCTTTACCAAATTTAGATCTTAATTGCAATAATCTAATTACCATTTAATTAATTAAATTAGATCTAACTGCATGCATGAGAAACTGAAAGCATAAAACATTCATAACACTTGAGTACAATAATTTGGTGACCCAGAAACCTCCCAAATAGAAATTAAAACTAGGGTGGGGATGATACCCACAAAACTTCAATACTGCAATGTAAATTTTTCCTATTAAGGCTTACAATGATCACTTATAATGATCTGCCTGGTTAGGAGCAATTAGGATTGCTAGTTCCACCTTGTTAGAGGTTTTACAAACACACAATGAAGTATGCACTCGGTAAAGAGATTTGAAAAAAGACTATTAAGTCTACCTTGTTAAAGGATTTGGACTAGTTCACCTATTAGGATGAAACAATAGATCTCTAACTTACAATAGGATTACTGATAGAGATTCTTTGAAGTGCTGATTACCTTTATGTGATAGATATGACTCTGCTACTCCTTTGCTGATATGGCCTTACAATACACTTTATCTGCTACTGACTCAAATTCGCATGCTTCTATTTCACATTTTTTTCACACATTCATACTACCTTGGATATGATACAATATATTAAATATATATCAATACAATTTACATAATTACAAAGTCAGCCAATATACAAGTTAGCACCAATATTAGAAAGTTGGCCCATATCTAGATACTCGAGTTCTAAAGACTAACTTGGTGAAGTTTTGATACGCGGAATCATCATGTATTTGGTATAAGTAGAAGCTTGGTCCATACTAATCACTTCAATGTAGTCTTGAACTCATTTTTCACTAGTGACTTGGTAGATACTGTGTAACTTGGTAGAAATTAAATTACTCATTTACCATGATTGCACTCGGTAAACACTAATCATCACATAGCTCAGTTAACACTAACTTCGCTTCACATGAACTACTAGCTTGGTAGAAACCACAAAGCTTGGTAACCACTGAAATGCTCAGGTTGAAGTACTAGACTTCACACTACTTGAATCTGCTTAGTTTGAACTGCTACACTTCACACTAACTAAATTTCCTTGGTAACCACTAGAATGCTCAGTAGGAACTACAGAGCTCGGTAGCCATACAAAATTTGAATAAGTGTTGTCACTAATAATAAACTTGACTAAATTTCAATAGAATGAATGTGTACAACTTTGAATCATAGGTAGTGGAAGATTAGAGAGAGTTGGCATGCTAGGGGATTAGGGAAAAGGGAAAAGGGATAGTTGTTAAAATTGGATCTGTGGAATGGGAGTGTAGGGTAAGATATGAATGTGTAGGAGTGATAATATGGATGTCGTAAAGTGAGATGAGGCAAATTTACACTTGGAGCTTGAGGGTGGGGTACTTTGTAAAGAAGTATCACCATGTAGTTTGAGTACTTAGTTTGATATAGGAATATTGGGGATATGCCAAGGTTACTAAGAACATTAAGGCTTACTCACCAATATTACATAGGATTGACTTGAAATAAGCATGCAAGGATTTCTCCAACATCACAAATGAATCTTGGAGGAATCAAAGTGGAATTGATACTGGGTAATCCACAAGAAAATGACATTTCCCAATTGCACCATGTGATTAGAAATGATCATATTTTTGGAACGTGCAAGGGTCATATCTAATAGACTCACAAGCAAAAAAGACTTGATCAAAACCTCATGCTCTAATTTCTCCATCTGCAACACTCCATGATATAAAAGATCATGGTGACCTTGAGGAGGGAATGACCAAATTGTTTGGAAAAGATATTGCAAGAACTGAAAAGTAAAATCCAATATCGAAAGAAAAGAATAAATCCATAAAAAATAACCTTTTTCCAAAGAGATCAATAGGACCGGATATTGACAGGCCAAGATCAGACATGAGGAAGGATGCATCCTGTAAGGACCTATCAGTAGTATTTGAGGCTATGAATTTTTTGGCAACTATAACTTTTTGAGGACAATATTTTGATGATAAGAGATCTCGCATAATGATTCATGAAAGTACTTACCCAAGGGAACAACAAATTGGGACCAAGTAGGGACTCACATGAACAAATCAGGGGTATATAATGGGACTAAGCTAGGGACTAAGTATAGGGATATATATGACAGACTGGCAAAGGTATTTACAAGGAATACTATACCAAAGTTCATAGGGATGAGGCATTTGAGTATGATAGGTGAGTGGTTGTATGTACAATGAAAAAATCTCAGGAGGAGGAAATAACTGATATAGTACAATGTTTCTATAAGTACAAGTGGTATGATATAGATATATGGTACAAGAGACAAGCTATGTGTGATATCATACATGTGATAGATACATGGATATGATATATGTGGGAGGAACCATGGTATAATACATTGCTATGATTTGATTTCTAAGCTCAAGGGTAGGGATAGTGATAGTGATAGTGTGGCTATAGGATGTTTGGAACACCTTGGGGAAATGGGAAGATCGGTAATGAGACATGGGGGAAGATGTTGTGGGAGATGTAGATCATTGATAGATAATGAAAATGTCAAGTACACATGGCACCTATGTGTTAGGTTTTCACCAAGGTACCTATCCAAGGCCCTTGCATTGCCAAGTTTTCACCATTGGACACTTATTTTTCTTTACTATTTATTTTTGATTTTTTAAATTTTTTCCATAGGATTAGCAAGATACATCGAGGGTGTTAGGAGTAGAACTTCTTGAGGTGAATTATTTTGGTGGGATCATTTAGTGTTTCACCCTCAAGTGTTGATAGTTGTTATGCTTTGGAGCCAAAAGATGTTGTAACAACATATGGACCAAGCCATGTGGGCTCAAGCTTGCCCTTCTTTTCTCAATCTTCTTGGGCTTTCATGTTTTATTTGAGGACCATGTCACCTACTTAAAATTTATGTAGGTGAATCTTCCTATTGAAGTTGTGTTTGAGGAAATTTTGCTAGACCATGAGATGATCATAGGCCTGTTACCATTTTTCATCAAGTAGATATAGCTGTGTGAGTTTGGCTACTTGATAATCCTCATCTGATATCTGTTCTCACAAAGAAATGCATAAGGATGGGAGTTAAACTTCAATAGGTTAGACTACTTCGACACCATACACTAAGGAGTATGGGGTTGTGCCTGTGGATGTATGAAATGAAGTGAGGTAAGCCCATAGGGTGGGGTTGATTTGCAAATGCTAATCATGGATGGAATCATTGACAACTTTCTTAAGGATTTTGAGTAGGGTTTTTTTAGTTTCCTTAGCCTGATTGTTACCTTGTGGGAAGTAGGGGCTAGAAAAATAGTGATGAATGTGGAGGGAGGTGCAAAAATCTTCCATATTAAGGTTTTCAAAATTACCTCCATGGTTTGTGAAAATGGTGGCAAGGATACTAAAGCAACAGATAATGTGATAGAAGATGAACTTTGATACTTGAACTCCTATGGTAGTGGCCAGTGGGAATACTTATACCTACTTGGTGAAGTAATTAGTAGCAGTTATTATGAATTTGTGGCCTTCTGAAGATAGAGTTGCAATAACACTTACAAGGTCAAACCCCCAACATGCAAACATCCATGGTTGTGCAATGGGTTGAAGATTTTGAGCTAGAGCTTGTATTAAATTTTTATGTTGCTGACAAGGTAGACACCTTTTGAAAATGTCACAAGCATCATGTTCTAGAGTAGGTCAATAATATCCAACACTAAGTATTTGTTTATCTAAGACTATACCACTTGTGTGAGCACCACAAAGTTTGGTGTGTACCTCTTTGAGAGCCATTTTAGCCTCATTTTGGTCTAACCACCGAGAGAGAGTATAATGATTACCTCAAAGATATAGGGTATTAGCTATGATAGTGTAGCGAGATTCTCTATGAATGAGGTTTTGGTGTTGGGTTCTTATAAGATGGGGAGATACGATACCATTTAGTAGATAAGCATAAATTTCATGGCAACATGGGGATTGGGGACCAACCAAGACATATATCTGTGTTGATTCATCATTCTCATATATGGGCTCGTATAGTTGCTCAACTAAGAATTCATACTGTGTAGCTTCTTGAGGGATCTTCAAGAGTGAACCAATAGTAGCCATGTCATCTACAACCTTGTTTTATAACCTTGGTACTTGTGCAAATTGGATTTGAGTGAAATGTTTCTTTAGTTGATCTACCAATTCTTTGTAAGGCTGGAGTTTATCATCCTTTGTTTGATACTCATCAAAGAGTTGCTTGATAATCAACTATGAATCTCTGAAGACCTATAGCTTTGTGATTTTCCACTCAACTGCTATTTTGAGCCCTACAATAAGAGCTTCATACTTTAAGATGTTGTTGGTGCACTAGAATTGAAGTTTGAAAGAATTAGGAATGTAGTCACCTTGAGGAATGACCAACATTATGCCTACTCTAGAACCATGGGATGCATAAGATCCATTAAAATATAGCTTCCATGATGGTTGTTCCTCTATTAGGCAAAGATATTCATCTGGAAACTCCATAATGAGAGGTTGATGAATGACCAAGGGTGCATCAGCCAAGTGATATGCTATAGCTTGTCCTTTGATGGCTTTTCTGTAGACATATTGGATGTCAAATTCACTAAGAAGCATGACCCATTTGGCTAGGCAACTTGTGAGTACTATGCATGATAACATCCATTTCAAAGGATCAATCTTGGATATAAGTTGCACAATATGACTCAACATGTAATGGTAGAGCTTCTAAGTGGCAAAAATCACGGCTAAACAAGACTTTTCCATGGGTGTGTAATTAAGCTCATAACCAACTAGGGTGTGGCTAATGTAGTAAATAGATCTTTATTTTCCTTTGTCATCAAGTTGTGCTAGAAGCACGCCTAATACTATCAAGGTAGCTGTTATGTACAATATTAATGGTCTCCCAACAACTGGCAAAACCAAGAAAGGTGGGTTAGCCAAATATTCCTTGATTTTCTCAAAGTTGCACTAACAAAGAGGATCCCATCTAAAATTATGATCCTTTTTTAGTAGATATGTAAAGGTTCAAAACTTATCTACTAGTTCTCAAATGAATCTTTTGACTGATTATAACTTCCCTTGGAGAGAACGAAGCTATTAGAGTGTCTTGGAAGAAGACATATCCATGATGGCTTTGACCTTGTGAGGGTTGATTTTAATGCCATGCCTTGATACAATAAACCCTAGGAGCTTTCTAGATGTGACTCTGAAGACACATTTCTTGGGGTTGAGCATGAGATGGTACTTGGCTAGCCAATCAAACACTCACTTGAGGTGAGATAAGTGATCAAGGGCATTAAAATATTTGACTAAGATGTCATCCACATAATCTTCAAGGGTTTTGTGGATGAGGTCATGGAATATGACCATCATATCTTATTGGTAGGTTTCCCCAACATTTTTTAACCAAAATGACATCATGTTATAACAAAATTTTCTCCAAGGAGTGGTAAATGTTGTCTTGTATTAAACTACTTCTTCTATCTAAATCTAATTGTACCTGGACAAACCATCCATGAGAGATTAGAGCTCATGGTTTGCTGTGAGGTTGAAAATCATGTCAATATTTAATAAAGGAAAATTATCCTTGGGAAAAGCTTTATTGAGATCCCTAAAATCAGTGCATATTCTAATATCATTAGAGGGCTTGGTGATAGGTACCATGTTAGAGATCCAATCTGAATAGTTAATGGGGCAGATGATCTTTGCATCTACCAACTTTTCTAACTTTTCTTTGACCAATAAAGCAACTTTGGGATGCATCTTTCAAAGTTTTTGCTTGACGGGTTTAACCTTTGGGTCTATGACCAAATGATGTACCACTAACTTAGGGTATAATCATGGTATGTCTTGATAGGACCATGCAAAGAGATCAATATTTTCTTGAAGCACCTTAATGAGAAGGTCAGCTTGTTCTAGTGTCAAAGATGTTGTAATGTATGTGATCCTTGGTGTCTCTATTAGAGTGATGTTGATTGGTCGGGGTTTCCTTTTTTAGGATTGATGATATTGCAGGCATGTGATCTTGTGGGGGAAGGATGAAATCTCCATCCTTAGGTGCCTCAAAAAGGTTTTTACTGTCAGATACGTCCTTTATTTTCATTTCATTTTTTGAATGATCTGATGGTGCTCTAGAAGAATCTTCCCCAAGGGATATTTTTGCTTTTTATTTTCTTCTTTTGATTATTTTATGACTAGAGATTTCCTCCTCCCTTAAGTAACCTTTTGGATCCAACTTGTAGACATAAGATGACTGTGGATGTGGGTCTTTTTTGTGGTGTTTCAACTCCCATGAATCTGAGGAGCAAATGCTCTATAGAGAACTTGTCAACATGGATAATGCTTGGTTGGGCCCAATCAATGAGTTTAGGATAAAAGAGGGGTAGGTCTATGAGATTAATAGATAATTGATAGAGCATAGAGGCTCCTAAGATAATTTCATCAAGGATAATATCATCATAGGCTTTCTTTTTGACTTCCTTAGGGATGTCTTTGACCTCTACGAGATTATTTTGGATATTTATAAAGGCACAACCATCTTTTGTGGTGCCCCTGATTGCGGGGATTCCATAGTCTAAACCTTTCTTTTTTCTCCTCTTTATATGCTTCTACAGGTTGTCTGATGCCTAAGTCTTCATGACCTAGGCCACCTCCTTGGTAATCCCACTGTTTGATAGCAAGGTGATGTGACTATGGATATTTATTTTTGAAATAGTCTATTAATCTCATATTAGTTTTGACAAGTGAGTGTCTATACACTTATGTTATTTACTTAGTTCATGCCAAACAAGTAACATATGTTGAGCACAACATATAAGTTAGAGCATGCTAAGTAAAAAAAGTGAATGTCAAGTCACTCATATCACAAGTCACTCAAGTGTCAAACCAAGTGATTTAGGAGCTGAGCAAGTAGTGAATGCCATGCCATTCAAATGCCAAGTCACAAAATTGAAGTCATAGTATGTGTCGAGCACCAAGGACTTTAGATGTTGAGTAACACAATTTTTTCATAGTTGTTTGTATTGGCACAAATTACTATGTAAACCATTTTTGGGCTGACTTATGGATTGAATTAAGATATTATGGTGATAAGGATGAATCTTAATTGGGAATCCCTATGTATTACATGCACCCAATCAAGTAAAGGGAAGATTTAAGTAGCAATATGGATGAATCATAGTCATTGATTCATACCTAACCCTAAGTCACCTAGATCTTCTTAAGGAGGACAAACCCTAAACTTTTTGTGAGAAGAGAGGGAATGAATGAATGATCAAGGAGAGTTTGCATGTGCAAACTAGGATAGTCATGGTGAACAAGGCATTATTCTTTGAATTGAATTATAGAATTAGTTAAAGGAGAGTAGAGGAAGGAAATAATGAACAACTGAGAGAAATATGATCAAGAAGGATTAAGTACACAATAAAATAGAGGTAATCTATCATCAAGCATCAGATTGTTAATTATAGGATCATTGCTGAGACATTCTAATAGGTGAATCAATTAAATCTCTTAACAAAGTAGTACTAATAGGCTATATTGAAATCCTCTAACAAGGTACTTACTTAATTGTGATTTGAAGTACTTTAACCAGGCACACTTCTAACAGGTGTTAAAATCATTTAACAGGGTGAGAATTAACAATCTTTGTAATCCTTTAAGAGGGAATACCTTTCATAGGCTAGATCATGTTTCATGATCAAACATTGTAAAATTCATTGGATACACTTTATTACTATAGTAGTGAAGATTTGTGGGTGTCATCCCCACTCTAGTTTTACCTTCTCAATGGAGGTTTTTTGGGTAATCATATCTTGTGTCATGTAGGTGTGAATGCTTACTTTTTTACATACTTTAGATGTATATGCTTTACATAGTATTTCAATTTACTTATAAAATATTTGAGATGGATGTGTGGTGAATATCTTTATGGGTCAAATTTTAAAGCACTAATTCACCCCGCCTACAGAGTTTACCTTTCCTATTGTAGTTTCAATAATTGGTATTAGAGCCTTGTTCTTTGAAAGTGAATCCTAATAGCTTTGAGGAAAGATCTTGGAAATCAAAGTCTACAAGTTGGGAAAATTTATTGAGAATCAAGAGATTGAAATGCAACTCATTCTACATTAGTTGAATGAAGCAAGAGAAGATCTAAAGAAATCATTGAGAAGAAGGAAGGAAATTTCTATTGAGAAGAATGATACACAATACCAAGAGTTGGACACTACTAAGCTATTTGAAAATGGAAACTCTAATGAATTTGATGCAGTAGTTGCAAATATAATGGAAAAGAATAGAATCCTAGCTAAAGAGATTAGAAATATTAAGATAGAGAAAAAATCACAAGCCATATTACTATGTCAGGTGATCAAATAGAAAAAGAAAGCTATGGAAGAAAAAGTCATGGTTAAAGATAACAAAAGAGTTTTGACCAGCAGACTGGAGGAGAAATCATCAAAAGTAAATAGGGTGGCTCACATGCAATTGGAAACAAGGAATAATGTCATGATTGCTAATCATAAAATAAATAGTAAAGACATTGAGATAAAAAAATTGAAGTTTCAAAATGAACAATTGAGCAATGATCTGAAAAGGGAAAAGGAGCTTGCTAAAAATTTCAATAAACCAAATGAAGCTATCTATTACTTTAAAGAATTGATGAGATCTCCTAGATCTAACAATGATACATCTGAATTGGGATACACAAGTACTGAAGAAGGAGAATCATCCAATAGTGGTGAAGAAAGAAATAACAAAGGTAAGAACTCAAAACCTACTTTTCATAATTGTGGTAAGAAAGGACATACTGCAAATGTGTGTAGGAGCAAGACTACAAATTAGAATGTTAAGCAGAAGAGCATGGGTCACTATCATAAGTGCCAAAAAAAAGGTCATTAGGCACCTGAACAGAGAAGCATTAGGCACATGAACAGAGAAGCAAGACCATGCACACTTAAAGATTTGAAGGATATTGTTATAACTATTAGAAGTATGGACATAGAGCTTTTGAGTGCATACCCAAACCCAAGTGGTCATCAAATAGGAAAAAAAAGGTAAAGAGCAATGGAAACTTTTATAATTGGGATTATAATACAAGATATAGTAGTCATCGTTGTCAAGAGTATGGACATGTTCTTGAGAACTATATAAGAACACACTTATGGAGTGAATACAAAAGGTGGTTGAGTCAAACCACATGTTCTAGCTATTTGAAGACTGGTCACATCAATAGATATTATCCAACAAGGTTAAAGGCACCAAATTGTGAGTTCAGCAAAGGAAAAGGCAAGATGAATATTGAAAATGTCAGAGATGAGATGAACAAGACATAGAGGATAAAGGAGGATTGCAACACAGATGAAATCACTTCACCCAATGGGTCAGGTGATCACACCTTATCAAACTAAGCAATCAAGAGGTATGTGGGATTGATATTTAAAATTTATACCATACATCAGTTCCAAGGATTCAATTCTGAAAAGATTACATATGCATGAATAAAGTTGCAAAGTGTAATTAAAAATCATGGAAAATATTTAAAATTTTGTCAGCTTTTTCATGTTACTACTGAGCATGAAAACTCTTGTAATGGTTTCCAAGTGAATGGAAAGACATGTGGATGTCGAGTGAGCCAGAAATCAATTGATTTAGAGCTTACAACTATGTAAGCACTTAACATTAATTATAGTGTTTTAAGGGCTATTTGATTGATTTCTGCTCATTTAACATCATTTGAATTCAAGAAAGAGGATGAACAGCTAAAGGCAATCTGGAGAACTTCATCTGAGCATTTGTAGGAGATTTGAATAATTTTTTGACACCATTTCATCAAGATTTCTAAGGTATTTACCATGTGCTGAGCTATGTAGTTTCAAATTTCACAAACCCTAGATATATGTAATGGCATCTAGTTCTTCTAAATTGAAAGGTGTAGAGGGAAAAGAGGTTTTAAATGTTTAGTTAATTAGCAATAAGATCAAAAAACCTATTTTCAAGGCTATTCTAGATATAACATATAGGTAGGATCCTTCCGACATGTTGTCTATGATACCACAATAAGTCTTGATGATTCAAGATGTCAAGAATTGTTACACTTGTAAGATTGGATGCATAGGTGACATGGAAACTAGAGTAGCATATGGAAGACTATGTGAAAATGGAGCATTGAAGGAAGAATACAATATTATCAAGAAGAAAGGGTTAACTCATGCCCTAGATTTTCCAAATATCTTCAAAACTAAGTGGGTTAAGATTGTCTTAAGAAATTATTATGATAGCTCAGTATGGTTGGAGAATGGGTTGGTTAAATTACAAAGAAATTTTTTCATGGAGTAATAGGGTATCCAACGCTAGATTGGCCATAGACTTTGAGAAGTGAGTCAAAAGAAGTCAATGAAAAGAACATAGGGGCTACATGGAACAAAAGGGGGATGATAATTGACACAATTACAGATCCCCTGATAACTTTTGCTGTGAAGGTAATAGCACACAAGTTTTATTTATCAAGTAGATTAAATAGTGTACCTTGCATTGTAGTGGATATGGGCTATAAAATTGTGAAGAAAGATCATACTTATGATCTTGCCGAGTTGTAGTTGTAGCAATTGATTAAAAACCTGGGAGCAATAAGGAAAACAAAGAGTGCTCAGTGTAAATTTGGATATAAACTAGTATGTATTTTCTTCTATGTACAGAACACATTTCCTACATTTGGTAAGGTTGCATAGAAGACAAATAGATCAATTAGAGTACAGATAGGAGAATTCATTGAAAAAATAGGTGATAATTTTGAGTCAGTAATGACTAGTTATTTTGAAGATTTCAAACAATCCATGAAGAAGAGATTAAGGATACTAGTCTCACTAGTGGAGAAACATTATGATGATGTTTGCTTCCTAGTCGATACTGACCATTCATATGTTTAGGCAAAAATTCCTAGAGTGAGATGGCTAAAGCCATTAGGTTATGAGATAAATGTTGATGAGGCCTCTGCAGCAATCACAACATTACTGTCAGAAGAAGTGGACAAAGAAGCCAAAGCATTTGGAAATTATGAATTGGCCAATCAAAGATTGTTATGGAATTGAAGGCTACTTTTGTGATCAAGAAGAAGAATAAATTGGTGAAGAATTTGAAAGAAAAATTTGGTGAAGGAGATGAGGAAGAGAAAGAAGAGGAAGATGATGAAGAAGAAGAGGACACACAAGTTCAAGTACCATTGGCTCTTACACAAGGTTAGGGAGAGGATCAACAACAAGAGGAAATAGAAACTACAAAAGGTGATGAGGAAGAAGAAGCTGAGAAAGCACCTATTCCTACTAACAAGAACAAAAGAAAGGCAAAAAAACAAGTAGTGACAAAACCAAAGAAGGTTGCAAAACCTAGTCAGCCCAAATCAAGAACACCTACCACAATGCCTAGCACAAGAGTTATTGCACAAAAGGTTAAGGAGGTAGCCAAGCCTAAAGAGTAGGAAGGTGAAGCACAAAAAAGACCAAGAAGAAATTATGTTTCTTAGGCTAAATTTGATGAAGAAAAGATCGAATCTAATGAAAATGGGCAATTCCAAGTGGTGAGTTGTAGTCCCTCCTCAAACCTAGATAATTTATGTGAGAACATTAGAAACAATATTGATTTTTTAGTTTTCTCTTACATTGAATTTGATAACCTTGGAAAGATTGAGAAGAATCAAGTAGAGGAGGCAATATATGCCACAATGGCTACTTTAGAAGAAATCTCCTCTAGAAATTTCCAACTCCATACCTAAGAGTTTATATGATAGAGTTGAGTAGAAATGGCACTATTGTTTAGAAACAGAGAAGCAAATTAGGGAGACAACCCTCGCTCAAGTTATGCCAAAACTTAGCAAGGAAAAAATATCAAAAGCTATTAAGAAATATGCTATGAGATTTGTACCTAAGTATAGGGCATTTAGCATATTATAGAACAACATAGAGGATGTCTTTTATAAGTCCAAACAAACGTGGAAGATTACATATGGACTAGCCACAACCAAAGATACAAACCAAGAACCTATTGAGGTAGGAGATGATGAAGAAGATGAGAAAGATCAAGGTACAGTTGAGGGAGGCACTGATATAAATATTGATGATAAGGCAACAACTAAGGAAGAGAAACAATAAGAATAGAGTGTACAAGATGCACAAATGCTGAGTGCCAACCCTCTATAGGTGATAAGTGTAAGTACTAAAAGTATCACAGTAAAAGATGTTTCTAATCCTACTAATCAAAACACCAATCCCCTAATAGAGGAAGGTTTGAAAAATAATACTTATCCAATCTACACTATAGAAAAAATTATGCGACAACCTTGTATTGGTAAGCATAGATGAAATTCATAATTCAAAGACTATGACTATAGGGGAGGGAGTGAAAATATAAGAAACATCTACAATCACTCCTCAAGTCACAAGTTTACAACCTTCACAACCCTTTGTTGTATATCAAATGAAGGAGACAACAGGTTGCACTGTCAATACACTCATGGAAGGCACTCTAGTCTTAGATGATTTAAAAGAACCTAAAAAAGACAAGGTTGAGATAGTTGGAGAAGACAAGGTGGACACACTAGTGAATGAAGGGACACAAAGTCAAATAGGTCAGGTAGATGTACATGTACCTCCAACACAAGATCAAGGTGCAACTAAAGTCAAAGAGGGAAAAAAGGAAAATTTTGAAGAGATAAACTTGACACCCAAGCCAAAGGATCTTGTAGCAATTCAAGAACTAGTAACATTACTAGTATTAAGAACCCCTTCTAGTCAAACTCTTTAGAGGCCAAGAAAGATGAAACACCATTGCAATTCTCAGTGCCAAGTCCTAGTTCATCTAAGGCAAAGGAGGTAATTCATTATGGAGATGTTAGCCAAGATGAAGAAATTGTATTGCCCAAGTTTTATTATGAAACAATAACAAGTGAGCATATGGGTATACTACAAGAGGCCCTAGCAAGGAAGAAACATCAAGAATTTCTCACAAGGGAGCATAGGCAGAAGCAAGTTTTGATTGAGATCAAATACATTTTCTTAGATGCATTCAACCTACCTATTCTAGATGAAATAAAGCCTATCATTGAACAATTGACCAACATAGTGGAAAGAGTAAGTGATATAGACCCATATATTAATGTTAAATTGTTAGAATGGTCTGAGAAGAAGTTTCAAAAAAAAGTGAATGAGAAGATATCAATTGATATTGCACTAACATAGGTTGCATTGGCAACTAAGATAGATAGTGTGAAGAAGGTACTAGATAATATTTTCTCTCTATATACCAAATTGTGTAATCCTACACTCTTCACACAAGAGATGAGGAATCACATCTTGAGCTTGGAGAGTCCAATATAGTCATCTGGTGCAAAATTGCCCATGCCCATGACTCCAAATCAAAGTGAGAAACACTTTAGGACCCTTTTTCAATCCTAAAGTTAGTTAGCAAAATTACAAGAAAATGAAGCCAACATAAGGGCTAACCTGATTAGCATCTAGTCTACATTGACTCCTCACATAGAGATTTTACACAAGGATTCATGCTATGTAGAGACACTTATGAAGAAAGACCCCAATCTTTCTACATTAGATGGCCTAGTACACCTTGCTGCCGAGATGGCCATCCAAATTAAGTCTTTGGAGGTAGCTTCTGATAATTGAGATGAAGCTCTTAAAATTATACTTGAGGTCCATAAATATTTTTTGGACAAATACAATATTAGTATATAACCCATTGACATAAGTGTCAAAAGGGGGGATTAAGAGCTAATGGGAAGCAAGAATGGGGGAGTAAGAGCAAGTGGGAAAGCAAGCAAGAAGAAAATAGAGAAAGAGTGTTAGTTGAGGCAAATCTACTCAATAGGAGAAAGATTTTGATATAGAGTACAAAATAGAATAGATCAAACAACTCAAGGGGATTATGAGATTTTGAGGTATAAGTCATGTTGCAAAATTTTTATATTTTGAATTTTTTTATAAAAGATGAAAAATCATTTATGTTATGCTCATAAGAATAAGAGTATTAATATGACCAAGTTTTTTTGACACTCATGTCAAAGAGGGAGATTTTTAATCTCAAATTGATTTTGACAAGTGAGTGTCTATACACTTAAGTCATTTACTTAGTTCATACCAAACAAGTAACATATGTTGAGCACAACATATAAGTTAGAGCATGCTGATTAAAAATAGTGAGTGTCAAGTCACTCATATGCCAAGTCACTTAAGTGCCGAGCACACAATATGTGTTGAGTGATTTAGGAGCCGAGCAAGTAGTGCATGCCGAGTCTTTCAAATGTCAAGTGATAGCATTGAAGTCACAGTATGTGCCAAGCACCAAGGACTTTAGATGTCAAGTAACATAGATTTGTCATAGTTGTTTCTATTAGCACAAACTACTATGTAAACTATTTTTGCACCGACTTAAGGATTGAATTACGATATTTTTGTAATAAGGATGAAACTTAATTGGAAATACCTATGTATTACATGCTTCCAATCAAGTAAAGGGAAGGTTTAATTGGCAATATGGATGAATCACAATCATTGATTCATACCTAACCCTAAGTTACCTAGGTCTTCTTATGAGAATACAGGGAATGAATGAATGATCAAGGAGAATTTTGCATGCATAAACTAGGACATTCATGGTGACCAAGGCATTATAATTTGAATCAAATTATAGAACAATTAAAGGAGAGCAAAAGAAGGAAATAGTGAACAACAGAGAGACATCTGATCAAGAAGGATCAAGTACACAATAGAATAGAGGTGATCTATCATCAAGCATCAGAGTGCTAATAGCATGATCATTGCTGAGACATTCTAACATGTGAATCGGTTAAATATCTTAACAGAGTAGTCCTAACATGTTGTATTGATATCCTCTAACAAGGTGCTTACTTAATTGTGAGTTGAAGTCTTTAACCAGGCACACTTCTAACAGGGTGTACAAATCCTTTAACAAGGTGAAACCTAACAGTATTTGTAAGCCTTTAACAAGGAAAACCTTTCACAAGGTAGAGCATGTTTCATGATCAAACATTGTAACCTTCATTGGATACACTTTATTACTGCAACGGTGAATAGTTGTGGGTGTCATCCCCACCCCAATTTTACCTTCTCATTGGAGGGTTTTTGGGTAATCATATCTTGTGTCATATATGTGTGAATGCTTACTTTTTTACATACTTTAGATGTATATTCTTTACATGATATTTCAGTTTACTTATTGAATATGTGAGATAGATGTGTGGTGAATATTTTAATGGGTCAAAGTTTAAAGCACTGATTCACCACCCTCTCAAAGTTTACCTTTTCTATTGTAATTCCAACATAGTCAAGGATTTCTTCACCTTTTGAAGGTGGATCTTTGTACAACCATATATGTACTAATATTAGGATTTGTTTCCTCTCCATCAAGGACTCTGTTGGTGAAAAAAGTGGTGCACCCAAATTTTGTGAGTTGGGGAGTTGTATCTAGCTTTGGTCTCTGATAAGTTGGGCACCCTCGAGTATGTGGGTCAAGAGGTAGAGCACTGACATCAAAGGCATCTGAAAGACTATATTATCCACAACCTTGGTAGTTGACCTTAACCATGGAAAGAGTGGAGGCTAAAATGGTGTGTAGATCATGGCAAGTGCCAAAGGAGCTAGCCATGGTGCTGCCAATCTTGATTCTAGGACAATGGTTGTTATATGAGGTTTCTACCTCATTGCAATAAGCAAAGGGTTTAGGATCAATGTAGATGGTTATCTCAGTGCCATGATGCAAAAATTTGATGCACTAATGATAAGTGGAGGGAACAATCTTCATGGCATGAATCCATGCTCTACCAAGGAGGATGTTGAAGGGTCTGTTAAGATCAACTACATGACATATTGTTTCCTAAGTGGTAGGGCCAAACTTGATAGGTAGCAAGGTATTTCCTTCAGTGGTTTACTCCAAGTTTTCATAGGCTTTGAGAGTGATGACCTCATTTAGGATATCTACCTCAATGTACCCTACATGTTTGATGAATTTCAAAGTACATAGATTTAAGGCCAATCCATTATCCATCATGACCCTTTTGAAAACAAAGTCAAAAACCATGACGACTATGCGGAGTGGAAGGATATGATCTAGCTCAAAAACTAGGATGTCAAAAGTTTTGAAGGACAATGTACATGATGCAGAAAGATGACCTACCAAGTTGCAAAATTATATGGGATTTATATCAATAGGGATGCATGACTTGTGAAGAGCATTGTCAAGGATTTCCTTGTAAAGTGGGCTAGTGCGCAAGAGATCCAGGAATAGAGATTTGAGTTGGTATATTCTGAAGGCGTTCCAAGATATTATACCATGGTCTTGATGGGGTAGGTGCAGGTGGGCTAACTATGTTGAGTCAAGTCCTTATGGTGACTACACATTGGTTATTTGGGCCTTTGATATTTATCACATTTACAGAAGGCTCAATTTGAGATATGCATCTAACCAAATTTCCATAGTCTAAGTATGCCAATGTATTGTTCTATGACTTATCATAGTTATCACCCTATTTGGTTTGAATATTTTTTGGTTTGTTGGTGGTAGGATTGTTTGTAGGGGCTTTGCCTATATTTTTGTTGTGTAGGGGAAATGCATTTTGGTATATCAATAATCCTTCCTTGGAAGAGGCTTGTGATCCCACTATGATTTCCTTTTGATTGATGAGATCTCGGACATAGTCTTTGAGTTGCATACACTTGAGGGTGGGATGCCCCTTAACATGATGGAATTTACAAAACTCATTTTCTTTATACTAGGATACCCTTAATTGATTATGTTCTAATGGTTGTGTCTGTAGGTGTCTAATTAGATTGTTCTTGGCCAATTTCTCAAAAATGACATCAAGGGGTTTATGTAAAGGGGTTTATACATAGGATTGTCTTTGGACACATAACCTTTGTCCAGTTGAGATAGTGATAGCATTGGTTTGATTTTGAGGATTGGGTGTTTGTGCAATGTGTTGATTATTTTGTAATTGAGGATGTTGACAAGATTTTTGGTATGTACTATATTGATAGGCCAGTTATTGTCATTGTTGATATGATTGTTGTTGATAAAGCATGTTTGGTGAGTGAGATGCTACTCCAACTACATGAACGTGTCAAGTGTTTGTGGCTCCATTAGTAACTATCTTTTTGTTTTTATTCCAATACCATGGTTTATCATTGTATTATCCTCATTCTTGGGTTTTTTCTTTGTAAATTAATGACACCCTCTTTCATAAGTCATTTCTCAAGGCTCATATGCTTCTCTTTGATATCCTTGTATGTTTGAAGATAGTTCATAACCATGTGGTGTGTGAGACTAGGATGTGCATTCTTAATGAACATTTTAACGAGGTGACACTCTAGGATAGTACAAGAGATTCATTTTCTAGAGTTTTCCATCTTTACAAGTAATTAGAAAGGATTTATCCTCCCTTTTTTTGGCATGAACTAAGTCAACTACAGATAATTCAGTCTCAACTAGGTGAGTGTATTAGGCTACAAAGGCTTTTGACAATTCAACAAAAGTTTTAATGGTGCCATAGGGGATTCGACAAAACCATTCAAGAGTAGGCCCTTCTAAGCTTTTCAGAAAGAGGCATGAGAAACATATCATTGTAAGCTACCTCTTGGCAGTGCATGAAAATTCCTTGACATGTATGACAGGACCTCCTTTCCCCCTAAATTTGTCAAACTTAGGGACCTCAAAATATTTGAGAAATGGTGTCATTTTTATCACTCTATCAAATGGATATGGACAAAAAAATTCAAATTTGAAGGTCTTGGATTATGTCCCATCATTGAGTGCTTTTAGAGAATTCTTTATCTCTTCCCACTCAGGGTTAATAGGTGTTATATCGGTGCCCCCCACCTTGGTGCCCCCGGTGTAGGGTATGTTTTAGATTGTGCAAGTGAATATGGATAGTTCTAGTTTGGATATTGTGCTGGGTGAAACATGGATTGAACTATGATTTGGATAGGATTGATTGGTTTTTGGGGTGGTGATTGCACATACTGCTACATTTTTTGGGTAAGCTGGTGATATTGCAATTGCTACTGGGGTGCATAGGTATGGGTTTGTTGCCCAATTGGATAATTCTATATTAATGCTTGGATATATGGTTGTTGTGGTTGTTTTTGTGAGAGTGGTGGTGGTGGAAGTAATGAGGCTATATTTTGAGATCATATATTTTTCCTAACATATGTTGGTTGTGCTCCTTCTTGAGAAGGCAACTGGGTGCTAAATAGTTGGTGGAGGGAATCATCCCTATTATTGATGGTTGTTGCTATGGGATTTTTTGGCTACTTCCTAAGGCTGACATAGAAAAGTAGTTGGTAATGGGTGGAAATGGATTTATTGGTGGTGGTAGGGGTCGATGTGCTCAAAAAGTTGGCATGAATGAAGTAATAAAAGGAAAGCTTATGTTCAGCCCTTGTGTTTGTCCAAAATTCCAAGGACCTAGTGGCAATGGAGTGGTGGTGTTTGGCATAGACATAAAATGAATTATAAGTGATGGATGATGGGTGGTAGGTCTTGCTAGTGGTATTCCTATAGTGGATTATGATGCTAATTCGGCACTGGGCCAAAATGTGTCAAATACACAACTATTGGGTATAGATGAAATGGAAGCAACACTTTGGGAGATGGAAGGTCATGTGATATTAAAGGGCATGGATGCAAACTATGAAGCATTGGAAGCATCAACTCTAGAAGGGATGGGTTTTTGAGGTGTTGTGTGGACTAGTAATTATGTTATGGTGGGTTGATTTCTTTGTGGAATAGGAACATCAAGATGGGTTGATGGGATATTTGGATCTATGGGTTCTAGTTGCATTGTTTGATTTCTTCTTTTTGGGATGAAAAATGGATCATTTAGATCAGATGGACCAATGGGTGGTGGTAGCCTACCAAATAAGGGATGAGTAGGATTAGATATATCTATAGGTGGTGGTCTCCCAAAACCAAAGAGATCAATGTTGTCTCTTAGGAAATTTTCAATAATGGTTTCCCTATTTCAATCTATGATGGTATTCACAATAGTTGCATTCACTCATTGGTTCAAGAAAGCAGCTATGTCTAGTGAAGGACATGACTCTTCTATATTTTTTGGTGGTGGATCATGTGTGATTACAGGTACCATTAGGTATGGCTATGAGCTAGCTGAACTATCACTAAGACTAGGATCCATGTCTTTCTTCTTTGATTTATTCTTACCGAAACATGTGGTAGGTGGCATGAAAAGATGATATTCCTAAGGATGAAATGCAAGATGTTTAGGACAAGTGAATGCAAGTAGATGTGGGTGGATGGATTTTCTAAATGTTTCTAAGGGATACAACTATGATGGCGGGATTTTCTAAGATGCACAAAGACATATGATAGGTGCATGGGAAGGATGCTAACTCTAATCATATGATGCCTATAAAGCCTAAGGATAAGTGATATGATGTCAAAGTAAAAGAAAGGATGTCTTTCCTATGTGTAATCTTGAGATATGATAATATTGTCAACTCTAAGGTAGCCTTGTGAGCTTTGGGAAGACAAGAGATGATCAAGTGTGGAGCCCAACCTTTTGCTCATGGTGATGAGGGACACAAATGAAAAAGGTAGATTACCCTAAACAATGCTTAGTTTAAGGGAAAATCGAGATAGTGAAATGGATGTAAGATGTAGGGTAGACAATTCTCAACAAAGTGACACCAAATTCTTAAGTGTGCTACATATGATGGAGGATGTCGAATCTATGTTTTTTGAGTTTAGATGGGGCTAGATTTTCAAAAGCATTCCCTAAGGATGAGAAACCTAAAAATTCTTAAGTAGGATGAGCACCTATATGAAGACCTAAATCTATGATATGATAAGTACAAAGTGTGTATGGAAGAAGAAGAACCTAATCAATGTGGGTATAGCTAGTATAGTCAATAAGGCTTTGATTGACTCCGTGTCTTCATCTCTTAAGGTTAAGTTCTAAACTTTGTGATGCCACTCAGTTTGTAGAGAAACTTCAGCACCTTCTTTCTCAATTTGGTCTAATTTAGCATGTCTTGGATTAGGTGTGTGTTTCTTGTGTTTTGCTTCTATCTCTCTATAAATAGCTACTTACAGAAGCTTGACCTTTTTGAACTTGGGTTTTGGTTGGTCTGACATGACATATTCTTACTAAGTTTTATTGCAACCATGGGTTAAGGTAGTGACTACACTAAGTATACATTTTACTTTAGGTTGGACAACATGGGTCTTTTGGATAGCCAAAAATAGGTTTAGGTAGATAATAAATGGTGTTTAGCAAAGGATGATTTAATAGTTTTCATTTAAAAGAGGTGAAGTAAAACCAACTAGTCTTAAGGTTGTTGCTAATAGACTTGCTAACAACCATTTTGAAATAACAAGACAAACACTTTTTTGATAATGGATATGACATATTGTGAGAAAATAATCTCTCAAAGAACATAGCAACTTTGAGAGAGACAGAAAAATGATCTCTTTAGCAAAAGGATTTGATAGTAACTACAAATTTGAATGTTCTACAATTATTTTTCATGAGGTCTTTTTCACAAATAAGACAATTCAAGCATACTTTTTATCCCTAAGGTCAATTTGGCTTCAATATGTTATTCCATGGCCCACAACTTGATGTATCTAATTCTAGTGCAAGATGTCCCTCAAATCAAAGAGGTGAGTCAATAAAAGAGTCGATTGAAAAATGATACACATCAAAGAATCTTCAAGGCATGGAAAATAGAAGTCCCCCTTCATTGGGGACAATGACTCTTGGAGATGAAACTCAAGTAGCCTTATGCCTCTACCAGGGGAGCACGATGGTGAGTAATCTTGAGGGATGTTGTTTCCCTTGCACCACAAATAACATACTAAGGATAAAAGGGTAACTACTAAGTTGGTTCGTAATAAGATCTATGGATTCAACCACTCTATTGTTACATATGTGATCCACTTAAGAATCTATTTTAGACATGCTAAAATCGTGGAAAAGTTTTCCCACCTTAGCCTACCCCTAGAAACACACTACCCAAACATCCCTGATGGAGTAAGAAGGTTTACCCTTCTTCTCATTTATATATTGGCCAAAATATTTTACCAGTTTGAGCTTCTATCCAAAGGGGACGTGCTTCCTAGAGGATGATGAACTCGCTAGAAGCATTCCTAGGTTGTTTATGATGATCTTGATAACAAATTTTGGTACATGCATCACATATTTAAAGGGTTCTAGTTTGCAATAAATAGAGAAGTCCAAGATGTGCTAAAAGGCACACTCTCAATACACAAAAAATACTTGATTCATTCTATTTTTGAGGCTCTTAATGTGTGTTTCCTTTTGACTATTTGAGAACACTTGTGATTAACATAAAAATTTTGTTCCAACTTAACAGTGATGGTCAACAAAATAAATCAAGTCAACATAAGAAAATTTTTCATGTGAAAACTTTGAAATATATGGTAATAAGAATGATTTACCTTAAGTCTTTCAAGATTGTGTGAATTTGTTTTAAGCACTAAACTTGAAGTGTTTTATCCATAATGTTTGTTAACGCTCAAACCAAAAGTTCATTGCATTCACTCTTTTTAATACTTGTCAGTCAAGATTTTGTTTTTAACTACTTAATCATTCTTTTCATTGAAAAACCATATTAATTTGTCTTTAGGGCATTTAAGATTGGATTTTTGCAAAAAAAATTGTAAACTTGCAAGTGGACAGTTAAATATAAAAATATTACAAGACACCTGCTAGCTATCCTCCCTAGAAGAATCCAACATGAACATATTAAACAAAATAGTGAACCAGCAGGAGTCAACTTGTGATCCCACAATGTGGGAATGCAATCAAATAGTGCAGGATCATGGTACAAAAATTGATGAAAATAGAGAAAATTTTGGGTCACTGACAAGATACATATAGAGAAAACCTGTAGTAAGTTGATCTTGCTAATTTGGTATGTGTTTATGCGGATAGGTTTAACCATGGGTTTGAGGGAAAAAGTTTAAATAGGATTCCTAGAAATGAACGGTTTGATAGAGCGATCTCGTAGGTTTTTGCAAGTGAACCCGCTAGCAGTAATAAGCATTCTTGCAAAGAAATTGGAGGGCAAGAATGGAGAAAGAGAATTTAATGGCCATGTAATAGGTAATTATTGTGATGGACTCGTTCATGAGTTCGCAATCCCATGGAGGTCTTCTCATGAACTCGCAACTGTGGGTTCATGAAAATTATGTGTTTTTAGGTTTTGCTGTTGCAAAATCGATAATATGTTTGGAAGCACATCTCCTAGATTGGGATTAATACACTTGGAAATAATGTTAAAAACCTAACACACAAAAAAAAAGGCACAATACATTAGTTTGGTTAATTAATAGACGTAAGTGAAAATATGATCAAAAGTGATCTGAATGCAAGGTCCCACTGGGCGTGCCAGAATGTATGTTATGAAATATAGTGAGCTAAGAACATTATAAACTAATCTAACATTCACAAACTAAATAAACTAGCAATACTTATGGTAAGACAAAGGGAACATTGTAGAGGAAAAAAACCAAGAATGGTAAGCTCCCTGAGTGTGGCCTTAATGTTTTGATGTATCTTGTGATGAGATGTGTGCTCACTTGTGCTCAAGCTTCAAGTGATCTATCTTGTGATCAAGCATGGAGATGAATGGAAGATTTAACAATAGAGGTGTAGATGGGTTTTGAAATGGTAAGGGTGCAATGGATAATTATGGTGGTGAATGGAACATTATAAGTTTGCATGGAAAGTGGATGATTTGTGAGGGGGTAAGGGTCCCATTTATAGGTCAAGAGGTAGTGAAATGGAGGGCCAGGATACAAAGATGGAGATTTATTGAGGAAGTGGAAGCACATGGATTGTGCTTCTTCAAATCCATAGTCTTGTGACAAGTGTCACAAGGGGATTGGATAGGGGAAGTGGGTAAAAAATGGGTGGTCAAAGGGAGTTTTAAGGGAGGAGTGTGGAAGAGGGATGTAAGAGGCATTTAATAGGCCATTAAGGCATGTAAGAGCCATTAATGGTCTTGGATAGGAATGTAAGAGGATGTGGAGGACTTTGACTTTGGCTTGGGTTAGAAAGTCTTAACTCATGTTTAAACTTGTGCACATGTTTAGGAGGGGGATTAGACTTAGCTTAAGAGGGGATTATGAGGGAAGTGGTTTAGGATTAGTGATATAGGTTAATTAGTTGACTAAGCGAGGTTAGCATGAGTGAATGGGTTAGATTTGGGTAATGATAGGGTTTAGGGATGGTTGGGGGTTTTGGAATGGATTTATTAAATGATTTATTTAATAAAAGGGTAATGTGAGATTAAATTAAATAGATTTATACATTTATTTAATTTAATAGAGGAATAAGGATTTAATTGATAAATTGATCTGGGTTACCATTTGATTTTATCAATTGGATTATAGTTAATTAAATGAATTAATTAACTAGGGGATGATGATTAATTAATTAAATATAAAATATTTAATCAATAATGTCCTAGAAGATGGCTAAATAAGATTACTTAGTGATGTAATCAGATTTACATGTCTACATCCATAACTTAGTAGGTTATTGTCCTAGGTCAAAATAACTTTGTAGAAATGTAAACATTAAACACCATAAACTCATTGATACAATTTTACAGAAGGATTTAATGTGGAAACCCAACTTGGGAAAAATGACCAATAACATGCTACCAATTTTCACTCATCGAAAGTGAGCCCTATGAAGAACCAACCCTATTAAAAGTTACAATGCACACTATTAAATGTGACCTTGATTAAAGGATTTCAATCACCCTGTCAGGAGTGAGTCTTGTTAGAGGAATTTAGAACATTCCATTACAATGTCACCCAGTTAAAGGATTTACTCATGACTATTAGGTCAACCTTAAACCAAAGGATTTATCTAAACTGATACAATGGTTAGAAAGTAGCAGTAGGACTTGATATGATAATAAAACAATTCACTTGTAGATTATCGATCTCAGGTTCAGTCTTGCTTGGCTTTCATTCCTTTAACCTCTGATTGCTTGTTCACCCTTCAAGCCTTTACCTCCTTAAGCCTTCTTGCTCAGTATGCCAATAGAAAGTTCTTTCCTTTAGCCACCATATGAAGCAACACCTCCAGACTTCTTGTCTTTCTCTAGTTTGCACTCTTGACACTTTGCTTCTGGCCTTGTATCCCCTTATAAAGAGAATTTTGATTTTTTTTTGCTCAATCACAATCACCAATCTTAGGGTTAGGTTAGATTCATCGAATCCTTCCTCTTTCCATTAGGTTCCCTCTAGAAACTTGTCTTAAAATCCTCAAATTTGTCTCAAAATGGTTTATCTTGAATTTTGTACCACAACTCATCATACTTATCTTCAACACACTTCACACAATTCAAGAAGTCAACTTTACTGGCTCAAATTTGTCATATCTTTGATTAAACTCATTATGTTGTTACTCAGCATCTATACTATTCACTTGACAATAACAGTCTTTTGATGCTTGGCCAACACTAGGTTTCTTGACATGAACTAAGTCTTTCTTGCTCAGTCATAAATGTTATTTCCTTAACACTCAACGCTTACTAAATTTTTTGATGCTCAACACCTTCTAATCTTTCTTTGCTTGGCTCACACTAACTTTTTTCTTGACACATATTGAATTCTTCTTGGCCTAAACTAAATTTCTCGGCTTCCACTTTTTGCTTAGTTAAGCTTGGCAGACACATTTTGATATATAGTATTCTTCTTGTCTTAGCTTAAGTAACATTTCACTTTATCCTTAAGTAGATAAAAAATACATCATATCACCAATGTCTTATATGGTCTTAGTGTTCCTTTTATACACCACATAACTCAACCTTTCTTTAGGTACTCTTGTTATTCTTTCTTTTCAAATACTCTTCATCAATCAATCAAATGATAGCATTTAGACCAAAAAGAAGTTGTCTTACTAGCAAGTAGCAGGTTTGATATCAATGACAAAATAATGATTGTTCCATGGTAGGTTCCAACACTTCAAACAATGTTATTTTCAATAATAACTCATACAATTTCTCTGCAATTCTAAGTTAGAACTATGATTTTCCACCTCACAACCAAGAAGTCTAGGTCTTAACAAGTCCACCAAGCTTAACCATGATCATAATCAAATCAACCTTCACTCTAATAAATTGAACCAAATAAAACATTTCTCTGATACCATTTGATGCAGTACAAGGTAGGTGTAACCCCAAAGGATATGACCAAGCCTCTAGAAAATAACAACACAACAAAAGTAGAACACTTGTTACAATTGAAAATAACTCCTTTATTACTAACAAATATTGAATCAAATTAACCACACACATATTTCAAGTTGTAGGGCCTTCTCGATTATGGCCAATACATTCCATATTATAGACCAAACTCCTAACTCTCAAGATCTCTTCTTTCTCCATTTATCTTACTTTCTTACAAGACTCAATTACATTACATATAGTCATGAAAACACATGGGTCAACTTTGAGTTCACAATCTCCAATAATAGGAAACATGTTATACAATATAGGAATGACCCTCAATGAATTAATGAATAAATACATAATAAATTATAATATCTTTGACACCATTAGATATAAGTCTACATATTATTCAACCATCTAGATCCAAAAGTGCATAAGCTAACTCTTGAATAGAAAAACCTCATTGAAATAAATACCACACATTGTATGAAGAAAAACATAGGAAATCAACACTCGAGAAGATGAAGCATAACTTCCAGCAAATGTAACATTAAATTCTATGAACATAGGATGATCACCCATGATAGGTCCATAATACGAAGCCAAGCCCACAAAATTTTGAAAGGAAAAACAAGTGCTCATAGAATCAAACTATCAGACAAATAACTAGAAAATGAAACATATCTTTTTAGGGATGCAAGATTACCAACACCCCAAGGATGTTCTTCCATCAATTTAATTAGATCTATTGTAGCATACATATTACTTCACTTCATTACACACTAACCTCTATGTTGATCTCACCTTCACACTTCAATTGCACCATGGTCACCACACCAATTATTTCCCTTCAACAAATATATAATAGTTTGTGAAACCCTATATGTCCCATTGCCTTAAACTTGCCTTAACACATTTTCATTTTGTATTTAAATCAATCGATCATAGACCACATTAAAAAATATGCATCTCAATGCATATAATAGATTTCCTATAGCACATCATCCCATAATTAATATTACTTTCAAATCCTCGAATTTGCTATACCATGTCATTCCATAATTTTGCAAAACTCTAATCTTCCTTTCTTCTTTTCTTGATGTCTAGAATCTTCAAATAGATCATGTAATCATCACTAATGTCTTATTTCATGATTTGTAGAGAAAATCTACAATCCACCCTAAAAATGTAATAAAATATTTTGGTTGTAAGAAAGAGTCAATATGTCTTTGATTTCCTTAGAGTTTATTAGGAGCAATTTCTATAATTATTTAAAGGCTAATTATGAGATGTTCCCTGCTCTTATTAGGTTTGAGATCTCTATATAGTCTTCATTTACTCCTCTCAAGTTTAGTAAATTGAGTTATTTTGGGGGAGATCTTGTTCAAAAATGAATTTTCAAACAAATCTAAAATATCTCTATGTAATCTTCAAGTGATTCATAATCCTTTTTTTGACATATGAGGAATGTCATATCTGTTCATGTATCCCATGATAGTAGTCATGATACTCTTGAAGGATTTCTTATCTCATTGTGTCCTAGAATGTACTAACATTCCTACCTAGTCTCATAAAACTCTTCAAAGTAACATCTTTAGTGTTTCTAGAAAAAGATCTAATCCATGGGCATCAATTATATAATCATATCTCCTTGACAAGACATCAATTTTCTAAAAGTTCCTCTATGTTTAGACCATATAAATTAGGTATGAAAATGGAGGTATCTTTTTAATAGTAGCATGTAGGCATACTTTTAGTACACCATTTTCAAACTTTTAAAGTCAACCGCATAAAGAGTTTCCCCAAATGTTTATGGTTTTTCCCTAACCATATTTCTATGAAGTTTCAATGTTCTAAGGTATTTGATGTAGAGGTTCCATAGATTTAGGTTTTGACTATTAGAAAATTTAGTTTTGCTGAAAACAAATGTTTTGTGAAGATCTATTGTCTATGAAGATTGAATAAAGGCTGAGAAACATAACAGATGAAATTCCAAAATGTAGATCTAAAATTGGAAGGAAAGCATGTGAAGAGATGAATAGAAGAAAAAATCTATGCCAAGAAAAGAGAGAAATATTTACTAAAATGGAGAAGTCATTTTCAGATTTTCCATTGGAGAAGTAAATATTTCATTTTCCACGAAAGGGAAAAGCATAGTGAAAAACTCATTTTTTGCTATGCCTTTCATAGTCATTTTCAGATTTTCCATTGGAGAATAAAATGTTTCATTTTCCACCAAAGGGAAAAGCATAGCCGAAAACTCATTTTTTGCTATGCCTTTTGCTGTCAAAGTTCAATTTTCCACATGAGGAGAGAAAAGGAAAATCTCAATCCAAAATGAAGATATATGGGGTCTAGTATCAAGTTCACTTTAGAGAGGTAATTTATGAATCAATATACATCAAAATTGTGCCCACTACATGGAGGTGAAAAATTGAAGATTGGATGCGCTTTCTGCACTCAAAAATGGAATTTCCACCAAGTATCAAATCAATAATAGAGCAATGGAAAAGAGCTCTTAATTGATTAAACAAAGAATGATAATATAATAATGATTTATCTCTTGAAGATTTTGACATCAACATGCCATTAAATATGAAGTGGAAAACTCATTTTACTATGCCTTTCACAGTTAGGTTGGAGTTTTCCACAAAAGGGAGAAGAAAAAAATCAGATTTTTGCCAAGAATGAATTTGAGTGTTATGTAACTAGTGACACAATAAAAAAGAAGAAGTATTACTTGTTAATTATTTTCAAAGTGTAGTTGTTACTAGAATGTGCAAATTTCACCTACAACAAAGAAGCGGAAAACTAAGAACTTGGTACACTTTTCAACCTCCGAATTGCCACAAGCATTCTAGAGAATCACTCCCAAAATTTAGTACAGAATCAACATGGTATGCATGGAAGATACCATACTAGAAAATTGAAGACATCTAGGTTACAAAGCATGTGAAAGAAGAGTAATTGGAAACTTCATTTTATCAAATTCTGATTTTGTAATAGTCATATAGACTAGTGCTCAGTAGCTCATATCTTTTGACTCGATCATTATTTTTCTGATCGCTTCAGTTAGATTGCAAAAAATTAGGTTTGGAAAAATATATCCAAAAATAAGCTCAATCCAATGGTGGGAGAAAAAGATATGCCCCGCAAAATATGACCCATTTTACTGGCAGCAATATTTATTTTTTTGTCCGCCCAACAAAGGAAAGATTTTGATTTAACATATTTAAATGTCAATTGGTAAAATATAATTTAAATATGTTAAGATATATCATTATTAACCTTAATAATAATATCAATTTTTAAAAGGAAAAAGATGAGAAGTCAAAGAGACAAGAGTCAGTTACGAAACTGAAAAGTCACCAGAAGAAACCAATCGAAATGTGAAGAGAATCTCCAGGAAGAAACAGTTATAGAACCAGAAGGTCATCATTGGAGAACCAAATGGTTATGAAGAAGTTTATTTATTTTAAATCTTTGTTGGTATGGTGGGTTCTTCTTATCTACAAAAGTAGTTATTGCTGGAGTAGAGGCGAGGGCATTTAATTTCTGTATTTTCATTTATGCATTAGAGATTGATATTTAATTTTTGTAATAGATTTGGCTATAGATTACAAGAAAATTGTTGTGTTTAGAGAAAGAAAGGTTTTTTTATGAATCAAAGTATTTGAGCATCACTTCTTCTAATTACTTTCAATTGGAGTATTGTTACAATTAGTTTTGAGCACTTTCTTGCATTCTTAGTCAAATGGTGAATGGGTGATGGATTGGAGTACTGTCATTCATTCCTATTGTAAAGATTAGGATGTTTAATCTTCATTTTCATTTCATGTCATTGCATTTTCATAATTATCATTCAAATTTCATTGCCAATGTCGGGGAGTCATAGGAAATGTGAATTCTTGGGGTTGGCTAGGTTTAGAATTGAATTCACTGCCCGAGTTAGTTTTTTCTAGGGCTGGCTTGGTTTTCCTCTTTCTATCCACTTAATGATATATTGTATTTAAGAGTTAAATTGAAAAGAACAATATGTTTACCAACATAGCATTGTTCTCCTAGTCAGTAATTGTTGTCAAAGGGGTTCATTTAATTAGTGAGTGAGTGTTTATCTTCTTGGATGATGATAGCATAGTATGTGTAGCTAAGTAGTATCTACATTATTATATTAGTTGTGTATAGGAAATTAATTAAAAGCAAAAAAAAACCTGAAAACATAACTATGTCAAAAGTAAATCCTACTACATAACAACTATTATGTATAATTGATCAATGACACAACAATAGTCATGGGGTATTATTTCTATTAGACTTTTAAGTACATTCCAACTCATTAATAACAACTCATATTAATCATAATTAATAGATAATTATGTCAATCTAAGTTAAAGAATTTAACTTAACAATTAGTTTATCAATTTAACTAATAACCTAACTATAATTAATGATAATAATAAATACTATGAAGAGAGTTATAGTACTTCAAGTGGCCCTGTATTGAGTGTTGTAATCTTAGACATCAATAATCAGTCATTTAACTCTTGCCTTCATTATCAAATCTTATAACTTATTTAGAATTAAAAAGAAAAAGGTAAAAGTGGCAATACTTTTATTAATAGACAAAAATAGTACTAATGAGATCTAATAACTCACTGATACATTCTTGGAAACCTTCCAACTCACATTGGATTGATGATTATGCCCACACTTGAGAATTAGATTGTTTTAGATCTATGAACACCTACTTGGACAACTATGAATTCTCCTATGCCTAAGATAAGATGACTTATTCTTGCATAATCAATAATAAAAACCCACTTAAATAGATTTAAGAGTATCATAGACACCTTTGGCCTCATACAAAGATCAAAGAATATTTAATTGAGTTTTTTCCAAGAATAGTACAACATCATTTTACACCATATTTTTCATTTCCCCACAAGTTACAAATTTACCCATATTTATTCTCATTCTTCATTAAAAACATAAAAAAACTAACAAGAATTGTTTCTTATCCATTGATTACTACACCACAACCACTACTTCCACAATAGTTTCCCTATGAAATATAAGTAATGGTTGTGTTGTGAGTAACCACTATTTGGTTGTCAATTTACTAGCTGAGCTTTGTTGTTGCAATATAGTCCTTCAAAAATATTTTATCATCTTAGCTACCATTAGTAACACCAAAAACTATATTATTCCACAAATATCCATAGATACACATTCATTTATCATTATGACTGACATACACACGCACACACAGATGCGTGCACACACCCACAAACATATCCATTAAGGCGTAGGTATCTAATAAAGTTTTAGTTATTATTTTAAGAGCATACAAAATGTCATATAACATATGAGATAAAATAAGGAAAATGAGATATGTTTGTGTTGCCCAAGTTTCAATTCATATCTTTTTGCTTTACGATTTTGAGTCAAGCCAAGTATCAATGTCTTAAGTATGAGTCTAGATTTCCCATAGGATGGCCTTTCTTCTCATCATTCCTTTGAGATTATCTAATGCAGGGGATCCTATGAACAATGCATCAGTCTGAAGCTAGGTGATTAGGGTTTGGGAGGTTTTTATGTGTCATCTCGATAAGAAGAAGGTCTAGATCTTTTATTGATTTGTTCCTAACCATGATAACGAAAAAGATTCAATGTTATGCTATGGTTTCCATGAAAGACATTACAGATGAGCAAGATTAGTGAGCAGAAGAAGCATTTCATGCAGAAGAAAACATTCAAAACCCTCCTGAGTCAAAATATGAAGATAAGCAAGTATGTATCATTGATTCAATACATGAACGGTTTAGATACAATCATAATAAGCTACACGGTGGAGAAAAGTTAAATGATTGAAAGAATGCACACCATTGGCCAATTGACAAGTCAAATGGTTCAGAAGATCAAATCTAGATCATCGATAAAGATTGAATTAATAGATGATGTTTTAATGATGGAAATATAAGTATTTGATGATGCATCTCGTTGACTATCACATCGAAAATAGATCTATGTTTGTCTCTATGTTGTTGTAAAAATTTGCATGAAGAATTTTCCTAGTGACATAACACTTGAATGACACATGTCCTATGGGCCATCACATTTCCCTAGATACAGTCAAAACCTAGTCACTAAGTTCCACAAAGCAAAGAAGGTTAGCATCAAGTTCTCCAAGCAATGGAATGGTGTCACCTGTCTACCATGACATGCATAGCTAGAAAGTGGACCTACATTGTAAAAGGGTTAACATCATATTATCACCACCATTAGATCAAAAAAAGATCTATGTTCATCGTTATGTCACTATGTAATGTTTCTCGACTATTATTCATAGCGATGTAATGACAGTTCAACATGTGTACATAAAGGGACCCGTGGAGGAAGTTATAAAGGAAGGGTTATAATGTTTTAATCACGATCATTGATTTAGGATTGACGACTCAAATTCAAAATTGCAATAACCATTGGAATATGAATAATATAGACTTGACATGAAACAATAGAATATAAAGAAAATAATGATTTTCTACAAGATTACTAAGATTTTATGAAGCTGAACAATCATCAGGCGTTTTCAAAAGTACCATGGATTCATAAGCATTGATGGAAAAGATGCCACATGCTTATAATTTCATATTTTATTCTCTTTTCTATTTTGTGATTGTTTCTCTACTGGACTAAAAGATAACAACAAATTATAAATGTAACCTTATTTGATAAAGAATAGGTCAGCAAACTTGATGGTGAACTCGTCTATAATTCCATTTACCCTATTTGCTTGTCATGTTTTGTTGCCCATGCATAGATTAGTTCTGCATTAAGAGTTTAAAGGCAATCATATGTGATTTTGTGATAATCATATGGATTCCATTTCATTTTGGCAATTACAGTGAAGGTGATTCCATTTACTTTATTCATATATGGTTATGTTTCTTCTCTTATTAATTTCATATCATGTTAGATAGCTTCATTTGGAAATGAAAGATAAATGTGTATGAATCTATTAGTTGTTGGTTGGATTCCATTTCATTCAAGGCTGATAATGAAAGAAATTCCATTTTCCCTCATGTGCATATCTCTTCATTCCTTTTATGCATTTAGATGGTTAATTTGCATTTAGAATAGAAGTAAGGGTTAGAAATCTCAAGATAATATACTACAATCATTCCATTGGGTGTGATAGGTTATTCAAATTCATCTTGCCTGAATTGTTTGCACCTATAAACAATTTGGTTATCCTTTACTGCTCTTGGGTTAAGAGCTTATAATATCAAAACTTCTGATCTCATAAAATACATATATCATTGCAAATTATAGGGAACTATACCGAATAATTTAGAGGGCAGTGATAGAATACTCACACTGACCCATTTGTTTGTAAACATCCTTTTGTCTCTCCAAAACAATGGGAATCAAAGAGTCGGGTTATAAATCTAATAGGAGGACAAACTATTAACAAACAGTTTCAAAACCAACTCAAGAGTTAATCAAGTTTTGCCTTTTTCTATGTCTCAAGTATTCAAGTTTGAAGTTTCAAAGTGTTCAAGTTGTAATAGATACATAACACCATTTAAGTTTTGTTTCAATTTGACTAGTTGTCATCTAGTGGCATTCCAATATACCCAGAGCTCCCAATGTAGAAACACGAGGTCTGATACCAGATGTAACGCCCCACCAGGGAACCTAAAAGAAACTAACCTAAAGTTTCACTAATTTTGTCACATTTTTTTTTAAAGATAGTAATAAAATAAAATAGATATAATATAGCGCAAGCAACAACTGACATACATAAAAATAATCCATCAAAATAGATTACATCTCTTAAGGGTTCTGTGACACTGAATCACATTTACATAAGTTTATTAAAACTAAATCCAAAACACAACAAATCCACATCAAAGACTTATTACAAGTATAAAACCAATTGAGTAATCTACAATTATATAGGATGTCTCTTGGCAATAGTCAGAACGCATAATCATTTTTTGTACAAGTCATAGGTTCGCTAAAGTTTACAAATTTCCCTTTAACAAGTAAATGATTATTTAATTGAATCAATAATAGATTTAAAAGTAAATGATCCCATTATACCTTGTTGATTTAAATCAAAAATTAATTTCCAAAATTTATAGTTCATTAACTAAAACATGTTTTGAATAAATATTTTACAATTAAATAATAATTATTAATTATTAAAATAATAATCATTAACCCTTAAAAAATGATATTAATTTATTAATAATCACAATTAGTATTAGTAACTATATGATATTTAATATTTAATATTATTCATAACTTTTAATTTAACTAATTTAATTTTAAATTAAAATAAACTTTATTACAAAGTTTATTAATTTGAAATTCAAAAAATTAAAACAAAAAAAACTATCGCAACCTTTTTAAACAAAACATTTAAGGCCTGTCGACTATAAGGTAGTGCTGTTGCTACAACAGCAGCAACAACATACTGCTTTACGACAATACCTGTTGCTATGAAAACAGTAGCTCTACCGTGCAGTGCAAACTGTCGTGATGTGGGCAGGGGATTGGTGGCCCTGCTCACTTTTAATAATTAAATTTAAAAAAAAAATTCTTTAAAAAAAAAAAGCCATTCCCCCATTAGAATTTCTAAACCCACACACACACACACACACACACACACACACACACACACACACACACACACACACACACACACACACATATATATATATATATATATAGAGAGAGAGAGAGAGAGAGAGAGAGAGAGAGAGATCAATTTACATAATAGATCTAATAGGAAAAATATGAACAACCAATCGAATTTCGTATATCAAATTTTGATTTCTTTTCCAAACACTACCCCAATCAAATAAGAATCTCTATTATTATAATATAAGGGTTTCCAATCTTCAATTCATTTATAGATGTCTTTGAAATGAAGAACAATAAATTCACAAACAAGGTTTTCAACCCAATTAAATTCTGAATGTAGATCCACAACAAACACAAAGAAGACAAAGATTTCAAAGAAAGAAACTACTGTGCAAAAATCACAAGATTCTACCTGAATCTAATGCTAAACAAATGGATGCATAGAGCTCGCAAGAAAATTCTCTTATTTTCGAAAACCCTCTTCTCGAAAATTGACTCCTCCAAATCTCTATGTGGAGAAATGAGCTCTAATTTCTTAATAAAGAGCTTTCTCCAATTAGGGTTTTAGTTTTGTAATTACATGAATTTTTTTCTTTAATATTTTATTATTTTAATTTCATGTACAAACTTTTGCATTTTAATGAAAATGAACTTTATTAAATTTATTCTTTCTCTTTTATTAAATTATAAGATGTCTTTAATAATATATTTATTAATTTAACTAATAATATTATTTAGAGTTTATTACTAAAATGAAACTCCTAAATTAAATCATTATTAAATAAAATAAATATAATTACACCAAAATTGAAACTTTAATTAAATCTTTTAAATTTAATTCTTTTATTTAATTAATTTCTCAATTAATTAAATATAATTAAATATTAATTTTCTTTATTAAATTTTCATTAAATTAAATCATTAAATCATCTTTTAATTTAATTTAATTAACACTAAAAATCACAATAGACCCACAAAACTAAATACAAAAACTCAATTTAAAGAACAAAGTATTGGATCAAACTTAAGGGTCAAAATCATGAATTCACTTCACTTGACAAATTCGGAAGGGTGGAATTTAGATACTTGTCCTCCTTTCTAGGACAATTGGCTTAAGGTTAGGATTTGGACTCAAGAATTATCTCCCCTCTTTTCCCACTGAGATAGTGCGATAGGGCACACTCATCTTGACAATTTAGGGAAGTTGATGCTCGGTACATGCAATCTGCATAAAATCGAAACATGTACATACACATATAATCTAAAATAAATAGGAAATGGCAGGGAGTGGTGCATTGTGTAGATCCTCACTAGAAATTAACTACGACTCCCTCCCTCAACCACATTAGAAACACCAATCATAAAATAAAACATAAATGTACACCATGCACATGCAAGTATCAAGTAAGTATCCATAGAAACTACATCTAAACCATCCATCTAACTATCATCATGAAATAATTGAAATCATTGTATACAAGTATCGTCATGGAAAGGAGGCTTAATAGTACAGAGAATGATAGCCTAGGGACCATAGGCTCAAATGAGGGCAGTGATTGCATGGGGGGAGAAATGTTTGCAACATTAAAAGATAATGGTTTTGTGTAGTGTTGGAAGGGATTTGGGCCCCTAAATTCACCGACTGAGAAACCCAATGCCAAGGTGGGCATGCTAAGAAATTTTGAAACCAAGATCTAGAGGATCCCATGATGTGTTGTTGAGAAACCTCCAATGAAAGTCAATTGGACATTCAACACAGTATGCATAGAATGCATGTGAATTGTTTGATAGAATGTTTGATTGAAAATATATTTTCCCATGGAACACACAAATTGTAGTAGATTGACAAAAAGGATTCTTTGAAAAGGCTTTCCAAGTTTTCAACCAAATGTAAAGCCAGAATCTACAGCTTGTCTCCTTGCCTTCCCAGTATGGTATATGGAATTTTCTAAAAGCTAACAGTTTTGTTGATGCTTACTGGTGTTCATAAATGCAGAGAAATTCATATTATGTGCAAGGCATTTGACAAAATGCCTAAAGGAAATGTTTATTCATGGAATGCCATGATTGTGAGCTTTGTTTAGAATGGATGTATTGAAGAAGCATTGCTACTAGTTGTCATCTGTTGAACTAGATGTGATTGCTAGAGTAAACCCATTTTTTCTATTCTACAGCTAGCAATTTTGCTGATGCTTGAAAATTAGATGGTATGGTGGGGATTTCTCTAATAGACATGCAATGGTATGGACAACAAGATGCACATGCCAAGTGTTTGGCAAATTGACAACAGGTTAGGTAGACTTCGGTTTTATGAAATACAGTGACTAGTACATGTGGATTGCACAGGCATGGTAAGGAATTTCTATTTCATTTTCACATGAATGCAAAAGAAAGATGGATTGGTATTAATTTTGTATAGAGATTCAATAAATTAATTGATTTCAATGCATGAGTACCCTAACATCAACAAGGTAGGAGATTTTTTCCTGTGTACATTTATTTTAGTGGGGAATAACTATTGATTATTGAGAAGAGGGGTATGGAGCGAAGGAGCCAAAGGATCAAACATGTAGGAAAGGGGATTGATAGAGGCTTCCAAAATTGTGCTCTAGATGGAGGGCAACGGATGGGTAGCGGGTCTTTCAAAGACTTTTTTGTAGTACTCTAGTTGTTCAGCCTGTTGATCTTTATAATTAGTCAAATCAGGATTTTGCTAAGCATTTGAATTAGGGCTTTCAAAGAGTTTCATTTGTAGAGAAAAATTATCACAACCTTCCAAGCATCCACGTTGTGGATGATTTGCTTAAGATTTTCTCAAGTAAAGTGGTTGTTCAACCAACAAAACCTTTTTTTGTGAATCCCCGATATAAAGTTCAACCATTTTCAAAGGTTTTTTTTGGATCTAACAAGTAGCACACATTGGTTCACTCACAACCACCCATCTCAACCTTTGAGAGAGGAGAATCATCAATAGATGGAGCTCAAAGAGTCTTTCTGGGTAAAATATCAAATTCAAAATTTGTGTGAGATTCTAGATTTCAAATTGAGTCAAAGGTAGCTAAGCCTAAAAAGCATCAGAGCAACAAATTTTTTCATACCAAAGCATTAAAGAATTATGAAGTTACTCACAAGCATCACATTTTGACATTTTCTATGGGACACCTCTAAGGTTTTTGGTGCAAATTTTGCCTCATAAGTTAAACTGAGATGACCAGTTTGAATAGAACATAAACATCTCTGGGCCAAGAGCTCCCTTAATGCAAAACCCTTGTTAAAGATTGTCTTGGCTCAATAGAAACTTGTATGGAGACAAATCCAACACCTTGTGCCCACCACAGGTCTATTGGGTGATCAACTACAAGTTTTTTTCTTCAAACCAACTAGTTGGTAAACATATAGAGGGCCTTCAATGGTCTGTGTTGATTGGTAAGTTTACTGACCCACACTTACCCTTTGCTAATATTCTCCCTTGGGCTCAAAAACATTGGGCAGGCTTAAGAGAGATCTTCTTCATGGACTCTGCATCAAATTATTTTACTTTTATTTTTGAGTCTAGAGATGCAAGAGATAAGGCTCATAGGGAGAAAGGATGGTTTTGTAAAGGATTGGGTTTGTTTACCATTTTCTAGTCTCCCAATTTTAACCTAAATGCAAAACTATGCCAATTTTTTTCCTATGTGGGTCTCTTTGCCTGGCTTACCTCTTGAATACAAGGATCCTCACTTGGTTGAAATTATTTCCAATCAAATATGCATCTTCATTAGACATAATTGGATTCCTTTTGACCTTCCTCATTTGGTAGTCAAAGTTTGTATCCTTGTTTCCTCAACTACATCACCCTTGAATGATATTTTTCTTAAATCCAAGGGGGGCTCTGTGAAGCAATAGATCATGGTTTAGCAAGCTAGTCTTGTTGAAAAGTATCAAAATAATCTTGGCCATTTTATTGCACAATATGGATCTCAACAGAGCTTTTCAACTAAGGACTTGGAAATTTGTAATGACCATAGTTCTAATCTGGAAAAATGTTCACTTAGATAAGAAGTTTCTTTGGTTTCGCAAGATCAGGTTTCTTGCCCAACAATGGAGGATAAGTCCACTCTCAAGGAAGACATTTTGTCTATCATCGAGTTTTTGCAGGCATTTTTCTCTTTAGTATCGAGCTGGTTAAAAAAATCAAATAAAGTCCATTCACCTAAGAAACTTCTCTTACCCTCAACCTTGCTTCCAAGGGATTTCATGATTTAGGACCATCCTATTGTTCAAGAATCTAGAACTCACCCACAATGTCTTGGGCTATCTAAGTATAGCAATTGGGAAGACATGTTATGTGAGCTACAAAATAAATCTAAACACATGAAACCTATAGAAGTAGAACTTAATTTTATGGCAAGTCACATGGCTATAACTATTGTTGCTAAGTGTTTTGATGAAATAGTAGAAGAAAAAAAAAATCTTGGTCTTCATAATGGTGTTCAACCAAATCATATCTACCCTGTAGAGAATATAGACATCTTGACCAAAAAAGCCCCAGACAACTACAAGTTACGAAGACTTATTTCAAATTCATTTGTTCTTAGATTGGCTACTTCACCTCTTCTATTTCCCATTCTAGATGAGATTTAAAAATGGACTTGAATATTTTTGCAGATGCAGTGCCTCTTATTGCGTCTTTGATTGGTTGGTACAAGCCTTCAAATGCTAAATGCAAAGATCCTATGACAATAGCTTATACATAATTAAAAATTTAGTCTGATGCCCCTAACTCTTTAATTGAAGATTTTCACAAGGTGGAGGCTTTTGAAGAAACCCCTCATTTCCTTGAAGAGTATAAGGATTTCAATGAGGTTTCCCTAGTTCAACTAGAGGATGTGGAGTCCTATAAATAGGCAAATTCTGAAATAGGGCTGGGTTCAGATTTTAACTTCTCCACAAAGTTGTTTATATCTCAGATTGCATTATAAGATTCACCTTTGATTAAAACTCCAAAAAAGAGAGGTCGCAAGCCTAAGAGTTCAGATATTAAGGAAGGAATTGCAGTAGGTACTCAATCTACACTTGATGGTAAATTTGTAGCAATACGAAGAGTTACAAGGAGAACAATACATTCTCCTTAGCCCTAACAAGGCTCCTTACTAGGAATGTTAAAGGCATTAATGCTTCTTCAAAAAAAGGGAAAGGGTCAAGCAAAAATTGGACTCTTTGTTACCTAATATTTTTCTTTTGCAAGAAACCAAATTATCACAAGAAGTTTTCCAAAAACTAGTTACTAAGTGGTCAATATGGAAATCTTCTCATTCCCAAGGTCTGGGTGCTTCGGGATGTATTACAGTGCTTTGGAATCCTAGTACAATTTTAGGTTGCCTTATTCAACAAGAAGCTAATTAGAAACTTCTCAATTTTAAGCATTTTAAAATATCTTTTATGGTGATTAATGTATATCGTTCTACCTTGACACAGGATAAGTGTAAAATTTGGTTATTACCATCTCATCTTATGTAGGATCATGAAGATATGTTTTGGTTGGGGACTTTAATGCCATTGTTTCCGATTATGAAAAGCAGGGTGACATGTCTCCACCCATTAGGGTCATGGATGATTTTGGTAACTTCATTAAGGACAATGATTTGATTGATATTGTTTTAGATAATGGGATGTTCATTTGGACTAATAGGAGATAAGGTTTCCTACAAATTGCTGAAAAGTTAGATAGATTTTTGTTGTCCTAGAGTTGGAAGTTGTTTCAGCTTGATGTATCTTCAAAAGTGTTACCCTTTACTGGGTCCAATCATTATCCAATTTTGTTGAATTATTCTATTGGTCTCTTAGTCCCTAAGTCCACATATTCTTTCAAATTATAGAACATGTGGTTTAGACATCCACACTTCTTTCCATTACTCAAGTAGTGGTGGATTAGTGCACCATTTGTGGAAGGGTCTAAAATATTTTAGTTTTATAAAAACTTTAACATGTTAAAGGAAATATCTAGAGCTAGAATAAACATGTGTCCAATAACATCTTCACACAAAAGGATAAGGTGGCTAAATAGTTAGAGCAGATTCATCATCATATTATTCAGTATGGTTTGGACTTAGATCATTTTGTTAAATAAAAGGCGCTTCAAGATGAATGGGAAGAGCTTTGTGTGAGAAAGGAGGAATTTTGGAGACAAAAATCGAGAAAATTTTGGCTTAAAGATGGTGATAAAAACACTAAGTTCTTCCATACGTCAGTAAAACAAAGGCTGACAGCTAATGTTATATTTCAAATTGAGCATTCTAAGTCCGACTTACTCTTGAAGGGGGCTAGAGACATTCAAGAAGAGGGTGTTAAATTTTTAAAAAAACTTTTAGATCCACCTCAAGGCCCTCAACCATCTCCTCAGCTGGAAGAATATTTACTATCACTCATTCCTCAATTGGTCACCCCTCAAGATAATGTAGAATTAGTGAAACCATTCACATTAGCAAAAATTAAGGAGGTGGTTTTCAATATGCTTGTGAACAAGGCCTTAGGACTAGATGGGTACACTACTATTTTCTTTCAAAAATTTTGAGATTTCATTGGTTTTGAGTTACTTGTAGCAATGGAAGAATCTAGGAAGCATGGTTTTATGATCAAGAATTTTAACACCACCAATATTGCTTTGATTACCAAGTCTTCATCCCCTAAAACATTTGTAAATTTTAGACCAATCTCTTTGTGCAACACTATTTACAAATTCTCCACCAAATCAATCTATGTTAGGCTCCAAAAGCTTTTGTCCAAAATCATTTCTTAGGAGCAAGGAGGATTTTTGCCAAGGAAGGAGACAATGGAAGGTACCTTAGTCACTCATGAAGTTCTTTATTCGGTAAATACTCATAAAATATCATCCTTTGTAGAAAATTAGACATGATGAAGGCTTATGATAAAGTTAACTCGAACTTCCTCATTAAAGTGCTTCTAAACTTTGGCTTTTCTTCTAAATGGTGCAAATGGATCAAGGCATGTTTATCAAGGGCTTCATTCTTAGTAATTATAAATGGGGTTCCTCTAGGTTTCTTCTCTTCCTCCCAAGGGTTGAGGCAAGGAGATCCAATCTCACCGTCACTTTTTATTATTATGGCCAAAGCATTCAACATATTAATCTCTTTTAAACATGCTCAAAATTGGTGGAGGGGGATACAAATTCCAAGCTTAACAATTTTAGTTACTCACTCCCTCTTTGCAGATGATACTCTCCTATTTGGCCATGCAACAGTGCAAGAAGATAGAATTATGAAAAAAGTCTTGGATTCGTACATTTCAGTATCAAAATAAGGAATTAGTGCCCCCAAGTCTAAACTTTACATCTTCTTTACAAATGCAATTATTTCTTCTAAGATAGTTCATATTTTGGGGTTTCAGCAAGATCTTCTTCCTTCAGTCTACTTGGGAATTCCCTTTTTTGTAGGTACAAAAAAAACTATGTACTAGAAGACCATTGTGGTTAGGATAAAAATAATAATTTATGCTTGGAAATTTATGTGGTTGTCTTTGTCAGGTAGAATTATCTTAGTAAGATCTATTCTTTGAGATGTACCAAACTATTTAATTTTTGTTCTTCATGCTCCACAACAGTGATTAAACAAATTATGAAAATCATTACCAATTTCCTATGGAGCAGCAATATGTCAGGGTAGAGAAAAATCCCTTTAATTTCTCTCCAAGAGATGGCTTTAGATAAACATTGTGGTGGGGTGGGTCTTCACAATCTTTCTCTTAGAAACAAAGCATATGGAGGAAAGTTGGTTTGGCAGATGATGAAGAAATCAAATAGCATATGATGTAGGATTATGTAATCAAAATACTTGGACTCTATGGATCCCACTTGTATCATCTCTACTGCTTCTCTACCCAAAGGCTTTGAGCTATGGAATTTTGTGGCCACCTCTAGAAAAATTGTTGGAGATTACATATCCTGGGAAATTAATAATGGGTGAAGGGCATGCTTTTGGGAAGATTCATGGAATGGCTTCTCCCCTCTAGTAAGCATTCCTAAATTTGTTGATTCTATCCATTTCTTAAAATCCTCTTGGGGGGATAAGGTGTGTCACTATATAGATCATGTGGATCTAGTGTCACATCAGGTCACTTGGAAGGAGCCTAGTATTCTTCCTATTTCTAATTTTTATGTCAACCTTTTCAAGGATATTTTAAAAAAGAGGTAGGTATTTTATAAAGATAGTAAGGATTCATTTTTTTGGACCCCTACGTTTGATGGTATTTCAGTTTGCTGGAATGATTGCACATTACATAAAGTAGGATGTTTCTCTTGGCTAGCCCTCCAAAAAAACCACGCACTAGTGATAGGCTAGAAAAATTCAGCATTTCTCAGAGGTTTAGATGTATCCTCAACCAACAAGATCTTGAAGATGCAGGTCATGTTTTTCTACAATGTGAGTTTGTGTAGGAATGCTAGAAATTTGTTCTTAATAAGTTGAATTTTTTTATGTTGCTCCCTAATACCCTTTGGGATTTATTTGAATCTTGGCCTACATTGTATACTAAGTCTCTCCTTGCATCTATTTGGATATGTTCTCCATCTCTAATCATTTGGTCATTATGGTGGGAGAGAAACAAGCATATCTTTAGGCAATCCCTTTCCACAATGGATGTTTTCAAAATTACTATTGAAAAGTCTATTTCAAAACTAGTTTCAACCAATATTAAGAATAATTCCTCACACATCCTATTCTCTAATAGGGATGATGCTACAATCAAGGAGTGTAACTATATTTCTCTCTCAACTTTCCTTACTTATAATAGGGCATCAAGAGGAATTGATATGACAAAAGTTAAATGGTCCTTGCCAAAACATGGAGTCGTTAAGGTTAATTTTGATGGAGCCTCGCATGAGAATCCAGGTAATTCAGGCATCGGGGTTTGCCTGAGAAATCATTTTGGAGTTCTTGTTGCCTTATATTCATCTCCCATCCCACGAGGTACAAATAATGTGGCTGAAGCTTCTATGCTATTACAGGGGTTAGTGATTGTTAGTTCTTTGGGATGCACTCATATCCATGTTGAAGGGGATTCCATGATTTCTATTCATGCCTGTATTAATAGAAAAATTGTTAACAAAAACTTGGCCTATATTTATAAGAAAATTTGGAGGTTTATTGACTCCTTTGATTCAAGCACAATTTCTCATATATATTGAGAAGGTAACTCAAGTGCTAATCATCTTTTGAACCTTGTTTGTGATGATATTTTAATTGTAGACCATGACATGGACAATGTACTTTATCTACATCCCACGCTGGCGGCCATTATATTTGAGGAGCAAGTTAGGATTTGACATCATCAATTTATTATACTATTCTTTCAGTTAGTATGAAGTTTGGGGAAGTCTAATATGTCCTTTAACTTTGTACTCAATAATGTATTTGTATATATCTATTTTGTAATGGGGCTGAGAAGCGGGGTTTTCTTCCTAGTTCTTTCCACGTGGAGCATTTGAACTAGGTTTCATCATTATATATATATATATATATATATATATATATATATATATATATATATATATATATATATATATATATATATATATATATATATATATATATATATATATATATATATATATATATATATATATATAAAGTAGCTTCTTCTACTTTGGTTTTGTTTTAAAAGTATCATCATGGAAAGAATAATCATGTACACATGAAATAATCGAGTCCCAAGTAGCTCATCACATAAATCAACTAAGTTTGAAATAACATCAAATCATATCCAGTAGCCCAGTAGTGCTAATCATAAAACATAATCATAAAGTTGGCCTAAAAGAATCTGACAATCCACATGAAAAGTAAACTAGGGGTAGGCATTACAGTGGCTATTTTATTAGCTATTTTCCCATGGGTTGACATGTTGTAATTATTCTAACCCTAATTTTTTAAGCATAAAAAATCTTATATAAATTGACTGAGGATTAGGGATTTCATAGAGTGTTATGAGATAGTAGCTTCTTGTGACAGTATTGAGTTGTAAGGGATTATAGATTGTAATCAAGTTGTAATCACTGGATAATAAAAATTATTGGACTCATTGTTTGGTGGACGTAGCCCAAGGATTGAGTGAACCACGATACATCTTTGTGTCTTGTGTTCTCTTCTGTGTGCTTTATTACTTTTCTAATATTGGTTATAATTTCATGTAATTATTATTTAGGTATCGTTAATCCTAACAAGATCTAAATACCACTAATACAGACAAAGTAGATCTAGATACACCAAATGAAATGTAATGATCTAACTCCAAGATCAAACAAGAGATGTTAGTGTGTTGGCTTCACCAAAATGTACGAGGAGAAAAGTGAAGTAATCACCCTAACACGTTTAAAAGGGGGAAGACCGAGATCTAACCCTTTTGATTAGATTTAGATCAACACCAAAGCAAGAGTATCAATCCAAATCGAATGGGTAGAAGAATGAATAACTTGAGTTTAATTCCCTCTCACATCCACCTTAAGAAGGTTTAAGCAAGATGATATGCAATATAGATGTGAGATATAAAGATATGACAAAATGATGAAGTTTATAGAAATGAAAGAGAGGAAGATGAAATACCTTGTGAGATACAAATTTGAATAAAAGTTGTCAAATGACCTCTGAAAGAGTTGATTCCCTCTAACTGTTGGAAATCTGATTGAAAAGATCATTTTTGAAGAACGAAGAAGATTCTTTGCAAAGAGGGAGATTATTGATAAAGAATGTTTTCAATCATTGTTTTGTCACTAATGTCAAACCTGGTATTTTCTAGAATGACAATTGCTTGTAAGATCCAAGTACTATCACTTAGTTGATTGATGAAGAGGATTTAATCAACAAGATGCAACAAAAGTACTTAAGGGAAAGGTTGAGTTATGGTTTTGTAATGAAGTACAGGGATTAGTTAAGACAATGGTAAAATGATGTATTCATAATATACTTGAAGATATAGAGGTTGGCCGCACTTAGAAACTTTAGAAGTATGAGTTGTAACAAGGTTGTCTGCAAAGCTTGACTAAGTTCATTAGTGAGTGCCAAGAAAGCTAGTTCATGCTGAGCAAAATTTTAGTTAGTGCCAAGAAAATGCAAAATCTAGTGTGTACCGAGTGATATAGAAGGAGCCAAGCAACTTTAGGTGCCGAGAAAGTAATAGATGTCGAGCATCAAAAAAACTTAGTGGTTGTCGAGTGAATCTACAATAGGTGTTGAGCATCAGTAAAACATAGTTGGTGTTGAGTAACATAGTATGTTCCAAGCACCAAAATTTCAATAGTGCCGAGCTACTGCATTATGTGAACAGTCAAAGATTCACCAAATCTGAGCCGACAAGTTTGTTACCTTGAATTTTGTGAACTAGATGGAGGATAAGGATGATGAGCTGGTGGCACAGAATTTTAGGTAAATCATTTTTGGGTGAATTCAGGAGGATTCTTCATGATGTTTCTAGATGGAACAAGATATGGGGTAGATTCGTTGAATCCTACCTAATCCATTTGATCAAAAAGAAAAAGTAGAAAGTTTGAGAGGGAAAAGTATTCCAAACTTCTATTTAAGGAGTTACAGGCCAAGAAGTTAGAGTTGTTGGGTCGAAGTTGTTGAAAGGTGTCAAGGAGGAGAAGGAAGAACAAAGCACAGAGACTCTATGTCGATAAGTGGCCATATAGGAGATTGCACTGGTACATTGAGCATGAAGACTCAAGGAGATGAAGCTTGTAATGCCCCGCCAATGTTAAACTGTAGTTCCGTCAGATTGATATGATCATGAGATTCATTATATATGGTAAATCATCATTAGATATATATTCTTTATACATACATATATATATATATATATATATATATACACACACACACACATACATATTATATGGTTAGTTATATTAAATATACTAACCAATGATGATTAACTATAGACATGTCTCCTCTTTCTCATATTTATATGAGAAGAAAATCTGCAATTGGAACACATCAATAAAATTGGCAATGTTATTACATTTGCAGAGATCCTAAAAATAACACGGTATCAGAGCCAAGTTGTAAATGTAGAAAGGAGATGAAAATGATAGATAAGTTGTATAAACAAGCAGATATGATTCCTACATAAGACTATGCAAAAATTATTATTGAATTCAAGTATTGAAATTTAGAAAGATATAAGAGGTTCTGGATAAAAGATATCCACATAAGTAATTATCAATTGATGGAAGAATACATATTCTACATGTCCTCTACAGTGATTAAAAAGGCAGAGATAGTCAAACACACAACAGACTCCAATGTGGTGAAATTTCCACCTAAAGCATATCAATACACATCTGCATAATAAGATCAGATATATATACAAAAAAATTAATTACTCATTCTCTTCTGCAGTCAAATAGGAATAATTGACAGATCACATGATTATTACCAATATCCTCTATGGTCATCCTTGACAACATGCTTGTGTGCAAAGTATAACATCAATATGAAATACTATAGTCTGAAATCAAACTCAAGAGTATAACATATAAGATTGGCAAAAGCATGCAGACAAAAACTTGAGCAACTATGGGGGCCTTGATACATACAGATGCATCTGGAGTCTTTAGACAAATATCGAGCCTATGTAAAATGAAGTTGTAAAGCATATGACGGCAATGAACAATACAAGTCTATGCGACAATCCAGAAAGCGGAGAAATGGTTCAAATGATCTTCAGATCACGTCAACCATTAAAAACAAAGTTAAAAGAACAAAATTGGATTATCTACAAAGAATAACAAGTCAACAAAGGAGGTTTCAAAGACTATATGCTATCCATGATGTAAAGACTAATCTACTATGGTCTCACATGATCGAACATATAAAAGCTACGAGTCCTAATGATAGGCAGTGATAATCTGTATGGAATCATCAGTGGCTATGAACTCTTTCACTACAAACAACAACAAATACTTGTTAGTGTTGTTTATAATTAAAAAAATTATCAAGTGGCTCAAAGATGACGGACTGAATACCTACTAAGTCATCGTGAATAAACAACAGTATAAAAAAATTAGTTAATAAAGGTTGTGATTATCTTCTGGAATGGTGCAATGTTTTATATTTGGAAGATTGTGTTCCCTTTATGAAGGGTCAAATGGAAGATATAAAATTGATAAAGCCAATTCTCAAAATGCAAAGAGATGTGTGGATAATATAAAGTCAGAAGTGGTGAGCAGAGGAAAAGATAAAAGATAATGAAGAAAGAATAAAAAATATATATATATGAAATGAAGAAACTATAAAAGGGAAGTCAACAGTAAATAAAAGAGAGTTGAACACATATTGAAAGTGAATGAAGAGAAAGAAATCTTCAGCGGCAGTAGCAATAAAATATCAGAAATAGAAATCGCATGCCGTGAATGTAAAAATCAATATGGAGGATTGACACTAGATTTGATATAATTCAAATAGTTTGTGGAAGACATTAAAAATAAATACAAACTCTTCATTGTCATGAGTTTTCTATGGATACAATCAGGCGCTGAATATACAAACTCTTTGGTGCTATCAAGGTGCTAGTTATAATTATCGTTCCATGCTACAAAGATGAGCCAAACCATTTCCTGAGGCTAGATTGTTGTATGGAAGCATATTCTTGAGTTGTGCATGACTATTATAGTTGCAAGATGCCCAAATATTATGGCTAAAGTGTTAAATAGATTTAGACATTTCACGTCTGGAGAATGCTATTGTAGCTTTGGACATACATATCTGGAAGAAGTTCACATAGTTCAAAGCATGCATTTGGTGATTCTAAATCAGGCAAAACAATAAAATGACCACCGTGCCAGGCAAGGAATAATGAAGGATATGCATACGAGAATAGACCAATCCAACAAAAAAGATATCTTCACATTAAACCCACATATAAGTGGAGGTGTTGGACAAACAAATGCATCATACACAAAGATTACCTATGCAAGGGATATGTAATAGTGTTTGCACAGTAACCATACAAAGATTGGCACTGCTCACGTAGAGAAGAGATGAGATAAAGATGAGGCATCAAATACGAATGAAAAGAAAACCTAATATTGATCATATTAAGTGCACATATAATCATATCGCAGATGATTAGCAACAAAAGAATAATATCCAACAAATGGCAATAGAGAGTCCCAACTACGGTGGATATAGTCTACAATTGAACAAGTTTCGTATATGGAAAATCAATATCAAGATAAAAATGATAGGAATAAGAAATATAAATATATGAGTGACCTCATATTATAGATGGTGGTAAGAAGAGAGAATTCAATCTAAGTGTTTTTTAAATGTCTCGAGCCAAACACACCAATCCTACATACTAAAGGTATATGTAAAGTAAGTTATTTCGTAAGTTCTTCCTTTACATAGACATGCAATATGTTATTAAATATAATGGTTATATTAATGGTATTTAATATTTTGATAATATTAATATTAGAAATTTAAATTATTTCACGAATGATATTTGATATTTTATTAAATATATAGTATTAGTTGACTTGAAGTACGATTGATAGTAATATATATGTATATATATATTCAATGAATTTAAATGAATAAGGAAGTTATATAAAGGGCATTTTCTTTGACTATATGAGATAAATATTCTATTTTGAGTATAATTTTCAAGTATTAAATTTTTAATATAATAAATTTGTTATTTTTACATTTGTATAAAAGTTATACTTTGATCTTTTCCTCTGAGAATGTTCTTGCAGGGAGAGGGAGATTAAGAGATACAGGGAGTAAACCAGTGTTGTGATGGAAACTTTAGTGATCAATAAAATTGTAACAGTTAAGAGGACTAAAATTCATGCAATAGGCCTACCCCTTGAGTAAATCATAAGGAAGTTATGACTTTAATTAAACTATCGACAAGTCTCTCTTTGATAAATGAAACTAGACAGACGAGTTGTAGAGTCATTCATACTCAATCAAGATATTGGCGTATTGTGGAAGAGTTTTTGGTTGCTTCTACTATTAAGCTAAATAAATGTTTATATTTTCATTGGATAAAAAGAGAAAGTTCAAACTTAGACAGAAGTTATCATATTTGATACAAAACAATATAAGAATGAATGGGAATTCTACATTGTGGGGGGAATAATATTCAATGTGTCATTCTCACCTGAACCTTCATCAAAAGAGATGTTCTATTCCCAAATATTGTAAGAAGACAATTTTTGAATCTTAATGTGCAAACATACTACCAGATATTGTGCAAACTCAATCTTATGAAGTAGCTCCAAAGAAGTTGTGATCTAGAATTCATTAGTCTTATGAGGATCAAGTTGAATAATGTAAGGACCTTGAAGCAAATATCAATGATGATTGAGGTTTTGAGTATTCTTCTTTATTAAGAGGGAGTCTGACACTTCTTCTAGGCAACGATGGAGCTTGGATTATTTATAATTAGAGGAAGTCTGGAAATACATGGGTGTGACTTTGTGTTTTTGATGGGCCTACCTCCATGTACATAATGATGAAGTATTGACTTATCACCTGAAGGTTGAAAAGATTAAAATATTCAAAGGGAGTTTAACAGTTTTTTATGAGTAGCAAAATGATTTTAATGGGCCTACACCTTGTGAACATCATAAGAAAATGAAAAGATCCTTAAATAACTTGCATGATCATACTCTAGATACCGAGTGTGTAAAATTGTTCGATGATATAAGAGTTGGAATTTCACATTATGGGGGGCAATTATAATAAACAATGTTCGAATTCTCACTTGAAACCTTCTTTAGAGAGGAGAGTTAATGATTTGACATTTATGGATTGTCATAGAAAGATAAGTAATTCTTACTCTTGAGTATTACAGTTATCTACTTACTAAAGTCTCTCTCTTCTTGGTTATAAAATTATACATACTATAAGAGTTAATTGCATTGATCCTTTCCTTTATATCTAAAGATGTTCTCGTAGAAAAAGAAAGTTGGTACGTTTGCTACCAAGATTATTATGCAGGCTCTGGAAGTGAACATTTTTTTATGAAGAGGGAATTTGACATTGGTTCACGAGGGAGAAAATAGAGAACATGATTCTGTCAAATTTTTTATTCAGAGGGAGTAGACCATATCACTTCAGAGGTAAACTTGATATGATTAATGTTTATTGTTCTTATGCAGTTATTGACTAACATCATATGGTTGATGACTATATGCATACAGTGATAAATCTACTTTTGTAGAAAATGCTCAATGACTTGATGTCATGTGACCTTGTGATACTGGTGCACTTATCACAAGGATGAGTTAAATTTACCAAGCCTCTTGCAAAGTTGAAATTTTGTCCTTTAGAGGTAAAATTGATATGACCTTGTTGTAAATGCATTTATTAAACTATATATTCATGAATATAAAATTATTTTTTGCTTGCAAGTTTGTATTGTGAAAGTGGATGACTTTTCTTGTGAAAGGTGATGACCTTTCGTGTGTTCTGATCCTATTATAAAGTGACGACTTTATTTTAGTTGATTTGTTTTCAAACAATGGTTGAATTTGGTGTTATCTTTGTTCTTTAGGCCAGATTTTGCTAGACACATTGATAACCTTCATGGGTCTTTTGGGCAATAGCCAGACACCATGAAAACCCATTGTTTTGAAAGTTTGGGTTATCTTTGTTCTTTGGGCCGAATTTTGCCGGACACATTGATAACCTTCATGGGTCTTTTGGGCAACAACCAGACACCATGAAAATCCATTATGTTTTCTTTCTTCTTTCTCTCTTAGTTTAAAATATAATGATGATTACACCTTATTGTGTAAGTTAAACTAGTTTCAATTTCCTTTGCTAAAGAAGGAGCGTTGAGGATTCTAGCCTCATAGTGTATTGAAGTAAATTCAATATGTTAATTTACATATGTGTGTTAATGAATTCATATTGGTATGCCATTCTAGGGATATCATAGTGAGATGATATCTCCTTATACTCAAGAACATAGTATGTACTATATCAATCCTTCCTAACTAAGAGGGAGTGTTAAACTGTAGTTCCGTCAGATTGATATGATCATGAGATTCATTATATATGGTAAATCATCATTAGATATATATTATTTATACATACATATTATTATATATAATATATATATTACACATTATATATATATATATATATATATATATATATATATATATATATATGGTTAGTTATATTAAATATACTAACCAATGATAATTAACTATAGAGACATGTCTCCTCTTTCTCATATTTATATGAGAAGAAAATCTGCAATTGGAACACATCAATAAAATTGGCAATGTTATTACATTTGTAGAGATCCGAAAAATAACAGCCAAGGGATCCAAAGAATTAACCTAAAGTTTCACTAAGTTTGGCAACATTTTTTTTTTATACATGAAAGTAAAAACCATTTATAACTTTTACATAGTAGCAAAAGCAATAGCAATATTCAACTAAAAGTAAACATAACATACATACATAACAGGTTTCATTCTTTATGGATCCCTTAACGTTGAATTACATCTAAATTAACTATTCATCTAGCATCACATCCTCATGAAATAATAATGATACATCCAACGTACTTAAACAATATACAAGTGTCCTTTAAGTAATTACATTTCAGATTGCTCAATCATCCACTGTACATGTCACAGGGTATGAAAGGCTTAAAAGAATATACATATGTCAAATAAAGTATATCATCATCCTAATTCTAAACCATGATGCAATAACATAAATGAAACCACATATCATACATGATATATCATCGTAAAAGATAACCATTTATCAGAAACATAATTATCTAAGTGCACAGTTCCTCCCAACTGTATATAGCATCATTAGACCATCATGGGCCCTAGCCATCCCTCTGTGCATAGCATTCC